>JAOWBW010000602.1:0-654262 GCA_026119855.1 Campanula takesimana | reverse complement strand
TTGGCCACGCGGCCACTATTGTCACCGGCTTCAACAATGGCCAGGCGGCCACCTTGCGCTGTGATGATCGGACCATCAGATCCTCCCATCAGTTTACTATATAAACCACTCCATTCCATTGTTTTAAGGGTCCGATTTGAGAGCTCTAAGTACGAATTTTGGAGTTTCTTAACAATATTTTGTTCTCTAATTAACATTCAAACACTCAAGAAGATCCAAGGTTTATTTCTTGCCAACATAGGTAAGGTTTCTAACTTTTTCTTCATGTTCTGCATTATTCTTAATGTAGATCTTTTATATTCATGTTCTGCATGTTTATTCATAGTTTCTTCATATTCTTTGCATGCTCATTCATATGTTCATATATGTCTTCGCAATGTTCTTCGTATTCATAGATTAAAACCTTATTTATGCTAATATTTAGGGTTGCGATCTTCATTAATTACATGTTATTTCATAGCCGATGATGATCGAGGGTTTATCAACCCGAGATGATCTAGGAACTACTTCTAAACCCTAATCTAGGTAATTCCCCACTCATTATGCATGATTCGATCTTCTGCCTATTCTAATTCTCATGCGAACTACGCTTGACCTGAGGCTTCTCACAATTGAGAGGAACGTAGGCAATCTTCGGATCCGGTCTAAATCACTAACACACTACTAACACATTCATCATGATAGAAAGACGATCAATTCGGGCAATAGGAGTGATAACGTCCAATATTCTTCTCTTGTTGTAATTTGACCCCCGAACCCATTAAACATGTTTTTTTCAATGTTTTGGCTTTAATTAAAACGGCGTGGCGACTCTCATACTTTTAATGTCGTTAAGAATATTCCCTTTGTAAATAAAAATAATCACAAGATACTTCCCATGCGTCGCTTCATCGGAAAGGGGTATTCACAGTGGCGACTTCTGCTCTTTCTGGGGGGCTTCTTTGAAACTTTTTCCAAAATTAGTGGGTCTAACTTTCTGTTCACATTCATGATGTTTGCCATGTCTCACATGCACCTTACCACTTTGCCATGTTGTCACATGCACCACACACTTGCCATGTTTACACATGCACACACCTGCCATGTTTACACATGCACACTTGCCATGTTTTCACGTGCACACACTTGGCATGTTCTATACATGCAACTCACATACTTGCCATGTTCAACACAGCACCTCACACACTTGCCATGTTTACACATGCACAACTTGCCATGTTCGCACATGCACACCGCGCACCCCACAATGTTAATACTTGTACTTTGTTGATACTTGTACTTCGTATATACCTTTTATCCTTGTACCCCTGTTATCTCGCTTTAGTATTAGGGTCAAAACAAACTCTGCTATGCTCCCTTGTACATGACTCTCTTCTCCCTCTCTCATGCATGCATTGCATCATCCTAACATCAAAAAGCTTCTCTCTTTTCTCCTTAAAAGAATTAGTTTCTTGCCACACACCACCACAGTCCGTGTCAGCACTGCACAGGTTCCCATTACCGGAGTATCGATGTGCAGGAATTTGTGTGCTACTGCCGCACTCTTTTCGAGTCACTCGTCTATTCCACTCACCGTATACGGTGGGAACCTTTACCTAACCCGTGTCAACCCACACTAGTATAGGTATCACACCTAGGTTTTGACCGGTTGTTTGGCTAGCTTTTTCTTAATAGTCAATTAAGGTGCTGTCTATGTCGAGTCATCCCCAAGTCAATGATGAATCGAGATCTTTGAGAGAAAGTGCACAAAAAAGTGATTTCCCTACAAGGGACGTGCCATGGTGAGATGAGTGTTTATTGTCAAGATCTCCGCTCATCATTAACTTGCGTAGGATGTAACATAGACGTCACGTTAAATGCCTTTAAGGAAGGGTAGTCGTAGGATCCGATGGTTGGTGGAAGCCGCTTGCCTATAGGACCCTCGCCCAAATTGTCCCGTTTGGGGGTGTGCAATGCAGGTGAAAAACGAGGGGTCTATAGACGTAGTGATGGCCTCCACTGATCGTAGTCTTCTAACTAGTGCGAAAAAGGGGTACCCCTTCCAACCAATTAGGATGTAAATAATGTATGTTTTTGTAAATTAAAATATACTTTGCATGAGCCTTCCCCCTCTCCTAAAGCTTCATTGCCCTTCAACCTTTCAGCAAAGCAAGTTTGGATCCGTTCGGGTGGTCGACTACAACGTGAAGCTTCTACTCCGTCCACGTTCTCAGTCTCGTCATCAGCAATGTCAACTCCCGCTTCAGCTTCAACCTCTTCTCCTCCTGCCACTGCCGCCGAGCTCAACACTGAGGCTACTCTCAATGGTATCCCCCCAAGCCTCCAGAACTTCCTCGCCGGTCTCGAAGCCAAGATCAAGAATCGAGGAAAGCAACAAGATGTTGGAAGACCAGAACCAACAGTTGAAGGGTCACATTCAACAAAAGGGGACTAAACTGGTGCCCGATGGGAGAATTTCATTAGTCGAGGATGAAGAGGTCAATACCAACTGTCCCCCCAACACCAATGCTGCTGCCTTCCCATTCCCAAGCTACCGCAATGTTCCACTCCTTCTTTCTACACCCAACAAGGTTTCACTACCATGAGCAAGAACAAGGCTGTCTATGAACCTTCCCCTGAACTGCTGGTGGCTACCTCTCCGCTAGCAAACTACCCGCACCCTCGTTGCCTCTGAGTATTGGGATGGCCGCTGCTACTGCTTCCACTACTCCTCCCGTCATTCTGTCAGAAACTATCCCCGACATCTCCAATCACCCTGGGTATGGCCATGCAAGAGCAAATGCGAAAGTTGATCGAGACCGTGGATAAGCAAAGTGCACCGACTACCAAGACAATCAACCCTAGCCAAGTAGGGGCTCTCCCCAAGGATTTCAAGATGCCTAAGGTGGCAATGTTTCATGGTGACTCGTGTCCTAAGACTCATTTGGATAGTTATGTGTTGGCCATGAGGGCTCGTGACTGCACCAACGAACAAATGGCTCGCGTGTTTCATAGCACTTTGGATGGTATAGCTCTGCGTTGGTTCTTGGGGCTAGAACCAAGCGAGAGGCAAACGTGGGATCAAATCAGTGCCATTTTCTGTGAGAAGTATCAAGCTAACTTGGATTGGCATGTGAATCGAACCGACCTTGAGAACACTATGCAAAAGCCCGGCGAGGCTATTTATGATTTTTACAAGAGGTGGAATCATCGGTTGTGTGAGGTCCAATACCCACCAAAAGCGAAGGAACAGAAACAGATTTTCTACAAATGCTTGCTACCGGAGATGAAAGCAGCTATAGGTAATGGTTACTTCCCTGATTTGCGGGAAATGGTTGACGCCGGAGTAAGGTACGAAGCAGGGTTCACTGGGATTGTGCCGCCAAAGGAAAGTCCAAAGACCAACAACAACAACCTTTCCGCTACAAGGCTCCTACTGCGCCTGCGCCTCCTAGGGGTGGAAAAGAGGCCGTCGGCCAAGTGAATATGGTCCAGAAATAGGTCCCGCTAGATGTCCAAGCCGTAACAAGGAATGGGGCTCCGCCGCAAAGAGAGAGGAACACTTTGACGATTTTGGAATGCCTATGGGGAAGGTCTTGACGTGTTAGTCAAGAGAGGTCTTATCAAGCCTTTAGAGAATTACCAAACCCGCCTACCCAAGAAGTGATTTGGACGCCTCCAAGTTCTGCAAGTATCACAAGCACATCGGGCACACAACGGATGGTTGTATTCAATTGAAGCGCGTAGTACAAGGGTTGATCAATGACAAGAAGATTGAGAAGCCGAAGGGTCCTAATGTGGTGAATAACCCTCCTCCCAACATGGGGGTGGGTGAATATGGTGCAAACATGCGAGATTAGTATCCTAGAACTCATGGATGCCTTTGACAAGATAGGGCTCACGATGGTGGATATCTTCATGGCATTGGTGACGTTAGAAATGCTCGAACCATTAGAAGGACACCTTCCCCGCCTTGGTTGCGATTTGTCGAAGTTTTGCCACTACCACAAGTGCACCGGTCATACTACCGAAGAATGCTTTGAACTCAAGAAGGCCGTGCAAGAGCTCATCCACAAGGGAGTTGTCGAAGACCCTAGAGATTATGTAGCTAGCAATGTACTCATGGTAGAACTTAGTGAGATCACTGATCCGGCCGAGCCTGTTGTGGCGGACTGTGATGAGATGGGTTGTATTTCAATGACTAATAATAAAGAATCTTCTTGCTACTTGTTGTCTTTAGAAGAACTAGTGAGTGAAGTCGAATCCCTAGAGGAAGAGAGTCCCAAACCCTCTCAACCCCTTTCTTGGGCCGAAATCTTCGAGGAGGCCGAAAAGACCGAAGTTTCGCCCCCTTGTCATGACTCGCCATTGTCTTTGGAGGAGATACGTGCAGAAGTTTGTCTCCTTACAAGATCCGGTCAAGTGTACCAATCCGACCCGAAGGGTGCAAAGAAAGTCTTTGGGAAGGAACCCGAGCAAGCCGACCTAGACAAAGAAGACCCTATCCTCACTCAACTCAAACAAACCCAAGCCCATATTTCACTATGGTCCCTACTCACCTCCTCCCTAGCCCATCGCCTCATGCTCGAGAAAAACCTCGCCGCCACCATGGTACCATCCACTATTACCCCGGAAGACGTCACCCACATGATTGGTAATATCCACTACGGAAACATCATCACTTTCTCGGAGCTAGACAAGCCAGTTCGGAGTTAGTTGATCATAATGAGCCTTTATACATCACTGTCGAGGTAAATGGCAAGAAAATCCCCCGTGTATTCATTGATAATGGTTCTGCAATTAATATCCTGCCTTCAAGGATGATGGATGTGGTTGGCATTCATGGTGTTGATTTACGCCTATCCAAGCAAACCATCAAAGCTTATGACTCTACATGCCGCGCCGTTATAGGCGAAGTCACCTTGCCCATTACCATCGGAACAAAGATCCTGCCAAACCGATTTCCACGTCATCGACATCCCCGCAACCTTCTCACTCCTCCTCGACCGGCCATGGTTACATCAGTCGGGCGCTGTCCCATCTTCCCTGCACCAGTGTGTGAAGTTTCAATCTGGTAATGAAGTGACTATCATCTACAGTGATCTCGTAACTGCCCAAGGGACGGACACCAATGGCGTTCCTGTCTTACAGATTCAGCATGGGAAGAGAGCCGACTCTTCAATGGCTTCGAAATAGTCGCTCAAGCACAGATCTGTACCATCGACCTCACCAAAACAACAGACAAAGTGGCACCTGTTGTCAAGATACTGCGTAACATGGGTTTTATACCGGGGCTGGGGCTAGGTAAGAACTTGCAAGGCCCCACAGAATTGGTGAAGAGGTTGATCATCGAGGGTTGTTCGGTCTAGGATACACCCTTACTCCTGAAGACAAGATGGAGCAACAAAGGATGGATTTGCTTAAAAAGATGAAGCTTCCCTACAAAAGCCTGAAATGCGGCCATACCGCCTGTCCCTGAATAGCTACTTCGTCAGGGAAGGCGAGGAGTTTTCGTGTTTTGAGTTCGCGGAGCCATGGATTGACCACACCGGAAAATTGCAGAAAGGGTTCGAGATTTTCAGAGATGTGGAATTCGAGCGGTCCAACATGAAGCTGACTTACATGGAATATGACAAAGCCACGGCCAGAGTTAGAACCATCAGGCATGAGTACTCCACCAAGGTTGCAGATGACTTGGCAGATCAACTTGAAGCCGCAACCCTTGACAAGCCAGCAATAGAAGCCGCAGAAACTCCAAGTTTGACTGAGACGTGGGACGGCCAATATCTGCTTCAACATCTGGGTAATCTGGGGCTGCACGAAGACATGGTTGCCGTCATCGGAGACGATTTGAAGATAAGGTGGACCCAAGGACATTGGTGGTACCCATGGGGGACAAGCTCAAGAATTGGTGCATCATTGGGGGACCTATAGCTACTCCGGAATTATTAATGGAAACACTGGGGCTTACTCCTTCTCCTGTCGCCACTCCTGCAGCATCTCCTGTCACTCACCCAAAATCCCCGTCCCCAGAGTCTAGTGTTTTACATTTGAATTTGAGTCTTCCTCTAAGTCTGACGACCTTACGTCTGAAGACTATGATCTTGTTGCAAACGCTATTTTCCCCTTTTGCCATGAATGAAACCCTCGACCTTTCGAGTATCCCTCCATAGTCACTCTTTTAACTGATAAATGGCTAATAATCAAACTAATGATATACACTTAGTTAATAACGATTCATTAGAAGAGGCAGACACAGACACATTAAATGATGAATACATTAAAGAGATCTCAGAACAGGTTATTAATCAAAAAGAATCTCGAGCCCAAGCTGCCGATGAGGTGTTAACATGCGTGAATTTGGGAACCGAAGCCGAGCCTAAGGAAACACAGATTGGGAGTTTCTTCAGCGGAGCCGAAAGGGAAGCACTGATTGAGCTACTCAAAGAATATGTGGATGTGTTTGCATGGTCTTATAAGGACATGCCGGGGCTCGACAACTCGATCGTAGAGCACAGAATCCCGACAGCACCAGACGCTAAGCCAGTCAAGCAGAAGCTGCGCCGCATTAAGCCGGAATGGTCTTTGCAAGTGAAGGAAGAGATTGAGAAGCTACTCCGTGTGGGTTTCATCAGGGTGATCGAGTATCCAACTTGGTTATCGAATCTGGTGACTGTCAAGAAATCCAATGGTAAAGTCAGAGTATGCGTGGATTTTCGGGATCTCAACAAAGCTACACCAAAGGATGACTTCCCCTTGCCAAATATCGACATGTTGGTGGATGCGACCGCCCACTATGAGGTCAAGTCGTTTGTGGATGGGTTTGCCGGCTATAACCAAATCAAGATGGCCGAGGAGGACCAAGAAAAAACAGCTTTCACTACCCCATGGGGGACTTTTTGCTATACTGTCATGCCATTTGGGCTGAGGAACGCTGGGGCTACCTACCAACGGGAAGTTACGACTCTATTCCACGATATGATCCACAAGGAGATTGAGGTGTACGTGGATGACATGATTATACATTCAAAAGGGGCTGATGGTCAACACTTGATAGATCTCAGAAAATTCTTCAACAGGTTGAGAGAGCACGCCATGCGTTTGAACCCGGCGAAATGCACCTTTGGAGTTCGTAGAGGGAAAGTATTAGGTTACATGGTATCCGAGAATGGGATCGAAGCCGACCCAAGGAAGATTCAAGCCATCCTGGAGATGAAGCCACCCCGTACCGAGACAGAGATAAAAGGATTCATGGGACGCCTGCAGTACATCAGTCGGTTTATCAATCAGCTGACCACCATCTGCGAACCAATTTTCAAGTTAATGAAGAAAACAGCCAGTGTGGAGTGGGATCATGACTGCCAGATAGCCTTCGAAAGGATCAAACAATATTTGGTGAATACCCCAATCCTGCGCCCGCCGCATAAGGAGAAGCCTTTGCTACTATACTTAACTGTGACAGACACCGCCGTCGGAGCCATGTTAGCGCAAGAAGCCAAAGATTCCCGGATTGAGAATGCAGTGTACTTTGTCAGCCGAAAGTTACAAGGTAGCGAGCTCAATTACTCCGCGCTCGAGAAGACCTGCGTAGGCCTAGTATGGGTGGTGACGAAGCTTAAGAACTACATGGTATCCCATCCGATCTTACTAGTCTCGAAAATGGATCCTATCAAGTACCTGTTTGATAAACCCTCCCTGTCTATGAGACTCGCTAAATGGTCAGTGTTCTTGGGAGAGTTCGACATTACTTATGTACCGAGGAAAGCAATCAAGGGGAGGGCAATGGCCGATCAGCTCGCAGACTCTCCAAGCACCGAGACAAGAGGACCCGACCCCGAGTTCCCAGACGACGACATTTTCGCAATTGAGGTCGCAGAAAGGTGGCAATTATTCTTTGACGGAGCTGCAAACAAACGAGGGAATGGAGTCGGACTCCTACTTATTGATCCCAAAGATGAGCACACTCCCATAGCCATCAAGCTGAACTTTTCAGCAACCAACAACGCCGCCGAGTACGAGGCGTGTATAGCCGGATTGGAGGCCGCCCTAGAACGCAACGTGAAAGAGTTAGAAGTGTATAGAGACTCTGCTTTGATTATTAACCAAACGGCGAAGAAATGGAAAACTATTGATCCTTGCCTGCAGCGGTACCAAGGTTACATGGATGAGTTGATAGCACAGTTCAAAGAGGTTACCTTCCACTTCCTGCCGCGAGACAGAAATAGGTTCGCGGATGCCTAGCTACATTGGCCTCCTTAGTTGAAATTCCAGAGGGAAGGTCCGTGAAACCATTCAGGGTTGGACGAAGGGAGAACCCCGCCTATTGCTGTGAAATCCAAATCAATGCCGAGGTAAACGGAGATCAATGGTACGCCCAAATCTACAAGTTCATTAAGCACGGAGAGATGTCCTTTGACGGAGATGTGAAGGCCAAGAGTCTGCAAGCACTCAAAAGATTGGCGGGGCAGTTTGTGCTGTTAGATGATACTTTATACAAGAGGCATTACGATGGTCTGTTGCTCTTATGTGTCGACAACAAGAAAGCTGAAGCAATAATGGAAGAAGTACACAACGGGTTGTGCGGACCCCACATGAATGCAAGGATGCTTAGACAGAAGATCACTCGGCTGGGCTATTATTGGATTACCATGGAGACAGACTGTATTCAATGGGTTCGACGGTGTCACAAGTGCCAAGTATGCTCCAACCTCAACCACATACCCCCACACGAATTGTATAGTTCCACCACGCCTTGGCCATTCGCCACGTGGGGTATAGACATTATTGGGAAGATCTCGCCGGCCGGTAGTAATGGTCATGGATTCGTCCTCGTCGCGGTCGACTACTTCACAAAGTGGGTCGAAGCTCAGTCTTACAAGGTGCTGAATTCCAAGAAGGTAGCGCAGTTTATCAAAGAGAACATTATGTGTCGGTATGGGGTTCCTAACCTCATTATATCAGATAATGGCAGTCATTTCGAAGCCGAGTGTACCCGCTTGCTTGTAGAATTCAAGATCAAACGAAAGAAATCTTCCCCATACTATCCACAGACTAACGGCGCGGTTGAGGCGGCCAACAAGACGATAGAGCAGATAATTCGCAAGATGGCTTCGAAAGGGCGGGATTGGCCCGAGAAGTTACCATTAGCACTTTGGGGGTACAGAACGTCAGTCCGCACCGCTACTGGAGAGACCCTTACGCTTTGACATACGGCATGGAGGCAGTGCTCCCTATTGAGTTGGAGGTGCCATCTTTGAGGATCTTGCTCGAGAACCAAGTGAATGAGGTGGAATGGCTTCGTAGTCGCTATGATCAGTTGGCAACACTCGACGAACGCAGATTGAAGGCCATGGAACACATCCGGGCCTATCAAAGGAGAACGACAAAAGCCTTCAATAAAAAGGTCAAGCCTGTTGACATAAAGGAAGGAGACTTGGTGCTCAAAGCACGCTTACCCAACAAATTCAACCCCCTCAGGAAATGGGCCCCCACTTGGGTAGGGCCGTTTGTAGTACAGAAGATCTTCTCCGGAGGAGCGGTCAGAATGGCAGATTTGGATGGCAACCCGTTCAAGGAACCAGTCAACCTCAGCAAGCTCAGACGCTACTATGACTAGACTCCCTCTCTTAAAAAAAAAAAAAAAAAAAAAAAGTTTACTACGCAAAAAGAAGCCCGATAGACTGAAAACCCGCAAAGGGCGGTCTATGCAAAATAATGGTGCGTACAAAGCTCGCTAGATCGAAAACCCGCAAGGGCGGTCTAGGCAAAAGTTAGAGCATTCCCCCTTCTATCTTCCCTTTCTTTAAAATCATTCTAGTCTGACTGGAGTGAACTACGGTGACCTGAGCCCCTTAGTCCTATTTGTAAAAGGGGAACGTAGGCAGCCTTTCAAAAGGTGCGGTCTAAAAACAAATAAACATCCAAATCCTGTTAAGCAATAAAGATAGAAGTTGTATTTTCTGAAAGCAAAAACTTTTATTTCCATAGTCATTGCATGTTAACACTTATTTGATGAGTCTAAGCTTCACATACTTTTTGAATAAATAACCTATTCTGAAATTGAAACTAAAACAAAAGTAAACTAAATTAAAACAATGTGTTTGCAACGACTATGGAAGGATCCTCGGAACTACTCTTTAGTGCCACTCGTGCCTTCGGTCCCTTTCTTCTTGCTTTGACCACGGCGAACCTTCTTCTTGTTAGGGTTCTCACAAAACCTCCTCTCAAATTCGCTAACCCCTTTTGCTTTGACACTAGGAGTCTCTCCATCCTTTCTCTTCCTTGAAGTCCCCGCTCCATCTCCATTAGCCATGCTCTGACTCCTCTTCCTCTCATAAGCCATCGCCTCCTTCATCCTCAACGAACAACTAGGAGCACAGGATGCCAAAATAGTGCCCCTCAGGGTCTCTAGAGTCTGCTCCGTTTGCCCAAGTCTCTCCATAAACCAATCCAAATACTCTCGTGATAGGTAGGTGTTGTTGGAGCGTGTGATGAGAGTCCTATGGCAAAAACCGGCCTCGCCCCACATTTGAGAAAGGAGAACCGAAGCGCTATCATCCAAATGAAGTATGCCGAAAGGAAAACGGGTCCTCTCCTCGTCCCAACCCTCGGGATGGTTTGCACTAGACCGTATTGACGGAGTACTCTAGCAGGGTAGTAGAAAGTGGTCCCAGAAAATGACGGAAGTTTAATCATGTGCAGTCCCACTTGCTTCTCCTTCACGGAATTAATGTGCCAATGGGGCACCACCCATTTGATGTCATCGGTCACCATCTCCGCCAAGTACCTCTCCCAACCCTTGAGAGTCATTCCTCCATACCTCTAATACGGTGCATCCATGGGGTCACCGCCGAAGAAACTGCTGGCTTGTTCACTCGGAGCCTTTCTTGCAACCACATGGTCAAAAGTCTATCACTGCCACACGGCATCCCGCCATAAACCGCAAGATGAGGAATCCCACAAATGAGCTCCCCAAGGATGGCCGGTACAATGTCATGTCCCGAACGAGCCGCATTCACCATGGTCAAACACCCCTCACTAGCACATCCGACTTCGGAAGGGAAAAGAATAGAAGCAAATAAACACAAGGCAAGATGGTCCAAAGAACGGTCCGAGTCACATCCGCATGCATAAAGTGCCTTGGCATCCAAGAAAGGTCGACGTAGCCACCTCTAGCATACTTACCAAGGTCATCTGCGGGCACACCAAAGGCTATCAACTTGTTATGCAAAGGAATAAAATCAAAGGGCAATGCAAGTGTACCCTTCCCTTCACAACCGCAAAACGCCTTGATGTCTTCATAAGTGGGTACCATCTCATTAAAAGAAAAGTTGAAAACATGAAGAGTGTCGTTCCAAAATTTCCCGCAAGCTTGCAAGAGGTTAGTGTTGGAGTTCATGTGCAAGAATGACCAAAGACACTTGATCCCATAGCGCTTCTCAAATTTCCTACGACAAGGACCGGATATCTTGGCAACCCACTTCTCCAAAGATGTTATGAAAGCTCCTTTTTCAAGTCTAGAAAGCCTTGCATTGTGATCCATGACAAAAGAAGAGCAAGTTGATGATTGGAACTCAAAATTGATCAAAAGAGCTGCTGGTACGAAGTTGAATAGGACACAAACTCCCATTAAATACTACACAACTCCCGATTCTTGCCAGGAAAAGGAAAACCGGAGGCGGCGCAGGATTTGGCCACGCGGCCACATATGCCCTTGGCCCCGCGGCCGATATTGTCCTTGGCCAGGCGGCCAACTTCGTCCTAGGCCACGCGGCCAACATTGCTCCGGATCTTGCCATGGTCAGGCGGCCAACATTGCTCTGGGCCTCGCCATGGCCATGCGGCCAACATCGTTCCATGCAGAAATCCAGTTTGTTTCCTCCCACTCCGTGACGGATCCATGCAACTACGTACCTACCCCCTTCCGTGGCTCATGCATTATATAAAAGTAGGAACATTTGTAAAATAACTAGTTTGCACAAGTAGGCCCCCACAATAAATTTACATTTTAGAAACATGATATACATACATGCATTTTATACATTGGTTCTATACATACATATCCCTCTGCTCTATACTAGCTAACAGTGTAGGAAATAAAGATGGACCCCGCCTAATCAGAATCTTCCTCCGTGGTGTCTCCACACCGCGCTAAAGCCCGAGAGCTACCGGCACCCGAACTCCGTCCCCGGACCACTCGACCACCAATGTGAGAAGAGCCCGCGCCGTTCGGAGACCGCTCACGTCGTCCCTCTGACAAGTACATGAATGGTACGCCTCCCTCAGTAAGCGCATCAACACGTTCTCCCGCCGAGCTGAACGGATATATACCTCCCGAGTCACCTGAAAGGGAAGCCAAGGCAAATGATTACAATGCAGAAAGAAATAGATGTGTGCAAACATGACTAATACAAAGCACAAAGCCGTACCCCAGCGTCGGGCGGAGGAATGAATGTCTCCTCAACAAGATCGGCATCAGTCGGCTCCAAGCTAAGCTCCACCTCCCGGCCGCCCCTCATCACTCTCACGCTACTCGAGCGAAGGGGCATGTCAACCAAAGGCCGACTCCGACCAATGTACCGGGCCGAGCTCGATCCCTCTCCCGATAGCATCCGAGCCCGAACCTGAGGGCTGATCAGCCGTGTCCGCACGTAGCCGGCATAGTCGTCACTCCCTCTGTAATGCTCTGCCGGAGTGGGAGCCAAGAAAGTCGCCAACCTCGCGGGACGGAGCATATCCCGAGGAGGGTCATAAGGAGCCCACGGTAACGCACCAGCCCTGTGCTGACGAACCACCCTCTCCCTAAGATACATGGCCTCCCCGGTGAGACCCACAAGCAGAACCCTAGAAGCGGTCAAATCCACTACATAGGGACCCACCGAAGCCTCATTGGCCGGGCTCCATGGGTAAAATCTGACCACGATGGGCTCAGACATCGCGAACACCCTTCTAAGATCAGCAGCATCCACCGTCTTCCTATCCCTGTTTCTGCGGGGAGGAGCCCTGTTGCCTTTACACCAGTATGACATGATGGGAACAACCTTGTTGGCACTCATCACCAACTGAAAAGGGGCGACACCGAAGACCTCGTACACCCAGGCCTGTGCATATAATGAGAGAGACATTTCAGACCAAAGCGTGGAGCAGAAATCTCAACAAGTGAAAATAAGGGTAGTCAAGAGCGTACCTCAAAGGCGAACTGGAACCCATCAAATGCCGACGAGCTAGCCCTCGAGCAATGGTCCAAAGCCCGGTAAATCTCAACCAAACCGGCTCCGCCCCAAGAAATCCCACCAACTTGGTCCAAATCCACAAAAGCCCCTAGCAGTGAGTACCGGCAGACAGTAGCCCTACTCAGAAATAAGATCTCTGAAAAGATGTACCATAAGAACAGCCGGACCAAGCAATCCAAATCATATTCCCCCTACTAAAGGCCTCAATATCCACCTCCACCAAGCGATTCACCTTCCCGGCCTCCACTCCAAAACCCTTGACACCTCCTCCCAGGTCGGTGTCGACTCCCAGCAGAGCCTGTCTATAGTCCCGCCGCTCCGCCAAGCTCTCATCAAAAGGCAAAGGGGTACCAGTAAACCTCAACCCTGTGATGGCCGCGAAATCCGTCGGTGTGATGGTAATCTCTCCCCAACTGAAGTGGAAGGTATGGGTGGTATCCCACCAGAACTCCCGACACACCTCTATCACCGCTGCCACCTTCAGGGTAGCCCCGACCATGCGGACACTGTCAAAGAATGGGCCAAAGCCCATAGCCTCGATCCGAGAACGCAAACCGCTCGGTCCCTCCGGCAGGGACGCCCACAGTTTGCCCACAGTCACTGTGGACCCATGAGCCTTGATCCTCTACAGGTAAATACAACACAGGTATGTTACCATTCTACCAATTTACAATTCTAGCAATTTAAATTCTAGCATTTCATTATTCTAGCATTTCATATTATGTGCATAGAACATACAAATGTGCAAGAAGGAGAGGAATGAAAATTCGAAATTTACCTCTCGCGTCTCCGGAAGCCCCATCGACCAATGACGCTCAGAGTCGATGTAAAAATCGTAATCTTGGTCGAACGTAGACCGCAGCAAATTATCGCGGTAATTCCGAGTCGCGGCTCGTGGTCTCAAACCACCCCGTGGAATCAAGGGCGCCGCTTCAAAGCCCGCTCCTGGATCAACCCCGACATTTCCCGCGCCCTGAGCATAACCGTGCCCCTCTCCTTGTGGCTCTTGTTGTGGAATCATATACCCACCTTGGCCCGGGAAATCCCTAAATAACGCCTCATTGATCCAATCTGCCATAGCTTCGAGAAGTATGTGAAACGAAGTCTTCAAGATTATCAAAGTCCAAGCTTTCTCTCTCTAGAAACCCAATTTTCTCTCTCTAACTCGTTAACAATGGAGGAAGGAAGAAGAAGAAAGAAGAAAAGAAGAAGAAGAGAGGAGGTGTCTGGTGATGTGACCAAGGAGTCAGCCCATCGGCAGCCTTGGCCACGCGGCCACTTTTGCCCTTGCAACCCCAGCCGTCAGATCAGCGATCCGTATGAAAGAGATCTGACCACTCAGCGGTCTTGGCCACGCGGCCACTATTGCAAGATCGTGTGTTTGGCCACGCGGCCAACCTTGTCCCTTCAGATAAAATTCCACTTTGGTCCCTGATCTTTTCCCTTTAATTCATCTTAAATACCCTTAGCACAATTTTGACTGATATTCGTTACCTTTGGGTACGGAAAGCCCCTTAAAATTTCCATTCTTCACAGAATATTTGCTTAGGATTCGTATGGTTGTAGAGACTTCGGCGCCTCTATGACATACCATCCTAGATCAATCGTAATTGGCAGAAGCCTCGGCGTTTCTATTTGCGAGCGATCCAGCATCTATTTTAGGATTCGTATGGTTGTAGAGACTTCGGCGCCTCTATGACATACCATCCTTGATCAATCGTGATTGGCAGAAGCCTCGGCGTTTCTGTCTGCGAGAGATTCACCATCTATTATTAGGATTCGTATGATTGTAGAGACTTCGGCGCCTCTATGACATACGTATCCTTGATCGATTGTGATTGACAGAAGCCTCGGCGTTTTCTGTTCGCGAGAGATCTGACATCTATTACTTTAGGGCAATCGGCAGGAACCCTGGCGATCCTGATTGCGTTTACCATTCCATCTTGGGATTATTTAGACAACGTAGTCTTTAATTTTCCCAAATAACTTCATTGCTTACGAATGTTCGTTCTTCATACAAGAAAGTATCCGTAGGTTTATTATCCGCAGTAGAAGTCCGATGTCTCGTCTTTCCCCAATGACTCTGAACTACGTTTGGCTTGATTCCTCGGAGGATACGTAGGAAACCTAAAAAGGTCCAGCCACTCGACCGACGCGGTCATCTATCATCCCCAGCAGGTGCATTTTCCCCAGCAGAAGACGTTGCTCCCCATCAGAGGACAGTCATTCCCAATTTCCCATCAGATTTGAACTACGTTTGGCTTGATTCCCCCGCGGATACGTAGGTCGCCTGTTAAGGTTCAGCCGTTCCCTTACCTTTCATCTGTTTTGAAACTCATGTTTCAGACGGATCCTTCTTTTATCGTCGACCCCACATTGCCTTGCAAGAAGCGTCGCCGAGGGGCTACTGTTAGTACCCGACCTGAAAATTAGTTTATTAGGACTTTCCCAAAAATACAAGGACTTTATAGGAATTAGAAACCTTGCAAAGACTTGTCCCGGATTCCCAAAATATCTCATTTATGGCAAAATCTATCAAATTAGGTAGTAAATGGTTTCCTTAAAACCATGCAGAAACCCTAGCTTAAGAATCAAGTCAGCCGGCATCCTTGGCCACGCGGCCAACCTTGCTCCGCGTTGATCTAGGCCACGCGGCCAACCTTGCTCCGCGTTGATCTTGGCCACGCGGCCACTATTGTCACCGGCTTCAACAATGGCCAGGCGGCCAACCTTGCGCTGGATGATCTGGACCATCAGATCCTCCCATCAGTTTACTATATAAACCACTCCATTCCATTGGTTTAAGGGTCCGATTTTGAGAGCTCTAAGTACGAATTTTGGAGTTCTTAAACAATATTTTGTTCTCTAATTAACATTCAAACACTCAAGAAGATCCAAGGTTTATTTCTTGCCAAGATAGGTAAGTTTTCTAACTTTTTCTTCATGTTCTTGCATTATTCTTAATGTAGATCTTTTATATTCATGTTCTTGCATGTTTATTCATACTTTCTTCATATTCTTTGCATGCTCATTCATATGTTCATATATGTTCTTCGCATGTTCTTCGTATTCATAGATTAAAACCTTATTTATGCTATATTTAGGGTTGCGATCTTCATAATTACATGTCATTTCATAGCCGATGATGATCGAGGGTTCATCAACCCGAGGATGATCTAGGAACTACTTCTAAACCCTAATCTTTAGGTAATTCCCCCCTCATTATGCATGATCCCGATTCTTCTGCCTATTCTAATTCTCTGCGAACTACGCTGACCTGAGCTTCTCACATTGAGAGGAACGTAGGCAATCTTCGGATCCTGTCTAAATCACTAACACACTACTAACACATTCATCATGATAGAAAGACCGATCAATTCGGGCAATATGAGTGATAACGTCCAATATTCTTCTCTTGTTGTAATTTGACCCCCGAACCCATTAAACATGCTTTTTTCAATGTTTTGGCTTTAATTAAAACGGCGTGGCGACTCTCATAATTTTAATGTCGTTAAGAATATTCCCTTTGTAAATAAAAATAATCACAAGATACTTTCCATGCGTCGCTTCATCGGAAAGGGGTATTCACAGTTTAACACACGGCTCGACACAAAAAAGCTATTATCGGTTTCGGTTTGCTATTCTCAATTTCTGTTTTAATTTAATTTTAAGTTTTAATTCTATTTAGTATTTTATCCTGTAATTTCATTTTTTTCCTGTAATTTCTTCATATAATCTTAAGACTTATTCCCTTAAGGAGGGAACGGGTTATAGAACAACATACTAATTTCATTTGTGAGAAAGGATTGCAGATTACAATATTCTTGATGCGTTGTGGCTACGGGAGAAAATATTGAAAAGGGAAGGAAAAACGGTGGAAAAGAAGAAAATTTCCAGCACTGTTTTTTCATGACCAGATGTGGTATAACAGAATTTACCGCTTCGTTAACCGTTAGATCGGTCTGAAATTTTTTGTGCATGTTCAGGACTCATATAAAAAAAAATGAATGGTGGCGATCGGATTCTGATATCTATAGAAAGAAATAAAAAATTCGCAGAATAGCATTTTTTGTGAAACAGTTTGCTTTCCTCTTGTTTAATGAATTAACCAAGTTGGAAAGATTGATGTTCATGACATCAACTACGAAACAATGGTGGCTATGCCTCATGAAGTGGTTATATATCATATGATATGTCTCTTATGGTTCGTATGAATCATATTGAAGAGATTAAAAAGTTCGTTGGAACTAAGAACGTTGAAAGATTAAGTCTTTAACGTTACATTGACAAATATAATAGCTTCTTGAAAGAAGTTGTTAAAACCTATTTTGGTCAATGGTGACAAAGGTCACAAAAGATTAACATAATAAGGCTTCTTGAAAGAAGTTGTTAAAGCTTATTATTATTAATAGTGACAAAAAGTCATAAAGATAGAAACAATAGGACTTTTTGAAGGAAGTTGTTAAATCCTATTGTTATTGATATTTAGATGAACGGCTTCCCTATTAGTGGAATGAGTGACTACGTCATAAAGATAAAAAACAATAGGACTTCTTGAAAGAAGTTGTTAAATCCTATTGTTATTGATGATGAGAAATGACACGAAATATTTAGATGAAGGGCTTCTAAAGAATTTGTGCATTTTGTGAATGAGAAATTAATTTTCTCTAAATCTAAGGTACTCCAAGATGAGACCTTTAAAGTTTGGAATAGTTGACCTCTAATTAAAATTTTAATAAAAAATTAAGAGGTTTATAATTATAGTTGTTACAAGAAATAAATTGTGTAAATTCTCCTATTGAATTAATAATTTATTTTGTAGTAAATTTTCTAATTGAGGTAGAGAGTTATAGTTGTAACAACAAAGTAATAATTTGGTGTTTAATTGTTTTAAATTAAAACCAATGTTTTGGGGAAGGATTTTCGTGTGGAGACAAATTTTCAATGTGTTTGTTCCTAATATTCCGACTCGTTTTAGTGAGAAATTAAAAAAAATTGTTGGCCTTGACTTTAAGTGATGACAACAAAATATGTACTACTTGATCACCTTGAACTCAGTGAGGTTTCTTAATGAAGATCCTACAATGTTTGGTGGAAATGAGATGGATGTTGTGCCGTTGAAGCATGTGAATTTCTTTTGCTTTTATCATGGAAGCATGGGGAATTCATTTGCAAGAACTATGTTCTTAATGAGATCTTTGATTCTTTTTACAGTGTTTAGAGAGAAGAGGAATGGCAAAAGAACTGTGGGAGACTTTGGACTACAAATATAAAATTGAGAATGCGGGTGCAATGATTAATTGTAGGCCGTTTCTCTGTTTAAAATATTAGACTCCATAGACCGTAAAAAGTCAAATGGAAGAATTGAAATAATGTTTAATGAAATCCATTCAAAATGGATGGTGTTAAGTGAAATTTTCAAGTGATAAATTGAGAAATTACTTTTCACTTGAAAAGATTTAAGAAGCACCTGAAAATGAATTTTGAGATGCTTGCTATTCATCTTTGTGCTGGAAAGAGAATAGAATTTCAGAGAAGAAGTTGCTAACACTTCTTATGGAAGTGTTCTAAAAGTCCCCCGTCTAGGCCGCCTAGGCCCCGCCTAGGCACTAGGCGTTCATGAAATGCCTAGGTCCCGTCTAGGATATTATAGTTATTTCTAAATTCTCGGCCCCGCCTAGATCCCGCCTAGGTACTAGGCGGCCCTGCGGCGCCTAGTGACCGCCTAGCGTTTTTTAGAACCTTGTCTTATGGCAAAAGAAAATGTAGTAGAGCATACCAAAATGCTTATGGCAAAGACAAAGCATGTCAAATTTACTTGAAAAGTCAAAATTTGTCTGAAAAGTCGAATTTGTGTGAAAGACAAACATGTTTGAAGTGTCAAACTTGTTTGAAAAATCAAATTTGTTTGAAAAGTCAAGCTTGTTTGAAAAGCCAAAATTAAGTCATGCATATTGTTGGGTTTTGATGCATCATGCGCAGCAGAATAAAATATGTAAATCAAACACCCAAGAGCCCGGATCCGTGCACGTTGATTAAATTAAATACAAGATGAAGGAAACATACCCTTGAAGATCGAATCCATGAACACAGACTTTGAGGTACTAAAGCAAACACCCTCTATCGGTATCCACACGTCGAACGGATATCAAGAACACTTTCTTGATCTGGATTGCTAGACCCAAGGCTTGATGGAGAAACGGTTTCTTCATAGGAATTATCTTACTTCATTGATTATTGTATTTTGATGATCATGGATCACAAAATAAATAATCCTATCTCTCTATGATTTATTGTTTCTAAAACAATTGTTTGTGATTTCCAAAATCACCATTAGAGGCTGTCAAACCCCGCTGCATATCTTATATGAGGGTCTGACATAATTCTGTTTGGGATCGGGATTCCTTGTCGCACAAGAATTCCAAACAAACTGACCAGAGAGGGGATACCAGTCGTACGGCTGATTACAAGCCGTACGCCATAGTAGGCGCCGTACGGATGCCAGTCTCAATTCCTAGATATTTCAGCCTTTTCCAATCCATTCTATTGTGTGTGACCCAATATGATTATACTATGTTGACAACGAGTCCGAACCAGTCCGAACCCGTAAGTCATAAGCGGACTCTAGCAAGCCATTATGACTACCTAATTATTATAACTTTGAAATCCCAAAGTAACCTTATAGAACATATCACAATCCCTTTGTCACGCGATATCATATTGGACATAAGTCATGGTCCACGTCAACTTATGTTGTCCAATGCTTTCTCGATCCCGAGTAGATTGATATGAGAAAATAACATTGAACACTTCAATTCATTTGGGTACGGTCGTACACTATTATCAATCTCACTCATCGAGTGGCCAAGCAGATATCTCTCTTGAGAGAGGGACAAATCCCATCTTGACTTATCATTCTTCCCTACAAGAATCCGATTATGCCAATCGTAGCCTTTATAACCACCCGGTTAGGGGTAGCGGTTGAGTACGTCAAACATAATGTTCATCATGTGGAATACCATGATAATCTCAGGTCTAAGGATTCAAATGATATAACTATTATGAGATTTAATTATGACATTTGACCATGGCATAAATCTCATAACCGGTCTATCCAGTAATTGTTCCCCAACATGCACCCACAAGTTTAATCCGCATCCTATGCGCTATAATCATTATATGATTATCCATTAAACTCATGCTAGCTCTTCATAAGTGCTAGGTGTTGGGTTTTGATGCATCATGTGTAGCGGAATAAACAGATAAAATCAAACACCCAAGAGCCCGGATCCGTGCATGTTGATTAAATTAAATACAAGATAAAAGAAACATACTCTTGAAGATCGAATCCATGAACACGGACTTTAAGGTGTTAAAGCAAACACCCTCTATCGGTATCCACACGTCGAACGGATATCAAGAACACCTTCTTGATCTGGATTGCTAGACCCAAGGCTTGATGAAGAAACGATTTCTTCGTAAGAATTATTTTGCTTCATTGATTATTGAGTTATAATGATTCTAAATCTAAAAACTAATAATCCCCTCTCTATATGTGTGTAATTGTTTCTCAAACAACATGTTATGATTTCTAAAATCAACCATTATTTTTTCTCAAACCCGACTGCACACATATATAATAGGGTATAAACCTAATTCCTTTTGGGATCAGAATTCCTTGTCAAACAAGAGATCTGAACAAACTGTTTTCCGTCTGGACAAACCATCCGTACGGATTGGTTGGGTGGCTCCCAAACCATCTGTACGGATCCTTCCAGTAGGATCCAGTTTTTCCCGTTTTCTGTGCCTAATTCAACCAGTTCTATTGTGTGTGACCCAATAGGATTATACTAAGTTGGCAACGAGTCCGAACGAGTCAGAACCCGTAAGTCATAAGCGGACTCTAGCAAGCCATTATGACTACCCAATTAGTATAACTTTGAAAGCCCAAAGTAACCTTATAGAACATATCACAATCCCTTTGTCACGCGATATCATATTGGACATAAGTCATGGTCCACGTCACCTTATGTTGTCCAATGCTTCCTCGATCCCGAGTAGATTGATATGAGCAAATAACATTGAACACTTCAATTCATTTGGGTACGGCTGTACACTATTATCAATCTCACTCATCGAGTGGCCAAGCAGATATCTCTCTTGAGAGAGGGACAAATCCCATCTTGACTTATCATTCTTCCCTACAAGAATCCGATTATGCCAATCGTAGCCTTTATAACCACCCGGTTAGGGGTAGCGTTTGAGTACGTCAAACATAATGTTCATCATGTGGAAGACTATGATAATCTCAGGTCTAAGGATAAATGGTATAACTATTATGAGATTTAATTATGACATTTGACCATGACATAAATTTCATAACGGGTCCATCCAGTACTTGTTCTCCAACATGTACCCACAAGTTTAATCCGCATCCTATGCGCTATAATCATCATATGATTATCCATTAAACTCATGCTAGCCCTTCATAAGTTCTAGGGATAATGATTATTATAATAAACATGCAAAAGATATAATAATCGGGTTTGTTATCTCTATAACAATGAAGCTATGATATAACGCATAGGCCTTTCTCAAGGGCCTAGGGCATAATATCCAACAATCTCCCACTTGCACTAGGTCCAATCAACGCGTATCCAATACCCATTGAGCTTAGTTATGATCTCCATCATAATTGCAAACGAGCTTATGCAGGATAATTATCTTTGTTATTATCATAAGGTATTTTGCATATTTTGACATCTCCTATCTTTGACGATTTCTCGAAAAAGATAAAAACGTCCAAGTATATGTTTAGATAAGACATTACCCCTTTAGATTGTGCAATAACAATTATTGGCACAATGAAGGTCCATAAAATTAGTGACACTAAAAACAATTTCTAGTTTACTAATTGTTATCTTATTCAAACAATTTTCTAGTTGCATGTTAGTTGCATCCCATGCGACTAGATACTCAACCTTTTGTAGAATAGTAATGGTATACTTAGAACTCTTCTAACACCATTATTAAACTTAGACATGTATTTATACTGCAATATTTATCTTTGTTGGTTTATAAGAATGCATCTATGTAACTATTACAAGATCATCTTTCATTCCATCAAAGATCAAGAACGCATCCTTTAGTTCCTTTTAGAGAGCATAAGAGCGTTTCTTAACTAGTGACTTTTACTAGGATCCGATTGGTATTATCTCATCATACTCCAAGTATATGAGACATCCGGTCTTAGTATATTAACATGGATTACATGATAGATCCAATTGCCGAAGCATATGAAATCCTAATCATGTACTCTTTGCTCATCAGTCTTCCAGTAAGACTAAATATTGAAAAGATTAATGCCATTAGACTTTTGCAAGTGACCTCTCCAAGAGTCTTGCATAGTGAACCTTTCACTATATTGTCAATATTAGTACTTTGACTTTAACCAATCAACCTTTTAGACTTATCTTCATAAATCTAAATTCCAATGATATAGGTGGCTTTTATCCAAGTCTTTCATTTAGAACCTCTTTCAAAATGATTTATATATCAACCATATATATATATTAGACTATGAATAAAATTACGCTCCCACTAAATTTATTGTAATCACAAGTGTCATCTTTGATGAATTCAAACTCTTTGAATACTACATCAAAATGAAATTTCACTCCAAGTAGTTTGCTTCAATCCATCTCATGAATTTCTGCAACTTGCATATTTTATTAGAATTTTATGGATTAATCAAAACTTTTAGGTTGTATCAAACACATCCTAATGTAAATTCCTGTTAAGGAATATAGTTTTGACATTCATCTGTCATATTACATATTCAAAATATGAAGTTATGACAATTAGAATTCTAATAACATTAAGCATGACTACGGGTGATAAAGTTTCATCATAATCGACATTATGAATTAACTTTTCTCAATTAGTCTTGCTTAATCAATATACACTTTTAGATTTTATGACTCTAAGTCATTGATCTAAATCCGGAGCGGACTTTGCATCTTGATAGGTAATAGGTCAATCATTCGCAATGATATCTTCCCTATTACTTTTTATTGCGAGAAATCAATATTTCTTGTTATAGATAGTATCCTATCAATTATGCAAATTTCTTGTGTATACTTGAACGAATTTCCACAACTCCTTGTGAATATTTGTTCAACTTCCATCTTAGGTTCCATGTCATTTTTGGGTCTCGAACTCTTTGAGATACATTTTACTCCCACTAGTTCTTTAGAGATAAACGATTTATCTAAAAAGTGCTATTTAGAGTGACAAACGATTTGTACTATAAAGGGTGTAAAATTAATATCATTAAGATATCCCATAAAATACATTTATTAGATTTAGGTGTGATTTTGTCCAAGACAAAACTTTTCTCAAAAGTATCATATCACAAATCTTTATGAAATACAAACAAAGTTTTCTTTCATTCCATATCTTATATGGTATAACGAACCTCCTTAGACGATTCTCAATTTAGTGTAATCGCAGCTGTTTCCAGCACATAATCCAGAAGGATAATTAAAGATCAGTTTGACTTATTATGAGACGAAAAACTGTGTTTTACAGACAATCTGTAAACTTCTGGAACATCATCCGTACGGCTGCTGTTTCCAGATTTTGTTTTTCTTAAATTGCAGACTTTCTGCAGAATTCTCATCGAGTTCAAGGCTCAAATATTAATTACTTTGATCTAATCAGAGTACATCAATACTTTTTCCATGAGGTGTTGAAATCTTTTCTATCATTGTTACTTTAATAAACTACATACATCAAAATGTATAAGTTCAAAAGAATACTTCCTCTTACTACTATTAGTAAAAGATATATTTTTAAGATTCGCATCTATCACATGATTCGAAATCATATGAATTTAAAAGTCCGTCCCATGGAATTTTAGATATATGTTTCTTATCATTTGATATAGACATTAATGCTTTTTAAGAATGTAACGATTACATCCTTATATTCAGATTTCCATTATTTACGTTATGCTCATTATTGTTCTTCCAAGATAAGGATATTAAGTCCCATTATATGATTAGCAATACAATAAGGCAAATCATATTTAATGGAACACTTTCTTATTCGAAATAAGAAATATCCATAATCTTCTAATGAAAAAACCAAAATAATATTTCTACTTAAAATAAGAACATAGAACCATTTGTTCAAAACAAATATGAACTTATTAGGTAAAGACACTTCGCAAGTTCCTATGATTAATGTTGCAACCATTGCATCATTATTGCCACATAGGTTAATCTTTACCCTTACAAGTAGAAATTTTAACATAAATACTTGAAGTGGTAGTCCAACTACCCTTCCTTTTGATCTTTAATTCAAATTGTAATTTCACCAACGGTCAATCCTATTGCCAAGGTACAAATTACATTCTTTGGATTTTAGGTTTTGCCACAAATATTTCCTTTTAGGCTTGACAAGTTTTGTCTTGCCTTTATCTTAAATCATTGTCCTTATTAACCTTTAGAGTTTGAGAATGTTTCCATTTGATATTAAGATATAGCATTTTAAACATCAAATGTCGCTTATGAATTGATATCAAATCCGTTTGTTAGTTCCAAACTAACATGATAACCAAGCCAACTAAGGTAATTAATATGTTTCTCTATGTTCAAAACATGAGAACTTATTAACATACCTTTCATTCATCACATGAATGTTAGGCTCTAATCAATCTCAAACTTTATTTGTCTCTCTTGCTTGTAGGAACGTTTCCTACGAGATTGCTTATCGCATAAGCATTCATACGTTTTAGATACTTCTAAAGTTCCAAACACATGATGGCAAGTCTTAGAACGATTGACATCTATAGAATCATCCACATGTTTCTAATCAATGTCTTTGTCCACCCTTAAGGCATTAGGTTTCTTAGGAATATGATTTATTAAGAATTCATAACTTCCGATCTTGCTTTAGAACAATTCTTAAGCTCATGACTAAGTCATGAAAGTTAATCTTATTCTTCTTAAAGTGGGGTCAATCACAGTAATTATACATGATTATAGTTAAGACATTCTACGAAATATGCAAATAAATATACACATATATTTCATACCATTATCATTTAGAGACATTTAATGTATTTCATAATACTCCCACTAAATTATACACCTTCAAATACAACAATTGTATAATATAATTTAAGTAGGCTAAGATCCGTATTTCACCCGACTTTGAGTCGGCTAGGGCACGACTGCTCAAAATCAAGTTATTTAGGTAGATAACTCTTTATCAATCACATCATATGTGACTCTTAGATCTTTTATGAGATTGTTAGACATCTTATGTCAAACATATTTTAATCTCATCTGTGCGTTAGGCCCAAAACTGTTTTGATAGCCCAATTAAGTCAAACCATTTTAAACGTATATGAAACTCTGATTCACTCATCTTGCTCATAGATGAATAGATTTAATGCGCCTACGCTAGGGCGTAACCCACATAAAACTACCCATGTACTCACAAGTGTTTTAATCATGGATTTGCACTTGACTTAAGTTTTAAGAAGGTTTATTTTCTTAGAGATATGCATCATATATTTAATTATGTCAAACATAATATAATATAGTCTTTGCATAATGATGTTAACTAATCCTATTAATTAACAGAAGCAAAATCTTGTGATTTAATTATGAAGCAACATAATGGGGACGGAATCTAAATTATCTGTAAATAATTTACAGATTGGATATTTCATTCGCATTCCCATAAACAAGGCGTAAGCCTGCCATTGGTCCATGCAATGAATTAATCCAAATATAGTTTCCTTCTCTTGCAAACGATTTGCACTTTGTATAGGGGTATTTCTGAAACTTTGAGATTACGCCAATCTTAAACTCCTTTAAGATTCTAATCTCATTAACAGTTTGGACTTATGAACTTAAATCTGTTTCAGGAAACACGGTTTCCAAAACCAGCCATCTGAAAAAGATTAGAATCAAAATTTTCCAAACCGGTCACCACAGAGCATCTTGAAATTGAAAGCACAAACCTCACGGCCGAAACTAAGCCAAAAGGCATCCACATTTCCGTGCTAAGATCAAGAAACCAAGCAATTTCTCTATACGGTCGAAACTAAGCCAAAAGGCATCCACATTTCCGTATAGATTTGATACTTGTTTCAAGATCTTTCATTGTCTCTTAATCTCACATATTACAGTAGTTCTAAACTCTTTAGAACTCTGATTTATGCAATTCCTTTTGAATTCTTCGGCCGAAAACTGTTTCAGGAAACACGGTTTCGGAAACCAGCCGTCTGAAAGCAGTTTCCAGTTTCCAGATTCAAATTCTGTAAACAATTTACAGAACAATCTGAACACCAGAAAACAAAATCAAATCTGAGAATTTCCAAACTAGCCGTACGGATCAGTTTGTCATCATCCAAACCATCCGTACGGATCCATTGGTAGGATCCCAGATTTCCAGGTTTTTCAGAATTTCAGAAATTCGACCAAATCCAATATCATGTTTGTACATAATCAGATTACAGAAACATGAATTTACAGATTACGAATTTAATTAGATCTAATCAATATCATGAATAAATAATTTATTATATATATAAATTAGATCTAAATTATCAATACACATAATCCAATTATTTATTGATAACCCCAACATGCAATTATTCATATAGATCAAATCAATATAATAATCACATAATCCCCATGTCATGCTCATAAACCTTTATATCTCATATATAAAACTCAAATCACACATTCATCTTATTATCATGTAGATATTATATAATCGAATTAAACAATTTCAACATGATATACTAAAATAATCAACAATGAACGGGGCTCTGATACCACTGTTGGGTTTTGATGCATCATGCGCAACGAAATAAACAGATAAAATCAAACACCCAAGAGCCCGGATCCGTGCATGTTGATTAAATTAAATACAAGATGAAAGAAACATACACTTGAAGATCGAATCCATGAACACGGACTTTAAGGTGTTAAAGCAAACACCCTCTATCGGTATCCACACGTCGAACGGATATCAAGAACACCTTCTTGATCTGGATTGCTAGACCCAAGGCTTGATGAAGAAACGATTTCTTCGTAAGAATTATTTTGCTTCATTGATTATTGAGTTATAATGATTCTAAATCTCAAAAACTAATAATCCCCTCTCTATATGTGTGTAATTGTTTCTCAAACAACATGTTATGATTTCTAAAATCAACCATTATTTTTTCTCAAACCCGACTGCACACATATATAATAGGGTATAAACCTAATTCCTTTTGGGATCAGAATTCCTTGTCAAACAAGAGATCTGAACAAACTTTTTTCCGTCTGGACAAACCATCCGTAAGGATTGGTTGGGTGGCTCCCAAACCATCCGTACGGATCCTTCCAGTGGGATCTAGTTTTTCCCGTTTTCTGTGCCTTATTCAATCCGTTCTATTGTGTGTGACCCAATAGGATTATACTAAGTTGGCAACGAGTCCGAACGAGTCAGAACCCGTAAGGCATAAACGGACTCTAGCAAGCCATTATGACTATCCGATTAGTATAACTTTGAAAGCCCAAAGTAACCTTTTAGAACATATCACAATCGCTTTGTCACGCGATATCATATTGGACATAAGTCATGGTCCACGTCAACTTATGTTGTCCAATGCTTCCTTGATCCCGAGTAGATTGATATGAGCAAATAACATTGAACACTTCAATTCATTTGGGTACGGCCGTACACTATTGTAAGTACCCCAATCTGAAACCGACCTATCTTAGAGGTAGCCTTAGCACCGTTTCAGGGATAAGCTGATAGGCCAGGACCTCCCTAGGATAAGCTATAAATTCCAGGACTACTCTGGTATAAAATTGGAAAAATCCAGAAGCTCGCCAGGCTGAGCCGTACGGATGATTTGGGAACTAGAGGGGCCTAGCCGTACGGCTGGTTTAGGCACCCTCAGTCCCTATAAATAGAACCCCTTGCTGATCATTTCAGGGGGGGGAGAAATACACATTAGAGAGGTCACTCTGCTGGAATTACCACAGAGTAAGAGTGAGAGTGATCACAAACCAAAAAAGGAGAGAAGAAAGGAAGATTGGCCTTAACCATCATAGGTAAAGCCACCTCCCCCCTCCTTTCTCTTCATCTTACTCCTATTTTATTTCTTATATCTTGGTTATACATGTATTTATTCTTCATTCATGCAAAGACTTGTCCATTTCAAGCACCTTTTGTTTCTTGCAAGACTTGTCCATTATCAAGCACTATATATCTATCTATTACATTACTATCTTGTCCAAGCTATGAGAAGTTCAAAGGTGCCCTCCATACCTTGTATGGAAGAGGTTCTAAACCTAGACACTCATAGACTTGTTGATTGTAATTTACATTCCTTATTCATTTAAATGTTATGCTTGTTTGACCATGATAATCATGAGGGTGGTGGAACCTTAGTGTCTATCATTTTCCTCTTTGGTTTAGCCTCAAAATCCCACTTTTGGGTCATAAAGATTCAATCGTTATGTGTTATTTTGACTCTTGGAAGGATTTTAAGTCATAAAATGTCATCTTGGTGATAAAGTTCCAATCTTTATTCACCAAATGACCAACTTTGGTCCAAAGGGGACATTCATCAACTTTCTTGATTTTCTCCCATGATTGCTCATGATCACACCCAAATACTTGTTTTGGGGAACCAAGTGATGATCATTTAGCATAGGAGTGATGTTATAAAACTTGTAAAATGATTTCTTGCAAACTGGGATCACAAACAGTTTGTCCAGCTTCAGACAGAATACCCTGTTTCTGTTCTGAACTGGACTGTTCTTGAGCAAACTGTAAAACCCCAGAATTGCCTCCTCCAGCCGTACGGCTACTTTAGGTAGGAGGGCAAAATTGCCTATTTTGCCCTCTGACCTTTGTCTTATCACTTAAGGCCCCCTTTTCAGCCGAGTTTTCTCAAATAAAATCAACGACAGAATTTTTCCGTTAAATACACACACACACATATGCACATTTTAACTAATTTAGGGAGACTCGGCTTTGTCCGAGGCAACTTGAGAGGACGTAAAAACTCCTCCCAAGTTGTAACCTGACCTCCGAACCTTTGAGCTCAAACCTTTGTCATTTTGTTGGGTTTAAAAATTAACAAAATGTGGCGACTCCGTTAAATTTGACCGGTTCCCGTGTTTGGCATTTTGTCCTCGTGCGAACTTTGCATGTTTCGCCCCGAGGACGGGATCCTTACAACTATTAGCTATCTCACTCATCGAGTGGCCAAGCAGATATCTATCTTAAGAGAGGGACAAATCCCATCTTGACTTATCATTCTTCCCTACAAGAATCCGATTATGCCAATCGTAGCCTTTATAACCACCCGATTAGGGGTAGCGTTTGAGTACGTCAAACATAATGTTCATCATGTGGAAGACTATAATAATCTCAGGTCTAAGGATAAATGATATAACTATTATGAGATTTAATTATGACATTTGACCATGACATAAATTTCATAACGGGTCTATCCAGTACTTGTTCTCCAACATGTACCCACAAGTTTAATCCGCATCCTATGCGCTATAATCATCATATGATTATCCATTAAACTCATGCTAGCCCTTCATAAGTGCTAAGGATAATGATTATTATAATAAACATGCAAAAGATATTATAATTGGGTTTGTTATCTCTATAACAATGAAGCTATGATATAACGCATAGGCCTTTCTCAAGGGCCTAGGGCATAATATCCAACGCTAGGGACAATGATAATTATAATAAACATGCAAAAGATATAATAATCGGGTTTGTTATCTCTATAATAACGAAGATATGATAAAACGCATAGGCCTTTCTCAAGGGCCTAGGGCATAATATCCAACAATCTCCCATTTGCACTAGGCCCAATCAACGTGTATCCAATACCCATTGAGCTTAGTTATGATCTCCATTATAATTGCAAGCGAGCTTATGTAGGATGATTATCCTTGTTATCATCATAAGGTATTTTTCATATTTTGACATCTCCCATCTTAACGATTTCTCGAGTAAGATAGAAACGTCTGAGTATATGTTTAGATAAGACATTAGTTCCTTGATTTGTGCAGTTTATTGGCACAATGAAGGTCCATTAAATTAGTGACACTAGAAACAATTTCTAGTTTACTAATTAGTCTTCTTATCCAAACAACTTTCTAGTTTCATCCCATGCCACTAGATACTCAACTTTTTGTAGAATAGTAATGGTACATTTAGAACTCTTCTAACACCATTATTAAACAAAAACATGTATTTACACTGCAATATTTATCTTTGTTGGTTTTTAAGAATGCATCTATGTAACTATTACAAGATCATCTTTCATTCTATCAAAGATCAAGAATGCATCATTTAGTTTTTCACAAGTACATAAGGATGTTTCTTTACTAGTGTCTTTCACTAGGATCCGATTAGTATTATCTCATCATACTCCAAGTATATGAGACATACAGTCTTGGTACATTATCATGGCTCATGATAGATCTAATTGCCGTAGCATATGGAATCCTAATCAGTACTCTTGCTCATTAGTCTTCCAATAAGACTAAATCTTGTCAAGAGTAATGCCATTAGACTTACGCAAGTAACCTTTCCAAGAGTCTTGCATAGTGTACTTTGACTTCAACCAATAATCCTCTTAGAGTTATCTCCATAAATCAGTCCAAGGTTATAGGTGGCTATATCCAAGTCTTTCATTTAGAAACTCTTTCAAAATGAATTATATGTGAACCACATATATTAGACTAGGAATAATGTTACACTCCCACTAACTTTATTGTAATCACAAGTCTCATCTTTGATGAATTCAAACTCTTTGAATACTACATCAAAATGAAATTTCACTCCAAGTAATTTGCCTCAATCCATCTCATGGATTTCTGCAACTTGCATATTTTATTAGAATTTTATGGATCCAAACTTTTAGGTTGTATCAAACACATTCTAAAGTATGTTCCTGTTAAGGAATGCTGTTTTGACATCAATTTGTCATTTTTCATATTCAAAATATGAGGTCATGACAATTAGAATTCTAATATCCTTAAGCATGACTATAGCGACAAAGTTTCATCATAATCGATTATGAATTAACTTTACTCAATTAGTTGTGCTTCAATAATATGCACTTTATAATCCATGTCCATTTTCTCCAAGAAAACTTAACTTCTACCTTATGGTTTTTAAGCCTTCGGGTAGAACAATCAAGTTCCAAACTTGATTATCTTACATGAATTGCTCTTTTAGATTTCATGACTCCAAGTCATTGATCTAAATTCGGAGCGTACTTTGCATCTTGATTGGTGATAGGTCAATCATTCGTAATAATATCTTCCTTATTACTTCCTATTACGAGAAATAAATATTTTTTGTTATAGATAGTATCCAATCATATATGCAAATATCTTGTGTATACTTGAACGAATTTCCACAACTCCTTGTGAAACTTGTTCAACTTCCATCTTTGGTTCTATGTCATTTTCTGGGTCTCGAACTCTTCGAGATACATTTTACTCCCACTAGTTCTTTAGAGATAAACAATTTATCTAGAAAGTGCTATTTAGAGTAACAGACGATTTGTACTCTAAAGGGTGTAAAATTAATATCTTTAAGATATCCCATGAAAATACATTAATTAGATTTGGGTGTGATTTTGTCCAAGACAACACTTTTCATAAAAGTATCACGTCACAAATCTTTATGAAAGACAACCCAAGTTTTCTTTCATTCCATATCTCATATGTCATCAGTCGAACCTCCTTAGATGAAACTCAATTTAGTGTAAGCGCAGCTGTTTCCAGCACATAATCCAGAAGGTTAATTAAAGATCAATTTGACTTCACATGAGGCGAAGAACAGCAGTTTGCAGACGATCTGCAAACTTCTGTAAACAGGAGCCGTACGGCTCATTACTAGGTGTGCGCCTAAATAGCCGCCGTATGGATGTTGTTTTAAGATTTTGTTTTTCTTATTCTGCAGACTTTATGCAGAATTCTCATCAAGTCCATGGTTCAAATACTTATTACTTTTGATCAGATCAGAGTACACTAATACTTTTTCCATGAGTTATCGAAATCCTTTTCAAAGCATTGTTACTTTAATGAATTACATACATCAACATGTATTAATCCAAAAGAGTACTTACCTTTTTACTACTGATTAGTAAGAGGTGTCTATGATCAATTTGCAAGATTCACATATATCACATGATTCGAAATCATGTGAATTTAAAAGTCCGTCCCATGGAATTTTATATATGTGTTTCTTATCATTTTATATAGACATCTGACACGCCCCCAGGTCCCGGGATCCCCTAATAGAACCTCGAACCTGGTGCGCGTAACTAACAAGGAACAAGAAACTAACGGGAAACAGGAACAATACCTGTTAGAAACAAACTGACATGATATATATACTCAAGAGTAAGGAGCTAAGATAGCTCACAACGAGTTCTAGACCAAGAAAATTAAAACCAAACATGGTTACATACAGCGGAAGACATGCCTAGCACATAATCTGGCATCAAGAGAGGTCTAGAGACAACAAGTACTACACAAGTCTACCCCAAACAAGCCCTGAGTTTAACAACTCAAACAACATCGTCCTTACCAAAGTGTAAAAGGACACTAGTCTCAAACAAGAACATCCTGCGAAGTACATTCCCAGCTATGTCAAGCCTCACTGCGTACTATCCCCTGCTTTCCTGGGGGGGGGGGGGAACAAATAAAGGGTGAGATAAATCTCAGTAAGCTATTAACATGCAACTACATGACATGTTATCACGAAATTCCAGTAGATACTCAAGTAATCATATATCAAGTATCATCAAGTAACAAGTATAGGAGAGGCTAAGCCAACTCAACAAGTAATCAAGCTCAAGATATGATCAGGTAACAAGTAGTCAAGTAGTGTGAGAGGCTAGACCAACTCACCAAGATGCACATAGGCCTATCACGTATCATTACCTGAATCCTTCCTTATTCCTCCCAAGAATACCATTGTTGTCGATTCTTGTATAGCTGAGGACAACCACGATCAAGAACAAGAGACTGCTATGCAGTATATAAGAAGACCCGGTAACCAGTGTCATTCCCAAGAACAAGATTCACGAGGTGTTCACGAGTTAGCATTCACTTATATCAGGCGTATTGCTCCAATATAGGATGCTAAGCCCTTACTATGGCCGGTAGTAAGGGAAAAACAGACCGAATGCATAGACCCACGATTATCACTTATGCCCCAGCCCTCGCAATAAGCGTGAACCTATACACCCCTCTGAACCAAATAAGCCAGCTGGACTCACACGAGAATGCACAAGTAGATGTTTACTTGAACTACGAGAATAGAACTAAGTCCCATATTAGTGGACCAGTCTTTATGCACCATGTAATCATGTATCATGTGCTCACGAGAATATGCACCATGTAATCATGTATCATGTGATCACGAGAATACAAGTACACGTACGCAATCATTGCGAAGACAAATCAATCTAACAATGGCACGTAGAGTGTCCATATAACACGGTCAATCCAAGTTAGAGTCTATTAATAACAGACCTCAAACAAGTAGTAGGGTATATCATTCTATATCACTTTGTCACATGTCAAGTTTGCACGTACATATTCATATCACGTTTAACACATTAAAGTGTCTATCACGATACCCTTACTATCAAATAGAGCCCAATACCTTAGACTCTAAACACGTAGAAGAATAGGTCACATCATACCTAGTCACAGTCATATCTCACGTATATGTATCGTTAGTAATCGAATACATTTTTCCAACACATATTGTGTTCTGTAGTTATTCTTATTAACTTAAATCGTAGTATTCACGATTATATGAATTATCTTCTTTATTCTTTATATACTTCATTGAGTATATACACGATTAAAACCAATCACTAGCACCTTAGTGTTTGTTCATAGCACTTACAATACACACGTATTAAATTCAAGTATGTAGTAGAGTTAATCATTCTCTATCTAGTTCCATATCCCAACGCTTTTGGTTATTCATACCATGTATCAAGTAATCAAGAAGCCACATTCTATCAAGTAAATATATGCAAGATTTGCATATACACATCAAGAATCTTTCAAGTTTATTACCATACACATATATTGGTGTCAAGGCACGTACAAGATTTTATAATCTTATATTCAAGTCTTAATCCAATTATTTGGATGTTCAAGTCATGTACAAGATTTTATTGTCTTATACTTCAAGTTACTGTCTCAACTTAAGACATTCAAGACATTCAAGATATTCAAGACATTCAAGACATTCAAGACATTTAATACATATACAAGATTTTATCATCTTATATCCAAGTTCTCAATCCATTTCTTTGGATGGTTAAACATGTACAAGAGTTAATTATCTTATACTTCAAGTTATAACTATAATATTTGGGCATTCAAGCATGTATAAGAGTTATACATTTACTCTTACAAAATCCTAATCCTATTCTTAGGACATTCAAGCTCAAGACATTAGTTGGTGCCCCTAAGGTACACAAACATTAACTTCAAGACACATAAAAGAGTTACTACTCTTATACTCAAGTTATTATTTAATTATGATTCAAGTCCACATTTCATTTGTTCACAAAGGGACTATTTTTCAATACTAGAGTGTTCTACAACACTCATCTAGGCTATCTAGGGTAGTACCCTAAACCTAGACCAAGAATACTTCGAGTTCTCATTAAGTAAATGAGCTATACAACTCATACTTACAAGTTCATAATCCCCTACATAGGATATTCAAGCTCATTCCCAGGTGCTATTCAGGCTTGTTTATTATACGAATACTCCCTTCGTCCCAAATTCACAAGTATCACGAAAATTGCTCAAAACACAATTTTAACAAGAACAAGTAGCGGGAATAACATCAACGCATACACACCAGAGAGACAAAGAGAGAGAGAGGAAAAACCCTTCTTCTAGGATTCCTAAGACCACATGTTATGCCCTTGCAATGAGATATGCATGTTATTACAAGTAAGGGGGAGTCAATAGCTTACCTAGTCCGAAATCAAGTTGACCCAAATTAATTTCTGATCGGCCTGGAACGCTCTATTCAACGCCACGAATATTTATCCGGGACCAGAATCACGAACGGAGGGATAATTAAGCTCGAGGAGTCGAGAATAGGAAGAATCCTAAACTTAGCTTTAGAACAGAAGGAGTACGAGAATGTTTGAGAAATAATCTTTCTCAGAGAAAGCAAACCAAGTAGATATACTTACAACTATCCAAGAATTGCAATTTGGCCCCTCAAGTTCCACTTTTAACAAAAAGGCCCTTAAACTTTCAACTTTGACATTTAACCACCTTAATTTTCTAAAGTAGTTAAATAATTAACTCAAATAAAATAGCATATAAATATGCTAGTCAAGAATTTAACAAGCAAGTCAAGAATTTAACAAATAAATCAAATATTTAACGAGATTAAGGATGGGCGTTACAACATCAATGCTTTAAGAATGTAACACTTACATCATTAGATTCAGATTTCCATTATTTATGTTATAGTCATTATTTTGTTCTTCTAAGATAAGGATACAAAGTCCCATTATATGATTAGCAATACAATAAAGAAAATCATATTTAATGCTTATATCAACCTTGTAAACCACCATCAAATGGTGTTGATGAAAGAAATAATAACATTATTGTTATATTTAGGACTAACCCAAAGATGTGGGGGTGAGTCTACTTTGAAAAATTAAATACCTATTGAATAGGTTACCCCAAGAAAACAATGTAGTAGAGCATACCTATTGAGATGCTTGCTATTCATCTTTGTGTTGGAAAGCGAATAGAATTTCAGAGAAAAGTTGTTAACACTTCTTATGGAAAAAGCAAATGTAGTAGAGCATACCAAAATGCTTATGGCAAAGACAAAGCATGTCAAATTTACATGAAAAGTCAAAATTTGTCTGAAAAGTCGAATTTGTGCGAAAGACAAACATGTTTGAAGCGTCAAAATTGTTTGAAAAATCAAATTTGTTTGAAAAGTCAAGCTTGTTTGAAAATCCAAAATTAAGTCATGCATATATCTTTCTTGACAACAGTATGTGTCATCAAGGATAATATTCATGATCAATAATGATAATAAGTCTCTTTAGTTGGATCACATTCCCTCATTCAAAAAGAGATTCAAACAAGATGTGAAATGTGTGTTGAACTATATCATCACAAGTTAAGTATAGTGATGTTTTGTGACATGTATAGATTGTTAAAATACATGGTACTGATAACAATGTTATTGTTATATGTAATAAGCATTGTCTCATTGAATGGAGAAGTTGGAAAACAACTTTAAAATGAGGATGAAACATTAATGCTTATAGTGTGTGTATAACATGTGCTTGTACACAATATCCACCTTGTAAACCACTATCAAATGGTGTTGATGAAAGAAATAATAACATTATGGTTATATTTAGGACTAACCCAAAGATGTGAGGGGTGAGTCTACTTTGGAAAATTAAATACCTATTGAATAGGTTACCCCAAGAAAACAATGTAAATTCCATATGAAGTATGAAAACGTAAGCTTACGTACCATGTGAATGTGGGGGTGTGTTGGTCCCAAAGGGGAAACAATGGTATGAAAAATGCTAGGGGAGAGAGGTGAATAGCGTTTTAAAATTATTTTCAAACCCTTTTGCTAATCAATGGCAAATGCGCACAACTCAAATATTGGCTAAGTATAGCGCGCAACAGAGTGTGAAATGCACAGCGGAAAACTTAAAGGAATCACTAATGCGCAGGGAATATGCGCAGGAGTGTAAAAACGCACGCACTAAGTTTAGCTTAAAGAGTGGCGCAAGATGATACTAAGGCAGAAAGCACACAAACACAATGCAAACAGTGCAAGACAATCTACAAAGATCAAACAAAGCAATATATCAGAAAAGCTTAAATGTAGAATGAAAAGCACAATAAATAGACAAGCTATTTGGAGAGGTTCGATTGGGAAAAGATCTACGTCCTCTACCAAGATGGTTAGTCTTGGATTTCTAATGGAGATCTTATAATATGAGATAGTGTTACAAGTTACAACGATTAAGAACAAACTAACTCAAAGATCTATAATCGATGAAAGAACAAATCCTAGACAATAACCGGTGTATCTCTAGAAGTATGATCGATGAGATCGGAACTTCAAGAGGTGTGTGTGTGTCAGAAATCTGGGCTCTATAAATTTATAAGATGGAGAGCACAAGATTCTGGTGTTACAAGACGTTTAGGATTTGGGCTTAGTAAGGTATGAAGGTATGAAGGTTGTTCTTGAGAATTCTGGAAATGAGCAAGCAATCTTCAAATCTTCAAAGTTTCTTTCAGAAAGCAAAACACAAGCAGCTTGGAAAATTAGGATGAGCGGGCTATTTATAGTGGAGTTTCAAAAACTAGCCGTTGGAGCTCTGAGCAAGGACGATGTGCTGGCACGATGTGATTGACGTGCAGGTGTCCTTTATAGCCGTTGGAGACAGAGAAAGTGGACAACAATCAAACTTCTTCTAGAAGGATGACAGTTGTCTTCATTTTGAATTTCAAACATGAGGCGCGTCTCCATCTACGTGTATGCTGAGTGTGCTTGTTTTATCGTATATACACATCAGCACTTTGGCTCTTTCCAAAAAGCGTACCTTGACATGACGCTTTCTAAGCTTCTAGAATATGATATCAGGAAATGAGAGAATTGACCAAGGCAAATCTGCGCGCGCATGGAAGCCATGCGCATTGAGTGCGCAGATGGGTGCTGCGCATGAGAGTCATGCGCATCACTCTTAGTCATTTGCAAGTGAGACCTCAAATTCAAAGTAAAAGCCCTAACCACTAAGCCTAGTCTATAAGAAGGACTTAGCTAAAAATTGAAGTTATAAAACTTCTTACATAGGGTCCTAAAATCCTTAAAATAAACTTAGGTGATGGTATCAATCAATTCTAACATAAGTAAGAGGGTTAAGTAATAAGCATAGCCAACAATCTCCCCCTAAATGATTGATGCCATTACCTACTATAACAAAGGCAATACATAATACTTGATAATAACATGTCCATAAAAATGTAAATGGTAAATCATGTCTCAAGTCAATGCACACACTAGCCAATGTTATAGATTTTTAGTCTATCTAAAAGATAAAACTTACAATATGGGAAAGACAGAAATATCATTCAGCGCATACAAAAATATTATGAGTTTAAGTTTGAGTATGCGCTTAAACTGAATGTTTAAACATCATGCAATGAAATATGAGCAGTTATAAGAATGCACTTGAAGTTAAGTTTAAATAATGCATTCATTGTTCCACAAACGAATGGTTTGAATTGAACAAGGTTTTGTGAAAACACAATGATGCATTCTTCTCATTAAAACTTGAAAGATATGAGTTACAGTACAAGTTTTACAATGGAAGAAAAATCAAAAGAAAAAATATGCGCATCAAAAACTTACAAGTTTCGCAGCTAAGGAAATTACAAACCTAATCTATGTTAATCCTAGAAAGCGCTTCCCTAAGCTCATTCTCCAGGCTGGTAAACTTGTTCATTAACTCAATCTTTAGAGCCTGAAACTTAGCATTGTATTCCACAGCCTGGTTCATATAAGTCTTCATGTCAGAGCGCATCAGATCGTTGTCTTTCTGAAGGTCTTCAGAGACTCTGTTAAAAGTATTCTCAAGCGAACCAAATTGATTTGCAAGAGATTGCTGAGAAGACGCAATCAGGTCTTGAATTTCCTTCTGCGCATCTACAAGACTTTTGGTTAACTCCAGTTGAACCATATTTTGACTGGCTTGCATATCTAGCATAGCCTGGTTCATTGCGCCGTTGAAGGTATCACCAAACTGAACAAAGCAATGGGTGACATGAGATTTGAGCGCATCGAGGGAGGAAGAGCTGGAGTCACTTGGCGCAAAATTCTCGAATGCATTCAAAACCTTTGCAATTTCCACTTGAATAATATCATTCAAAGTACCTGCCACGGTGCATAAAGCTTTATTTAAACCATGCATTGAGGGAATCTTGGAGAGCGTAGTGGTAATCACTCCAAAGTCATACTCTATGTCTTGGCGCAGTTCAACAAAATTTGGAGGCATAGGCGCAACTCCAGAACTGGTTGCAGGCGCAGCTTCAGAACTAGTTGCATTTGTTGTAGAATTCTCCCCCTTAATGGCACAATAAATAGCCTGTAGCAAACTGGCCTGCGCATCGAGCCTTGCTGACTGCGCATCCAGTTGCTCTTGAATCTTAGCTTGCGCAGTGACCACTTGAAAGTGCTGGGTTTGCGCGGCAAATTGATTTGCTTGGATAGTTTGGAGCATGGCCATGATTTGTCCATGCTCCAAACTTGGTGAGGGGATGAATAAGTCTTAAGGACAGTGTGTTTAACACACAGCTCGACACAAAGAAGCTATTATCGGTTTCGGTTTGCTATTCTCAATTTTTGTTTTAATTTAATTTTAAGTTTTAATTCTATTTAGTATTTTATTATGTAATTCTGTTTCTTTCCTATAATTTCTTCCTACATAATACATATGTATAGAAAAATAATAGTTCAACCATTTACACTTTTCGAACTAAAAACACTTGTTTTAGTAGCATTGTAAAACTAAGAAAATAACAATTTCTATAAATGAATGTAGCACTATTATATAGAAAATGATACTATATTTTATTTTACCAAAAGTGTAAAGTGTTACATTTTTCAAATAATATTTTACATTTTTAATAGAAAAATATTACATTTTGTCTAAAAAATTGTTATGTTTACTTGTTACATTTATCATGATACATGAAAAAGTATTGCATAATCTATAGAAATGTGTTACATTATCCATATGATTTCAAATAATAAGTTATAATGAGTTCAATTTATCATGATACATGTAAAAGTATTAAATTATCTATAGAAATGTGTTACAATTTGGTCTACAAAAGTGTTATATTTACTTGTACAAACAATTATACTCATGTGTATAAACTGTTATTTTTCAAATGTTACTTTCTTTCAAAATAATAAAATCAAAATATTCTAGTTCTTTTATTATGCAAAAACACTATTACATTTCAGTATAAAGATAATTATATTTAGTTATAGTTAGTGTTACACGTAGTTATAGTTAGTATTACAGTTGAAAGATGAGTAAAATACACGAATTTGTTTTTGTAAAACAGGTGTTACATTTACCTATAAACAATATTACATAAAAGTAACACAACTGTTACATTTAGTTATAGTAATTATTACTTTTGGCATACGATAATAAAAAACTTTGAGTCATGAGTCCGAGTCAACTCGTTTTTACTATGAGAAGGTATAAGCTGTTTTCACAAGAGATCAACTTTCCAATATCTATGCACACATGATTGTATGTCCTCACAATTGCACTATAATTATTTCCTTTTATTGAAATAAGATACTCTCACGTTCTCAAGAATGTTTAATTTTTCAAACAGTTTTGCTCTAAAATTAAACGAATATCTATTTTCTAAATATATGTCTTTAAATTATTACTGTTTTTTCTTCCGCATTTTTTTTTAATGCAAACTAAAAATGTATAAGTGGATAACAAAAATACTACACACTCTATCTCATTTTAAATTGCAAAATTAAGGTTGTGTATGATAATTAAAGAAAAAGTGGAAAAAAGTAATGTGTTGTGAGTGTAGATAGTTGTATAGTAGAGAAAAAGTGGGGTATGAAATTGTATATGGGTTAGTTGATATTAGTATGACAAGTGGGTCATACTAGTTAAAAATTATTAATATAGTTATTTTTAATTTTTTAATGAGATACTTAAAATGATAAATTTTATAATTTGAAATCAAATGAATGGAGTATATATTTATAGTAAAATGATCTCAACAACCGAAAAAAGATGCCTTGTGTTGGACGTAGACATGTCCAAACGGTTCCGGTTCCCGCTTCCGGAACCGCCGGTTCCCAAATAGCCGAAACCGTATTCGAACCATCTTAATCCGGTTCCCGGTTCTATCCGCCGGTTCCACCTCACCATCTAACCTTTTTTTTTTTCCTGTTTAATCCAAACCTGTTAAGAAACTAACTAATCTGTTAAAAATCTTTTTTTTTTTTACACCCGCTGTGATGCCATTTTGGAAAAATGAGAAGTGGACATGACTCATGAGCACTTGGGCTGTTGGGCAGTGTGTGTGGGGTAACAATATGAAGATTGAAGGCAACATTTTTTTTTCTTTTCACTTGGGCAGTATGTTTTTGGAAAGAATGAGAAGTGGACAAAATTTGGTTAATATATTATTAAAGATAGAATAAAAATTCTAATAATATTTTTAGGAAAAAAAGGGGCAGCACCCTTATAATTTTGTTAATATAATAGAAAATATTACAATGATGGGAACCAAGTCTTTCCGTTTTATAATTGAAGTATATGAGGAAATTTGTTAGAGAGAGTTAAGTACGAGAGAGTTTGAAATCTTGTGTGAAAAATAATGGAAGGGAAAATAATGGAAGGAAGGGACTGCTATTTATAGTTGAGAAACAAGGTAGTAATCAGGTAAATTTTTTTTAGGAGCTAAAAATCCTCCAAAAAGGAGGTCAAACTGACCAAAATGGGACTTCCAGCCGTTAGTAACGGCTAAATTAGAAGGGCAGGGGTCCAACGGCAATTTTGCAAACTCCAAGGTAGCAACGGTCATATGCAATTATGCATAATGCATGCGCATGGCTTCTCTCAGTACTTTACTACTTTCCCACAACATGACATATTTGAATTGAATTTGGTAGACATATGTTGCAGTGTCACAGACCACACACAACTCCTTTCATGCACAAACACTACAAATTCGAAGCCTATCTACCTCACTCCTGCCAATCCACCAGTGACCGTTTGGACTTCGACAACTCTTGGAGACTGTGAGGAACCGTTCGGTTCCCGGTTCTCGGTTCTGGTTCTCAGTTCCGGTTCCCGGTTCTGAAACCGCCGGTACCTCGGTTCTGAATATGTTGGATTCGTATTCGAACCGTTTCAATCAGGTTCCCGGTTCTCGCCGGTTCCCTGTTCCGGTTCTACCCGCCGGTTCCGTCGGTTCTATTTGGACATGTCTTGGAGGAGTGAAGTAATAGTGAGCGACAAAAATCAAGATGAGTTTATTGCCAAAATGACCCATGTACTATCTCAGAATAAGACTTTTACTTTTGTACTGCATAAACACTAAATGTATGATGCGTAGTATGATTTTTATTAGCAAAATCAACCAAAGTACTGTTCAATCGTCAATTTTTTCTAACATGTGTATTTATTCTAACGAACGTTAATTCCTTAACTAATAGGGGTGAAATTGTTGAACATTAAACTATCAGTCTTAAAATCTAAAAATAAAAGATGTTTTTTATTTTTTTACACATAACCTTCCCATCGCTAAAAACCAAAACCATCGGTTCCTACTTTCAGATATGCCGCCCCCCAGCCACACCCCTCTTGTTTCCCTTTAGGCATTTTTCTCCGGGGACGGCACCACCCTCGCCTCCAACTTCCGTCTACGGTCAACATCCTCCATTCATACCCTCTCCTTCAACCCATTATCTCGTCTTCATTTCTAGCACCTTCCTCCATCTCCGTTGTCGTCTCCATCCTTCCGTTTCCGACTCCGTCTCTATTACTTCTTTTTCTGCCGCCTCTCGATCTTCCTCATTCTAAGCCTCTATGTCTTCCATTTTCATTGTTCAGCCCCGATATTGTCGATTTTGATTAGTTTTGGTTTTGATCTCAATCGGTTTTTGGTTGTCGAAGCATAGAAAGAACTTTGTGCCCCGACTTCGGATTTTTGAATGATGAAAGAGATAAGAGTTGTTGGCTTGCGAGTTGCGTACTCGTGCCTGTGCACGTCCTGCGGACACAAACGTAGCACTGAATTTGCCTTCCTAGACAAACCCACCTTTTGTTATTATTTTGATATTGTGAATCAAAATTAATGAGCGGTTTCAATATCTTTTTTGATTTCGAAATTGTAACAGCTGCATCTATGAGACTTAATTTCGAATTAAGTTGATGAATAAAAACCGAAACCCGAAATCATTGGTGTTAATTTCAGGTTAATTGCATATTTCAGTTTTGATTGAGCCTTTGCAGCTATATAATGGAGTGACCAACAACAGTTTAAATATACCAACAAATTAAACAACAATCCTCCTCCATTTTTCTTTGCAGCATATTTTTCTTCGTTTTCTTTCGCCTCCTTGCATATTACAATAGTGGTGATACTGTCCAAGCTCGGTTCAGTTCACCGGGAAACTTCGGTGCAAAGTGCCCCCGGTCCGCACGTTCTATCCAGGGAGACTACCATTCCAAGTAAACTCAAGCACACTCGGTGAGGGGATGAATAAGTCTTAAGGAGACAGTGACTAGCATTGGGCTCGTGCAACAACAACAAATATTTTCTTTCTGTATTTCCAGTTTATATCATTGTATTTCTATTTTCTATAATTTGTTATTTCTGTTGTAATCCAATAACAGTTGATTGTTTAGTTGGTGGCGGTGTTCGGTGGTGGTGATGATTATGTGTATGGGATACATGTTAACCTTATGGGTATGTGTTGGTGAACATATACTGGACATGACCCACCTTTGAGGTTTATGTCATGGTGAGTACGACCGTGCTAGAGTCCCTGGGCCAGATTTTTGACTGTTTAATTGGGTGACAGGATTTAGGTTTCCTAGGTCCTTAAGGGTTAAGGACTAGGGACTATAAATACATTTTTTCACCAGCCATTAAACATATGAAACCTAGTTGTTTGGAGAAACAATATTCTTGATCCAAGATTGAGAATCAAAGATCAAGAACCCTAAATTCATATAGCTTACTTTGGATCTAGCAGTCCGGATAAAATAGGAGTTCTTGATATTCGTTCGCGTGTGGATATCCATAGAGGGTGGTTGTTTAATCATCTTCTAGTTCGTGTTCCTGCGATCAAGACTTGAAGAAAATCTTGTAGAAGATCAAATCTTGAAGAACGAAGTTTCAAGATCCGAAAATTTTAAAGCATCATCACGGTTAGTATTCTAAATTCAACTCGATATTAATTTAATCATCTTGAACGGATCTAGGCTTTAAGGTTTATTCCGCTGCGTATAATAGTGCAAAACCCAACAGTGGTATCAGAGCCCCGTTCATCATGATTACTTTAATAATAAATAATATCATATTGATGATATAATTGGATTATATGTATTAGCATGCTATTTGAATTTAGATTCATGATCTCTCTGTGATTTATATTTTATGTATGTATATGAGATATATGATGATCATAAAATCGCACCGGTTAAATACGTTATGTGGGATCTAAGATTGCAATAATAATTTGATTTTTATGTTCCATGTGATCATTAAAAGTTAATTGGATTAATTTGTTGATGATCCCAGATTCATTAATAAATTGTTTATTCTAGGTTTTGATGAACATGGTGATTTGATAATCATGAACACTAAATCCTAATTGAATCAGGAAAGCAATTTTAGGGTTTAAAATTAAAACACTATGTTAAATATTTTGAGTTGAATTTAATTGTCAGATGGCTGATTTTGAAAACCGTGTTTCCTGAAATTAAATCTCAAGTTCAAAATTACTTTGAATTGAATTTATTTTGGTCAGATGGCTGGTTTTGGAAACCGTGTTTCCTAAAAATAAATCTCAAGGACAAAGTCATAAATTGATGAGACAAAAGAATTTAGAATCGATTTACTTTCTGTAAGGGATTGTGGATGCATTTTGGCTTAGTTTCGACCTTACATGATTGTTTCTTCTAGTTTCTAAATTTGGTATGGGATTGTGATGCCTCTTGGCTTAGTTTCGTCGACCATACAATCATGCTCTCAATTACAAGTTTGAGAATTTATCCCCATAAATCAATCACATGAAAATCATGCTTAATTTAATGGGATTAATTAAGTGATTAACCGATGCTTTACATGTTTATATTATGTGCGTGTAAATGTGTTACCATGCTATATATGTTAAACCTTCTTGTTAAAATTTAAGTCACATACCAACCCATGATAAACACTTGGAATTACACGGGTAGTTTCGTGTGGGTTACGCCAAAGCGTAGGTGCATTGATTCTATCCTTGTATGAACAAGATGAGTGAAAGAGTGGTTTCTATGAGTTTTTCATGGTTTGACTTAATTAGGCTATCAAAAGGGTTTTAGGCTTAAGACACGAGATGAGATTAAAACATGCTTTTGACATATGATGTCTAAAAAATCTCATAAAAGGATCTAAGAGTCATATATGATATGATTGATAAAAGTTATCTATTTAATTAATTTAATTTTGAGCAGTATCGCCAAAGCGGACTTAAGATTAAATTAAAGTTGAATCTTAGCCCATATAAATTATATTATGCATTATTGTATTAGAAGGTTATATAATTTAGTGGGAGTATTTATGAAATACTTTATTTATCTCTTTAGGAAATTGGTACGTATGCATATTAATTTATGTTTGCATAAAATTGTAGATAATGAATCAAACACACAAAAATCTGTCTTTGCGTGTATCCTTGAAAAGGAAAAACTTCAAGAAAGTGGAGCTAATTTTCTAGATTGGATCCGAAACCTTAGAATTGTTCTAAGGCAAGAGGATAAGCTTTATATTCTTGATTATCCTCTTCCTGAAGAAGAACCTGAAGCCAATGCCCCTAGGGCAGACATGGATGCTTACAAGAAACACAAAAGTGATTTTCGTGACGTCAGCTGTCTTATGTTTGCTACCATGGGTTCTGAACTCCAAAAGACTTTAGAACACTTGGATGCCTATGAGATAGGCACTGAGTTGAAAGATATGTTTCAAGAGCAAGCTAGGCAAGAAAGGTTTGATACCATGGCTGCTTTGATGTCATATAAGATGACTGAAGGGCTGCAAGTGAGCCCTCATGTTTTGAAGATGAAAGGCCACATTGAGCATCTAGAGAGGCTGGGTTATGCCATCCCTGTTGAGTTGGCTACCGATATGATTCTTAACTCACTACCTAAAAGCTATAATCAGTCTGTAATGAACTTTAATATGCATGGTATGACTAAGACTTTATCAGAGTTGCATGAGATGCTTAAAACTGCTGAAAAGAAAATCATTGAGAAAACCACCTCTCCAGTGCTCATGGTTAATAAAGGAAAGGGATTTAAAAACAAGGGTAAAGGTAAGGAAAGTTTTGCCAAACCTAAAGCCAGCAAGGCAAAAGTTGCCACCGCTGCTGTAGTGGCTAAACCAGACACTCAAAAGGATGCAATTTGTTTCCATTGCGGTGAGACCGGTCATTGGAAGAGAAATTGCAAAACTTATATGGAAAAGAAGAAGAAGGGCAATGTGATTGCTTCTACTTCAGGCATCTATGTTATAGATATACTCCTTTCTACTTTTGGTTCCTAGGTATTAGATACGATGTGGATCTCATATTTGTTTAAATGTACAGGCACTAAAGAATAGAAGACTACTCAAGGATGGTGAAGTAGACCTACGCGTGGGGAATAGAGCAAAAGTTGCTGCATTAGCCGTATGGACTTATGAAGTCACTTTACCTAGTGGTTTAATTCTTGTTTTGAACAATTATTACTACGTTCCGGATTTGAGTAGAAATATTATTTAAATTTCTTGTTTGAATAATGAAGGTTATAGATTTCTTATTGAGAATAAGAGGTTTTCTATTTATTTAAATGATATGCTTTATTGTATTGCAAATTGATTTAATGGCCTTTATGTCCTTCATGTTGAGAATGCAAATAATGATAATGTCTATAACATAAATAAGAAATCTAAACCTAACGATGTAAATCACAATTATTTGTGGCATTGCCGTCTTGGTCACATTAATGAGAAGCGTATCTCAAAACTCCATGGGGACAGACTTTTAGGATCAAATGATTTTGAATCAAATGAGACTTGTGAGTCATGTTTACTTGGCAAAATGACTAAGACACCTTTTACTAAGAGCAGTGTTCTAAAAATCGCTAGGCGGCGGAGCTGGGCCTAGCGCCTAGAGGCCTAGGCGGGGATTAGGCGGGGCCGAGAATTAGAGCATTTTTTTTATATTTTTTCATAAAAATATACATATATTTATATATCCTAAAAATAGTGTGCCTTATTTTTTATCAATTATCAAAAATTAATAATTTATTTTAAATAAATAAATCATAACTAGAAAAAGTATTTTAAAATGTTTCCAAAGTGAAAGCTTACACACATTAACTCAAGCCCATTCACACATCTTTACTCAAACCCAAATAAATTTTCCCCCACTCTAAAATAATGAGGCCCAACCCATTTAAAGCCTTTTAAACTCTTAGAAACCCTAACCCTAAAACAAAATTCCCAGCGCCTCTATCTTCTCTCTCATTCTATCGTCTTTTCAAAATTCTCAGCGCCTCTTTTCTTTCTCTCTCTCTCTCTCTTAGTCTTCTCTTAAAAAAATTGTTGCCACCGCTTTCAAAAACCACCCGGCTGCTCCACCAACCGACGGCTCCACCACCCTTTTCTCGTGTACGTCACCTCCTCCGACCACACTAACCGTCATCTCCACATCTCCTTCTCCAGTCAACTCCGGCCAATTCCAGATTAAAAAAAAAAAAAAAAGGTCAGTCGGTTGCGCCGCCCAGACAACGCCAAACCAGCCTGTATTGCCACGCCGCCTTGACCGCCTAGCTCCGCCCAGTCCGTCTAACGCCGAATTGCACCGATTTGAAGGAAATCGCGGCGGGAGGACACCGCTTAGGCCGATTTTTAGAACACTGACTAAGAGTAGTGAAAGGGCTAGTGACTTATTGAGCCTAATACAAACCGATGTATGTGGACCATTAAGTAGCAGTGCTAGGGGAGAATTTCAATACTTCATAACCTTCACTGATGATTTTAGTAGATATGGATATGTCTACTTAATGAAAAACAAAAGTGAAGCTTTTGAGATATTTATGTTGGGTTTTGAGGCACCATGCGCAGCGAAAACGGCAACAGAAAAATCAACAAAACCATAGAGCCCATGGATCCATTCTCGAATAAGATAGAAACATCCGAGTATATGCTTAGATAAGTTATTAGTCCCTTGGCTTGTCCAATAACAATTATTGTCACAATGAAGATCCATTAAATTAGTGATACTAGAAACAATTTCTAGTTTTACTAATTAGTCTCTTGATCGAAACCTTTTCTAGTTGTATCCCATGCCACTAGATACTCAACCTCTTGTAGAATAGTAATGGTGTATTTCGAACTCTTCTAACACCATTATTAAACATAAACATGTACTCCCTCCGTTCCAGAAAATTTGAAACATTTACTTTGGAGTTGGGAATATAAGGATATAATATTATATTAAGAATGAAATGTAGAGAGGAAGAGAGAGAATTAGTGGGGGTGAAAAGAGAATGAGTGAAGAATAATGAGTGGTTGGGAGGAAGAGAGAGAATGAGTGGAGGATTATAAAAGTAATAAAAAACTTTCATTTTTGAATTGTTGCAACTTTTGTGAAATGCCCTAAATGGCAAAATGTTGCAACTTCCTTGGAACGGAGGGAGTATTTATACTGCGATATTTATCTTTATTGGTTTATAAGAATGCATCTATGTAACCATTACAAGATCATCTTATATTACATCAAAGATTAAGAATGCATCCTTTAGTTATTTTCAAGTATATGAGGATGTTTCTTATCTAGTGACTTTCACTAGGATCTGATTGGTATCATCTCATCATACTCCAAGTATATTAGATATCCGGTCATTAATATGGTTCACATGATAGATCAAATTTCCAAAGCATATTGAATCCTAATCATGTGCTCTTGCTTATTAGTCTTCCAAATAAGACTAAATCTTTTCAAGAGTAATCCCATTAGACATTTGCAAGTAACCTCTCTAAGAGTCTTGCATAGTGAACTTTTCACTACTTTGTCTATTAGTATTTTGACTTCAACCAATCAACCTTTTAGATTATCTCCATAAATCAGTCCAAGAATATAGGCTGTTTTGTCCAAGTCTTTCATTGAGAAACTCTTTCAAAATGAATTATATGTCAACCACATATATTAAACTAGGGATGGCCAAACCGGACCGGACCGGAACCGTCGAACCGGAACCGAAAAAACCGTAACCGCCATAAACCGCCACGAAAACCGGAACTATTTTGGATAAGGGCCGGTTAAGGTTCAACCCCCCCAAAAAACCGTGAACCGGCGGTTCCGAACCGCCCAACCAAACCGTGAGCCGGAACGTCTGAATCGTTAGTAAAACCGTTACAAAACCATCAAAATCATTAGATTTCCAACAGTTTCATCAGAATTAACTGTTACTAATGGAAGGTTGACAAGAAAAGTTGTGTTTTGACTGACTTTTTTGCCAAATTCAAATAATGAAAATAATAAAATGTGTTTTGACTGATTTCTAACAGTTTCATCAAAATTAACCGTTAAAAAACCATCAAAAAGGACCGCGGAACCGGACCGGATTGTGACAACCGGAACCGGTGTAACCAAGGACCGGTTAAGGTTCACATGAAGCCGAACCGGAACCGCTGGTTCCGAACCGGAACAGGAACCGGCGTTGGCCATCCCTATATTAAACTAGGAATTATATTACGCTCCCACTAAATTTTGTAATCACAAGCTTTATCGTTGATGAATTCAAACTCTTTGAATACTACATAAAAAATGAAAATTTCATTCCATGTAACTTCAATCCATCTCATGGATTTCTGCAACTTGCATATTCTATTAGAATTTTATGGATTAACAAAACTTTAAGGTTGTATCAAACACATCCTAAAATATGTTCCTGTTAAGCAATGCTGTTTTGACATCCATTTGTCATATTTCATATTCGCAATATGGGGTCATGATAATTAGAATTCTAATATCCTTAAGCATGACTATAGACGACAAAGTTTCATCATAATTGATATTATGAATTAATTTTACTCAATTAGTCGTGCTTTAATAATATGCACTTTACAATCCATGTCCGTTTTCTCCAAGAAAACTTATTTTCTACCTTATGGTTTTTAAGCCTTCGAATAGAATAATCAAGTTCCAAACTTGATTATCGTATTGATTATCATATATGGATTACATCTTAGATTCATGACTCCAAGTCATTGATCTAAAATCCGGAGTGGACATTGCATCTTGATAGGTGATAGGTCAATCATTCGCAATGATATCTTCCTTATTACTTTCTATTACGAGAAATCAATGTTTCTTGTTATAGATAGTATCCTATCATATATGCAAAGTACTTGTGTATACTTGAACGGATTTCCACAACTCCTTGTGAAAGTTCAACTTTCATCTTAGGTTCTATGTCATTTTCTGGGTCTTGAACTATTCGAGATACATTTTACTCCCACTAGTTTTTTAGAGATAAACAATTTATCTAGAAAGTGCTATTTAGAGTAACAAACGATTTGTAATTTAAAAGTATGTAAAATCAATATCCTTAAGATATCCCATGAAGATACATTAACTAGATTTAGGAGTGATTTTGTCCAAGACAATACTTTTCGCAAAAGTGTCGCATTATAAATCTTTAGGAAAGACAAACTAGGTTTTCTTTTATTCCATATCTAATATGGTATCTGTCGAACCTCCTTAAATGAAACTCAAATTAGTGTAAGGCGCAGCTGTTTCCAGCATATAATCCAAAAGGTTAATTAAAGATCAATTTAACTTATTATGAGGCGAAAAACTGTAGTTTGCAGACAATCTGTAAACTTCTGCAACACCGTTCGTACGGTTGCTAGGCAGGCGTACACCTACACACCTACAGGCAATCCGTACGGTTGCTGTTTTCAGATTACGTTTTTTTTATTCTGCAAAATTCACATCAAGTCTATGGCTCAAATATTCATTACTTTGATCAGATCAGAGTACATCAATACTTTTGCCATCAGTTATTGATATTTTTTCTTTTGCAATATCCTCATCTAACTACTCAATTTTTGCACTGCTCTCGCTCCATTAGTGACGCCGTCAATTATTTAACGGATTGTGGTCACATGACGGTCACCATTAAATAATTAACAACTTCATCAATGACATTAATCCAAATTCAACATCATCTCTCTGTTTGAACAAAAGAGAGGAGGCAGCAGCCAGACACATTTTCAAAATCCCATATCTGTATTACAGAGAAACTTTAAGATACCAGAATAATTCAAAATCCAAGATCTACCATGAATTCTTTATGGTCCTCATTATCAGCTTCCAGTTCCATTGCAGGTTCAAAACAAAACACCAGAAAATTCACCGTCATAAAAAAAAAAAAAAAAAAAAAAGAAACTCAAAACATATTCAAGTTGGAAAAAGTCAAAATATAAAATGGAAGGAGTGCAGAAATGCAGGAGAGAGTAAAGAGAACAAACATGATATCAGTGATGTTGGGCATCAAATTGCAGCGGTGAATTTAAGAAAGACTGATTTTTGGGTCGGGGTTGTTTTGGTTTGGGATTTAGTTTTGATGGTCAAAGTTGAAAGAGGATGGGGGAGGGATTGTGGGTATAGATTAAAGGTTGAACACGGGGATATATTGGTAATTATCTATCTCAAAACAATTAGTTAGATTTGGTTGATTCTATTGACAGACTCATTAAATATTTAACGGGTGTTAGTCACGTGACGGCACATGACCATTATTAGTATATACTTGATGGTCATCTTAACGAGGACATTGCAAAATTTTGGTAGCTAGGTGAGGACATTCCCAAAAAACAAACATAGGTATAGTTAGGCAACCAAAATAGCAATTTTGCGTTGTTACTCTAGTTTGGGCTTTAATAACCAAAAGTAGACAATAAGAAATTTGAAAGATTAGGGGAAGAACAATACACAACAACATTCAAACACTTAATTATATTTTCCGGAAAACATTTTACGGGAAATCATTTTCCGAAATTGTTTTACGCGAAACAAACGGAGCCTAATTATGCGCCCCCCCCCCCCCCACCCACCCCCCACCCCCACCCCCAACACCCCACCCCACCCAAACCTGGACTACTTTCTATGTATTCAACAACTACATAAAGAAACCTGTAGCACAATTGAAAGATGCGACGTTTCATGCATTCAAAAAGTATATATATTGCAGAAAAGTGTTAACAAGATAAACGTGGCAAGAAAATGAAAACCTGGAGCAACTAGTATTCATATTCACAGTGCCAATCATCATCTTTTATACATCATTACCTTTGAAGAGGCTTGTAGAGTACGAGAGTAACATACTTGGACTGAAATCTGTGTGTGAGGCCAAGGGCAACCACAGATTGAGAGGCCCATCCTTTCTCTATGAAGAGGTGGTTCAGCACTACGTGTTGTGGCCTCTCCGTCCCTTCCTCCTCCTCCCTGCCAACAACACTCTGGTGGAGCTGCGGTGGGACCACTACCGGATCCTTTGAAAAATCTTCCTCCCGAGGAAAATCCTGGCTGTAGCTTGAATCTGGGGATGATGGGGCCTCAAACTCAGCTACACTGTCCAGGGTCTCTGGGACGTAGTCCTGCAATATATATATATATATATATATATATATATATATATCTACATTAGTCCAGTCAATATTATCTGTCGCAGTGGCAAAGGGATACCACTCAATAATACTCCCTCTGTCCTAAATGAATGTCTATTTTCGAGAAAATTTTGTCCCAAAATGAATGTCTTTTTTGAAAATAACTTTCTCCCTAAATATTTTTTTACCAAATGTTTTTCACAAATTTCCTTATATTTGCATAAGTATATGTTTGGAAAGAGGAGTAGAAGAACATATATGAATCTTTGCCACTAAATAGTATAAAAAGTAGAGATTTTCAGAATGTGTCTTAAAGTGAAATTTGGACATTCATTTAGGGATTGGAGGAGGGAGTACACCATTTGTCCCAAAGTGAATGTCTATTTTCTAAACAACTTTGTCCCTAAATATTTTTTACCATGTTTTCTTTTTCCACATTCCATTATACTCCCTCTGCCCATTTTAAACTTCAAAAAATGGTAGGGTATAAAAATTAAGAAAAATGTGATGTGTTGCAAGTGTAGATGGTTTGGTACAAGACAGAAAGTGGGGTAGGGAATAGTTAGTGGATAATTGTTGTACTTGTGAGTATGACATGTGTGGGGTCCACACATAAAGAAATATAAAAAACTTTCCTTTTTAGGTTTTGAAGTTTAAAATGAGATAACTATTGGAATAAAATGGTCCGCCCAAGATGGCTCGACCAAAACCAAGCTCCGGCCCAAATTGTGTTTTAATAAGAAAAATAAAACACAATAAAGAAAAGAAAAAAACTCTTGGTAACCGCATAGGAATTACGGGAACCGCATAGGAGTTGCGGGAGGTTAATAAATCAGTTATTTTTTTTTCTTTTCACGAGTTAAAACGAAGGGCTTCATCAGTTTTGCATGAGATCGACAAAATAGAACACAACGCTATGTTCTCTTCTTCACTCCCCATCCATGGCTGTCAAAATTAGCAAACAAGTGTTGTGAACTTGTGGGTAATTTCCGATTGTGATTTTGCTCCCGACCTACGTTACTAAAGCATTGTACTGAGTTCTATTTGCTGATCAAACGGTATCGATTCACGTCTTCCGCACAAGAATCAATCAAGTGAGTAATTCATGTCCCTCTAAAGTTTACAACAACCAAAATGGAAATTTTTGAAGTTTAAAATGGGGCGGAGGGAGTATACTAGCAAAACTAGAAGTTTAAAGGTGGATAACAAGAATATTTATAATGTTTGCCATTAAATTGGAGCATTTTCAAAATGTCTCAAACAAAGACATTCGCTTAGGGACAATGAATTGCACAATTCGTAGTTCGTCCGATTCGAATTTGCGATTCGCTCAACCTATGGAATCCGATACGTAGAGTATTACAGTTATTGTGATTCGCGATTTCACAATATTAGTACGTTTGATTTAAATAAATATTAAAAATGCTGATTTTTGTTCGACATTTGAAATTGTAGTAACTTTATTTGGTTGTATTATTTGCTTTTTCTAGAAAGGATTGGTTTGTGGGAATAGGCTTTGGCAATAGGTATTTATAGCGAGGGACTGGGTTAGCATCTCCATTGTCAGTTGAAATAAACGTTGTGGCTTTTCAATTCTAGAGTCGTTTCTGTTTTCCTTGATAACCTATCACTAATTAATGTACAATTATTATTTATTGCAATAGCGGCTTTTCAATTTTAGAGGACATTAATTGCGATTTTAAAGAGATTTTTCAAGGTATCGATACACGAATTGAAGATCATTATTCACGAATTACACCTTATCAATTTGGTATCGAATCGTGAATTGATACCTGCGAATCAATACGCGATTCGAGGCCATGGTGAGTGAATCCTGCAACCCTGCAATGGAGTAGTACATTTAAAGGAAATCTATATATATATATATATATATTAAAGTTGGTGAGGAGAGCCATGGTGTTGCCACATAGACAAGTCTTAGAGAAAGGTTGCATTTGGTGTTGCCACATCATTACCACTCTTATAAATAAGAGACTTTTCAAATTCTTTTTCTTAGCTAATAGTATTAGTTACTATATAGGGTAACTATTATAGTTAAATACTATAGTTAACTAATACTTATAATAGTAATAGTTACTATAATAGGTAACTAATATAGTTAACTACTATAGTAACTAATACTTATAATAGTAATAGTTACTTTAATAGGTAACTAATATAGTTAACTACTATAGTAACTAATACTTATAATAGTAGGGAGAGGCTAATGCCACTACAACAATTGCTTCTCCACTACAATTTTTGTAAATATACATATATACCCTTCCATATATTAAGGAGTTAATTGAATACTTTAGAATTATGTTAATACACTACAAATTTTTCTTATACACTACATTTGCAAATTAAAAATTTAATTAGTCATGTAACTACATACCTTATTTAGTAATGGATATATTATCTGACGTAAACATTTAATATCCACTTTTAATGATTTAACATTTTTTTTGTTTAATTTAAACTTGCATTTTTTTAATATTTTGGTCGCACATTGTCAAATAAGAATATAACAGGCTATTTGTATTATTCATTGTTTTCTACACAGACATTAATGATACTAAAAAAAAAAATGCATAATATGAAAAATACTTATAGAGCTTAGAAATTTTCTAACGTCTAATTTAATATTTTTATTATGTTATAAAAACCAACATTTGTTAATATATCCACCACTTATAGTAATAAATACTACTCCCTCTGTCCCTAAACAATAATCTAAATTTTCTAACGTCTAATTTAATATTTGTATTATGTTATAAATTTATTTAAAGGACATTCTGAAAATCTCTGTTTTTATACAATTTAATGCCAAAGATTTATATATATTCATGTAATTATTATTTTTCAAATATTTAGTTTTTCAAGAATTTAAAAACAAGTAAAAAATTAGTTAAAAGAACCTTTAGGGACAAGTTTATATTATTTTTCGGAAAAAGTCATTCATTTTGGAACACATTTTTCTTGAAAATGGACATTAATTTAGGGACATATAGAGTAATAAATATCTTTAATGTCAACATATTAGTATTAACTTTTGTAATATATGGCAAAAGTATTTATCACTAAATTAACTAAAAAAGTTTTATACAGTAATCGTATAGTTAATTTTTTAAATTTTATAATTTCTTCACCATTTTTTATACCGTTTGTTTCCTCTTTAAGTAAACAAAAATAGGAAAGAGAAATTATTACGTGGAATTAGAAATAAAACTAGGTGAAAAATATATATATATATTCAATTTCTTGCATATAATTATGAACTAGGTGAGATATAAATACAAATCTTTCTTTTTATATCATCAACATTATATGCATTTTATAAGTTTTTACTTATAACTTATTTATATTAGCATATGACTAGAAGAACGAATTATATGAAAATTTAATAAAAATATAAGACTGATATTACTTGGTGATTATGAGAAATTAAATAGTTGTAAATTACAGTTTTATTAAAGGAATTGTTTTTATTTGGATTGGATTAATATATATCAAAGAAGGTAAGGATTTAAAGGGATAATTATGTCAACACACTTGTTAATTTCCCTAAAATTAAGGACATGTAGTGGATTAGTATAATGTGTAGTGGTAATAGCCACTCCCATAATAGTAATAGTTACTATAATAAGTAACTATAATAATAGTTAACTATATACTTATAATAGTAATAGTTACTATAATAAGTAACTATTATAGTTAACTACTATAGTAACTAATACTTATAATAGTAATAGGTACTATAATAGGTAACTAATATAGTTAACTATAACTAATACTTATAATAGTAATAGTTAACTATTATAGTTAACTATTACTACCTACGTCCCAGGGTAAAGTAAGAGTCCTACTTTCTATTTTGATACGTCACAGAGTAAAAGTCTTTTTCCTAAAATGACAAAGAATCTTTACTATTCATCTCAGTCATTATCTCTCCTACTTCACTTTTATACTCACAAAATCAATCAACTTATTATTCACTCCCACTCATTCTCTCTCCTAATTTACTTTTACACTTACAACATTTACTTTACTTCCATCATTTCTTAATTTCCGTGCAAATGGGAGATAGGACTCTTACTCCGGGACGGAGCGAGTAATATTTAACTATTATAACTAACTAATACTATTAATAGTATTAGTTAATTATAATAGTTAAATATAATTGTTAACTATAATAGTTACTATATAAGTTTATTATTATTATTAATAGTATTAGTTAATCATAATTTTTACAATATATATTAACTATTACTATTAATTATATTATTTAATCATAATAGTTACTATATATGTTAACTATTACTATTAATACCATTAGGTTTTTTGAAATATTCATACAACAGACATAAATGTACTTCTAAATTAATTAAAAAATATATTTATTACAACTATGTACAACCAAAGCTATGAAAATATTTTGATTAATTTAAAATATACATATATTTTCAAATAAAATTATTATGTTAATTTATCAATTAAAAACATCAAAAAATGAAATACAAAAAACATTAACAGAATAAATTACCGTGCAGAGCACGGGTTACCTACTAGTTATGATTGAAGTGGCAAAGGCTATTGTGCCTCTGCAGAAGAGATCAAGAGAATATGGGAAGAGGCAATTAGCGGGCTATAGATGTGATGATTTCTGCAGGAAGAGGTTTTGATCTACGATCATTGGACTGTGCGGAGTGTTACAAGAGTTCTGGTACCCAAAAAAAGGTAAAATAATAAGATCCCCCATTGGTATGCGTTCTTATCAAATTCAAATTGACGCATCAGTAACTTTAGATGAAGCCACAAAATGTAAACATTCCTATAAATTCAAACTATTGCATTATTAAATTTAGACGAAGCCACAAAATGGGAGGTACGAAAGCACTTACATTAACATCAAGAAGATTGCAAACAAGGCCCATCTCGTCAGCTATAGAAGGAAGATCTGGACTATATCTTATTTCACCATCCACGATAAACTTGTAATGGTATATGCCGGATGCTAGAACCAAGAGAATGGTGTGATCTTTACCTGATTTTTGTAGCATCTTCCTACAAGTTAAATATGGATTGTTTATAAAATACAAGTAAATAACCTTTAATGTAATTAAAAAATTAACATATTTGTAACTTGGAAAAATTGCTGTCACCCAACTCTGTGTTGTGCTAGTTCAATCACTAAACTATTATTTTTCTAATGGTTACTCCATTATTTTTTTGGTGCATCAATGGTCACTCAAGCTAACGCCATCACATGATGACGTTAAGTTGGCAGTGCCATTGTACATGACTTTTGTTTTTGGTACAAACACATGACTTATTTTGAGTTTGCATATTAGCTTGAGCGATCATAGATGCACCAAGAAAATAGTTGAGTGACCATGAATGCAAAATAATAAATAGTTAAGTGATTTAACCCACACTACCTACATAGTTGAGTGACAAAAAATGTAATTTTTCTTGTAACTTTTATGAAAGAAGTAGATCCATATCTTGCATAAATGAAAGTAAAAGATACTAAAAATAATAAAAAAATAAAATAAATGCATGCGCCTTTTCGACAAACACAAACATTCCTTTGTAAGTAGGGACACTTTTCTTCCAGCATAGTTTTTCTTTCCACGTCGCATTAATGTCATTTCTATTCAAAACGATAATGAGAAAAAGAAAAGAGCATTAACCTTGATCTCCAATTGTCCCAAGATCCTTCCAAAGCTACAACACTACCACCATAGTTCCACGTTATCAAGGTAGGTATTCCATTCTCAGAGGAATGATCATCAGTTACATAAGACTCATTTTTCCACATCGGATTGAAATGGGAAGGACCGTCCTTCTTTTCTAAAGGAGCTACAGGAATCTGCAAGTAACAAATAGAAAGACACGAATCAGCAAATAAAATCGTCAGAAATGACTTTCTAAAATATTATTGTTCTTCAATAGAGGAGACTTAAATGGACAGTAGGCGGTTATTACATCATCTCTTCGGGCTTGGGTCGTCAAAGTTGATTGAGTTGCCTTTCGAAGAGTAACCACCATGATTAGTGGCAAATGTAAAAATAATAATTTCTCGACTATTTTTTCATGGGATTCTGTAAGGTTCATTTTGCCTAAATTTCACCCTCGTGGTGGGGGACCTTCCCCGGACTCTCGCTACGTGGAGATGCTTCGTGCACCGAGCTACCCTTTATTACTCAATTCAGGTTTGTTACCGTCCAGGAAATTGGTTCAACTATTGTCCCAGTTCAGCTAAGTACACTACTAAGCCATTCAGATTCCCGGTCAAAACGAGGTTCTGAGTCTATATTTTACGAAGTTGATGGCTTAACCGACCAAATATCTAAATCAATCTTAAGAAATCTCATGCCTTAACGTACTACAAATTGTATTGTATGAGCCTCCCTTGATTGTAAAGCTTGATTTACATTTATGGGACCTCTCTAATAAGGTTGACCCTTCAAGAATTGAAGGAATCTACAGTAACTATAAATCTACACTTGACTCTTGCAGCTCATAGATGCAATTCAGAATACTAACGACCATTAATGAGAAAAGAATCCAATAAATCATTTATTTTCTCAGCTTGAACAATGATGCCATAAACCCATTAACATATTAAGATTAAAGATAAAAATAAACAAGAATTGAACAAACCTGAGGAGCAAAGATTGAAGGGGATCGAGAGCGTTGAGGGCTGACCGGAGGAGTATTTTCCATCAAATCGGAAGAAGGCACGTAATGAGATTGAGGATGATGATTGTTAATGTAATCAGATTCAACGTTGGATCTTAAAGCTTGATCATGATTATTACCACCTTCTTCTCTGACATTTGCATTTCCCATCTCAGTTGAAGATCTACCCAATTTGTATTGTCAGCTAAGTAATGTATTTCTCATGGCGGCTCCGGAGGGCGGCGTCGGTGGGGGAGTTTATGGAGTGAGGGGTTTCCTGTTGATTATAGAGATTGGGATGCTGCGAATCGATCAGAGATGGGGAAGTCTATGGGGTTGGGTTGGGGGTATATGATATCTGACAAAATTATAAGTATATCAATCTGTATCTATTAATCTGTTCTTATCCTATCCATTTGCTTTTACGTTTTTCCACGTTGGAGAAAGGTACCTGATTGTGATTGGCACCGGTTTTATTTTTTGGGATTTCGAACCGCGGCACCCATGAGTTAGCTCCACCTAATGGTGGAGGTTGAAGCCACCTCATTTTAGCTACACTCAACGGTTGAGATGTGGCCGAGCTTGGTGGGACCCACAAAAATTGAAATCATCCTAGCCGCACAGATGAAAAGTGTGTATGTGGCCTTGATCGAAGCCGTTGGGTGGAGAGGTGGAGCTAACTCGGTGGAGCGGTTCCGGGTCCTATTTTTGGTCCACAAATTTACTCGACGGTGAAATCAGTTCTAGAAGTCGTACAGCTAGATACTAGTTTGAAGAAATTTCAAATCGAGCTGAACCAAACCGATAGTATTCAAATGCGTTTTTCCAAACATTTAGGAAAAACGTATTTTTAAAAAAATGCGGTGGCATTTTTGTAAATAATCTGAACTTCTCAACGATTCTGGATATCAATATAAAGGCTTCTGGATATGAGATTGATAGGCAGAACCTTTGAAAGTGATAGCCAGATGGGTCCTGGATATCAATATAAAGCCTTCTGGATATGAAATTGATAGCCAGAACTTTTGAAAGTGATAACCAGAAGAGTTCTCTTGTTCTGGATATCAATATAAAGCTTTCTGGATATGAGATTGATAGATAGAACCTTTGAAAGTGATAGTCAGAAGGGTCCTAGATATCAGTATAAAACCTTCTGGATATCAATATAAAGGCTTCTGTAGGTTTTGAAAAACATGTTTTTCCTAACCATTACAAAAAACGCGTTTTACAAGAGACCAACCCTTTAATTTTTTAGTTCAGACAGCGGTTTAAACCGTAACCACAAAAGAGCTACAAGCCTACAACCATCCACATCAAACACATTTTGTAGCAATCTTTTGTAACTTTATTATTTCCCAAGTTTTAAACTACAACATCCAACTGAGCTACGCGGTTTGCTAATTTTTGAGACTAAGCCGAATCATTCATGCTTAAAAGCAGTGTTCTAAAAATCGCTAGGCGGATGCTAGGCGGCAAAGCCGGGCCTAGCGCCTAGGGGCCTAGGCGGGGACTAATCGGGGCTTAGGCGGGACCGAGAATTTACACACAAATCATAATTTTTTATACCACTACACATATACTTTACTTTTTCCATCAATATTTAATTTTAATAACCATTTTTATATTTTAAAGAAAAATTCACAAGTCAATATATATTGACACTTGCACGTGGTTACTACCCACTTTAATTAAGTCGCCTTTTTAGTTTAAGTAAAACATCAAATTCTGTAAATACACCAGCCAATTTTCCAATTATACCCCTAATCTGAAAACTGGATACGTTTTAAGTTACACACCCACTTTACTTTTTGTAAATTGGTACATTACCAGTTACCACTTGAATTGGGATTTTCTAAAATCCCAATTTTGCGCACAAGACGATGACACCACCACTACGAGGGAGACTGAACCGTGAAGGGATATAGTAATCGGCCGGGAATCGACCAACAATAACTGAAAGTGAGCAGCACAAATCTCGAATCGGTCCAGGTAACAACTAATTTGGGGTTTTATGATTTTGTTCATGGGGCATTTACCATATAATCCCTCAATATTATTTTATTTACCTCCTAGGACAAGGAATATTTTAGTTAACCATATAGTCCCTAGCTTACATCTTCCTTAACATTTTACTAACTACACCCTCTCAACATTTTACTTTCACCCCAACCACTATCCCCTTAGGCTGTCCCTCACCACCTTCTCCAGTCAACAACTCCGGCGACCACCATTTCCGGCAACCACCAACTCCGGAGACCACCAACTCCGGCGACCACTCCGGTGATTTTTTTATTATTTTTTTTTTTTTTTTGCTTCAGTGACCTTCCAGCAACCAAACAGTTGAGAACTTACTGAGTAAGTTCTCAGTTGTCAACTAAACTACTAATAACACGAACAACTCCGGCGACCACAAACTCCGGCGACCAACTCCGGCGACCAAACAACTGAGAACTTTTCAGTAAGTTCTCAGTTATCAACTAAACTACCAAGAACATGAACAACTCTGGTGACCACCAACTCCGGCGACCAAACAGTTGAGAACTTTTCAGTAAGTTCTCAGTTGTCAACTAAACTACTAAGAATATGAATAACTCCGGCGACCATCAACTCTGGCGACCAAACAGTTGAGAACTTATCAGTAAGTTCTCAGTTGTCAACTAAACTACTAAAAACATGAACAACTCTGGTGACCATCAACTCCGGCGACCAAACAACTGAGCTACTGAGAACATGAACAACTCCGGCGACCAAAACAACTTAGAACTTATCAGTAAGTTCTCAGTTATCAATTACAAAGAATACGACCAACTCTGGCGAACAACTCCGACAACCAACGACTAAGAACTTCTCAACTATTAGAAAAAATTTCACCACTTTTCTGTTTTTCTTAGTTGTCTACTAAAAAGACAACCAACTCCGGCAAATGATCCAACAACTGAGAACTTATCAGTAAGTTCTCGGTTGTCGATTAAACTACAAACACAATGAAGAACTTCTCGGTTATTCAAGTTGTCAACTGGGAAGACGGCTAACTCCGACCAACAACCACATAATTTATTATCTTACAACAACTTAAAATTTCTTAAATGTTCTCAATTATTTACTAAAATTGTTCTCGATTGTGTACACAAAGCATCAATTGCTAATTCTTGACTAATGAATCACAGTACCACAATAAACCAATCTGAAGCATATGGCATTAATAACCAAATAAAAACAATACATACTCATCAGCTTGAGTTTAATGTCATAAACAATATATAACCATGGCTCAAATATGCTTACCTAGAGGGAGTAACAACCTCGACATAATTTATTCGAAAATGAAGCCGGAGAAGGCTGCGGATGTTGGCCAGCGACGAATTTGAAGACGACGTCGACAAAGACAGTAGGATATCGGCTCTTCACCGACCTGCACAACCTCGACACATGGTTGTGTCATCAACGGCAGCTAATCGCCGCCGTTCAGCGCCATATTGTCCGTTTGTATCGCCGGAGAGGGAAAGAGAGGGGAGGGGAGCGATTGGCCAGTGAAGTTTGTGATTCTTGTTGCAGATCTACACAGATCTAGGTAGATCAATTGAAAATAGCGGACGGCAGTGAGTGGCCGGAGGTCGACGGAGGTGGGGGAGGAATTCTCCGGAGGTAATGGATTTGGAGGGAGAGCGGCGGGCTCGCCGGAGTTGGGAGGGGTCGCCGGAGAAGGAGGGGTCGCCGGGGTTAGGAGGGGACGAGTCGACGGTGAGTTAAAGAGAGAAGAGAGAGAGAGAGGGAGAGAGGGAGGGAGAGAGAGAAAAAAATCACTGGGTGTGTGAATAAGAGAGAGTAGGGGAGGGAGGGGTGTAGTTAATAGGCCAAAGGACTATATGGTTAACTAAAATATTTTGTAGGACTAGGAGTTAAAATAGAAAAGTCTCTGTCCTAGGACGTAAATTCAATATTGAGGGACTAGGAGGTAATTTTCTCTTTGTTCATACCCAGAACGCCATAACCCTAATTTCAACTCCGATGAAATTACGCTAACGGATCTTAACGCTAGGCGCGCCCAGAGCGACTAGTCGGCGACTGGACCGCCTAGGCGCCGATTTCCTAAGTTGACGCCTTATTCTGCCGATTTGGTCTTAGGCGTGGCGGCTTAGGTCCGAGTAGCGCCTAGGCGTCCGCGTTTTAGAACATTGCTTAAAAGCTAAACTAAACCGCATAATTTGGCTCAGTTCGGTCTCAAACTGCGGTTTAAACTAAACCGCTGACACCCTTACTCCATAGTAATAAACTAATACCCCCTCCGTTTCAAAATAGATGTCGTTTTGGAGTGTTTCACACATAATAAGAAATGTCATTAATGCATGTGAAGAAGTCTCAAATACCCCTAAAGTAATTCAACTACCTAAGTAATTAAATGGTTAGGTAAAAGGTAGTTCACTATCATTATTAAGGGTATAATTGGTATAGAGCAATAAAAAAACTTTGAAAATAGTGAAACGACAAGTATTTTGAGACAAAATTTGAATCCCAAAACAATATTCGATAAAAAGATCACTCAAATACTTAAATTCAAAAATAATAAATATATTCAAAAGATTGTAATTATAAAACTGGTTGTGGGTATAAAGATTTGTAACTAGAATTCACAATTAAGTGCTCCTTCTGTTTTAGTAAGGTGGCGGTTTTTTTTTAAGTGTTAAGTCCTGAAATCTGAATGCATATCTGAATTGATATGAGGCAGCGTCTGAAAGCTGATTTCTGAATTATTTAAACTGTTTGATTATTCGTCTGAATACACATCTGAATTTAGGATTACGACATTGAATGAAGTTGAAAAATGACGTGAATAGTTGTTTATATAGTGTTTTAGTTGGATATCTTTAGAATTATGAGTTTAAGAAAAAATATAAATTGAAAAAAAAATCAATTCAGAGGCAAATCAAACTTCATTTTATGTCTGAACATTAAGAGGCAATTCAGATGCTTTTAGATCTGAATCTGAAAAAAAAAAAAACAGACTTAATGCATTAAGATCTGACCGATTCAGACATTCACCCCATTAAGTGGCTCTGAATGGAAAAACAAACAAGGCCTAAGCCACTCAAAATGAGAAGTGCGGTAAATAAGAAGATAATTTATCTTAAAAAGTGTATTAAGAGATTTGTGACCTATGCTTTTACAAGCTATTACCAAACCACTGAACCAAAGACTTATTTGTTACTAATAAAAATATTTAATATAAGAATCATTTGTTTTCTCTTTTTCCAACTTATAATTAAAATTAATAGTATTATTTACTCAAATCCGGTTAATCTCTTATAACTGATGCATAAGACCAGTTCTACTCTTATAATTATAGTATAAGAGTCATTTTTTTCACTTTTTCCAACTTTTAATAAAAAGTTGGCCAAAATATGTTTAGCCCCCTTAAGTTTACACAAAATCCCACTTTGCCACCTCGAACGAAATTTGTCCCAGATTGGTACCCAATGTTAAAATTATCCCACTTTGCCCCCCAGATCTTAACGACTGTTAGAAATTTAACAGAATAGGTAACGAATGGACTAGTTTGTAATGATTATTAGTTTTTAAGGGTCAAAATGCAAAGTTTTAAATATAAAGTACTAAAAATTCATTTCTTTTTTCCAAATAATTAACATTATCTTAATTTGCTATAATTAATATTTCTTGAAAATAATACTAATTTTGAAGCAAAATTATTTTTTAAAAAATAATATATATTTTCTTAAATAAAAATTTAGTACGTTTTTTTTTCTTAAATAAAATTATTTAATAAATAAATATTTTTTTTCTAAAAAACATAGTTATGTTTTATTTATATTTTTCAAAAATATAAAACTTTTAAATCGTAATATTTGTAAGAATTTTATGTTTTAAAAAATAAAAATTTATAATCCCTCTGTCCCTAAATGACTGTCTATTTTCAAGAAATCTTCGTCCCAAAATGAGTGTCTTTTTTTTTACCATAACTTTGTCCCTAAATATTTTTTTTTTAAAAAAAATCACCGGTCTCTTTAGGGACAGAGGGATTATAATGTTTTATTTTATAAAACATAAAATTCTTACAAATATTATGATTTAAAAGTTTTATTTATATTTTTGAAAAATATAAATAAAACATAACTATGTTTTTTAGAAAAAAAATATTTATTTTTTAAATAATTTTATTTAAGAAAAAAAAGCGTACTAAATTTTTATTTAAAAAAATATATAATTTTTTTTAAAAATTTTTTTGCTTAAAAATTAGTATTATTTTCAAGAAATATTAATTATAGCAAATTTAATATAATGTTAATTATTTGAAAAAAAGAAATAAATTTTTAGTACTTTATATTTAAAACTTTCATTTTGACCCTTAAAAACTAATAATCATTACAAACTAGTCCATTCGTTACCTATTCTGTTAAATTTCTAACAGCCGTTAAGATAAGGGGGGCAAAGTGGGATAATTTTAACATTGGGTACCAATCTGGGACAAATTTCGTTCGAGGTGGCAAAGTGGGATTTGGTGTAAACTTAAGGGGGCTAAACATATTTTGGCCTAAAAAGTTGAATAATATTATTTGGTCAAACCCTTATAACTGACACATAAGACCAGTTCTACTCTTATAATTAAAGTATAATAATCATTTTTTCCAGCTTGTAATAAAAAAAATATTATTTGGTCAAATCCGGTCAAACTCTTTTAACTAACGTATAAGAGCTGCTCTACTCTTATAATTAGAGTATAAGAATCAATTTTTTTTTCAGTTTTTCCAACTTTTAACAAAAAAAATTTTTTTTTGGTCAAATGTGGTCAAACTCTTATAACTAACGTATAAGACCAACTCTATTCTTATATTTAAAGTATAAGAGCTATTTATTTTTTTACTTTTTCCAACTATTAATAAAAAAAAACAAATAATATTTTTTGGTCAAATCCAGTCAAACTCTTATAACTGACGTATAAGACCAGTTCTATTCTTATAATTAGAGTATAAGACTCATTTTTTTCACTTTTTCCAACTTTTAATAAAAAATAATTTTTTTTGGTCAAATCCGGTCAAACTCTTATAACTGACGTATAAGAACATTTTTACTCTTATAATTAGAGTATAAGAGTCTTTTTTTTTTCACTTTTTCCAACTTAAAAAAAAACAAATATATTTTGGTCAAATCCGCTCAAACTCTTATAACTGGCGTATAAGACCAGTTCTTCTCTTATAATTAGAATATAAGAGTCATTGTTTTTCACTTATTCTAACTTTTAATAAAAAACAATTAATATATTTTGGTCAAATCCGGTCAAACTATTATAACTGACATATAAGACCAGTTCTACTCTTATAATTAGAGTATAAGAGTAATTTTTTTACTTTTTTCAACTTTAAAAAAATAAAAAAATAATATATTTTGGTCAAATCCGGTCAAACTCTTATAACTTACGTATAAGACCAGATATACTCTTATAATTAGAGTATAAGAGTCGGTTTTTTTCACCTTTTCCAACTTTTAATAAAAATAAAAATAATATATTTTGGTCAAATCCGGTCAAACTCTTATAACTGACGTATAAGACCAGTTCTGCTCTTATAATTAGAGTATAAGACTCATTTTTTCACTTTTCCAACTTTTAATAAAAAAATAAAAAATATATTTTGGTCAAATCCGGTCAAACTCTTATAACTAACGTATAAGACCAGTTCTTCTCGTATGATTAATGATGGATAAAATTTCAAGTAATAAAATACCTAGCAAGCGCACTAGTTACCGATGTAGTAACGCGCGAAAGCGAGGGTCGATCCCACAGAGACTCGTTGGACAAACAAGTCAATTTAATTAGTGCAAAGAGTAACCAAGGGGTTTTTGATTGATTTTGATTAAACTAAATTAACTACTAAACAATGAAAATAAATTACTAAATTAAAGATCACTAAGCAAACAGAGATTTAATTCAAGATTACGAAGATTCACAGATTGGGGTTCACAACTATCTCTTCTCCATGCTATTAAAAAGATTATTAAACTTGTTCAAGAAATCGTTCACTTATTTAAGAGTTGGGACGGTCTGGTCACCGGATTGCAACCCTATTATTATCTCTATGTGATGAATCCCGCTAAGTCAACAACACACACAAATAATTTATTAAGTTCTTAAGAACACTTGATCTTAAATTCTTTTGATTTCCGCGAAGTCCTCAATTAAATCTAATCACAAGAATATGATTCAATATCTAAATTATTCACGCTAGTGAAACAATCTAAACCAAGATGATTTAAAGATTAAGAATATCAAGTCATATTAATGAAATCTTTAAATTAATTAAGTTCTATTCTTATGAATAAGAGCAAGATTAATATTTAATTAAGCCCAATTTAGCATGGAGATTTGATAGTTATTACTCCCAATCCATGAATAAGGAAATTAGTTACTCATAGACATAGCAATAGACACAAGAATATAATTAAAAATCATAAACCTGGATAAACGCTTGATGATGAATAATCTCCCAAATCTTGTTTACAACTTGAAACTTGAATAAAACCTAAAACAAAGCATAATCCAAACTAAAGGCTGCAGTCTAATATTTATACATAGAGAAAACTAGGGCTAAAAGTAGGGAAAATTGAGTTAAAACCCGACTGGCAAGGAAAACCCGAAATCCGTACGGAATGACCGAGCGGGCGCCTGGTAGACCCCAGGCGGGCGCCTATTTGGCCAGTAACTTTGGTCATACAAAACTCCCAACAAGCGGGCGCCTGGTACACTTTTCTGTCTTTTTTTTTTTTTCTTCTTTTCTTCACCTCTTTGACATGGTTGACCACGGTTGACCTTTGACTTTGACTCGAACAATAATCAGTCTTCGACAAATTACAACCTACGGACTTGCAACCACACAAATACACTCCAAAGTATCTTAAAACATTACAAATCCAACAAAGTTCCATAAATCATAAAAGACCAAAAATACATCCAATCTAAACTATATTACAACCAAAAGCTGATGAAATTAGTACGAAAATGCGGAGATAATACATGTGTAAAACCGATCCATCAAATTCCCCACGCTTAGACCATTACTCGTCCAGAGTAATATTCCTAACCCCACATCTAAACACCGGTCTATTAGCGTAGCATGGAGGAAAATGATACCTAGCTCCTCTAGATCTCCCATCAAACAAAACCACGACAAGATAAAGAAAATCCACCGGAGTGTAAAGGACTCCGCTCCTTATAACTCCCCAAACAAAACAATGCAACTGGCCCTAATGATAGCACACCCATGATAAGAACATAAAACGCCATCCAATTATGGCCCACACAAAAAGCTAGGGGGAACTAAAATGACCTATGTTTCCCCACGCTTATCTTTCACTACCTTCTCCCTAAAAAAGAAATCAAAGCTAGGATAATCCTTAGCAATGATTTACCTCATAAAAAGCTCCAACGCCCCCTTTTGACTCCAACAAAAAAATATGAGGATTTTCTATCCTATTCGCCTCTAACCAAACCTCCTACACCAAACATGTCCTACCCAATCACTCCAAACCGCCCTTGTGACGCCACGCCAAGCAAAAACAAAAATCACTCAATTTCTCTCCTTTTGCCTAGGCGCCCTTTCGGGTTTTCACCTAGCCTCTCTTTTTTTTTTTTTTTTTTTTTTTAAACTATACAGCAAAACCGGTGATAATATGTGCATCAATCAACAACCAATCCAACCAATACCACCACCCCCCAAACTAAATAGAGCATTGTCCCCAATGCTCGTCACAACTAAGCATAAAAAAAAAACGGGGAGTGGAAATACCTCGAGCTCCTCACTGCGGTGGCGGTCCAAAGATATCATCCCAAGCATTCCATCCATGCTGAGGCGGTGGCGGAGGTGGTACATACTCAGGTGGTGGAGGGTAGTTCAGCGGTGGGTACCGCTCACCAAGAAAATGATGTGCCACCATTCTTTGTCGGAAGTACTGATCCTCCCAAATGTTGGCATATAATGCTTCCTCCATCCTCTGAATCCTCTGATCATTCTCCTCTTCACTCCGCTCTCTTTGATAGTTCGCCATAAATTGTTGTTGTTTGAAAAGCTCGGAACATATCATCTAATCCCTTGATTTGTCCCGACAGATAGTAATTCATCTCTCTCTGAGTCATATCTGCCGGGATATCATCCTCAACCTCCTCATCATCAACGGCCTGACCGCCAGCAGCCTGAGCTGGAGCTGGAACCCGGGCTCTCTGCACTCCCCCACTTTCTATGGTTGCTTTAGTCACGGTAGTGCCTGGAGCTAACAGTCTGGGAAACCCCTCCATCGGCACCCCTGCCCTCTGTGCCATCGTAGTGATCATAATGGGGAAAAATAATTCTTGTTTTCTAAATATCTAGCTCGTACCCCCATCTCACTACGCATGATGCCCCCGATGTTTATCGGCATCCTCCTGATCATGGCATAGAGCAAAGGGGCCCTGTACCAATGAACCTCCTGATAGTGAGCAGAAGGCATGATCCTCTCGCAAATAAAGTGATACAATGCCTTTAGGTCCAGCCTCAACTCACTAATGTGAAACAAGTAACCATTCCGGATATTTCCCTATCAATATGTACCCCAAACTCTGCTGCAAATAAAGCTAAGGTCTCATCCATCCTGTCCATGTTCTGAAGGTTCCTTTTCAACTCCCAATACGCACATTCCCCTTCCGCCACCGCATCTGACAACCCATAAAAATTATTTATAGCCGTCGCAGTCACATCAACATTATATCCCCGAACCCAGACATTGGGGGCCTCAGTTGCTGCATGAAAATTAGCATAGAATTCTTGCACAAGCAACTTCGACCCCATCTGAGCCGGCACGACCAATAATCTTCTCAAATTATAGTGTTCAATGATAGCATCCAACCCACAATTGGTCAAGTTATAACCTCTCTCCACCGTTACCCCATTATTTTGTTTATTATCAAAATAATTTTGTGAGTCCCGTGATACAAAACGGAAGTTATCGAAATCCGGCTCGATTTGGGGTGGGGGAACACCACGACCACGTCCTCGACCTCTTGGTCTTGGTGGCATGATAACAACCGCAACAACCTCTAAAAAAATTTTAAATCAGTAAATTGCTCTTACCCGGACTCGCCGGAAAATCTCGCCTGAGGTCGCCGGAAAATCTCGCCGGAGACGGAGAAGATGATCCGAGAAGATGACCGTCACCCTTGCAAACACTTTCTTCTTCTGCAACTACCCCCAATTCTTGATCACAAACTCTCAATTCTTCGAAATTCTCCTTCCTTCAACCTTGACAATTTCTTGCAAAACCCTTGATTTTAGGATGAATGGAGGCTAAATCTTTAATAATTCTTGAAGAGGGTTATGGTGGGAGATAATTTTGATGGTTTGTAGGTGGTGTGGGTGATAGACTTGTAGGGAGAGATGGAAGGAGGCGGGTGAGAGGGTTTAGAGAGGGAGAGAAATTGGGGAAGAAGGTTTTTTTTATGTTATTAATCCCCCAAACCCGATTTAACCCAACTGATGGTTTCTCAAATCGGCAAGCAGGCGGGCGCTCGCCAGGGTCCAAGCGGGCGCTTGTTTGGGCAGAAACTCAATATTTTTTTGCGTTTTGAACACGCGCGCGCCCCCTTCACACCAAGCGGGCGCTCGGTATATTTTTCCAGCAATAATATTTTTTATTTTTTTTATTTTTTTTTGCTGGTTTGATCGCTCCATCACTAGGTTGAATTGATTTCCTGCACATCACCACAAACAAACATCACAAGCGTAATATCCATTATAAAAAATAAAAAATGACTCAAAAAATGAAAATCTTTTTGGAGGGTGACACTATTTAACTCCCCTATAAACCCACAAACTCGGAGAGATCCATGAAGGATGACACGGACTAAACTTTTGAACGCACTTTCGTTGCCTACGTTCTCCCTAGGACAATAAGGAGCTCAGGTCACCGTAGTTCGAACCGACCCAGAAATAAAAGACATGAAAGCAAAAATTTAATTTTTTTTTAGTTTTTTTTTATGAATACCACCACCCCCAAACTTAGAACATGCTATGTCCTCATGGCATTGAAGAACAACACAATCCCAATTCAAAATGATGATAAACTGAAAGGAAAAACATAAAGCCATAAAAATGATACCTGGTTGGGTTGCCTCCCAACAAGCGCCTTTGTTTTAAGTCTTTGGCTCGACATAATGCCACATAAATATTAAGTGGCTCCCTCCGGGTCCGTCAAATCAATTACATCAATTTCATTGATGTCTTCCAAAATAGACAGCCCCTCATAATAAGGCTTCACTCGGTGTCCATTCACTTTAAATGTTGTCCCATCTTTCAAATCTTTAAGCTCTACAGCTCCATGGGGAAACACTCGAACCAATTCATAAGGACCCGTCCACCTTGAACGCAGTTTTCCGGGAAAATGTTTGAGGCGAGAGTTAAAGAGAAGGACTTTCATACCCGGTTTGAGAAACTTGGGTTTAAGGTTTTTATCATGATATCTTTTTGTCCTCTCTTTGTATAACTTTGCACTCTCATAACTATCCTGCCTCATTTCTGCAAGCTCATCCAAGTCAAGCAATCTTTTCTCCCCTGCTAGAGTCAAATCCATGTTTAGCTGCTTGGTTGCCCAATATGCTTTGTGCTCTAGTTCAACTGGCAGATGACACTCTTTTCCATACACAATCCGGTACGGGCTCATTCCAATGGGGGGTTTTGTAGGCAGTCCGATAAGCCCACAGTGCATCACACAATTTGTCGGCCCAGTCCTTACGATTTGGACGCACCGTTTTCTCAAGCACCGCCTTGATTTGGGCGATTACTCACCTCCACTTGGCCCGATGTTTGAGGGTGATAAGCCTTAGCCAACTTGTGACCCACCCCATATCTCTTTAGCACTTGATTGAACATTCTATTTGTGAAGTGCGTCCCTTGGTCACTGATGATGACACGCGGCACTCCATACCTGCCAAAGATATTTTCACGCACAAACTTGCAAACAATATTAGTATCATTAGTCCGAGTAGGAATTGCTTCCACCCATTTAGACACATAATCAACAGCAACAAGAATGTACAAGTAGCCTTGGGAAGGGGGAAAAGGACCCATAAAATCAATACCCCACACATCAAAAATATCAACAATTAAATTATGTTGTAGGGGCATTTCATCTCTCTTTCCTATGTTGCCGGTCATTTGGCATCTATCACACCTCACACAAAAATCATGAGCATCTTTAAATAAAGTGGGCGAATATAGACCCGCTTGCAATACTTTTCTAGCGGTCTTTTGCCCACTAAAGTGACCCCCACATTGGAGTTCGTGGCAAAATCTCAACACACTAGCTTGCTCATGCTCCGGAATGCATCTCCTAATTATCTTGTCCGGGCAAACTTTCCACAAATAAGGTTCATCCCAAATGTAGTGCTTCACATCCGATCTAAACTTTCGTTTTTGATCGTAAGTGAAGTTAGGTGGCATAATATTAGAAACAATGAAATTCACAAGATCTGCATACCAAGGCTCATGAACATGTAACGCAAAAAGTTGCTCATCCGGAAAATTTTCATTAACCGTAATCGCACCATCTATCACATTAGTAAATGTAAAGTTCTCTAGCCTAGATAAGTGATCAGCCACCACATTTTCGGTCTCCTTTTTGTCCTTTATTTCTATGTCAAACTCCTGCAGTAGGAGCATCCACCTAAGAAGTCTAGGTTTAGCATCCTTTTTATTCAGCAAATATTTAAGTGCAGCATGATCAGAGTAGATAATCACCTTGGACCCAAGCAAGTAAGAACGAAACTTTTCAAGAGCAAACACAACTGCTAAAAATTCTTTTTCAGTGGTAGTATAATTCAGTTGTGCATCATTTAAAGTTCTACTTGCGTAATGAATCACGTGAGGTAATTTCTCCAATCTTTGCCCCAAAACAGCCCCAATCGCAAAATCTGAAGCATCACACATGATCTCAAAAGGTAGAGACCAATTGGGGCTGGATAGAATGGGAGCACACGTCAACTTCTCCTTCAGCAGATTGAAGGCCTCTAAGCACTCTTGGTCAAAGATGAACTCGGTGTCCTTAGCCAGCAGGTTACATAAAGGCTTACAAATTTTTGAAAAGTCTTTTATGAAACGCCTATAAAAACCTGCATGGCCTAAAAAACTTCGCACACCCTTAACCGACACAGGGGGAGGCAATTTTGAAATCACATCGATTTTAGCCTTGTCTACCTCAATCCCCTTGTTTGACACCAAGTGTCCTAACACAATGCCATGCCTTACGAGAAAATGACATTTTTCCCAACTAAGGGTCAAATTTGTCTCACAACAACGATTTAAAACCATTGTCAAATTCTCTAGGCACCCATCAAAACTGTCCCCAAATACCGAGAAGTCATCCATGAAGAATTCGACACATCGCTCAATCAAATCAGAGAAGATGGATGTCATACACCTTTGAAAGGTCGCAGGTGCATTACAAAGCCTAAAGGGCATCCTCCTAAATGCGAATGTGCCAAAAGGACAAGTAAAAGTGGTCTTGGCTTGGTCCTCTGGTGCAATGGGGATTTGGTTATATCCCGAAAAACCATCCAAGAAACAGTAATACTCATGTCCGGCTAACCTCTCAAGAATCTGATCAATAAAGGGCAAAGGGAAGTGATCTTTCTTTGTTGCAGCATTCAGTTTGCGCAAATCTATGCACATTCTCAGACCAGTCACTTCCCTTTTTGGCACTTCTTCTCCTTTCTCATTAGTGGTGACCGTGTAGCCCGATTTCTTAGGAACGACTTGAACCGGGCTCACCCACTCACTATCAGCAACGGCATAGATAATGCCTGCATCCAACAATTTTAGGACCTCTTTCCTAACCGCCTCCTCCATGTGAGGATTTAACCTCCTCTGTCTATCTCTAGACGGCTTAGCACCATCTATGAGATTAATTTTGTGCATGCACATGGAGGGGCTTATACCCTTAATATCTGCTAAGGTCCACCCTATGGCCTGCTTGTGCTCACGAAGCACTCTGATCAACTTGGCCTCTTGTTCTATGGTCAAATCTGAGGCAATTATCACGGGCAAAGTCTCACCCTCCCAAGAAAAACATACTTTAAATTGGAAGGAAGGGCTTTCAGCTCAAGAGCTGGAGGGGCTACAATAGAAGGCACCGACTTCTCATTGAAGTGGCCTAGAGGGTGAAACGGGCCATCACTAAGATGGTGTTCGTCGGCCTTTTCCACAGCCATCAGTTGAACATCCGCATTATCCCTAGATTTCTCACCGCCAGTTGACAACAAAGACTCTAACTCCTCACAGTCTCTCTCATGCCACAAGACTTCACTCACACAATCCTCAACAATATCCACACAGTTACAAGACTCATCATCTATGGGACTTTGCATGACATCAAACACAGATATTTCTATTTTCTCATTAGCCACACACATAGATAGAGTCCCACCACCCACATTAATGATGGTGTTAGTAGTAGCCATAAATGGACGCCCAAGCAATATGGGAGAATCCTGACTATTCCCAACACCATTCACAGTTTCAAGCACAACAAAATCCACAGGGATAATCAAATTAGCTACCTGCACCAAAACATCCTCCACAATTCCCAATGGCCTCTTGATTGAACGGTCAGCCAATTGCAAGGTCATTGTGGTGGGTTTTAGCTCAGGCAAACCCAACTCAAGATACAAATGATGAGGTAACAAATTAATGCTAGCACCGAGATCTAACATTGCCTTCACCTTTTTAGAATCCCCCATAGATATAGAAATATTAAAACTTCCGGGGTCTTTCAATTTAGGTGGGAGGTTCTGTTGTACCACGGCACTGGAACTTTCACCCATAACCAATTTCTCATCATTCCCATACTTGGGTTTCCTGGAGTTAAGTTCTTTGAAAAACTTTGCATAAGCTAGGATATTTTTAATGACATTTAACAAAGGAAGATTAATGTTTACTTTTGAAAACATGTCATATAAATCAGACATTTGCTTATCCAGCTTATTTCTCATGAATCTACCAGGAAACGGTACAGGAGGTACATATGGCTTGGGGGTGGAAGAATCAGTAACAGGAATTTCCCCCATGCCATTAGTACTCTTACCAACAACATTCTCAACAACAGGTGGTTCGGCAGTTTCAGAAGGAGAGTTAGGACATACCTCATTACTTACCTGTTTGCCATTTCTCAATGTCATAATGGCCTTGGCTTGCTCCCCTTGACTAGGGAAGGTTCCTGGTTTATGCCATTGCTGACCCACAGCTAATTGACCAATCTGGGTCTCCAGCTTTTTGTTGACCGCGTCCTGCTGCTTCTCACGCTGCTCCATCATCATCTTCATTTGTTGCTGCTCTTGCATCATGGATATCATCATATCCTCCAGTGATTGCTTAGGCTGCTGTTCAGGATTCCCTTGTGGGGGAGGAGGATATAGAGGTTTCTGCTGCTGGTACTGAATTCCTGGGTTACCCCTCCAAGAAAATTGGGGTGGTTTTTCCAATCTGGATTATAAGTATTAGAATACATACCACCTTGATTTTGCCTTGGGGGATACCCTTGCATCGCATTTACCTGTTCAGAATCAAACTGTGCAACAACTGGACAACCATTAGTAGCATGAGTGTTAGATCCACAGTTAGCACAGAAATCAGATACCACATTAGCACTTGAGGGCGACATATTAGAATTCATTTTAGCCATGTTTTGGTTTAACAAAGACACCTGCCTAGTGAACTCATCCATACAACTCAACTCATGCACTCCCTTAGGTTTCCCTCTAGAGCCTTTTTCTTGCGAATTGGCCCCCAACATCTCAAATAATTCTTGGGTTTGGTCAACAGTTTGGCTCCTAGAAAGCCGCCTGCTGCATTGTCGACCATAGCTTGGTCTGCTGCAGTTAACCCACCATAAAATGTTTGATGTAAAAGGGATTCAGGAAAAGCATGATGGGGGCACTGCACTTGCAACATTTTGAACATATCCCAAGCCTCATGAAATGGCTCACCTACCTCTTGAGTAAACCCTATGATTTTCTGTCTAAAGGTGGCCAAAGTAGCATGCGGGAAGAATTTCTTTAAGAATGTATCATGCAACCCATCCCATGTAGTGATACTCCTAGCAGGAAGTAACATAAGCCAAGTTTTAGCTGCCCCTTGAAGAGAGAAAGGAAAATACTTAAGTCTTAATTGTTCATCAGTAACCCCCTCTTTTACAGGGAATCCTGATATAATCATCATGTACTCTCTCAAGAAGTTCAAAGAGTCTTCCGCGGGAAGACCCTGAAACTTGGGCAACTGACTGAAATAATGCCCCTTCGCCTCAAAAGATTTAGCGGCCTCAGTCAGGACAATACATGACACCGATGTGTCAACCTTAGGCCTAGCATATTCTTTCATTAAGGGATTAGCCATTACAACTTCAATTTCTTCTTCCCCGGTGGAAGAAGTTTCAAATTCACTTAAAAATACCTCTGTCTCGGTGACAGAAGCTTCAGACTCAGACTCAGAAATAGGGGGAATGCCCCTGTCGAGTCTATCGATATTATCGTCCAAAGGAACCAACTCGGGATTCAATGAACGTCTACCAAACATACACCGATTAAATTAACTTGTAAATCAAAACAAGTCCCCGGCAGCGGCGCCAAAAACTTGATGGATAAAATTCCAAGTAATAAAATACCTAGCAAGCGCACTAGTTACCGATGTAGTAACGCGCGAAAGCGAGGGTCGATCCCACAGAGACTCGTTGGACAAACAAGTCAATTTAATTAGTGCAAAGAGTAACCAAGGGGGTTTTTGATTGATTTTGATTAAACTAAATTAACTACTAAACAATGAAAATAAATTACTAAATTAAAGATCACTAAGCAAACAGAGATTTAATTCAAGATTACGAAGATTCACAGATTGGGGTTCACAACTATCTCCTCTCTATGCTATTAAAAAGATTATTAAACTTGTTCAAGAAATCGTTCACTTATTTAAGAGTTGGGACGGTCTGGTCACCGGATTGCAACCCTATTATTATCTCTATGTGATGAATCCCGCTAAGTCAACAACACACACAAATAATTTATTAAGTTCTTAAGAACACTTGATCTTAAATTCTTTTGATTTCCGCGAAGTCCTCAATTAAATCTAATCACAAGAATATGATTCAATATCTAAATTATTCACGCTAGTGAAACAATCTAAACCAAGATGATTTAAAGATCAAGAATATCAAGTCATATTAATGAAATCTTTAAATTAATTAAGTTCTATTCTTATGAACAAGAGCAAGATTAATATTTAATTAAGCCCAATTTAGCATAGAGATTTGATAGTTATTATTCCCAATCCATGAATAAGGAAATTAGTTACTCATAGACATAGCAATAAACACAAGAATATAATTAAAAATCATAAACCTGGACAAACGCTTGATGATGAATAATCTCCCAAATCTTGTTTACAACTTGAAACTTGAATAAAACCTAAAACAAAGCATAATCCAAACTAAAGGCTGCAGTCTAATATTTATACATAGAGAAAACTAGGGCCAAAAGTAGGGAAAATTGAGTTAAAACCCGACTGGCAAGGAAAACCCGAAATCCGTACGGAATGACCGAGCGGGCGCCTGGTAGACCCCAGGCGGGCGCCTATTTGGCCAGTAACTTTGGTCATACAAAACTCCCAACAAGCGGGCGCCTGGTACACTTTTCTGTCTTTTTATTTTTTTCTTCTTTTCTTCACCTCTTTGACATGGTTGACCACGGTTGACCTTTGACTTTGACTCGAACAATAATCAGTCTTCGACAAATTACAACCTACGGACTTGCAACCACACAAAATACACTCCAAAGTATCTTAAAACATTACAAATCCAACAAAGTTACATAAATCATAAAAGACCAAAAATACATCCAATCTAAACTATATTACAACCAAAAGCTGATGAAATTAGTACGAAAATGCGGAGATAATACATGTGTAAACCGATCCATCAATTAAAGTATAAGAGTAATTTTTTTTTTTCACTTTTTCCATTCTTTAATAAAAAGATAATAATAATTTTTGGTCAAATCTCAGTCAAACTCTCATAACTGACGTATAAGATCAGTTCTCCTCTTATAATTAAAGTATGAGAGTAATTTTTTTCTTTTTCCATTCTTTTAATAAATAAATAATAATATTTTTTGGTCAAATCTTAGTCAAACTCTTATAACTAACGTATAAGACCAGTTCTTCTCTTATGATTAAGTATAAGAGTTATTTTTTTCACTTTTTCCATTCTTTAATAAAAAGATAATAATAATTTTTTGTCAAATCTCAGTCAAACTCTCATAACTGACGTATAAGATATGTTCTCCTCTTATAATTAAAGTATGAGAGTAATTTTTTTCTTTTTCCATTTTTTAATAAATAAATAATAATATTTTTTGGTCAAATCTGGTCAAAGTGTCAAACTCTTATAACTGATGTAGACCAATCAAAAATTGAATAGTACTCCATCTGTTCCGCTTTAAGGTTCTTACTTTCATTTTTTTGTCTATCCCAATTTAAGGTTCTTACTTTACTTTATTACCTTAAATGGAAAGTGGGACCCACTTGTCATTCTCACAACAAAAACTCCCTACCCACTTTCTTTCTCCCACTTTACTTTTCATACTCACAACATTTACTTTTTCTTAATCTCCGTGCAAATTCAAACTAAGAACTATAAATTGGGACGGAGGTAGTATGTTGTTTGGTGAAATATCTTGGTTGCCCTTCTGCATTCAAACAAATTTATTGATTTATTTTTATCAGATCTCAAATCAAATCGCAAGTGCAGTCAAATAGTAAAAAGGGAGTGGGATCAATAGACAACAGATCAGCAGAAACAAGCAAACAAAGAGAAAGGATACGATCTGCGGGAGGAGCAACGGCAGCCATGAGCTCAGATAGATAGACCATTCTAGTTTGCTTTTTATTGAGACTTGAATAGAAAGCAATAAATTTGTTTACGCCGGAGTTGGCCCGCTGTCGGAGTTGGTCGGAGAAGACAGATCTGATAGAGATGGAGGAGGTAAGGTCGCGGGGGAAAGTAAATGTAGACCTGGGCAGATTGAAACGATGAAGGTCACCGGAGATGGTTGACTCGTATACTCGAGGTCCTTGTAGTGAAAGATTTCGGGCTCAACTAGCTCGATTGGGACGCCGTTGATTACGCCTATGCCATTCTTGCAGTTGGTGATGGCGACAGCGGTCTTCTTTCGGTCGATCGAGGTCGGAGAATGAAGCAGGATATGTGGTCGCCGAAGGTCGATCCTTGGAGGTATCGCCATATTGTCGCCGGAGATAGAAGGGGAGGGGAGAGAGATGACCGGAGGAGAGTGAGGTCACCGGAGACGGGGATGTGAGGAGCAGAGAGAGAAAAGAGTGTGTGTGAGTGTGTTTTCTAGAGATAGTGTGTTTTGATAAAAATGAGGGAGAGTGGGGAGGGTGGTTAGGATTTATTAGGTGGAGGTTAGTTTTGATATTTAGAGAATAAAGTTGACTGGGCCAAAGAAACATTGGGTTTTGATGGAATTTTAATCTCGACTTTGGGTATAGCTGGGATTAAGCAAATAGGATAGGTTTTTATAACTTTTTGATTTGGGCTTAGGGTCCTTGTGGAATTAATCCGTGTATTAATGGACGCCTTAAAAAATTTGTGTCCATTATTCTAAAACATGTATAAATATGACAAGTGTGATAGATTAAATGAAAAAAATATATTAGAAAATACTTATTAAAAGAATGAACTTATCAAGAGTTGGTCTCCTGTAAAACGCGTTTTTCCTACTGGTTAGGAAAATGTGTTTTTCACAACCTTCTGGCTACCACTTTCAAAGGTTCTGGCTATCAATCTCATATCCAGAAGACTTTATATTGATATCCAGAAGGCTTTGCTATTGATATCCAGGACCCTTCTGGCTATCACTTTCAAAGGTTATGGCTATCAATCTCATATCCAGAAGGCTTTATATTGATATCCAGAACCGTTGAGAAGTTTTGATTATTTACAAAAATGACCTTTCTGTCTATCACTTTCAAAGGTTTTGGCTATCAATATCATATCCAGAAGATTTTATAATTATTTCCAGAACCGTTGAGAAGTTCTAATTATTCACAAAAACGCCACCACATTTTTTTTTAAAACACGTTTTTCCTAAGCGTTTTGAAAAACACCCTTTTCCCAATATTTTGCGACTTATCAATGATATATTTAAAAAGGAAATAAAATTGATGTAACTTTCAGTGAGATGAAGAGAAGGGAGGCCACTATTATGATAAAGACTTGGGTGAGACCGTCTCACCTTGTCAGACGGATCCATCCATGCATCATCCATGGTCATGCCCACAACCCGCCAGCCTAACCCGCCCAGCTGTCCTCTTTGACCTCCCAGCGCGCGACACATATCGCCTTTAAAAAAACTACCAATAACTTTAAAATGCTATATCTTGAGATTTTGAAGTAAAAAAATAATAATTTAAAATATCGTTGTGTTCGTCTCAACGAGACGAACAAAACTAGATAGGTCATGATATGTTTTGATTTTTTTTTAAAATATACTTTTTAACACACAAAAAAGTGAGCTGCTCGTCTCCTGAGATGTAACACTATGTTCTGATAAAAGTAACAGATCTTCAAAAGTAACACTTTTACTGGCAAATGTAACAGCAGTTTTGAAAAAAAAATAATTAATAGTTTGATAGTTTTTGTGCTTAGAAAAAATAATATTTGAATTGTAACAGAGTGCATATATGATTATAATTTTCTATATAAATGAATGTAACATTTTTTTTAGTAAGTGTTACTTTTTTTCTTAAAAAAAGAGAGTAAAAATTCATGTATATAATCGGATTTGCATTTCTATTGAATGTAAAACCCCAAAAAAGTGTTACAATTGAGAAAAAAAAAGGTTACATTCATTTATTATAAAATGTAACATTAGTTTTAGCTGTCAATCTTATGTTATTTTTAATCTATTTCAGAAAAATTGTGGTACATTTTTGAAAAAAAAAATGTTACATATGAGGAAAAAGTGTTACATTTCTTTATAAAAAGTGTTACTTTTGCTTGCAAGCAAACAATGGCAGGGGAAAAAAAGCTGGAGGGAATAATAATAATAAATAAATAAAATAAAATAAAAGGCGGCTGGCTCGGCGGCTTGGCTTGGCTGTGAGCCGTCTCACAAAAGTCCAGCCCCACTATTATTTGTTCCTTATGAAATTAGTACATGTATTCAAATTTGAATAAAATCATCTTTATACCCCTCACATCAAACGACTTTGGTCCCCACCCCAAATTTGGTTTTTGTATTCGTTTAGACCAATTTAACCGTATAATAATTATATGAAAAAATTGCAAAAAAAATCACTCAACTATTTACTTTAGTGAAAATCTGCTAAAAAACGTGTTTTACGCTAAGCTTCGCGTAAAACGTGTTTTTAAGTTGGCGCGGTGGCATTTTTGTAATTAACAGGAAGTTGTTTAGCGCTGATCGTAAGTGCCGGTGGTAGTGTAAAAAAGTGCCAGCACATGTACACTGACACTTATTGACACTACCACTGACAGTTTTTTAATAAGTGCCAGTATCAATGTTAAAAGTGTCAGTGTAATGCCTGACAATTATTAACACTACCACTTGCACTTTTAATAAGTGCCAGTATCAATGTAAAAAAGTGTCAGTGTACTTACTGGCAATTTTTAACATTACCACTGGCACTTAAGAAAAGTACCACTTACATGTTTATAAATACCAGTATGAAATCACTGGCTTTTTATAATATTAACACTGGGCATTTACTATGGTTGCCAGTATTTACAAAAATGCCACCACTTGTTTCGAATAATAATGCCCAGCGTCTTTGAAAAACACGTTTTTCCTTAGCTTAAGGAAAAACACGTTTTTTTACAAGACTCACTCTTTACTTTAAGTGGATTTGATCATCCAACTCATTTTTTTTTCATCCAACACATTCAACTCATTTTATTTTGCATCTATGATCATTATCACAAACTTCGTTACTTTTTCTCCGTTAAATAGTCATGTGCCATTGCACATGACTTTTTTTACATGGGTATTTTCGGTAGATCACACTCTTAAATCTATCTTCTTTGTTCTAGAACATGGGCTCACTTACATTCCTCCCCTGTTTATATCCAATGAGAATCCCTTTTTCAAGTGCACAAATTAAATCAACAAAATTCTTGAAATCCCTTAAAAATTTGATATTTTATCTCATATAGTAAGAGTTAAATCTTCCAATATCTTCTCTTCTATTTTTTCTACCCAACAGTATATATTTGTTCATCACAAAGCTTGATTATTTCCAGTTCATGCCTCAATTTCTCCTTATTTTCCAGTTTATACGAAAGCACCATGTCATACATTTTTGAATATGGTAGTGATGTTCGAGCTTCACTATCTAATCTTATCTTAACAGGTGGGATCAACATCTTAGATTCAATTTTATATCACTGCTCTCAAACAAATAGGATTCGAATTATTTTATGGTGTGATTTTACTTCAAGGGTTTGTTTTCTTTGTCTTGTATTTATTGTGTTGTAGTTTGTCAATTGGCTCTTTGGATGAGGGTTATTACAATTTGGAGTTAGTGTGTGTTGAGCTGGGACGCTGAACCAAAGACTTTGGTCACCCGACTGCTTTTTCGTCTTCATGGAGAGGGGCAGACTTTTGGCAAATGGTGTTTTGAAGTGAGGCAGACGGAGGATAGAAAGAGAGAGGGGAAGGAGAGATAAACGGAGAGATATAGGGCGACGGTGGTAGCAGTTGGGGGAGGGAGGCGGCGGAAAGAAGATGGAAGCGGATATCAGAGAAGATGGGTTAGGTTATTGTAGACATCCCGCCTTGGACCGCTCACTCCGATTGCACATTTGATTTTGTGTTTCTTCCTATTTTTATGTGTTTTTCGTTAGTTCCTGTTACTTTCGTTAAGTTCCTGACTGACTCTGTTAAGTCCATGGACTAAATTAAATAACATGGCTGACTTTCTAGTCCATTCTGTCAAAAAATCCATTTCAAAGTCGTGCACCTCCGCCTGTAGGGGTCAGAAGCGCGCGCGTCCCGCCTCCAAGGCAGGAAGCGCGCGCATCTGGGCGTCAGTTACAGATTTTCTCCAAGAATCCATCCCTTGCTCATTTTACATGATTTTGCCCGGGAAAGATTTCTTTGTGACTCCGTTTTGGCACCAAAAACATCTCTTTTACAACTATATAAACCCCTCCAATTCACCATTGAAGGGAGGACTTTTTGTGACTAAGAAAACTATACACAAACATTTTCAAAGCATTTCTAAGGAAATCCTCCAAGAAGTGTTTGAAGTCATTTGAAGTGTAGATAAACTCTACTTTTCTCTCTATTCTCTCTACTTCATCTCTTCTCTTCTTCTTTTACTTTTATCAAACGTTAAATCACCCAAAACCATTTTGGGACATTATCTCCCCACATTCAAAACACCCCTTTTAAACCCCTTTTATCATTATCAAAGAATAGGAAGAAAATTTTATTTATGTAGACTATGAACAAGCAAGACCAACATTAGTTGGGCGAGATGGGTTTTTAAGTACTTCCCATCTCGTAACCTAACCTCCGAACCTCATAACAAGAATCTCTATTTTCGTATCAAAACATAGGCTAAATATTAGGTTTTTCTTATGTTCCTCTAAAACATAGGTGGCGACTCTAACAACTAAAACACGAATAGACATCCTAGGATCCTTCCACCGCTCTAGCCAAGCGAGTGGGCTCCTCCCGGGGTATCTACAGTGGCGACTCCGCTGGGGACATTTGATGGTTAAACTTACGTTCTGTTCATAGTCTACATTTTTTCTGGGCATTCTGGTTCCTGATAGGGGAAGCGTGCGCCTCTGGCCTTCTTGACCTAAGGCGCGCGCGTCCCACATCAGAGACCAGAATCGCCCGTCTCTCATATGTTCTTCCTATTCTTCTTTGTTTTCTGTGCTAATCATCTTCACAGGGGTTCCAATAGACATCCAGGACCAGGGTAATCCCCTGAGTCCAAAGTCTCTGACAGTCCGACAGGTTTACATAGAAGCGGGCGCCTCCCAGAGACATTGCGCAATACGCGCGCATCCCACAATACAGGCCAGAGGCGCGCGCTTCTGGGCGGCAGAACAGGAACAGTTTTGACACGCCCCAAGTCCCGGGATTCCCTAATAGAACCTCGAACCTGGTGCGCGTAACTAACAAGAAACAAGAAACTAATGGAAACAGGAACAATACCTGTTAAAAACAAAACTGACATGATATATATACTCAAGAGTAGGGAGCTAAGATAGCTCACACGAGTTCTAGACCAAGAAAATTAAAACCAAACAAGGTTATATACAGCGGAAGACATGCCTAGCAAATAAGCTGGCATCAAGAACTGTCTAGGGACAACAAATACTACCCCAATACAAGCCCAGAGTTTATTAACTCATACAAGATCGTCCTTACCAAAATATAAAAGGACACTAACTTCAAACAAGAATATCCTGCTGAGTAAATTCCCAGCTAAGTCGAGCCTCACTGCGTACTATCCCCTGCTTTCCTGGGGGGGGGGGGGAAACAATTAAACAAATAAAGGGTGAGATAAATCTCAGTAAGCTATTAACATGCAACTATATGTCATGTTATCATGCAATACAAGTAGATACTCAAGTAATCATATATCAAGTATCATCAAGTAACAAGTATAGGAGAGGCTAAGCCAACTCAACAAGTAATCAAGCTCAAGAAATGATCAGGTAACAAGTAGTCAAGTAGTGCGAGAGGCTAGACCAGCTCACAAGATGCACATAGGCCTATCACGCATTGTACCTGAATCCTTCCTTATTCCTCCCAAGAATACCATTTGTTGTCGATGCTTTTCTAGCTGAGGACAACCAAGAACAAGAACAAGAACTGCTGTGCAGTATATAAGAAGACCTGGTAACCAGTATCCTCCACAAGAACAAGATCCACGTGGTGTTCAAGACAAGAGTTAGCATTCACTTAGGTCAGGCTTATTGCTCCAACCAAGGAAGCTATGCCCTTACTATGGCCGGTAGTAAGGGGTCAAGCGGAAATACATAGGGACCCGATTGTCACTTAAACCCCAGCTCTCGCGACAAGCGTGAACCTATATATTTTCGAACAAGCAAGGAGAACCAGCTGGACTCACACAAGAATGCACAAGTAGATGTTTACTTGAACTACGAGAACAGAACTCAGTCCCTTATTAGTGGACTATTCTTTATGCACCATGTAATCATGTATCATGTGCTCACGAGAATATGCACCATGTAATTATGTATCATGTGCTCACGAGAATATGCACCATGTAATCATGTATCATGTGCTCACGAGAATATGCACCATGTAATCATGTATCATGTGCTCACGAGAATACAAGTACCCATACGCAATTATTGCGAAGACAAACCAAGATAACACTGGCACATAAGGTGTCCATGTAACACGATCAATCCAAGTAAGAGTCCATTAATAACAGACTTCAGTCAAGTAGTAGGGTATATCACTTTGTCACATGCCAAGTTTGCACGTACATATTCATATCACGTTTAACACATTAAAGTGTCTATCACGATACCCTTACTATCAAGTAGAGCCCAACACCTTAGACTCTAAACACGTAGTAGAATAGGTCACATTGTACCTAGACACGGTCATACTTCACGTATATGTATCGTTAATAATCGAATACATTTTCTAACACATATTGTGTTCTGTAGTTACTCTTATTAACTTAAATCGTAGTATTCACGATTATATGAATTATCTTCATATTACACTAGTCCCTATTTTCTTTAGGAACCCATTTCAAGACAAGATATCTTTATATTTTATATACTTCATTGAGTATATACACGATTAAAAACTAAATCATTTACACTTTAGTGCTTATTTATAGCACTTCCAATATACACGTATCAAGTTCAAGTATGTAGAAGAGTTAATCATTCTCTATCTAGTTCCATAACCCAATTCTTTGGTTATTCATACCATGTACCAATCAATCAAGAAACCACATTCTATCAAGTAAATATATGCAAAATTTGCATATACACATCAAGACTCTTTCAAGTTTATTACCATACACCTATATTGGTGTCAAGGCACGTACAAGATTTTATAATCTTATATTCAAGTCTTAATCCAATTATTTGGATGTTCAAGTCATGTACGAGATTTTATTGTCTTATACTTCAAGTTACTGTCTCATCTTAAGACATTCAAGACATTCAGGACATTCAGGACATTCAAGACATTCAAGACATTCAAGACATTCAGGACATTCAATACATATACAAGATCTTATCATCTTATATCCAAGTTCTCAATCCATTTCTTTGGATGGTTAAACATGTAAAAGAGTTAATTATCTTATACTTCAAGTTCAAGCTAGGAAGATGAATTATACATCTTTCACGTATTAATTTCTAATCCTTTTCTTAGGACATTCAAGCTCAAGACATTAGTTGGTACCCTAAGGTATACAACATTAACTTCAAGACACATAAAAGAGTTACTACTCTTATACTAAAGTTATCATTTAATTATGATTCAAGTCCACATTTCATTTGTTCACAAAGGGACTATTTTTCAGCACTAGAGTGTTCTACAACACTCATCTAGGCCATCTAGGGTAGTACCCTAAACCTAGACCAAGACTATTTCAAGTTCAAATTAAGTAAATGAGCTATACCACTCATACTTACAAGTTCATAATCCCCTACACAGGATATTCGAGCTCAAGACACTAATTTGGTGCTCTCACGGTGCACAACCATTAGTTCCAAGACAAGCATAACACATAAGTGCTTGTTCATAGCACTTTCAGGACATATAAAAGTGTTGTTACTCTTATACTTAAGTTCTCATTTGAGTTCTATAAGTGTCTATGTACAAGACTAAGTTCTCATTTTAATTCAATGAGTATACACGTTTAAAACCAAGTTCTGATGCCCCTAAGGTGTCACAACACTTGCTAGGACATCCTATACTAAGGTTATATACCTTAACTAGAGTTACTTCCAACTTATACAAAATTTAAACAACATTTTGTTTTTCAGGTAACTGTGCGGTCGCCCAAAATGGACTGTGCGGTCGCACACAAGCAGGTCAATTCCTTTGAAAAACCTTTCAGAAAGTTGGGCGGTCGCCCAAGTATTTTTGTGCGGTCGCACAAGGTACCAAAATGCGAAATTTTTATTTCTTTCCCAGGTTAAGAAATTTCCCGTCCCAAGCGTAGGAGTAACTTTTATTAACTCTTAGGCAATACCCAAAACATTATTTCAGGCTCAATTCATTTCTTTTACCGTCCCATAAATAATAGGACAATTTCTTTTTATTCCAATTTAATATTTCACCGACCCCAAAAGTATCAGTACAATTTTATATTATACTAATATACCCATTTAGGGATACTTCCATTCATTTCCCCGTACCACAAATAATGGTACAATTTTTCTAATAATATTTAAATCCAGTTACTATTTTACCGTCTCACGAATAGGAGTGTAATTTCCTACTACTCTTTTAGCAAACCAACAACCCAGGAGATTAACTAATTTGAACCAATTTTCCAAGTTTCTCTTGTACGCAGCATATTTATACTCCCTTCGTCCCAAAATTACAAGTATCACTAAAATTGCTCAAAACACAATTTTAACAAGAACAAGTAACGGGAATAACATATATGCATGTTATTACAAGTAAGGGGGAGCTAATAACTTACCTAGTCAAAAATCAAGTTGACCCAAATTAATTTCTGATCGGTCTGGAACGCTCTAATCAACGCCACGAATATTTATCCGGGACCGGAATCACGAACAGAGGAATAATTAATCGCGAGGAGTCGAGAATAGGGTAAAATTGAACTCCCTATTATGAAACAGAGAGAAAGAGCGTACGAGAAAGTTTGAGAATGCTTTCTCTGAGGAGAAAGCAACTTGATATACTTGCAAGTTTCCAACAATGACACCTAGGCCCCTCAAGTTCTAACTTTGACAAAAAGGCCCCTAAACTTTCAACTTTGACATTTAACCACCTTAATTTTCTAAAGTAGTTAAATAATTAACTCAAATAAAATAGCATATAAATATGCTAGTCAAGAATTTAACAAGCAAGTCAAGAATTTAACAAATAAGTCAAATATTTAACGAGATTAAGGATGGGCGTTACAAGTTTCCAGAACAGAGTAGAATAATGGGGTGTGGGCACAGTTGCCTGCATCAGGACTGATTCAGACCATTTAACTGTTTCATTTTGTGTTTTTTATCGGTCACATGGGTGATTCGAGAGTTGTAATTTACGTGCTTATTTGCTTTTTTATTTGCTAAGAAAAAACGTAAAAAATATTTTGTCACTTGTTGGACCTCACACTACGTGCACAAATTCTTATAAATTGCTCACTATCGAGTCGCACAAGTTCATAACCCCAAAACCGTCGAGGCCCGTCCTAGAGAGTTTCAAGCTCCACCCGACCTTGACTCTCTCGAAGCGGTAAACCTTAGCCCGAGGCGTAGTTCATGACTACATGCCGGGGGTGACCTTTAAGCCTCTCTTTAGCCGAGCACAAGCCAACACAATTCTAGTTAGGGTCTAACACTCCGTGACTAAGTCGGTTTTCATGTACCGAGATTTCCCTAAAATAATGTTTTCAAATCATACATGCCGTTTCCAAGAGAAACAAGTGGTTATCATGGACGAAATAAAACTCCATCCCCATGTCTCTTTAACAACTCTCAGCTATGGTCCAAATGCTCCAAGATCAAGTCTCCACTCTCAATAAGGAGGCCCAAAGTAAAGATGATCTCTGGCAATCCTATCTTGACAATCAAAATGAGGCTCATGAAGCCGAGATGGACCAAATGAAAGCTAAGCTCACCAAGCTTTCCAAGGGCAAAGGCGAAGATAACAATGATGAGTCCGAATGGACTAAGGGTTTATTGAAAGCCCTTATGTTAGTACCCGCACCAAGAAAATGGGGGGGAACCAAGCACCGAGAATAATGATCACAAGATGGTTGATTCAATCATGGCCTACATCGACCAACGTTTCAACGGTCTCAACATGGGGAAAGGCTCCGACACAAGCCTTTATCAGTCATCCATTCTCATGAGCACAATAGCTGCTCTCCCTGACAAGTTCAAGATGCCCGACATCAGCAAGTTCAAGGGCAACTCTTGCCCCATGGCACACATCGAGACTTATATATGGGCTATGGTTCCAAAGAAGGTCTCTCCAAAAGTGACGGCACAATGCTTCCCTCTTACCCTCGAGGGGGCGGCAAAAGATTGGTATGCAACTCTCCCGCTCACAATCCGTCTCGATTGGGACGCCGCCATGCTTGCCTTCAAAAGTCAATACCAAGGCAACACCACTCACCGCCCGACAAAGAAAGAGCTCGAGAACACTACTCAAAGGGAAAATGAGTCCTTTATTGACTTCACAAGAAGGTGGAATGGCAAGCTTGCTGAAATCGTCGAGAGGCCTAATACCAAGGAGCAAATGGACATCTTCCTCAAGTGTCTAAAGATTGATCTCTGCACCCACCTAAGTGGAGCTTGCTATGCAGATTTTTCTCAAATGTATGAGGCAGGGGTCCGAATGGATGACTTGCTCAAGGAGATCAAGAAAACTGCTCCTAGCTTCCGATACAAGGCCGCCTCTAACTCACAAAAGAGGCTTCAGTCAATGCCGTCACTACCGACAAGGGGAATTACAAAAGGGTTCCTCCACCACAAGGCAAGAAATTCCAAAAAATGATCGTGTCTACACTCCTCTCCAAGGCATGACTCACACCAAGGCCTTTGAAGTCCTCAAGGCCAAAGGGCAAATTACACCTCTGCAAGGGTACCAACCCAAGGCAATCAACGCCAACCATGCCCATCACAAATATTGTGGCTACCACCAACATAGTGGCCATCTTACCGAGGAATGCTTTGTCCTCCGCAACATCATCCAAGACCTCATCGACAAGAAGGAATTCATAGTTCCTAGGGGGGGTGATGTCAATGTAATAGAGTTAGGAGAGTTTGAGGAGACCACTCATTCAATTCCCATTGTGAATGAGGGCTCCAATGTTATGAATGAATTTGACAATTCTTGCTACGTTGTGACTTATGATGAGTAATAATGGAAGTATTAGAGAATAGAAAGAAGAAAAACGGGAACGTCAACATGCTAACTCGATCCGGACGAGTCATAGCAAGCAATCCTACTACTTCTGCACCAAGCACCTCTTCTCCAAGATCGCAAGCTCGCGACACTCCCGAAGACCCTTTATTGGTACAACTCAAGAAGACTCAAGCAAACATATCTATTTGGGACCTCATTGCATCCTCAAAGAAGCATCGAGACCTTATTATCAGCAATCTCGACGACACATCAGTCTCTCCTGACACAAATCCTGAAGACCTTACTGCTATGATAGGCCACATACATTTTGGCAATGCTATCACTTTTGCCGATAAGGACCTTCCACCATTTGGATCCGATCACAATGAGGCCATATATCTCAAAGTAAGAGCAAGGGGGAAACCTATTTCAAGAGTCTTGGTTGACGGTGGTTCCGCACTCAACCTAATGCCTAGCAGAATCATGGGCATACTGGGCCTTAAGAGTTCAGATCTAAAGCCTTCTACTCAAGTAATCTGAGGTTACGACAGCACTGCCCGCACAGTCATGGGTATGGTAGAAATAGACATTGAGTTTGGGAGCATGGTTATGTCCGTCCCGTTTCAAGTGCTCGATGTCCCCTCCTCATTCAATTTGCTCTTGGGTCGACCATGGATACACAGTTCTAATGCCGTCCCTTCAACTCTCCATCAGTATGTCAAGTTCAGGAACGGGGACGAAATAGTGACTGTCATGGCGGAAAATGTCACTATTCATAAAAATGGGGAGCCTGTTCACCAAGTTCAGCATGGGTTATAAGACTCCACCCTCTCCGGCGTCTCAATCAACGCCATCGACAAAGAAGGGGGAAACGGATCATGGACCCTTGGTAATCATAAAGTCCTCCGTATGATGAGGAATATGAACTACTTCCCCAGTCTAGGCCTAGGGAAATATCAACAAGGGAGAATGCAACCCGTGGAAGTCCCATTTGTCAAGAACAAGTTCAGATTGGGGTACGAACCTTCCAAGGACGACTTAAAATATGAGCAAGCCATCAAGAATCAGAAATCCCGAGCTCGCAGGGAAGGCCGTCACTATGAAATTCCCAACTTGAGGCCTTATCGCAAGACATTAAATGGCCACTTTGTCCGCCAGGGGGAAGATGTCCCGTACATAATCTTTCCCGAGCCATGGGTCAACGGCAGGGGTACCAGAAAGCCCGGTCTCAAAGTCTTTGCGGATTGTGAGATTCAGAAATCCGAAGAGGAACCAACTCATACGCCACCCCGAGAATGATGGGGGAAGAAAGTGACCATAGATTCTGAGACAGAGATTACTGTGGGGGAGGAGTTATTGATCTAGCCTCCATATTCGAGGAACTTGCCATCATGAACGAGTGCCAAGTCAATGCCATCTCTGAAGACACCGATATGAGGAGTGAGCCTATCAGGGAGATCAAGCCAAGCTCCGAGCCGATCAACAACTGGTATTCAACAAAGGGGCCCGTGGTATCCGAGGAATTCCTGATCAAGAAAATGGGTTGCATACCGCGTAAGGTTACAAAGGAAGACTTGTTAACATTCACTTTCGAGTCCGAAAGTGTTTCCGATACCCTCACCCAAGAGGATATGGAGGCAATAGCCGAGCGTGTGTTCCCTTTCTTTGCTAATGAAAAGTTTGATCTTTCTGAGTACCCCGAGATTGCAAACATTATAAATGATGAATTAACTAATAATGAATTTAATGAACTAGTTAATAACGATTCAAACAATGATGAAATAGACCACGAAAATGAAACATACTTAAATGAACTTGCTCAACAGGTCCGTAGTCGTGGTGAAAATGGTCCAAGGGCTGACGAAGAATTGCATGTTGTTAATCTGGGTACCGATGAAGAGCCTAAGGAAACCAAGATCGGAAGATTCTTCAAGGGGGAAGAGAAAGACAGATTGACTGCACTGCTCAGAGAGTTTGTGGATGTGTTTGCATGGTCATACAAAGACATGCCGGGTTTAGATAGAAAGGTCGCCGAGCACATGATTCCGATAAGAGACGACGCTAAGCCAACAAAGCAGAAACTCAGAAACATCAAGCCAGAGTGGTCTTTACAAGTCAAAGAGGAGATAGAGAAGCTTCTCAGTGTTGGCTTCATCAAAGTCATTGAGTACCCGACTTGGATCGCAAATGTCGTGACAGTCAGAAAGGCTAACGGCAAGGTCCGTGTTTATGTGGATTTCCGAGATTTGAACAAAGCTTCTCCGAAGGATGATTTTCCACTACCCAACATCGATATGCTAGTCGACTCCACTGCCGCCTATGAGGTCCGCTCATTCGTGGATGGTTTTGCCGAGTATAATCAGATTCTCATGTCCGAGGAGGATCAACACAAGACTGCTTTCACAACACCGTGGGGCACCTTTTGCTACACAGTCATGCCATTCGGATTAAGAAACGCTGGGGCAACTTATCAGATGGCTGTGACAGACTTGCTCCACGACATGATTCACAAATAAATTGAGGTCTATGTGGACGACATGATCATCCGTTCGAAGGGGACCGACGGCCAATACTTGGTCAACCTCCACAAGTTCTTCGAAAGGCTTCGACAACACAAGATGAGACTCAATCCCGCAAAGTGCACCTTCGGGGTTATCCGAGGCAAAGTTCTGGGCTATATGGTCACCGAGAGAGGAATTGAAGCAGATCCCTAAAAAATCAAGGCAATCATTGACATGCCTCCTCCGAAGACACAGAAAGAAATCAAAGGTTTCATGGGCAGACTTCAGTACATCAGTCGGTTTGTGCACCAGCTTACTTACATGTGTGAGGCAATCTTCAAGTTACTCAAGAAGAATGTGGCTCTAGAGTGGACCGATGCTTGCCAAAAAGCCTTCGATTAAGTGAAGCATTATTTGACATGCCCTCCGGTTCTGGTTCCACCACACAAGGAGAAGCCTCTCTTGCTCTACCTCACAGTGAATGATGAAGCCCTTGGGGCTATGCTAGCACAAGAGCAACGAGACTCCATAAAGGAGAATGCCATTTATGTGAGAGCGCGCCCCTCCCCCGATGCCTGTACCGCTCGGTTCGGATTGTATGGGCTTGATTGTTGCTCGTTTGTTGTGGGTCGCCACCATGTTTAACGGAACACAGATCGTGATATCTGGATTCGGGGGTTAAGTTATGAATTGGGAAGGTCAAAGAGCACCCAATTCACCCAATCTAGGATTGGTCTTGCTAAGAAATCATCATCGTTGCCTTAAAATCATGCAAAACATGCGCAAAAGGAACCAAATAAATAGTTTCCTTTTTATTTGGGATGTCGGATCATATGCTTCGAGACTATCTCAAAATTAGAGAGGCTCTAGGCTGATCCTTTAATGGAATCACACTACTTCAAACCAAAGAAGGAGATGAGAAGATAGAAAAACAAAGGGTTTTACCTAAGCGTTCTTCAAGAATCCTATGGATGGCCTTGACTAAAGGCCTTGACGATCCAAGGAACTTGACTTGACTTTAGTTATGATCTTCTAAATTTCGTGGGTAAGAGGAGGAGGCTGATTATGAGAATTTTCTTGGTAGATTTTGGGTGTGTAGGGTTTTAGGAGACCTTCATTAGTTGACCATTAGTCATTCTGAGCAAGAACAACTATATTTATAAGGATTTATGACTTTAGGGTTAAGACAAAGGGTTTAATTTGGATGGGAATCAAAGACTTGATTCCCAAGGAGGTTTATTTGGACTCTCTGATCGTCCTTTCCAATTTTCCCGATTTAAGGAGTCTTTGTCAAGAAATGAGGTTGAGATCAACAAGTAAACTGTTAAACTTGACTGTCAAAGGGGGATGTCTCGTACAAGACATCAATGTCTCGTACGAGGCATCTTTGTGCTGGAATCACATTTATGCCCTTCTGCAGTAGTTTTGATGTTCGTTTTGGTCCTTGACTAATGGAGTCAGTTAGAAACTTAATGAAACATGTCCAACTTAACGAGTTTCGACCCAAATCGAAGGCGAGACACAGAAGTAGTGTGATTATGAATGAACGTTCAAAATGGGGTGTCTACAGAGCCCTTCAGCGACGATACATATAAATGAAGTTACGTCATCGATAGAAAAGATGACATTTAGAACTATAGGTATGGTCGTGCTAGAAAGCTGCCTACGTATTCCTCGGAAGGAAATCAGACCAAACGTAGTTCGTCTCTGAAAACACACAAAAATGGACGTTTGAGGTATTTTGAAAATCATTTTTGAAAAACAATACTGCAGTAAGTAAAGTTTAAAGTTTAGAGAGCAACCCATACTGAGGAATCAATGTCCTTGACCCAATTCTGAATATACCCTTTGTTGATGACGAACCATTTCCAGTTGCAATCCATACTGAGGAATCAATCTCTTTGACCTAATTCTGAATATGCCCTGTTGTTGATGACGACCTGTCTTCGGTTTGGAGACACCAATTACTCGGACCTTTCTTCTCCTTTCAACGAGATTGCCTTTCCGTTGAAACAGTTGCGAATCCTATGTTATTAACTTATGTCTTGATAACAATTATGGAATTCTGGGTTTGGAGACGCCAATTACTCGGACCTTGCTTCTCCTTCCAACGAGCTTTCTCTCCCGTTGAAAAAGTGAATCCTATGCCATTAACTTACATCTTGATGACAATTATGGGACTTTGAGGGGTGTGAATCCTATGTTATTAGCGTATGCCTCGATAACAATTATGGAATCACTGGATGTGGAGACACCAATTACTCAGACCTTGCTTCTCCTTCCAATGAGCTTTCTCTCCTGTTGAAAAAGTGAATCCTATGCCATTAACTTACATCTTGATGACAATTATAGGACTCTGGATGGTGGGATCCTGTGTTATTAACTTATGTCTCGATAACAGTTGTGGGATACCCGATTGTAAATCCTGTGCCATTAACATACGTCTCAATGACAGTCATTGGATTTAAAGTTTGCTGATGTAGATTTTGTTGCTCACCCATGATCTTGGATATGCGGTGAGAATAACTTCATACTGAGAAACAACTTCATCTATTCCAATTCTGAAAATATTCCTTTATTGACGACTCAATGTTCCATCTTGAACCGGGTTCAGATTTGACCTCTTAGTCAAAGGCAGGGCTTTTATGACATTTCTGTTAAAAGCGGGGCTTTTCTGGAATTTCCTGAAAAAACGGGGTTTTCTGATGGATTTCTAAGGGATACCTCGTACGAGGTATGGATGTCTCGTACGAGATATCCAGGTTTTTACGCAGATCAGAGCCGATATCAGGCGCTAAAAGGGATTTCAAAATCACTTTTCATATTTTGTTTTCGAGAGTTCTCAACCCTAGGTGATTTTCTCCTCCAAAAATCTCCATTTTCACCAACTTCTAGTGACTCCCAACCCTTTCTAATGGCCGGTGCTAATCGATCGCACAAAGAACGCCTCTTTGGTAGGCATATGAAGGGGAATAGGTGGGAGACGGATGAGTTGTGCCCATTCCCTGAGGATCATGTTTCTCACGCCGTTCAGACTAGGAGGGTAAGGATATCTTCCTTTGACTGAGTTTTCATGCCAATTTCATTGTTGCATGTCTCAACCTTATGCTTTTGCAGTCAATTTTGTCGACCTTTTATCAATTTTTCACATAGAATTATCGCTGCTAGGGTTTGTCACACATGGCTGACTTTTTGCTGAAATTTCATCCTCGTTGATGTCGATAATAATTGTAGTATAGTTGTACATGATTTATATCTTTGTTCCAGGCAGTTCTATGATTTTTGGGTAAAATGATTTAAATGAGGATTTTACCGCTTTTCTGATATTCGTCTCTTTTATCTTTGTTGCTTGCAGTCATTCAGAGTGATTACAAACTGTAGGGGAAGTGTGCGGGCGGTTGCCGAGAGGTGGGAAACTCTAAATGTTGAGTTGAATGACGAGATTGAGAATATGGGGCTCAGGCCTTTCTTTGACGGCTTGGTGGGTGAGAGGAGAAACACCCATGTGCTCCAGGTTATCAGGGAGCATTGGTGGGATAGCACCCATACCATACATATGTGGTGGGGGTGAGGTTACCATGACTCCCATTGATTTTCATGCTATTACCGGGCTCTCTATCCCCGGCGAGCCGATCAAGGTGGATGCTGATTTCCTCCTTGGTAGTGATGATATGAGGCGGCTGTTGGGCTTCACAGTGCGTACCGGGCAGAGGCGTCCCTCTCAAGGCCTTGATGGATAGGGTGGATGCTTATGTTACCACCAATGCTGGTCAGATGGGTTCTCTCAACACCCGTATCGTAGCTGTCCGTGGCTTCTTGTGGTGGGCCTTCTCTGTGACGCTCTTTGCTAATTATGCGTCGACTGCCTTATTCACTCTGCTGAGCTGCTTGAGGCACATGCAGCATGTCACGGATGCCAGTTGGGGTTTAGCTGGCTTGGCCCACTGTTACGTGGCTATGGATGAGAGTTCGCGAGATCGGGCGAACGCTAGCTTAGGTGGCTACAGCCATGCTTGAGAGGTATGATACTCATTCTCTACAGTGTTCCTCCTTTTATTTCAGCCCCGGTTTACTTTCAGTCTTGGTAGCATTCTCATTTAGCCATTATATGTTGACATTTTTCTATGTTTCTCCCATTTGCAGGCTTGGGGTTATGCCATGTTGAGACTCTTCAAATTTGACCTCCGGGATAATGCTGCCATGTTTCCGGACACATTGAGGTGGCATAGGGCCAATAAGGATACCCATGATGAGCAGGCTGAGGGGGCAGATTTTCCTATAGAGAAGATGAGGCGGTATCTTGACGAGCAGACCGCTGTTCCTGATGTTGATACTGCTTTCTTTCCTTGGAGGAGCTTGGGGATTCATCAGGCCTAAGGGTACGCGGGCCTAAGGTTGTTGATGATTAGCCTCGGTGGGGGATGCTTTTACTTAGGAGAGAGGGTTTCTCGCCAGCACAATAGTGGTAGGTTAGATCTCATCGTCCCTCTGGATCCATCGGCTCATATGCTTGACTCAAAGGCTATCGAGGATGAGGAGAGAGAGGAGCTCATTATAGGTCAGGTCGCCTTATCAGGACTTTCTTACTCGTCTCATGCCTCGGTTGATTCTGGAGGGTGACCAGGCTCATGCTCAGGGGGTTGCTCACGTCCCTTTCCGTCCGCAGCTCAGACCAGCTTCTTTTACTTACAGCATGGCTGAGGGGATAGAGAGCATCGAGGACCTTCCCTCCCAGTACGATATGCCTGAGGGACTCGTACCTCCTACTGATGCGATCATGGTACGATTTATGACCTTTCTCTTGTCGTTTCTGTCATTCTACCATTTCATGTCCCTGTTTATCATTTATCCAAAGATCTTGATAATTTCATTTGTTTCTTCCCGACAGGTGCCCATTGCCGAGTACAGGGAGGTCTCAGGACGGCTTGCCCAGTTCATGGCCTATGCCTAGAGGGTAAAGAGAGAGACCGTGGGACTTTAGGTCGATTGGCTCGCCAGACAGCAGAGTCGGCTTTTTGCGGGAAGAGACCTCGGACTGACGAATGATCACGTGGCGGTGGCGACGTTATTGTGTCTTGATGCCCGAGCTTGATAGGATCCCCCATTCCTATTTTTATTCGGTTGATGTATTTATTTCCTCGGCGTAGGCGAAGACAATTTTTCTTTTCTTTTGGGTTGTACCTGTGCAACAATTAAGTCCTAACTCTAGCACACACACTTTTGTTAATTTCATCTTTTTATTTCCGACTGTGTAAATGAATTTAATTCACGTCCGGTTGGTCAACCGAGTTCCTTTTATGAGATGGATTCGTATCGGGACATTTGTAGGTGATGCATGAACTGTCTGGGGTGCATTTCCGAGGTGTTTGAGGCATGTTTTGAATCATCGGGAAGCCTGAATCTGAGCAGAGTCTCTGATGTCTGAAATGGGGAGATTTCTCGTACGAGACATTGATGTCTCGTACGAGCCATCCTATGAATCTGCGACTGTTTCTCCCTTTTCCTAGAGGATTTGGTATCCGAACTTGTATATAATGACCTCTAGTCCATCCTATAGCATCATGCAGCCATAAATCAGTTCTGGGAACTTCCTTTTGGAGTAAAATTCTCAACCTTTTGCTCCCAATGGCCCTAAGAAAGTTCGTCCCTTCATCAATAATTGTTGATGAATTTTCTTTAGACCCGGAATTGGTGGAACTCTATAAGGGTGACTTTGCAACGTTCTTTCGTTCGTTCAATAGGTCTCATCAAGAGAGATTTGTGGGGATGTTCGGGTTCAAGATTCTCTTTACTATGAAGAATCTAAAACCGGATTGGGACCTTTTGAAGGGAGTTGCACGTTTCTGGGATCCCTCTACTCATCTTTTTAACTTTTCACTTAGTGAGATGGTCCCTACTGTAGAGGAGATGGTGGCTATCTTGGATATGCCATTGACCGGGGTAATTGCGACTCCTAATTATGACAAGGTACCAGCAGAGTCTCTTAGAGATTTATTAAGTATAGGCCTTCCCGAGGCGCAGAGTTACATTCACAACCGCTATGTTGATTTCCACGCTTTGCCTAGGAGGTTTAAGGGTCGGGTGACTCGTGGTTATGGCGTGGATTCCTAATGCTGCCTCTTGGCATTATGTTTATTTCGAACGTGCTTTTCATGAGCAAGAGTGGCGTGGCGGACACGGAGCTCATAGACATCATTTTGCAAACTAGAGAACGGGTCTTCAACATTATTCCTCTTATCTTGGGAAAGACCCTTCATGGTCTTGATGAGTTACATGGAACCGTCTATATGACCTGGGAAAGTCCACTGTTGTTGACTATTTGGCTCAGAGAACATTTTAAACTATTGAGCTCATCGACCGAGTATTCCCATTACACTTTCCATAGGCGGAGATTGTTGGTGAAGGATCTTAGCATTGAGGAATGGGCTCATCTCTTTGCAGAAGCAGAGACTGATGATATTGCTTGGTGTCCACTCTTTTGGAAGGTGAAGCGGTTTGTAGCTAATACCCTTAGATACGACAGGGTCGTCCTTCCGGGTTTGAGAGATTCCTCCTTCTATTTCGCTCGAAGGGTAATGCGACAGTTTGGTCAGCAGCAGGACACTTTTGTTCTAGGGGGACGGCCTCGAGATATTTATTTTATGGATATGGAGTTCTCTACGAGCTTGGCTCGCGCTTGGGGGAAAGGCACCACTATGGATCACTGGACCAATCTCCGTCATGAGGGAGGGAGCATTTATTTATCGGATAAATATTTGGATTGGTTTCTTACAGAACTTCGTCCCAACGCCGAGGGTGTTGATGGCATTCGCCGTCCTTTGTTGGGGGACCAATTCGAGCCTAGCTTGAATCTGAGGATGAAGGAAGCTAAGGAGAATCCTTCTAATGTCAGCGCGGATGCTACTCAAGACTTTCTGGATAGCGACTTCTATGAGAAGAGGGCGGACGGCCTTCCTAGTAAATTGCAAGCTCTAGATAGGCCTCACGTGTTTGCAAGATTGACTCCCTCAGTGTTCAGTCGACTTGACGTTCCTCCCGGTTACGAGATACCATGGTTCAAGAGGAAAAGGGATGACAAGGCGAATCGTGGTCAAACCCCTACTAAGTTAAGGAAGAAGTAGACCTTTAATAGTATCGAGAGATTGTAATAGATAGACCAAAGTTTAGATTTTTAGTATCTTATTTATTTTCTTTTGCAAGTTGGTACTCATGCTAGAAATTTTTCCTATTGCTTTCTTGAAATGCATTCAGTTAATAAGAAAACAAGATTTTGATTTTATTTATTGAATAGACCGGACCAAAAGGCTGCCTACGTTCTCCTTTTACATCAATTAAATAAGGAGCTCAGGTCATCGTAGTTCTTGTTCAAGAAAGAGAAATATATATATATATATATATATATATATATATTTTAATGCACACCCAGATTTTTGCCTAGACCGCCCTTTCAGGTTTTCAATCTAGCAGGCTTCTTTTCTCGTGCCTTTATTATTATTTTTTTGAAATAGGGGACGGAGCTAGGAGTAGTACTTCTCCAGTTTGTCCATGTTGATGGGATTTGGCAGTTGATCTCCATCTAGATCTGCGAGTTGTACCGCTCCTCCAGAGAAGATCTTCTTGACTATGTAAGGGCCTATCCATCTTGGTCCCCACTTTCCCATAGGATTGAATGGTCCAGGACGATGTTCGCGTAGGACAAGGTCCCCTTCTTTGATGTTTCTGGATTTGACTTTCTTATTGAATGCTCAGGCCATTCTCCGTTGATATGCTTGGATATGCTCGGCGGCTCGAAGTCGTCGCTCATCTAGCAGGGCTAGTTGTTCATAACGGCTGTTCAACCATGTGACTTCATTCACTTGAATTTCTAGGAGAACCCTTAATGATGGTACTTCTAATTCGATTGGTAACACTGCTTCCATCCCATAGGCTAGGGCATATGGAGTTTCACCGGTGGCGGTACGAATTGAGGTACGATAGCCCCAGAGTGCGAAAGGTAGCTTCTCGGGCCAGTCTCTGCCAGTCTTAGCCATTTTTATGATGATGGTTTCTATGGTTTTGTTGGCAGCTTCGACTGCTCCATTGGTCTGTGGTCGGTACGGTGCCGACTGATGCCTTTCTATCTTGTACTCTGAAAGTAGTTGGTCACATTCTTTCTCAAAGTGCGTGCCTTTGTCAGATATCATCTCATGAGGTACCCCATATCGGCATATGATGTTGGTCTTAATGAATTCAGCCACCTTTTTGGCATTTAAGATTTTGTAGGATTGAGCCTCGATTCACTTAGTGAAGTAATCAACGGTGACCAATACGAATGAGTGTCCATTATAACCTATCGGCGAGACTTTTCCAATGACATCTATCCCCCATGTAGAGAATGGCCATGGGGATGTCATGGGGTATAACACGGACGGTGGTGCGTGTTGTAAGTTAGCATGTATCTGACACTTGTGGCATTTCTTCACTATCTCGGTGCAGTCGGTTTCCATTGTAGCCTAGTAGTACCCTAGTTGGATAATTTTCTTTGCTAGCATGTTGCCATTCATGTGGGTTCCACAAACTCCTTGATGGACTTGGTCCATGATTTCTATGGCTTCGTGCTCATCAGCATAGAGTAGACACTGCTTGTGATGTTTCTTGTAGAGGCGATCACATATAATCACGAATTGGGCGGCATATCGTTTGAGAGCTATCTTTGCTTTAGGTGATGTGTCTGATGGGAATGTTCTGTCTAGGAAGAAATGCCATACATCGTAATACCAAGGTTTATCGTCTAAGGCATTTACGGAAACAGAGTCACACGCCTCTTTGCAGTCATGCAAGTCTATGATCGAGTAATAAGCGGGAGTCGTTCATCTCGCGACTTTGAAGGTTTTAACTTCAGTCCATTCGGGAATCTCTACAAGTTATGCTAGCATGGCTAGCGAATCTGCTAAGTGGTTCTTATCTCTAGGAAGATAGTAGAAAGTGACTGATAGATTATAAGTTGTGAATCTCCGTACACCTCTATTTCGGTCACATTTCTTTCTAAGGCTGCTTCAAGCACCGCTATGCAAGCTTCGTACTCGGCAATATTGTTAGTGGCCTCAAAGTCAAGGCGAATTGCGAGTGGAGTGTAGAAATCTGAGGTATCCACTAGTAACATGCCAATACCATATCCCTGTTTATTGGCTGCATCATCGAAAAATAATTGCCACTTATTTTCTGCTATTGCCATGATGTCCTCATCAGGGAATCGCGGGTTTTCCCCCTTCACTTCATCACATGGAAATTCGGCTAAATGATCGGCAAAGACTCTTCCTCTTACGAATTTCTGTGTGATGTAAGTGATATCGTACCCCGCGAGCATAAAGTACTACTTGGCTATTCTAGAGGAGACATGCGACTTCTCGAAGATGTACTTCATTGGGTCCATTTAGGCAATCAGTTGTACAGGAAACACTTCCATGTACGGCTTTAGTCTCTCAGCCACCTATACCAGTGCGGCACACGACTTTTCTAATGCAGAGTAGTTCAATTCATCCCCTTGAAAGCGACGGCTGACAAAGTATATGGCATTCTATTTCTTCGAATCGGGTTGCTCTTGTGCTAGCATAGCCCCTAGTGTAGTGTCATTGACCGTGAGGTATAAGGTCAACATTTTCTCTTTGTTTAGTGGGACCAATACTGGCGGATTTACCAAGTATTCTTTGACCTTTTTGAAGGCTCTTTGGCACTCTTCGGTCCATTCTAGGGATGCATTCTTCTTGAGTAGTTTGAAAATGGGCTCGCACATCGTCGTGAGCTGATTGATGAAACGACTAATGTACTGAAGGCGACCCATGAATCCCTTTACTTCTTTCTACGTCTTAGGTGGAGGCATGTCAATGATGGATTTCATCTTAGCGGGGTCAGCTTCTATACCACGCTCGGTGACCATGTACCCAAGGACTTTTCCTTTCACTACCCCAAATGTGCACTTGGCCGGGTTAAGCCTCATCTTATGGTGTCTCAGTCGTTTGAATAACTTTCTGAGGTCGACGAAGTGCTGCCCATCGGAGCCTTTGGAGTGTATGATCATATCATCAACGTACACTTCCATCACTTTGTGTATCATGTCATGGAACAGTGCAGTTACAGCTCTTTGGTAGGTGGCTCCGGCATTCTTGAGCCCGAATGGCATGACTGTATAACAGAACGTCCCCCAGGGTGTGGTAAACACCGTTTTGTGTTGGTCCTTCTCGGCCATGAGGATCTGGTTGTACCCTGCGAATCCGTCTACGAATGAACGGACTTCATATTTTACGGTATTGTCAACGAACATGTCTATGTTAGGGTTAGGAAAATCATCTTTCGGAGATGCTCTGTTGAGTTCGCGGAAATCTACGCAGACGCGGACCTTTCCATTTGCCTTAGAAACCTGCACAGTATTAGCCAAGCAGGTTGGATACTCTATAACTTTGATGAACCCAACACTCAGGAGTTTCTCTATCTCTTGCTTGACTTGTACCGACCATTATGGCTTAATTCTGCAGAGTTTCTGCTTGACTGGCTTCGAATCAGGAAGCAGCGGTATCTTATATGCAACAATTAAATTATATAGCCCCGGAATATCTTTGTAGGACCAAGCGAACACATCCACGAATTCTCGGAGAAGAGCTATGAGGGCTTGTCGGTCTTTCCCCTTAAAGAAACTGCCAATCTTGGTCTCTTTCGGATCATCATCCATCCCCAGATTAACTGTTTGCATTTCTTCGTCATCAATAGGACCATTTCCGCCATGATGACCTACTTGCTTATTAATTTCTTTTAAGATTTGTTCATTTTCTTGATCTATCTCGTCATATGACTCATTATTATCTAATTCGTTAGAGTTATTAGTTAATTCATCATTTATGACGCTAGTAATCTCAGGATACTCGGAAAGATCTATTTTTTCATTAATAAAGTAGGGGAATACACGTTCCGCGATAGCATCCAAGTCCTCTTAGGTGAGCTCATCGGTAGCGGTATCTGACTCTAAGGTGAGAGTTACAAATTTTCTTTCCCTATGGGAATGGGGAGTACATCCTAATTCTTTGATCAGGAAGTCTTCACTTTCTATGGGTCCCCCAGTTGTATACCAGTTCTGGATAGGCTCGTCACTTTTCTCGATGAGCTTGGTGTAGTCTTGGTTCGGAGCGTCCCCCTTGTCTATTGCATTGATCTGAGTGTCGTCTAGCTTGAAAAGGTTAAGAAATTGGCGCAGTAGGTCTTCTCCCAACACAAAGTCCCATTAACTGAACGCTTCGGCCTTGGTACCCCCTAATTCTCGAGGTAGCCACGAGAATTGCATCGGTTCTGTTTCAAGTGAGTATGGATCACAGTCACTGAAAATTTCAAAGCCCGGTTGGCGCTTCCCCCTATGGTCTATCCATGGTTCAGGGAACATGAAATATGGCAAGTTTTCCCCCTCGCGTACAAAGTATCCGTTTAAGGTCTTTCGATAGGGCGGTGCTAGTGGCACTATGTATGAGGTCCAATCCCTTTCTTCCTTAGGGATGTTCTTGAGCGGTGACTCATATCCTAGGCCATATTTGAGTGGGTATAGAACGACGAGTGGTGGTTCTTTTATCCGTTGTAAGTTCTTGCCAAGCCCTAGACTGGGGAAGTATCATTCTTTTAGAATCATGTTAAGTACGGGGCATGTTCCAAAAAATGGAATTGCCTTGGAATAGTCATTTTCATCGTGTACTTCTACCATTTCTACGCTACTTTGCTTTTTGATTTCGAATCCGTTAAAGAGGTGGTCGGCCACTTCATGCTGAATTTCTAAAATAGGACTAGCGGTGATCAGTTCCCCGAGTACGGTGACTATTGTGTCATTGTGTTTAAACTTGACACATTGGTGGAGAGTGGATGGTACTCCAGTTTGATGCAGCCATGGACGCCCTAGAAGAAGATTGAAGGAAGAAGGGATGTCAATGACTTGGAATTCAGCCCTTGTGGTTATCTCTCCTACTACTACTGTTAGGGTGATCACCCCTATAGGTGAGCGTGCAGTGCAGTCAAATCCTCACACGGTAAGAGTCGATGGTTTTAGATCACTTGAGGCAAGGCCAAGCGTTACCATGACTTTCTTTGGTAAGACATTTATGGCATATCCATTGTCTACCAGGATTCTGGGGATTCGATGCCCATTGACCTTCGCAGTTATGTAAAGAGCCTCAGTATGCCCTCCACCATATTATGGTAGATCTAAGTCGGTAAATGTGATCACGTTACCAAATTGGATTTGGCCTACCATCTGCGTTAACTCTTCGGGAGTTATTTCTTTTGGTACCTCGACTTGGGCCAAAGCTTTAGAGATCATCATTCGATGTTTATGAGATGAGCCTAAGAGATCCCATATGGAAATGTTGTCTTGCGTCTTCTTTAGTTGTTTAAGAAGTGGATCGTCAAGCTCAACGGGTTCAGACTCTTTTGAAGGTAATGGCTCTTCTACTCTTGGATCTTTATTGGTTATGACCCGACCAGATCGGGTGAGTAAGTTAACATACTCTTTTTCTTTGTTATTCTTCCTATATAGTACTTGATACCAAGACAACATGTAACAGAAGGAAATTTCATTATTAAATTTAGGAGTGCTCTCGCCCACATTTGGGACTAGGCGAGTAGTCTCCTCTTTTCTACTAGCTACTTCTATTATATTGATCCCTCCTCACGTAGTTGGGAGACGGTTTTCTACTACATTAGGAACCCTTAGTTGCTTAGAATCTATGAGATCTTGGATCACATCTTTGAGGTGGTGGCAAGAGTCAGTGTCATGGCCGCTAAACTGGTGGAATTTGCAGTAGAGATGATGAGCGTGATTGGTGGGCCCCCCACACACATATATATATATATATATATACACACACATACATTTATATATATATATATATATATATATATATATATATATATATATATATATATATATTGGATTATATTTTTTAAACCTAAGTTCCTTATTATGATCTACAAAATATTAAAGCTGTCTTATTGTGATCTTTTGATTTAGTAGTTGTGGTGTTTATTAGTATTGTTGTGTTTTGACCAATCATGCACAGCGGAATAAACCCAAAAGCTTAGATACATTCAAGATGATTAAATTAATATGGAGGTGAATTTAGAATACTAACCGTGGTGATGCTTTAAAATTTTTTGATCTTGAATCTCTGTTCTTCGCGCTTCTTGAAATCACGATCGCAGGAACACGACCACAAACCTTGGATCACGAACTTGAAGGAGTTGATGCCAACGCCCTCAATGTTTATCCACACGCGAACGAATATCAAGAACACCTTCTTGATCTCGATTGCTAGATCCAATATAACACGCTTCTATTATGGAGGCTATATGAAAATATGGTTCTTGTTCTTGAGGAAGAAGAAGACCATATTTTCTCTCGAGTAAACTACAAAACCAACCCGCGTACTATGGCCCCAACATCACTTTGACCTACGTACTATGAACTCAGTAAATATAGCATGCGTACTATAATTTTATGATTAGTTTCCCTAAGATTTCTAACGCCAGTTAAAATCTTAACAGATCTGTTAATATCTTAACAAAAAGTTAGATTTAAATTTTATAAATTGAGCCTAGATTTTAAAATAAACCACCCCCTGCCATCATCTTCTTCCTCCCTTTCTTCTTCAAATCCCCTCACCACCTAAGTGCCTCTCACCGGCCAAATCTACACCCCACAAGTCACCACCGCCGACCACTCCAATCACCATCACCGGCGAATCACTGACCTCTACTACTCCTCTCCAGCCGTCCGCCATCTCAGTTTGCCGGCGCCTTCTCCGATCAATCGCCGCGCCCTCTCCCATATCCCACCATCTTCTCCAGCGAAAAACCTCCCCTTTCCGTTAGCAATTTCAGCGATTCTGGCCTCAAATTTGTCAGATAAACTGGAGAGAACATCACCGGTGATGGAAGCATGATTGTTGCAGAGAATGGCTCTAATGGAAGATGAATGGGTAGAAAGGAATTGGGGACAGGGAATTTGTGGAGATTTCCATGGTTTGAGGAGATTGAATTTCTGGGAAAATTGTTCTTCGTAGATTTTGAATATGAATGGTGGGCCTAAGACTAAAACCTTGGGGAGTTCATTGTGGGGTTGATTTAGCTGCGTTTTCTTCTCTTCCGGTTTCTAGATTTGCAGACTCTTCTTCCCTCTTCTTTCCCACTAACTAAACCCTTCTTCCCCATCTACTTTCATATAAAAGTAGAGTTTGATTTGAGGAAATTTTGTTTTAGAATTTGATTTGGGGAAATCTAGATTTAGGGCTTGATTTAGGGATTTTTTCTAAACAGGTGCTGGATTTGGGTTACTTTATAGGTAACTAACCTTTTTGTCTAACGGTGATGGTGGTGATTGTCGGCGGTGGTGACTTGGTGGTCAGCGGTGGAGACTGGTGGTGGGTGAATTTGGTCGGTGGTGGGTGGGTTGAGGTAGGGAGGGATTTGGCTGGTGAGGGTTAGATACTATGAAGGAAATATTGGAGGAAGAAGATGATGATAAGGGGGTTTATTTTAAAATCTAGGGTCCATTTATAAAATTTAAATCTAACTTTTTGTTAAGATATTAACAGATCCGTTAAGATTTTAACTGGCGTTAGAAATCTTAGGGAAACTAATCATAAAATTATAGTACGCATGCTATATTTACTGAGTTCATAGTACGTAGGTCAAAGTGATGTTGGGGCCATAGTACGCGGGTTGGTTTTGTAGTTTACTCATTTTCTCTCTTGGAGGCTGTCAATTATGATTACAATAATCAGTTATGACCTAAGGGTTTTAGAGAGGTATATATACTTATTAAACCCAATAAGTTTAGGTTTAGAAGTCTAATTCCCATCAAAACCCGAAATCCAAAATCAGATTTACGCCCAGGGGAAGGTCCGGCCGGGTCCTATGTAAGGTGTGCCCGGACCCTTCATAGGTCCGACCGGGTCTATGATATGGTCCGCCCGGATCATCATGTGGTTCGACCGGGTCCTCATATAGGTCCGACCGGATTACCCCCTCTGGACTGATCCTCGTATTTCCTTCTTAAAATCTAATTTTAAGACTTTACGAGATTCCAATTTAGCCCTTTCCAAATTTGTTCTTTTGTGTGTGACCCCATAGGATTATATAAGTTGGCAATGTGATCAAAACCATTTGATAAGATAAATCATGATTGAACTCTAGCAAGTCGTCATGACTACCCAATTAATATAACTTGTCAATGTTCGGGAATCCTTTATAGAACATATCACAATCCTTTTGTCCACGATGTCATTGAGCGTAAGCCATGGTCAATGGTCAACTTACAATTCCCAATACTTTTCTCGATCCTGAATAGTTTGATAACATAAATGATATCGATCTCATCAATTCATTTGAGCACGGCCATGCATTTCATCAACACTATTCATCGAGGGGCCCAAGCCTGACATCTCTCATACTGAGGGACAAATCTCATCTTGACTTATTACACTTCCCTACATATCTTTGATCATGCCAATCATATCCTTTATAATTACTTGGTTAAGAGTAAAGTTTGAATATGTCAAACATAATTTCCACTTTGTGGAATACCGTAATAATCTCAGGTCTAGGGATTCAATGATATAACTATTAGAGGTTTAATTATGACATTATGACCATGACATAAACCTCATCTTTGGGTCATGTCCAGTATATGTTCACCAACATATACCCATAAGTTTAACTTGTATCCCATACACATAATCATCATATGATTATCTAATTAAACTCATACTAGTTCTTCATAAGTACTAGGAACGAGGATTATTATAACAAAACATGAAAAAAACAAATAATAATCCATAACATCTCTTTATATATATAATGAAAACATGATAACAAACATTGTCAAACAACGTGCAAAATAATATGCCTAGGGCATATACACCAACAATCTCCCACTTGCACTAGGTTCAATCACTAATGTATCTAATAGCCATGGAACTAACATCACCATCATGTTTAGCTTGAGGAAGTCCATTTCTTAGCAGATCAGCTATGTTATCATCAGTTGGTACTCTGCATATCTTTACGTCCTCCCTCTTTACGATTTCTCGAATGAGATGAAAACGCCTAAGTATGTGTTTGGATCTTTGATGTGCTCTTGGTTCTGTTGGTGTTATGCCCTAGGCATATTATTTGTAAAATTAATGTTATTATTTATAAAGATATTGAATGTTTGATTGTTATGTCTTTTGCATGTTTATTATAATAATCCCCGTCCTTGATAATTATGATTAATTATTAGTATAAGTTTAATAGATAATTATATGATGATTATGGTGTATGGGATACAATTAGACTTATGAGTATTTGTTGGAGAACAAATACTGGACTGACCCCTATGAGATTTATGTCATGGTCACAATGTCATAATTAAGTCTCATATAGTTATATCACTGGAATCTCTAGACCTGAGGTTATTACAGTTTTCCACATGATGAAAATTACGTTTGACATATTCAAACGTTATCCCTAACCGGATAGCTATAAAGAATGTGATTGACGTAATCGGAATCATGTAGGGAAGAGTAATAAGCCAAGATGGAATTTGTTCCTCATTAAGAGAGATGTCAAGCTTTGGCCACTCGATGAATGGTATTGATGAAATGCATGGCCGTGCTCAAATAAGATTTGTATTATCAATACATTCAGGATCGAGAAAGCATTGAACAAATGTAAGTTGACCATTGACCATGGCTTACGTTTAATAGACATCATGTAACAAAAAGATTGTGTTATGTTCTATTTTAGAAAACTTTGGAGTTCAAAGTTATACTAATTGGGTAGTCATAATGGCTTGCTAGAGTCCGCTTATGACTTACGAGGTTTGACTGGTTCGGACTCATTGCCAACTTAGTATAATCCTATTGGGTCACACACGCAGAACAGATAATTAAAATGAGCGAAAAACGAAGTAAAACTGGATCCTGCTGAAATGATCCGTACGGATGAATCTGGATGCTACCAGAAACATCCGTACGGATGGTTTTTCCCGGCAGAATCAGTTTTAGGAAAACTCTTGTTGAACAAGAAAACCTAAGTCCTAAAGAGTTTTAGAAACCCCTTGAATATAAATACAGACTGACGGGAATTGTTCCCTAGTTGTTGATTTGATCAATTCCAAAGTCTTTCTTAGAGAGAGAAATCACACATTATATTCTTGGGTTATTGTGATTGATTAATCTCAATTATCAAGTCACAATAATAATTAGGAGTTTTGAAGAATAGTTCTTCAACATCGTTGATCAATCTGAAGACCTAGCAGTCGAGTTCAAGAAGGCGTTCTTGAAATCTGTTCGTTGTGTGGATCACCGGTAGAGGGCGTTTGTCTTAACGCTTAATCCAAGTTTTACATAACGATCTACAAGGGTTAGTTTTTTTCATCTTATTATTATGAATTATTGTTCATAGCGGATCTAGACTATTGGGTTTCATTCACGTCTATCTTTCGTTGCGCATGATTGCACGAAACCCAACAGTAGTATCAGACCCCCGTTGATGATCAATAATTCTAATATTATCATGATATAATTATTTAAGACGATTATTTAATTGGTATGATCATGAGATAGATGAATTTATGTGATGGATTTTATATGAGATATAAAATATGCATGCTAGTTGATGTGGTTGTAATATTGATTTGATTAATATGTATGATTGCATGCTTAGATTATCATATTGTAATTGGATTATGTTATTAATGATCTTGATCTAATTTGTATGTGGAATAAATTGGTTATTGAATATATGAATTAGATGAGTTAAAATTCGTATTCTGTAATTTCATGTTTCTGTAATCTAATTATGTATAAACACGATATTAAGATTGATCGAATTTCTGAAATCTGGAAAACTGGAAAACTGGGATTCTACCTAAGAATCCGTACTGATGGTTTGGGAGCCTCCAAACGAATCCGTACGGATGGTCTGGTTCATTCCCATATTTCATTCTGACTTCTCATGTTCAGATTGTTCTGCAAATTGTTTGCAGAATTCGAACCTGGAAATAGAAACTGGTTTCAGACGGCTGGTTTTCCAAACCGTGTTTCCTGAAATAGTTTTCTGCGAATAATTCAAAGTAACTGTAGAAATCAGAGTTCTAAAGAGTTTAGAACTGCTGTAATCTGTGAGATTAAGAGACAATGAAAGATCTTGAGACAAGTGGCCAATCTATACAGGAATGTGGATGCCTTTTGGCTTAGTTTCGACCGTATAGAGAAGTTGCTTGGTTTCTTGATCCTAGTACGGGAATGTGGATGCCTTTTGGCTTAGTTTCGACCGTAGGTTTGTGCTCTCAATTTCAAGATTCTCTACGGAAGGTTTGGACTATACTGATTGATCCATTTCAGATAGCTGGTCTTTGAAACCGTGTTTCCTGAAATAGATGTAAGTTCAGAAGTCCAGACATAGAGATTAGAATCTTAAAGGAGTTTAAAATTGGAGTAATCTCAAAGGTTTCAGACTTTAATCCCTAACTAGCGCAACTAATGTCACATAAACTTAATTCAGTTAATTGATTAACTTTATGTGTGTGAACCTTCTTAAAATTTAAGTTATGTGCCAATCCATGATTAAAACACTTGTGAGTACATGGGTAGTTTTATGTGGGTTACGCCCTAGCGTAGGCACATTAATTCTATTCATCTATAAGCAAGATGAGGAAACAGTGATTCCTATACGTTTAAAATGGTTTAACTTAATTAGGCTATCAAAACAGTTTTGGGCCTAAGGCACAGATGAGATTAAAACATGTTCAGACATATGATGTCTGAAATCTCATAAAAGATCTAAGAGTCATTTATGATATGATTGACAAGGAGTTGTCTACCTAAATAACTTATTTTGAGCAGTCGTGCCCTAGCCGACTCAAAGTTAAGTGAAATATGGATCTTAGCCCATTTTAATTATATGATACATTAGATGTATTTTAAGGTTATATAATTTAGTGGGAGTATTTGTGAAATACTTATAATATCTTTAATTAAGTTGGTACTTATATTTAATTATATGTTTGCATAATTGCAGATAATGGCTCAAAGTACTGGTTCTTTATCATTGCGATCTATCCTTGAGAAGGAAAAACTTCAAGAAAATGGAGCTAACTACACGGATTGGATCCGTAGCCTTAGAATTGTTCTAAAGCATGAGGACAAGCTCTATATTATTGATGAGCCCGTACCTGAAGAGGAACCTGTTTCTAATGCACCCAAGGATGAGAGAAACGCCTACAAGAAACACAAAAGTGATTCTCGTGAGGTGGGTTGTCTTATGCTTGCGGCCATGTGTCCAGAGCTTCAGAAGACTCTTGAACACTTGGAGGCATTTGACCTTGCTGTTTCGTTGAAAGATATGTTTCAAGAACAAGCAAGGCAAGAGAGGTTCGACACCATAGCTGCCTTGGTCTCATGCAAGATGAGCGAAGGGCAGGTTGTGGGTCCTCATGTTCTTAAAATGAAGGATCATTTTGAGCATCTAGAGAGGCTTGGCCATCCAATTGATGTTGAGTTGGCCACTGATTTTATTCTTAATTCATTGCCCAAAAGTTATAATCAGTTCGTCATGAACTTTAATATGCATGGGATGGATAAGTCCCTGTCTGAGTTGCATGGGATGCTTAAGACATCGGAAAAGAAAATCGGTAAAGAGGCCGCTCCTGTGCTCATAGTGTCTAAGGAAGGAAAGGGCCAAAAAGGCAAAAGAAAGGGTAAGGCAAAGGTTGTCAAACCCAAGATTGGCAAGGCAATTATTGCCAATGCTACTGTGACTAAACCTACTTCCCAAAGGATGCAATCTATTTCCACTGCAATGAGATTGGTCATTGGAAAAGAAATTGCAAGGTTTACAAGGAAGAGTTAAAGAAGAAGAAGAGCAGTGGGACTGCGTCTACTTCAAGTATCTATGTTATAGATATTCTACTTTCTACTTCTAGTTCTGGGTATTAGATACCGGATGTGGATCACACATTTGTTTGAATGTGCAGGCACTAAGGAATAGGAGGCTACTCAAAGATAGCGAAGTGGACCTACGCTTGGGGAATGGAGCAAGAGTTGCTGCATTAGCCGTAGGAACCTATGATGTCATTTTACCTAGCGGATGTTCTTGTTTTGAACAATTGTTATTACGTTCCGGATTTGAGTAGAAATATTATTTCAGTTTCTTGTTTGGATAATGAAGGTTAAAGTTTTTTTTATTAAAAATAAGAAGTTTTCTATTTATTTAAATGATATGCTTTATTGTACTACATGTTCATTTAATGGCCTTTATGTTCTTGATGTTGAGAATGGAAATAATGAGAATATTTATAATGTAAATAAGAAATCCAAACCTAATGATGTAAATCATACTTATTTGTGGCATTGCCGTCTTGGTCATATTAATGAGAAGCGTATCTCAAAACTCCACGGGGACGGACTTTTAGATTCACATGACTTTAAATCATATGAAACTTGTGAGTCTTGTTTACTTGGAAAAATGACTAAGGCACCTTTTACTAAGAGTAGTGAAAGGGCTAGTGACTTATTGGGACTCATACATACTGATGTGTGTGGACCAATGAGCAGCAGTGCTAGGGGAGGATATCAATACTTCATAACTTTTACTGATGACTTTAGTAGATATGGCTATGTCTACTTAATGAAACATAAAAGTGAATCTTTTGAGATATTTAGAATATTTCAAAATGAAGTGCAAAATCAACTTGGTAAAACTATTAAAGCACTTCGATCTGATCGAGGTGGAGAATATTTAAGCCAAGAATTTGACAATCATCTTAAAGATTGTGGAATTGTTTCACAATTAACTCCACCTGGAACACCACAATGGAATGGTGTGTCTGAGCGGAGAAATAGGACTTTATTAGATATGGTCCGATCCATGATGAGTCAAGTTGATCTTCCTTTAACCTTTTGGGGACATGCACTAGAAACTGCTGCTCTTACACTAAATAATGTTCCAATGAAATCTGTTCCAACTAAATCTGTTCCAAAAGACTCCATATGAGATGTGGACTGGAAGAAAACGTAGTTTGTTTTTCATGAAGATTTGGGGTTGTGAGGCTTATGTTAAGAGATTAATCTATGAAAAACTTGCACCAAGATCCGATAAATGTATTTTTGTTGGTTACCCTAAGGAAACTAAGGGTTATTACTTTTACAACCGCACGGAAAACAAAGTGTTTGTTGCCCGTCATGGTACCTTTCTAAAGAAAGAGTTTCTCTCCAAAGAAATTAGTGGGAGTAAAATTAATCTCGAAGAGGTTCGAGAACTCATGGAACAAAATGTTGGATCTGAACAAGTTTCACAAGGAGTTGTGGAACCTATTCAGAATACTCAAGTTCCTCGCAGAACTGGTAGGGTGCGATCCGAACCTGAGAGATATAGATTTCTCATGATGGATAGCAATGAAGTGGAAGTCATAGTTGATGACGAACCTACTTCCTACCAAGAAGCGATGTCCGCTCCTGATTCAGATAAATGGCTTGGAGCCATGGAATCTGAAATTAAGTCCATGTATGACAACCAAGTTTGGAACTTGATTGATGTGCCCGAAGGTGTAAAAACCATAGGATGCAAGTGGGTTTTCAAAAGGAAAACTGACATGGATGGTAAGGTGCATACTTATAAAGCTAGACTTGTAGCGAAAGGCTATAGGCAGATTCATGGAATCGACTATGATGAAACCTTTTCGCCCGTAGCAAGATCAAGTCTATAAGAATTTTACTTGCCATAGACGCATATTTTGACTATGAGATATGGAAAATGGATGTCAAAACAGCGTTCCTTAATGGGAACTTACTTGAGGATATTTATATGACACAACCTGAAGGTTTTGTAATTCCATAAAATTCTAACAAAGTATGCAAGTTGCAAAGGTCCATCTATGGATTAAAGCAAGCCTCTAGGAGTTGGAATCTTCGATTTGATGAATCGGTAAAAGAGTTTGGCTTCATCAAGAATGAAGATGAACCTTGTGTATACAAGAAGATTAGTGGGAGCGTAGTACTATTTCTTGTGCTATATGTTGATGACATATTACTAATTGGAAACGACATTCCTGCACTGCAGTCTGTAAAGACTTGGTTAGAAAAGTGTTTCTCAATGAAAGATATGGGAGAAGCCGCCTACATCCTTGGCATAAGGATCTATCGTGATAGATCCAAGAAATTGATTGGTTTAAGTCAAGATACATATATTGACAAAGTTCTTAAGAGATTCCGCATGGAAAACTCTAAGAGAGGAAATTTGCCAGTAGGTCATGGCATATCTCTAAGCAAGAATCAGTGTCCTAAGACAACTGATGAGCGTGAGAGAATGATTGGGATTCCATACGCTTCTGCTATTGGATCCATCATGTATGCCATGATATGTACGAGACCCGATGTCTCGTATGCTTTGAGCATGACGAGCAGATACCAATCAGATCCTGGTGAGAGTCACTGGATTGTAGTAAAGACGATTCTTAAGTACTTGCGAAGGACTAAAGATTCGTTCTTGGTGTATGGAGGAATGGAAGATGATCTTGTTGTAAGTGGTTACACAGATGCAAGCTTCCAAACTGACAAGGATGATTCTAGATCGCAATCTGGATTTGTATTTGTGCTTAATGGAGGTGCTGTTTGCTGGAAGAGTTCTAAGCAAAGTACCATAGCAGATTCTACAACTGAAGCTGAGTATATTGCTGCATCTGATGCTGCTAAAGAGGCTGTTTGGATTAAGAAGTTCATTTGTGAAATAGAGGTGGTTTCTAGCATTGCTAATCCAATAGACCTTTATTATGATAATAATGGTGCTATTGCTCAAGCAAAAGAACCTAGATCACATCAGAAATCCAAACACATACTTAGGCATTTTCACATCATTCGAGAGATCGTTGATAGAGGAGACGTAAATATATGCAGAGTACCAACTGATGATAATATTGCAGACCCATTGACAAAGGGTCTTCCGCAAGCAAAGCATGATGGTCATGTTAGGTCTATGTGTATTAGATACATTAATTAGACCTAGTGCAAGTTGGAGATTGTTGGTGTTATGCCCTAGGCATATTATTTGTAAAATTAATGTTATTATTTATAAAGATATTGAATGTTTGATTGTTATGTCTTTTGCATGTTTATTATAATAATCTCCATTCCTGATAATTATGATTAATTATTAGTATAAGTTTAATAGATAATCATATGATGATTATGGTGTATGGGATACAATTAGACTTATGGGTATTTGTTGGAGAACAAATACTGGAATGACCCCTATGAGATTTATGTCATGGTCACAATGTCATAGTTAAGTCTCATATAGTTATATCACTGGAATCTCTAGACCTGAGGTTATTACAGTCTTCCACATGATGAACATTACGTTTGACATATTCAAACGTTATCCCTAACCGGATAGCTATAAAGAATGTGATTGGCATAATCGGAATCATGTAGGGAAGAGTAATAAGCCAAGATGGAATTTGTTCCTCATTAAGAGAGATGTCAAGCTTTGGCCACTCGATGAATGGTATTGATGAAATGCATGGCCGTGCTCAAATAAGATTTGTATTATCAATACATTCGGGATCGAGAAAGCATTGAACAAATGTAAGTTGACCATTGACCATGGCTTACGTTCAATAGACATCATGTAACAAAAAGATTGTGTTATGTTCTATTTTAGGTAACTTTGGAGTTCAAAGTTATACTAATTGGGTAGTCATAATGGCTTGCTAGAGTCCGCTTATGACTTACGAGGTTTGACTGGTTCGGACTCGTTGCCAACTTAGTATAATCCTATTGGGTCACACACGCAGAACAGATAATTAAAATGAGCGAAAAACGAAGTAAAACTGGATCCTGCTGAAAGGATCCGTACTGATGAATCTGGATGCTACCAGAAACATCCGTACGGATGGTTTTTCCCGGCATAATCAGTTTTAGGAAAACTCTTGTTGAACAAGAAAACCTAAGTCCTAAAGGGTTTTTGAAACCCCTTGAATATAAATACAGACTGACGGGAATTGTTCCCTAGTTGTTGATTTGATCAATTCCAAAGTCTTTCTTAGAGAGAGAAATCACACATTATATTCTTGGGTTATTGTGATTGATTAATCTCAATTATCAAGTCACAATAATAATTAGGAGCTTTGAATAATAGTTCTTCAACATCGTTGATCAATCCGAAGACCTAGCAGTCGAGTTCAAGAAGGCGTTCTTGAAATCTGTTCGTTGTGTGGATCACCGGTAGAGGGCGTTTGTCTTAACGCTTAATCCAAGTTTTACATAACGATCTACAAGGGTTACTTTCTTTCATCTTATTATTATGAATTATTGTTCATAGCGGATCTAGGCTATTGGGTTTCATTCATGTCTATCTTCCGCTGCGCATGATTGCACGAAACCCAACAGGTTCATTTGCTTGAGCAATAGTACCATTATTGTCATAATAAAAGTCTATTGGATTAGCAATGCTAGGAACCACTTCTAATTCAATTATGAATTTCTTGATCCAAACAGCCTACTTAGCAGCATCTGATGTGGCCAAATACTCAGCTTCTGTTGTAGAATCAGCTACTGTACTCTGCTTGGAACTCTTCCAACTTACAGCACCGCCATCCAGTGACTCTCACTAGGATCTGACTGGTATCTGCTCATCATGCTCAAAGCATACGAGACATCCGGTCTAATATATATCATGGCATACATAATGGATCCAATTGCCGAAGCATATGAGATACCATTCATGCGTTCTCGCTCATCAGTTGTCTTAGGACACTGAGTCTTACTAAGACCTTACCATGTAACACTGGCAGGTTATCTCTCTGAGAGTTTTCCATTTGGAATCTTTTAAGAACCTTGTTAATGTATGTACTTTGACTTAAACCAATCAGTCTTTTAGATCTATCACGATAGATCTTAATTCCAAGGATGTATGCGGCTTCACCCATATCTTTCATTGAAAAGCATTTTTCTAACCAAGTCTTTACAGACTGCAGTGCAGGAACATCGTTTCCAATGATCAATATGTCATCGACATGTAGCACTAGAAATAGTACTACGCTCCCACTAATTTTCTTGTATGCACAAGGTTCATCTTCGTTCTTGATGAATCCAAACTCTTTGACCGATTCATCAAATCGAAGATTCCAACTCCTTGAGGCTTGCTTCAATCCATAAATGGATTTCTGCAACTTACATACCTTATTAGAATTTTTTGGATTTACAAACAGGTTGTGTCATGTACACATCCTCAAGCAGGTTCCCGTTAAGGAACGCTATTTTTACATCCATTTTCCATATCTCATAGTCATAATATGCGGCTATGGCAATTAAAATTCTTATAGACTTGATCATTTCTACGGGTGAAAAGATTTCATCATAGTTGATGGATGTGTTTCTACCCATCCAAATTATATACTTTTATGACTTATTAGATGCTCAACCTTGGGTGTTTTGATGGTTTTTGGAGTGTTTATAAGTATAGTAAAGGAGCGAAAGAATGTATGGATTCATGTACGTTAAAATGCGAAAAAGAAGGATAAAGAATGTACCATAACATAAAGATAAAGAGATGTGACCTCTACGAAATTAAATACATTGGATAGTAATCAGAAATATCTTTCCAACAATAGTTTACACGTCCAAATCGGAGTTCGTATGAAGAAGTTATGGCCTCCGAAAGAGTGCGTGTAAAATGTACAAGCCGCGAAGCAAAAGGTGCGCACGCACACCAACCTTGGGGCACGTGCACCCACACCAGATCAGATCTCCCAGCCTTCTGTCATGAAGGTGCGCACGCACTCTTCCGGACCGAGTGCTCGCTCCTGCAAGGGATCTTTGGGGAATTTAACCAAGGACCTTGGGGAATTTCCAAAATATTGTGGCATTTTCAGTAATTTCCAAAATTTCAGGGGCTTTTCTGGAATTTTTGGAGGACCTTTGGGGAATTTTTCAATGACTTTTCTGGAAACTCAAAAATACCAAGGGCTCCTGGGGAAATTCCGGCCAGCAACTTTATTTATCCTTTTTTGACACGGAATCCTAAGATTTTTCCTATTTTTACACTTCTTTAGCCCTAGTATAAATATAATACTCCATACACATTATTTTATTCATACTTTATTCAAGGATTCAAGATTTGTATCAAGATTATCATCAATTTATTCCAGGTTTTGATGTTCTTTATTATTTTTCTTGATTTCTTTGTTATGAATATGAGTAGCTAAATTTCTAGATTCATAGATTGGTAGTAACAAATACTAGATCTTTATGCTATAGATTTAATTCTTCCATTCAATATTAAGTCTTGTTCATCAAAATATTCTTCATGCTAAATTCTTTAGTTTCAATTATATGTTAAGATATAAATTGGCTTTAGAATTATTGGGTATATATTACTACACTAGCGTGGGTGAGTATACGTTGACCATTGTTTTGATGATTAAATTCAATTGTGAACCTAGAGGAAGCCAAAAGAATTTAGTTTCATGTGTTCTTGAGTGCTTCATGAATTTTTTGCATATTGTGTAGACCTAGCGGAAAGTATAATATAAAAGAAATAAAAGGATTGCAATCCGAAAACCGAACCGTCCCAATTCTTACTATTGTGAACGAATCCAAGAATGAGATTGATCTTATTATTATGAACATAGCATAAAGTGAAGGTATTTGTGAATCCAATCCGTGAATCCCTTGTCATCCTTGATAAATTCTTCTTTTTTATTGTTTTCTTAATATTAGTTTAAATTCTTGCATTAGTAGTTTAGTTAAATATTCTCAAACAAAAACCCATGGTTACTTTTACATTAATTAAATATACTTGTTTTCACTCAAGTCTCCGTGGTTCGACCCTTACGTTTGTACATTGCTACTTCGGTGACTTGTACACTTGCAAGGTTTTTATTACTGAGGATTTTCTCCATCAATAGCCAATCCCATGAATCTGCCTATGACCTTTCGCTACAAGCCTAGCTTTATAAGTATGCACATTTCCATCCATGTCAGTTTTCTTTTTGAAAACCCACTTTCATCCTATGGTTTTTACATCTTCGGGTGCATCAATCAAGTTCTAAACTTGGTTATCATACATGGATTGGATTTCGGATTCCATAGCTCCAAACCATTTATCCGAGTCAGGAGAAGATATCTCTTCTTGGTAGGAAGTAGGTTCATCATTCTCAATGATTTCTACTTCATTACTATCCGTTACGAGAAATCCATATCTCTCGGGTTCGGATCGTAACCTACTAGATCTGCGATGAGTTTGTGTATCTTGAACGGGTTCCAAAACTCCTTGTGAAACTTGTTCAGATTCCACCATCAGTTCAATGTTAATTTCGGGTTCTCGAACCTCTTCGAGATTAATTTTACGCCCATTGATTCCTTTGGAGAGAAACTCTTTCTCTAGAAAGGTACCATGTCGAGCAACAAATATTTTGTTGTCTGTGCGGTTGTAAAAGTAATATCCTTTAGTTTTCTTAGGATAACCAACGAAAAAACATTTATCAGATTTTGGTGCAAGTTTGTCAGAGACAAGTCTCTTAACATAAGCTTCAAAACCCCAAATTCTCATGAAAGACAAACTAGGTTTTCTTCAATTCCACATCTCATATGGAGTCTTTGGAACCGATTTAGTTGGAACATTATTTAGTATGAACGCAACAGTTTCTAATGAATAACCCCAAAAGGACAATGGAAGATTAACTTGACTCATCATAGATCGGACCATATCCAATAAAGTCCGATTTCTCCTCTCGGACACACCATTCCATTGTGGTAATTGTGAAACAATTCCACAATTCTTAATATGATCGTCAAATTCTTGGCTTAAATATTCACCACCATGATCGGATCGAAGTGATTTAATAGTTTTGCCAAGTTGATTTTGTACTTTATTTTGAAATATTCTAAATATCTCAAATGATTCACTTTTGTGTTTCATTAGTAGACATAGCCATATCTACTAAAATCATCAGTGAACGTTATGAAGTATTGAAATCCTCCCCTAGCACTGCTACTTAAAGGTCCACATACATCAGTATGTATTAAGCCCAATAAGTCACTAGCCCTTTCACTACTCTTAGTAAAAGGTGTCTTAGTTATTTTTTCAAGTAGACAAGACTCACAAGTTTCATATGATTCAAAATCATGTGAATCTAAAAGTCCGTCCCCATGGAGTTTAGAGATACGCTTCTCATTAATATGACCAAGACGGCAATGCCACAAATAAGTATGATTTACATCATTAGGTTTAGATTTCTTATTTATATTATAGACATCTTCATTATTTTTATTCTCAACATAAAGGCCATTAAATGAACATGTAGTACAATAAAGCATATCATTTAAATAAATAGAATTCTTTTTATTCTTAATAAGAAAACTATAACCTTCATTATCCAAACAAGAAATTGAAATAATATTTTTACTCAAATCCGGAACGTAATAACAATTGTTCAAAACAAGAATTAATCCGCTTGGTAAAATGACTTCATAGGTTCCTACGGCTAATAAGCAACTCTTGCTCTATTCCCCACATGTAGGTCTACTTCACCATCTTTGAGTAGTCTCCTATTCTTTAGTGCCTGCACATTTAAATAAATGTGAAATCCATATCCGGTATCCAATATCCAGGGACTAGAAGTAGAAAGGAGAATATCTATAACATATATACGTGAAGTAGAAGCAGTCACACTGCCCTTCTTCTTCTTCTTCTTCTTCTTTTCTTCCATATAAGCTTTGCAATTTCTCTTCCAATGACCGGTCTCACCGCAATGGAAACAAATTGCATCCTTTTGAGTATCTACTTTAGCCACTTCAGCAGCTGCGGCAACTTTTGCCTTGCTTGCTATAGGTTTGGCAACAATTGCCTTACCTTTACCTTTGTTTTTGAATCCCTTTCCTTTATTAACCATGAGCACAGGAGAGGCCTCCTTCTTAATGATTTTCTTTTCTGCTGTATTTAGCATCCCATGCAACTCAGACAGAGACTTATCTATACCATGCATATTAAAGTTCATGACGAACTGATTATAGCTTTTAGGTAATGAATTTAAAATAAAATCAGTAGCCAATTCAACAGAGATTGGATGCCCAAGTCTCTCCAGATGCTCAAAATGGGCCTTCATCTTCAAAACATGAGGACCCACTGCTTGCCTTCACTCATCTTACATGAGATCAGGGCAGCTATGGTATCGAACCTTTCTTGCCTTGCTTGCTCTTGAAACATATCTTTCAATTCAATGCCTAAATCATAGGCTTCCAAGTGTTCCAAAGTATTCTGAAGCTCTGAGCACATGGCAGCAAGCATGAGACAACCGACCTCACGAGAATCACTTTTATGCTTCTTGTAGGCGTCTCTCTCTGCCTTAGGGGCAGTGGCAGCAGGTTCTTCCTCAGGAACGGGTTCATCAAGAATGTACAGCTTATCTTCATGCTTTAGAACAATTCTAAGGCATCAAATTCAATCCATGAAGTTAGCACAATTCTCTTGAAGTTTTTCCTTCTCAAGGATAGATCGCAATGATAGGTTGGGAGTGTTTTGAGCCATTATCTACATTTTATGCAAACATAAATTAATATGTATTAGTACCAATTTTCATAAAGAGATTTATAATTGTATTTCACAAATACTCCCACTAAATTATATAACCTCCATATACATCAAATGTATAATATAATTTAAATGGGCTAAAATCCATGTTTCACTTAACTTTAAGTCGGCTAGGGCACGACTGCTCAAAATAAGTTATTTAGGTAGGTAACTTTTACCAATCATATCATATTTGACTCTTAGATCCTTTTATGAGACTCTTTAGACATCTTGTGTCAAAAACATGTTTTAGTCTCATCTTGTGCCTTGGGTCTAAAACTGTTTTGATAACCCAATTAAATCAAACCATTTTAAACGTATAGGAATCACTGTTTCCTCATCTTGCTTTTACAAAATAGAATTAATGCACCTCGCTAGGGCGTAGCCTATATAAAGACTATTTTGTAATCACAAGTGTTTTAATCATGGGTTGGCACATGACTTAAGTTTTAACAAGAAGGTTCAACACATATAGCATGAAAACATGTTTATACGCACATAATATAAACACATAAAGCATCGGTTAATAAATTAACTAATCTCATTAATTAAAGTATGATTTCATGTGATTGATTTATGGGGATAAATTCTCTAACACGTTAATTGAGAGCACGATTGTAAGGTCGAAACTAAGCAAAAAGGCATCCACAATCCCGTACCAAATTTAGAAACAAGAAGAAACAACTATGTAAGGTCGAAAATAAGACAAAAGGCATCCACAATCTCTTACATAAAGTAACTCGATTCTAAATTCTTTTGTCTCACCAATTTATGACTTTGACCTTGAGATTTGTTTTCAGGAAACACGGTTTCTAAAACCAGCCATCTGATAAATAAATTCAATCCAAAGTAATTTTGAAATTGACGTTTAATTTCAGGAAACACGGTTTCCAAAACCATCCATCTGACAATTAAACTCAACTCAAAATATTTACCATTGTGTTTCAAAACTGCTTCTGAACAGACTGCACAGCCGCTCCACAGACACTGCTCGGCCGAGTCATATGATCTGCTCGGCCGTGCACAACGGCTGGACAGATTCCAAGTTTTAATTTTAAAACCCTAAAATTGCTTTCCTTGATTCAACTAGGGTTTGATGTTCATGATGATCAAATCACCATGTTCATCAAAGCCTTGAATAACCAATTTATTCTTGAATCTATGATCATCAACAAATCAATCCAATTAATTTTCGATGATCACAAGGAACATAATAATCAAATTATTATTGCAATCTTAGATCCCACATAACGTAATTAAACAGTGCGATTTTATGATCTCTATATATCACATATACATACATAAAATACAAATCACATAAACATCATGAATCTAAATTCAAATAGCATGCTAACACATATAATCTAATTATATTATCAACATGTTATTGTTAAAATAATCATGATAAACGGGGCTCTGATACCACTGTTGGGTTTTGAGCAATCATGCACAGCAGAATAAACTCAAAATCCTAGATCCATTCAAGATGATTAAATTAATACGGAGGTGAATTTAGAATACTGACCGTGGTGATGCTTTAAAATTTTATGATCTTGAATCTCTGTTCTTCGCACTTCTTGAAATCACGATCGCAGGAACATGACCACAAACCTTGGATCACGAACTTGAAGGAGTTGATTCCAACGCCCTCTATGTTTATCCACACGCGAACGAATATCAAGAACACCTTCTTGATCTGGATTACTAGACCCAATAGAACACGCTTCTATTATGGAGGCTATATAAAAATATGGTTCTTGTTCTTGAGGAAGAAGAAGACCAGATTTTCTCTCTTGGTTTCGTGCCCCAACCCGCGGTCCTACTTGGCCCCACGTTTGGGACACGCATGGAAGACGTCATAAAACATTTTAGGAAAATTTTTCGAAATGTCCGTTCATAAAAGTTTCATATAACCAAACACATTTACTTGAAACTTGATTTCATTTCACACAAACAAACTTTCACAACCCAAAGTATTTAGCCACAAGGCTTACACACTTTACTTACAAATTTACAAATCACCAACATGTTCTAAAAATAGCTGATACAAAGATGAAGTCACGGGCACACTACTCAAAAGGTTATACATTTACATAATGTAGCCTTTACATAACACATGTCCCAAAATGTCTTACCCAAAATCACCACCTCGACGTCCTCCCTTGTGAAGAGACCTATCCCATGGGCTCTCCTTTATCTAAGGAAAACAACATTAAAAGGAACGGGGTGAGAATAAATCTCAATAAGCTACTAAAATGGAACTACGTTACATGCTGAAATGATACTCTTAATTGAACAATGTCAATAAACATTCATATAGCACATAACATGAGAGGCAAAGCCAACTTATCATACCACACATAAGGCGGAAATAAACACTCATAAGTGGATACTGAGCTAAGGTTCTCGAATCAAACATATAACCATCTGAGAGGTATCAACTGAGCAGCACCATAGGGCTGAAACGGTTCATGAACCAAACAACAACAACAACAACAACAACAACGGGGGGAAAATGACACCAAGTCATAACCCAAAGTACCCAACCTCTGGCCCAAGGAAGGGGGTTAAAAATGGGAAACCAATGGTAGAAGCCTTACAATGAACTTGACTCGTGTGCCATTATAATCCCTACCACTGCCCGACTCCACAACAAGTACCAGCTGGACTTTAACACGAGCATAGTAATAAATACTTGCTTAAACCACAACCGGGGCATGATTCCAAAGAAGGAAACCACACAAGCTCATCATAAAGATGCAAACACGTTACTCATAAAGAGTTCATTCTCAATAACATTAAACGGGGCATGATTCCAAAGTAGGGAACCACACAAAACTCATCATAAGGATGTACCAATCCAAAACACATCAAAAGATGTTTCACAATTCTCTAATAATACTTACTCACATTCCATAACAAAATTGTTCACAAAGGAACCATTTTCAATACACTAAGGTGTTCCACAATGTCCATTTAGGTCAACTACAATAGTACCCAAAACCTAGACTAAGAATACATCCTAGTCTTAGTCAAACAAAAAGAAGATTTCTAAAAATAGGGGCGAGCGGGTGCTCACTAAAGAACGGGCGGGCGCCCGGCAGACCAAGCGGGTGCTCGGAAAGTACCTAGCGGGCGCTCCAGTCAACAGGGAATTTGGTCATGAAACAAAAGGTAAGCGGGCGCTCCATAGACTAGCGGGCGGGCGCTCGATGCCCAGCAGGCGGGCGCTCGGTACCCGATTTGGGCCAAAACTGAACCTGGTTCTTTACATACTCCTTCCGTCCCAAACGTACTAACACACACCTTACCTCTTACATAAACCTTAACCAAAGGAACCCAGGAAACACACTTATACTTCCTTTACCATTTCGAAACCAACTTTCCAAATACTCCCTTTGTCCCAAAATTACAAGTATCACAAAAATCATTCAAATCACAAAATTAACAAGTAAAAGTATCAAGTATAACATATATGACCATTTTAACATTTAAAGGGGAATTACTAACTTACCTATTTCCGGAAAAGTATCGAGAAAATAATATTTGATCGGGTAGAAATGACCTATTCAACGCCCTGATCATTTTTATATAATTAGTTTTTAAAACGGAGAAGTAAATTAAAAGAAATAAATTAAACTATGATGAACTTACCTTTTCTTTCTTAACCCTAGGAAAGAACGAGAAGAAAATGTTGCTGTTTGTAAACACAGAGGGAGAAGAGAAGGATAAGCATATAAAGATTTTTTTTACCCAAGTTTTTATTTAAGTCACTCAAGTTTCATTTTCAACACTTAAACCCCTGAACTTATATTTCCACAAAGGACCCTAAGGTTTCAACTTAATCATTTAACTCCTTTAACCATTATTACTATTAACTAAGTAAATAACACAATTAATCAAACAATATGTGAAAGTCATAAAATATGATGCAACACATAAGTTCAAATTAAAATCCCCAAAAATATAAAATAAATAGGGACAGGTTTTGGGGTCGTTACAATCACTCCCATTTAAAGAAAATTCGTCCTGAATTTTAGGGTTACTTACCAAAAGTGTCAAATAACTAAGGGTATTTTCTCTCTATTTCCTCTCTAAGCTCCCAAGTTGATTCTTCCACATTATGGTTCCTCCACACAACTCTAACAAGAGGAATACTCTTAGTTCTCAATTCTTGAACCTTAGAATCAATCACTTGCACTGGATGCTCTTAATAAGACGTACTGGGTTCAATATCCTCAGGTATCTCAGATAACACATGAGATGGATCATACACATACTTTCGAAGCATCGAAACATGAAACACATTATGAATCTTTTCAAGAGAAGGAGGTAACGCAAGACGATAAGCTCGATCTTCAAATCTTTCCAAAATCTCAAAAGACCCAACGAACCTTGGAGCAAGTTTACCTTTCTTCCCATATCTTTTAATTCCCACCTTGGAGAAACTTTTAGAAACACAAAGTCACCCTTTTCAAACTCAAGGTCTCGCCTCCGGTGATCATCATAACTCTTTTGACGACTCTGGGCAGTAGTCAATCGATCCCGAATAAGCTTAACCTTCTCAACTGAGTCATTAACCATATCAACACCCCAAATCTTTCCTTCCCCAACTTCATCCCAACAAATAGGTGAACGACATTTTCTCCCATACAATGCTTCATAAGGAGCCATCCCAATACTCGACTGAAAACTGTTGTTATAAGCAAATTCCACAAGAGGCAAATGAATATCCCAAGAATCTGCAAAATCAACTGAACAAGCCCTCAACATGTCCTCAAGAATCTGAATAGTTCTTTCTGACTGACCATCTGTTTGAGGATGAAAAGCAGTACTAAACCTCAACTCTGAACCCAAAGCCTTTTGAAATGCTTGCCAAAACCGAGAAGCGAATCTAGGATCACGATCAGAAACAATGCTAACAGGAACTCCATCTAACCTCACAATATCATTAATATACAAGGTAGCAAGCCTTTCCATCGAATAGCCAATCTCAATAGGTAAGAAATGGGAAGACTTTATCAATCTATCTACGATCACCCAAACTGCATCATGCCTTCTTCGAGTACGAGGTAACCCTGACACAAAATCCATAGTAACATGTTCCCATTTCCATTCCGGTATCTCTAAAGGTTGAAGCAAACCTGCGGGTCTTTGATGTTCAGCTTTCACTTGTTGACAAGTCAAATAATTCGACACATAATCCGCTATCTCCCGCTTCATGTTATTCCACCAAAAGTGTTGCTTCAAATCTTGATACATTTTGGTACTCCCAGGATAAATAGTATACCTTGACTTATGGCCTTCCTCGAGAACTTGAAGTTTAATCTCATCAACATTAGGCACACACAATCGACCTCTGAAAGTCAATACTCCTCCAGAACTGAGAGAGAAGTCTTCAAATCTGCCATCTTTGATTTTACCCATAATCTTTACTAACTCGGGGTCATCTTTCTGAGCATCCTTTATTTGTTGAATTAAGGTTGACAATACTCTGATATTTGCAAATACAGCCCCATGCCTCAACTCATAAGGACACCAATCTCGAGCATCTTCTAACATCTTCCATTCCCGTACCATCAATGAATCTACATAAGACTTCCGGCTAATAGCATCAGCTACCACATTTGCCTTGCCCAGATGATAAGAAATGGTGCAATCATAATCCTTCAACAGCTCCATCCATCTTCGTTGTCTATTATTCAACTCTTTTTGGGAGAAAAGATACTTTAAACTCTGATGATCTGTGAAAATCTCAAACTTTGATCCATATAGATAATGCTTCCATTTGTGTAACGCAAAAGCAATAGCAGCTAGCTCCATGTCATGGGTTGGATAATTCTGCTCACTAGGAGTTAACTTCCTTGAAGCATAGGCAATTACCTTCCCACTCTGCATTAAAACACACCCCAAGCCTTCTTTTGAAGCATCACTATAAATCACCAATTCATCATTCCCATTAGGCAGTGCAAGAATAAGAGCGGTGGTCAACCTCTTTTTTAACTCTTCAAAACTAACTTGACATTTTTCATCCCACACATATGGCACATTCTTTTGAGTCAACTGAGTCAGTGGTGTAGCAATCTTGGAAAACCCTTCAATGAATCTTCTGTAGTACCCAGCTAACCCCAAGAAACTTTGAATTTTTGTGACTGATTCTGGCCTCTTCCAATTCACAATGACTTCTATTTTTGATGGATCAACAGATATACCTCTATTAGAAACCACATGTCCCAGAAAAGAAACTCATCAAGCCAAAAAGCACACTTACTGAATTTTGCAAATAACTACTTCTCCCGAAGAATAGATAGAACCATTCGCAAGTGTTGCTCATGCTCCTCCCGAGACTTGGAATAAACAAGGATGTCATCGATAAACACAACCACAAAAGAATCAAGATAAGGCTTGAAAACCCGGTTCATTATATCCATGAAAACAGCTGGAGCATTTGTTAACCCGAAAGGCATGACAAGAAACTCATAATGACCATACCTACTACGGAAAGCAGTCTTAGGAATGTCTTCTGAGTGAATCTTAAACTGGTGATACCCACTCCTCAAATTAAGTTTCGAAAAGACAACGGACCCTTGGAGTTGATCAAATAAATCATCAATGTGAGGCAAAGGATATTTATTCTTTACAGTCACCTGATTCAGTTTTCTATAGTCGATGCATAGTCTCAAGGACCCATCTTTCTTCTTTACAAACAACACAGGAGCTCCCCACAGTAATACACTGGGTCGAATGAAACCCCTATCAAGCAACTCTTGCAGTTGAACTTTCAACTCCTTTAATTCAGTTGGAGCCATTCTATAAGGTGACTCAGATATCGGGGTAGTACCTGGAAGTAAATCAATACAGAACTCGATCTCCCTATCGGGAGGAATAGAATACTCAGTAGAGAACACATCAGGAAACTCTTTCACAATATGCACATCCTCTACTTCAGGCAACTTTTTAGTAGTATCAAGAACACTGGCCAAATACCCCGTACAACCACGATGCAACAACTTTCTAGCTTTCACATAAGAAATAATACGAATTCCCTTACTCAAAGGAGCAGCCTCAAAAGTAAATTCAGGCACATCAAGAATACAAAATGTAACCACCTTTATATAACAATCAACTGAATCATGGTATTTACTCAACCAATCCATTCCTAAGATAATATCAAAATCTTGTAATGGCAAAACAACTAAATCAGCAAATAAAACATGCTCCCAAATATGCACATCACAACCACGTAACACCTTATTAGTCACCAAACACTCCCCTATAGGAGTAGACACCTCTAACACATATGGTAGAGATTCAGAAGAAACATGCAATCGAGAAGCAAAATGCACAGACACATAAGAATGCGAAGAGCCAGGTTCTATAAGTGCACGTGCCCTCAAACTAGACACATAAATTATACCTCCTATCACATTAGAAGAATCTGAAGCCTTCTGTTGGTTGATAGCAAAAACACGACCTTGCACTTTAGGCTTTCCAAAGGCATCCCTCTTCTGACCCTGAGATGATCCTGCTCCACTCCCATATGGTACAATCCTTGCTCTTGAACAATCCCTTTGAAAATGGCCAAGCCGACCACAATTCAAACACTTTCCCTGCTTCTTCCAACATCGCTCTTCAGAGTGCCCTTCCTTCTGACAGTAATTACATATTCTTCTACCTTGATTTCCCGGGGTGTTACCTTAATTCCTGGCAATTGGTTGCCTCTGCGGTTGCCCTCTAAATTGTGATGGTGTTCCCTGACCTCCTCGATTATCACCACGCTGTGGTTGAGGTCTTCCTTGCCTTCCTGTACCTGCCAATTCAACTTTCCTCTTATGCTCTTCTATATCATGCTCCACCTGATATGCTCTATCAACAACATCTTGAAAATCTTGCAACTTGTGGGATACTAGTTGACTTCGGATCACAGTTCTCAATCCCTTTACAAATCGCATAGCTTTCCTCTCCTCAGTTGCCACTAAGTGAGTACAGTACCTGGATAACTCCGTGAATTTGGATGTATACTGAGCCACAGACATAATATTCTGCTCTAGGTTAAGAAACTCAATTTCCTTCTTGTCTTGATCTACACGGGGAATGAAATGTTCCTTGAACTTCTTCAGAAAATTCTCCCATGTAAAGGGTACATGATTCTCATCCCAATTTGTTTTCAAAGCTCTCCACTAGTGCTCAGCAGCTCCACTCAATTTATAGGTAGCAAACCTAACTTGTTCTTCATCAGTACATCTTAGAACATCAAATATTTTCTCCATCAACTCTATCCACCTCTCAACCTTTATTACCTCTGGTTCTCCTTCATAACCCATTGGTTTCATCTTCAGGAACTGTTCTAACCCAAATCTCGGAGGTGCTTGTTCTCCTCCTTGCCTTTGATCATTTAAAGTTTTCATGGCTGCTTCAAACATCCCTTGAAACATGATTCGGGCCTCTTCTCTGGCATCCCCTTGCCCTGAAGAACTAGCCAGATCTCCTTCAGTCTCAACCATTTTCAATAAGTACCTGCATAAGACACTCAACGTTACTCACTCTATACACAACTACCCTCCCAGGTCACTTAGTCATTCTAGACCATCTACAACCTGATACCAACTGTAGTGCCCCAACCCGTGGTCCTACTTGGCCCCACATTCGGGACATGCACGGAAGACGTCATATAACATTTTAGGAAAATTTTTTGAAATGTCCTTTCATAAAAGTTTCATATAACCAAACACGTTTACTTGAAACTTGATTTCATTTCACACAAACAAACTTTCACAACCCAAAGTATTTAGCCACAAGGCTTACACACTTTACTTACAAATTTACAAATCACCAACATGTTCCACAAATAGGTGATACAAAGATGAAGTCACGGGTACACTACCCAAAAGGTTATACATTTACATAATGTAGCCTTTACATAACACATGTCCCAAAATGTTTTACCCAAAATCACCACCTCGACGTCCTCCATTGTGAAGTGACTTATCCCCTGGGCTCTCCTTTATCTAAGGAAAACAACATTGAAAGGAACGGGGTGAGAATAAATCTCAGTAAGCTACTAAAATGCAACTACGTTACATGCTGAAATGATACTCGTAATTGAACAATGTCAATAAACATTCATATAGCACATAACATGAGAGGCAAAGCCAACTTATCATACTACACATAAGGCGGAAATAAACACTCATAAGTGGATACTGAGCTAAGGTTCTCGAATCAAACATATAACCATCTGAGAGGTATCAACTGAGCAGCACCAAAGGGCTGAAACGGTTCATGAACCAAACAACAACAACAACAACAACAACAATAACGGGGGGAAAATGACACCAAGTCATAACCCAAAGTACCCAACCTCTGGCCCAAGGAAGGGGGTTAAAAATGGGAAACCAATGGTAGAAGCCTTACAATGAACTTGGCTCGTGTGCCATTATAATCCCTACCACTGCCCGACTCCACAACAAGTACCAGCTGGACTTTAACACGAGAATAGTAATAAATACTTGCTTAAACCACAACCGGGGCATGATTCCAAAGAAGGGAACCACACAAGCTCATCATAAAGATGCAAACACGTTACTCATAAAGAGTTCATTCTCAATAACATTAAACGTGGCATGATTCCAAAGTAGGGAACCACACAAAACTCATCATAAAGATGCACCAATCCAAAACACATCAAAAGATGTTTCACAATTCTCTAATAATACTTAGTCACATTCTATAACACAATTGTTCACAAAGGAACCATTTTCAATACACTAAGGTGTTCCACAATATCTATTTAGGTCAACTAGAATAGTACCCAAAACCTAGACTAAGAATACATCCTAGTCTTAGTCAAACAAAAAGAAGATTTTTGAAAATAGGGGCGAGTGGGCGCTCACTAAAGAACGGGCGGGCGCTCGGCAGACTAGGTGGGCGCTCGAAAAGTACCAAGCGGGTGCTCCAGGTCAACAGGGAGTTTGGTCATGAAACAAAAGGTAACCGAGCGCTCCACTCATGCGCGCGCGGGCGCTCTAAAGACTAGCGAGCAGGCGCTCGATGCCCAGCAGGCGGGCGCTCGGTACCCGATTTGGGCCAAAACTGAACTTGGTTCTTTACATACTCCTTCCGTCCCAAAAGTACTAATACACACCTTACCTCTTACATAAACCTTAACCAAAGGAACCAGGAAACACACTTATACTTCCCTTACCATTTCAAAACCAACTTTCCAAATACTCCCTTTGTCCCAAAATTACAATTATCACAAAAATCATTCAAATCACAAAATTAACAAGTACAAGTATCAAGTATAACATATATGACCATTTTAACATTTAAAGGGGAATTAGTAACTTACCTATTTCCGGAAAAGTATCGAGAAAATAATATTTGATATGGTAGAAATGACATATTCAACGCCCTGATCATTTTTATATAATTAGTTTTTAAAACGGAGAAGTAAATTAAAAGAAATAAATTAAACTAGGATGAACTTACCTTTTCTTTCTTAACCCTAGGAAAGAACGAGAAGAAAATGTTGCTGTTTGTAAACACATAGGGAGAAGAGAAGGATAAGCATATAAAGATTTTTTTTTACCCAAGTTTTTATTTAAGTCACTCAAGTTTTATTTTCAACACTTAAACCCCTGAACTTATATTTCCACAAAGGACCCTAAGGTTTCAACTTAATCATTTAACTCCTTTAACCATTATTACTATTAACTAAGTAAATAACACAATTAATCAAATAATATGTGCAAGTCATAAAATATGATTCAACACATAAAATGCACACATAAGTTCAAATTAAAATCCCCAAAAATATAAAATAAATAGGGATGGGTTTTGGGGTCGTTACACTTGGAGGCTGTCAATTATGATTACAATAATCACTTATGACCTAGGGGTATTAGAGAGGTATATATACTTATTAAACCCAACAAGTTTAGGTTTAGAAGTCTAATTCCCGTCAAAACCCGGAGTCCAAAATCAGATTTACGCCCAGTGGAAGGTTCGGTAGGGTCCTATGCAAGGTGCGCCCGGACCCCTCATAGGTCCGACCGGGTCTATGATATGGTTCGCCCGGATCATCATGTGGTCCAACCGGGTCCTCATAGAGGACCGGCCGGATCACCCTCTCTGGCCTGATCCTCGTATTTCCTTCTTAAAATCCAATTTTAAGACTTTACGAGATTCCAATTTAGCCATTTCCAAATTTGTTCTTTTGTGTGTGACCTCTTAGGATTATATTAAGTTGGCAATGTGATCAAAACCATATGATAACATAAATCATGATTGGACTCTAGCAAGTCATCATGACTACCCAATTAATATAACTTGTCAAAGTTCGTGAATCCTTTATGTAACGCCCATTCTTAATCTCGTTAAATATTTGACTTATTTGTTAAATTCTTGACTAGCATATTTATATGCTATTTTTATTTGAGTTAATTATTTAACTACTTAAAAAAAATTAAGGTGGTTAAATGTTAAAGTTGAAAGTTTAGGGGCCTTTTTGTCAAAGTTAGAACTTGAGGGGCCTAGTTGCAATTCTTGGATAGTTAAAGTATATCTTTTTGGGGTTGCCTGAGAAAGGCATTTTCCCCCAAATCGTTTACGTTGCTTTCTCTCTGTTTCATAAAGAAGGTTTAGGATTCTTCCTATTCTCGACTCCTCGCGATTAATTATTCCTCTGTTCGTGATTCTGGTCCCGGATAAATATTCGTGGCGTTGAATAGAGCGTTTCCTGCCGAACAGAAATTAATTTGGGTCAACTTGATTTTTGAATAGGTAAGTTATTGACTCCCCCTTACTTGTAATAACATGCATATATGTTATTCCCACTTGTTCTTGTTGAAATTGTGTTTTGGGCAATTTTTGTGATACTTGTAAAATTATAAAATTAGAACGAAGGGAGTATTTCTATATACTAGTACAGATAACCTAGTAAATGGGTATGCAAACATATTAATTTATACTCCTATTCGTGAGACGGTAAAATAGTAACTTGATTTAAATATTATTAGAAAAATTGTATCATTATTTGTGGTACGGGGAAATGAATGGAAGTATCCCTAAATGGGTATATTAGTATATTATAAAATTATACTTATACTTTTGGGGACGGTGAAATATTAAATTGGAATAAAAAGAAATTATCCTATTATTTATGGGACGGTAAAATATGACCAGGCGCCCGCCCACTCAGTGACCAAGCGGCCGCCCTTTTCAACAGAAGTTTTTGGTTTCAGAAATCTTGGATGAGCGCCCGCCCGGTCCCCCTTGAGCGCCCGCCCGGTCCCCTGTTCCAAATAAAGTGTTTTAAATCTAAATTAAATTGAAAGCTTATCCCTCCTAAGGCATATAGCCTTAGTATAAGATGTCCTAGCAAGTGTTGTGACACCTTAGGGGTATCAGAAGTGAGTCGTGAACATGATTACTCATTAAATTAAAATGAGAACTTGAGTATAAAAGGAAGAACTCTTCTTTATGTCTTGAAAGTGCTATGAACAAGCACTTATGTGTTATGCTTGTCTTGGAACCTAATGTTTGTGCACCTAAAGGGCACCAAATTAGTGTCTTGAGCTCGAATATCCTATGTAGGGGATTATGAACTTGTAAGTATGAGTTGTATAGCTCATTTACTTAATTTGAACTCAAAGTATTCTTGGTCTAGGTTTAGGGTACTATCCTAGATGGCCTAGATGAGTGTTGTAGAACACTCTAGTACTGAAAAATAGTCCCTTTGTGAACAAATGAAATGTGGACTTGAATCATAATTAAATGATAACTTGAGTATAAGAGTAGTAACTCTTTTATGTGTCTTGAAGTTAATGTTTGTGTACCTTAGGGGCACCAACTAATGTCTTGAGCTTGAATGTCCTAAGAAAAGGATTAGAAAATAATACGTGAAAGATGTATAATTCATCTTCCTAGCTTGAACTTGAAGTATAAGATAATTAACTCTTGTACATGTTTAAACATCCAAAGAAATGGATTGAGAACTTGGATATAAGATGATAAAATCTTGTATATGTACTGAATGTCTTGAATGTCCTGAATGTCTTGAATATCTTGAATGTCTTGAATGTCTTAAGTTGAGACAGTAACTTGAAGTATAAGACAATAAAATCTTGTACATGACTTGAACATCCAAATAATTAGATTAAGACTTGAAAATAAGATTATAAAATCTTGTACGTGCCGTGACACCAATATAGGTGTATGGTAATAAACTTGAAAGAGTCTTGATGTGTATATGCAAATCTTGCATATATTTACGTGATAGAATGTTACCTCTTGATTACTTGATACATGGTATGAATAACCAAAAGAGTTGGGATAAGGAACCAGATAGAGAATGATTAACTCTACTACATACTTGAACTTGATACGTGTGTATTGTAAGTGTTATGAACAAACACTAAAGTGCTAGTGATTGGTTTTAATCGTGTATATACTTAATAAAGTATATAAAGAATAAAGAAGATATCTTGTCTTGAAATGGGTTCCTAAAGAAAATAGGGACTAGTGTAATATGAAGATAATTCATATAATCGTGAATACTACGATTTAAGTTAATAAGAGTAACTACAGAACACAATATGTGTTAGAAAATGTATTTGATTATTAACGATACATATACGTGAGATATGACTGTGACTAGGTATGATGTGACCTATTCTATTACGTGTTTAGAGTCTAAGGTATTGGGCTCTACTTGATAGTAAGGGTATCGTGATAGACACCTTAATGTGTTAAACGTGACATAAATATGTACGTGCAAACTTGGCATGTGACTAAATGATATACCCTACTACGTGATTGAGGTCTGTTATTAATAGACCCTAACTTGGATTGATCGTATTACATGGACACTTACGTGCCATAGTTGAACTTGATTGGTATTCGCAATAATTGAGTACGTGTACTTATATTCTCGTGAGCACATGATATATGATTACATGGTGCATATTCTCGTGAGCACATGATACATGATTACATGGTGCATAAAGAATAGTCCACTAATAAGGGACTGAGTTCTGTTCTCGTAGTTCAAGTAAACATCTACTTGTGCATTCTTGTGTGATTCCAGCTGGTTCTCCTTGCTTGTTCGAAAATATATAGGTTCACGCTTGTCGCGAGAGCTGGGGCTTAAGTGACAATCGGGTCCCTATGTATTTCCGCCTGACCCCTTACTACCGGCCATAGTAAGGGCATAGATTCCTTGGTTGGAGCAATAAGCCTGACCTAAGTGAATGCTAAACTCCTGTCTTGAACACCACGTGGATCTTGTTCTTGTGGATGACACTGGTTACCAGGTCTTCTTATATACTGCACAGCAGTTTCTTGTTCTTGGTTGTCCTCAGCTAGAAAAGCATCGACAACAAATGGTATTCTTGGGAGGATAAGGAAGGATTCAGGTAAAAATGCGTGATAGGCCTATGTGCATCATGGTGAGCTGGTCTAGCCTCTCACACTACTTGACTACTTGTTACCTGATCATATCTTGAGCTTGATTACTTGTTGAGTTGGCTTAGCCTCTCCTATACTTGTTAGTTGATGATACTTGATATATGTTTAGTTGAGTATCTACTTGTATTGCATGATAACATGACATATAGTTGCATGTTAATAGCTTACTGAGATTTATCTCACCCTTTATTTGTTTAATTGTTTCCCCCCCTCCAGGAAAGCAGGGGATAGTACGCAGTGAGGCTCGACTTAGCTGGGAACTTACTCAGCAGGATATTCTTGTTCGAAGTTAGTGTCCTTTTATATTTTGGTAAGGACGATCTTGTATGAGTTAATAAACTCTGGGCTTGTATTGGGGTAGTATTTGTTGTCCTTAGATAGTCCTTGATGCCAGCTTATTTGCTAGGCATGTCTTCCGCTGTATATAACCTTGTTTGGTTTTAATTTTCTTGGTCTAGAACTCGTGTGAGCTATCTTAGCTCCCTACTCTTGAGTATATATATCATGTCAGTTTTGTTTTTAACAGGCATTGTTCCTGTTTCCCGTTAGTTACTTGTTTCTTGTTAGTTACGCGCACCAGGTTTGAGGTTCTATTAGGGAATCCAGAGACTTGGGGCGTGTCAGTGTGGTATCAGAGCTATGGTTTAGCTCTAAGCCTGGATAGGGTCTATGGCCTAGGTTGGGTTAGTCTTGGGTGTGTTTTCGACGCCGAGTGATTCGTTACTTGTTGTCATACCAGGCATAGGACTGGTGTTGATAGTGTTGATCCAATTGGATTAGATGGTTTGACAATCGAGAGCGCGAGTCTTTAAAGACTTAGGCGTATCTATCTTGTCTTGTGGACATTGTTTCGTGCTATATATGCATGCTTGTCCTTATCTCGTGAATTGCGTGGAAGTGTATTCTCTAGTAAGAGACTACGTGTTGATATTGTTATTAGTAAGAGCTTGATAGAAGTGTGGGTGATAACACCCTATACGTTCTATGTTGACTTGGTCATGTTACCTAGATGGGACATTGATGTGATACGTGTTATGGCTTGGCTCTTACGTGTTATGATTTGGCTTTCTATATGTTATGCCATTCTTGTTTGCCACGATAGATGGTAATTAATTCTATGCTAGTATGCTTGATTATATATGTGAGCATGATATAATTATGTATAATATTCATGTTTTGCATTGAAAGTTCGAACAGTGTTATCGAGATTGTACTGTGTATTTAACCTATGTGATTGATAGTGGAATTTCTATACCAAACCAGATGGATGTATCCATTCTTGATGAGAAACTTGGGTTATCTTGAGTGGTTACAGTACGAATACAGTGCTGACACCTGGATTAATGTTCTTGACCTCGATTGAGTTAAATGAGTTGAAGATTCAACTTGAGAATTTCTTGATAGAGGATATATCTACCTTGTAGTGGATGTCTGAAGTGAGAATCTGTGTTGTCCTATAAGTGGAAACAACCAAGGTACGCGTGTTCTTGAGATTTTTTTGATCTTGTTAGAGATTCATTAATGAATTCGAAGGCAGCTCCATTGTTAACTATTTGACACCGAGAGCTACATCTTTTGATGAATTGTCTTGATGGATTGATATACGTAAAGTCAGTTTTAAATATTGAAAAGATGGATAACCATGACTTCAGTACTTGAGATTGCCTCGTGGATTTGACTCGTATTACAGTGATCTGGAGGATATGACCAGTTCTATTATTTTTAATGGATATGTCAAGTTTCACCAATATAGTGGATTGACTAATCGAGTCTTCTTGACCTTATGTGTTTCGATGTTATAATTGATATATCTAGATTGCATAGAATATTTGTGAGCATACGTGTAATATTTATTCGTGAGTATATGTGTATAGTCTTGATGCTCTTGAGTTCTATTTGTTGATTATATATGTTATAATCTTGATCAGTAAAAATTCGAGGACGAATTTTCTTTAAGGTGGGGAGGATGTAACGCCCATTCTTAATCTCGTTAAATATTTGACTTATTTGTTAAATTCTTGACTAGCATATTTATATGCTATTTTTATTTGAGTTAATTATTTAACTACTTAAAAAAAAAATTAAGGTGGTTAAATGTTAAAGTTGAAAGTTTAGGGGCCTTTTTGTCAAAGTTAGAACTTGGGGGCCTAGTTGCAATTCTTGGATAGTTAAAGTATATCTTCTTGGGGTTGCCTGAGAAAGGCATTTTCCCCCAAATCATTTACGTTGCTTTCTCTCTGTTTCATAAAGAAGGTTTAGGATTCTTCCTATTCTCGACTCCTCGCGATTAATTATTCCTATGTTCGTGATTCTGGTCCCGGATAAATATTCGTGGCGTTGAATAGAGCGTTTCCTGCCGAACAGAAATTAATTTGGGTCAACTTGATTTTTGAATAGGTAAGTTATTGACTCCCCCTTACTTGTAATAACATGCATATATGTTATTCCCGCTACTTGTTCTTGTTGAAATTGTGTTTTGGGCAATTTTTGTGATACTTGTAAAATTATAAAATTAAAACGAAGGGAGTATTTCTATATACTAGTACAGAGAACCTAGTAAATGGGTTTGCAAACATATTAATTTATACTCCTATTCGTGAGACGGTAAAATAGTAACTTGATTTAAATATTATTAGAAAAATTGTATCATTATTTGTGGTACGGGGAAATGAATGGAAGTATCCCTAAATGGGTATATTAGTATATTATAAAATTGTACTTATACTTTTGAGGACGGTGAAATATTAAATTGGAATAAAAGGAAATTATCCTATTATTTATGGGACGGTAAAAGAAATAAATTGAGCTTGAAATAATGTCTTGGGTATTGCCTAGGGGTTAGTAAAAGTATACTCCTACATTTGGGACGGAGAATTTGTAAGTATAAAAGTCTCTGTTGGAATAAGAAAGTATAATTGAAATGAGTGATTTAAGCTTGTTATTATACTCCTGGGTTTGATAATATATTGATAAAAATTATACTCCTACGCTTGGGACGGAGATTTCTAAGCCTGAGAAAGAAATTGAGTTTGCTGGAAAATATGACCAGGCGCCCGCCCACTCAGTGACTAAGCGGCCGCCCTTTTCAACAGAAGTTTTTGGTTTCAGAAATCTTGGATGAGCGCCCGCCCGGTCCCCCTTGAGCGCCCGCCCGGTCCCCTGTTCCAACTAAAGTGTTTTAAATCTAAATTAAATTGAAAGCTTATCCCTCCTAAGGCATATAGCCTTAGTTTAAGATGTCCTAGCAAGTGTAGTGACACCTTAGGGGTATCAGAAGTGAGTCTTGAACATGATTACTCATTAAATTAAAATGAGAACTTGAGTATAAAAGAAGAACTCTTCTTTATGTCTTGAAAGTGCTATGAACAAGCACTTATGTGTTATGCTTGTCTTGGAACCTAATGTTTGTGCACCTAGAGGGCACCAAATTAGTGTCTTGAGCTCGAATATCCTATGTAGGGGATTATGAACTTGTAAGTATGAGTTGTATAGCTCATTTACTTAATTTGAACTCAAAGTATTCTTGGTCTAGGTTTAGGGTACTATCCTAGATGGCCTAGATGAGTGTTGTAGAACACTCTAGTACTGAAAAATAGTCCCTTTGTGAACAAATTAAATGTGGACTTGAATCATAATTAAATGATAACTTGAGTATAAGAGTAGTAACTCTTTTATGTGTCTTGAAGTTAATGTTTGTGTACCTTAGGGGCACCAACTAATGTCTTGAGCTTGAATGTCCTAAGAAAAGGATTAGAAAATAATACGTGAAAGATGTATAATTCATCTTCCTAGCTTGAACTTGAAGTATAAGATAATTAACTCTTGTACATGTTTAAACCATCCAAAGAAATGGATTGAGAACTTGGATATAAGATGATAAAATCTTGTATATGTACTGAATGTCTTGAATGTCCTGAATGTCTTGAATATCTTGAATGTCTTGAATGTCTTAAGTTGAGACAGTAACTTGAAGTATAAGACAATAAAATCTTGTACATGACTTGAACATCCAAATAATTGGATTAAGACTTGAAAATAAGATTATAAAATCTTGTACGTGCCGTGACACCAATATAGGTGTATGGTAATAAACTTGAAAGAGTCTTGATGTGTATATGCAAATCTTGCATATATTTACGTGATAGAATGTTACCTCTTGATTACTTGATACATGGTATGAATAACCAAAAGAGTTGGGATATGGAACCAGATAGAGAATGATTAACTCTACTACATACTTGAACTTGATACGTGTGTATTGTAAGTGTTATGAACAAACACAAAAGTGCTAGTGATTGGTTTTAATCGTGTATATACTTAATAAAGTATATAAAGAATAAAGAAGATATCTTGTCTTGAAATGGGTTCCTAAAGAAAATAGGGACTAGTGTAATATGAAGATAATTCATATAATCGTGAATACTACGATTTAAGTTAATAAGAGTAACTACAGAACACAATATGTGTTAGAAAATGTATTTGATTATTAACGATACATATACGTGAGATATGACTGTGACTAGGTATGATGTGACCTATTCTATTACGTGTTTAGAGTCTAAGGTATTGGGCTCTACTTGATAGTAAGGGTATCGTGATAGACACCTTAATGTGTTAAACGTGACATAAATATGTACGTGCAAACTTGGCATGTGACTAAATGATATACCCTACTACGTGATTGAGGTCTGTTATTAATAGACCCTAACTTGGATTGATCGTATTACATGGACACTTACGTGCCATAGTTGAACTTGATTGGTATTCGCAATAATTGAGTACGTGTACTTATATTCTCGTGAGCACATGATATATGATTACATGGTGCATATTCTCGTGAGCACATGATACATGATTACATGGTGCATAAAGAATAGTCCACTAATAAGGGACTGAGTTCTGTTCTCGTAGTTCAAGTAAACATCTACTTGTGCATTCTTGTGTGATTCCAGCTGGTTCTCCTTGCTTGTTCGAAAATATATAGGTTCACGCTTGTCGCGAGAGCTGGGGCTTAAGTGACAATCGGGTCCCTATGTATTTCCGCCTGACCCCTTACTACCGGCCATAGTAAGGGCATAGCTTCGTTGGTTGGAGCAATAAGCCTGACCTAAGTGAATGCTAAACTCCTGTCTTGAACACCACGTGGATCTTGTTCTTGTGGATGACACTGGTTACCAGGTCTTCTTATATACTGCACAGCAGTTTCTTGTTCTTGGTTGTCCTCAGCTAGAAAAGCATCGACAACAAATGGTATTCTTGGGAGGAATAAGGAAGGATTCAGGTAAAAATGCGTGATAGGCCTATGTGCATCTTGGTGAGCTGGTCTAGCCTCTCACACTACTTGACTACTTGTTACCTGATCATATCTTGAGCTTGATTACTTGTTGAGTTGGCTTAGCCTCTCCTATACTTGTTACTTGATGATACTTGATATATGTTTAGTTGAGTATCTACTTGTATTTCATGATAACATGACATATAGTTGCATGTTAATAGCTTACTGAGATTTATCTCACCCTTTATTTGTTTAATTGTTTCCCCCCCCAAGAAAGCAGGGGAAAGTACGCAGTGAGGCTCGACTTAGCTGGGAACTTACTCAGCAGGATATTCTTGTTCGAAGTTAGTGTCCTTTTATATTTTGGTAAGGACGATCTTGTATGAGTTAATAAACTCTGGGCTTGTATTGGGGTAGTATTTGTTGTCCTTAGATAGTCCTTGATGCCAGCTTATTTGCTAGGCATGTCTTCCGCTGTATATAACCTTGTTTGATTTTAATTTTCTTGGTCTAGAACTCGTGTGAGCTATCTTAGCTCCCTACTCTTGAGTATATATATCATGTCAGTTTTGTTTTTAACAGGTATTGTTCCTGTTTCCCGTTAGTTACTTGTTTCTTGTTAGTTACGCGCACCAGGTTCGAGGTTCTATTAGGGAATCCCGGGACTTGGGGCGTGTCACTTTATAGAACATATCACAATCCTTTTGTCCACGATGTCATTGAGCGTAAGCCATGGTCAATGGTCAACTTACAATGCCCAATAATTTTCTCGATCCCAAATAGTTTGATAACACAAATGATATCGATCTCATTAATTCATTTGAGCACGGCCATGCATTTCATCAACACTATTCATCGAGGGGCCCAAGCCTGACATCTCTCATACTGAGGGACAAATCCCATTTTGACTTATTACACTTCCCTACATAGCTTTGATCATGCCAATCATATCCTTTATAATTACTTGGTTAAGAGTAACTTTTGAATATGTCAAACATAATTTCCACTATGTGAAATACCGTAATAATCTCAGGTCTAGGGATTCAATGATATAACTATTAGAGGTTTAATTATGACATTATGACCATGACATAAACCTCATCTTTGGGTCATATCCAGTATATGTTCACCAACATATACCCATAAGTTTAACTTGTATCCCATACACATAATCATCATATGATTATCTAATTAAACTCATACTAGTTCTTCATAAGTACTAGGGACGGAGATTATTATAACAAAACATGAAACAACAAATAATAATCCATAACATCTCTTTATATATATAATGAAAACACGATAACAAACATTGTCAAACAACGTGCCAAATAACATGCCTAGGGCATATACACCAACAAGTATATTATGCATAGTCATGGTATTGTTTAGTCTTTAAAACTTCAATTGTTCTACTTTTTTAAAAAAAATCTAGACTTTATAATTTGTGTTATGAGATTTATTTTTATGTTATAATGTATTCCCTCTGTCTCAAAATAGATGTCGTTTTGAAGTGTTTCACGCATATTAAGAAATGTCATTAATGCATGTGAAGAAGTCCCAAATACCTCTAAATAAATTCAACTACCTAGGTAATTAAATGGTTAGGTAAGAGATAGTTAACTATCATTATTAAGGATATAATTGGTATAGAGCAATAAGACTTTGAAAATAGTGAAACGACAAGTATTTTGAGACAAAATTTAACTTTTAAAAAGACATCTATTTTGAGACGAAGGGAGTATTTTTTTATACTAGACAAAAAAAGTCTAACGAAAAAATAATATAAAAATGCTAAAAAAAATTCTCCATTTACATTTGGTATATATCGAATACCAACCATACCAACCGAATGCCAATTGTACCAATAAATTTGGTATAACGTCTTTTGTGGTTGGTACTGATACATGTTTTTGTGCAGTGTTCTAAAAGACGCTAGGCGGCGGAGCAGCTCCTAGCGCCTAGAGCGCCTAGGCGGGGACTAGGCGGGGCCGAGAGTTTAGCACATTTTTATTTTTTTTCCTAAATCTATAAATATAAATATATGTATATGTATTTATTTGAAATATAGAGCCACCTATTTATTTATTTTTTGCCAAAAATTAATAATTTATTTTGTTAAAAAGAAAATAATTATACTACTAAAAGTATTTATGAATGTTTCGAAGGTTGAACATTGATCCACTAACTCAAACAAACCCATTTATGCAATTCATTTTACTCAACCAATAATTAACCTTTCACATTTAAATGGCCCATCCCATTTTAGCCCATTAGGTCTTCTAACTAACTTATGAAGAAACCCTAGCTTTGTTTTTTCTTATTAGCAGCAGCTGCCCCTAGTTCACTCACCCCTTTCAGCGTCGTTGTTTCCCCTACGCAGAAATCGACTCCCTCCATCTTTGTTTTTCTTCTCCCAGTTTAGCTTTGTTTTTTCTTCTTTTCTCTCTCTCTCTCTCTCTCTCCATCTCCTGTCTTCTCTTTTCTCTCTTCACCGCAGAAATCGACTCACTCCTTACCGTCGAAATCAGTCAACTTTGTGCCTGTGGATGGCGACGGCGAGGCTCGACAACAGCGAGGATGACAGATTTCGTCGGCGCCGAGGCCGCCTAGACAACGCCAATGCCGACTAATCGGACCAAATCGCCAAATCGGCGCCCAATCCGCCTAAACCGCCGAGCCGCCTAGCACGCCCAGCGCCTAACTGGACCGATTGGGTAAAAATCGCGGCGGTCACCCTCCGACTAGCGCCTAGGCGGCCTAGGCGCTTGTCTTTTAGAACACTCTTTTTGTGTACAAAATCATACTTGTTATGTGATACAAGCAAAATACAATCAATATACCATCCGAACCACCCCAAATTTAGAAGATAAATCTAAGCACGTCGAACACAAATCGTATTTAGCAAAAGTAAGCTGGTCATCACAACAAAAAACAATGAAGTGACTAATTGGGTAAATTATTTCATTATTTGTGTTTTTATATACTATAATACTATATTCATGTATATATGTGTGTGGATATGTGTAGACACCCCGATCTCGCACCCCTTAAACCAAACCTTAAATCGGTCTAAACTCTAAACGCGATAATTGACTTAAAACCCCAGATTTGGCCGTTCGGGACTATCGTACGCCTTATCGATGCATCGGATGGAAAAACCGAGTTCGGATTTATGATCAGGGCCCAAAACCGAGTAAACGGACACATTCTAAAAAAATCGCGAGCGCGGACCACGGAGCGGGTCCCGCACCCATAAAAAGAATTTTACCGGACATTCTTTACATTTAAAATTATATTATGTTATTCCTTGCTTATTAAAATATTTTAGATATACCGGCTTGACCAGAAAAATATTCCTAGCAACTTTCATGTTAGGCCTGCGGACAACTGGGACACCGGAGCGCGTACATCGAGACAGTTGCGGAGTGAAAAGACGGAGCCGAAAAATGTCACAGACAATTTATGCATGGCCATTCTATAATTGGCTATATGGCGGAGGAACAATTTGGTGAGTCACCCTCCTATACCCTCCACTAAGGGGTATTTTGGTCCTAAAATACTACCCCCTCCTCCATATACTTCCTTGGTTAATCAAAGAAGGGGTCATTCTATTACACCACATTCCACTCATTCACTACACCTCATTCCCATCTTTCAAACTCTCTTTCTAGTTCTTGCTACCTTCGTAGCCCCACCACTCAAACACCATACAACCACCACATCTCCACCATACACCACCACCACTACACTGTTAACGATATATCAGCAAATCAAGGGGATAATGCAAAGTAACAACTTGATTAGTATATTTAATCATCTCTCTGATATCTCAAGATTGTAAATAGCTCTATCATATCGTATCTCCTATGTATATCCCCTATCTCTTGTAAAGTCTATCTTTGTATTGTTGGGATGTATTTAAACCCAACACCACTCAATGGAAATATATCAATTCTCCTCATATCATATCAAGCAAACAACACCACAATCTCCATCCATTCAATCAAACAACAACAACAACTCAAATCAACAACAAAAAGAAGTCTTCCCTTGGGTAGACAAAGGAAGCACTCCCCCACCAACCTAAAATAGGTAAAAATCCTCTATGTAAGTGGTATCAAGAGTAATCTGATTAAAAACTCAGATTCGATCCATGGCCTCTCTTTACCTAGATAACAAGATTATCTCCTTCAATGCCCCTTCCCACCTTCCCACTAAGCTCACCCAAACCAATTTCCCTGTTTGGAAAACCCAACTCCACTCTGCTCTCATCGGACACAACCTCCTTGGCTTCATCAATGGTAGTCATCCTCAACCCGAAAAAGAAATCTCTGACCCAAACAATAGCTCTAAGAAGATTGTAAACCCAGACTTTGACATCTGGTACAGACAAGATCAACTAATCCTAAATACAATTTTAGGAAGTTGTGTCGCCACAATTCAGTCCCACATCTCTACTGTCACTTCCTCCAAGGAAGCGTGGAGTCGCCTTTCTGTTCTCTTTGCAAATAAGTCTCGATCTCGTATTATGTCTCTTAAGGAACGGCTTCATGACAACCCTCGTGGCACTCGCTCTATTGCAGAATACATGCAAGACGTCCGAGCCACGGCTGATGCTCTTGCAATTGCTGATGCTCTTGTTGCGGAGGAAGATCTAATCATTGTTGGGTTTCGTAGTAACATGCGCAGCGGAATTAAGCATTTAAAATTTATGAAACCCAAAGCCCATAGATCCATTCATATGATTAAGTCAAATACAACATAATGAATAGTAGAATACTAACCCTTAATGCCTTTGATTTTACAACCTTGAATTCGATGGAGGCTTGAAATCTTGATCACGAACAAAGCAAGAATCACGAACTATGAAGATGATAAGTTTCACCCTCTAGAGGTATCCACACCACGAACGAATATCAAGAACACTTGATCTTGGTTGCTAGACCAAATTATGAAACACGCTTTCACAATTGTAAGAACTATATGGAATTATGAATATTCTTGTTCTTCACTTTTGGGATCTTAGAACAAGAAAATAACCTCCCAAAACCCTTTGGAGGCACTCATAATCATGTGCTTAATGACTGCTGAAAGGATCCTTAAATAGGTCCTAATCCTTAACCCTTAAGGACTTAGGAAACCTAAATCCCGTCACCAAATTAGGCAACAAAGAATTCTGGCCGACTTGACTGGCACGGTCGTGCCCTACAATCTGGCACGGTCGTGCCATCTAGTCCGCGTGAATTCCCCAGCCGCCCATTTTCGGCACGGTCGTGCTTGGTAATTTGGCACGGTCGTGCCAATCATGTCGAAAGGTTTGCCTTGGTTTGGATTTATGGCACGACCGTGCCATTTTAAGGCGCACGACCGTGCCAGAGCCAAACACTGATATTTTTCCATAATTCCCATTTAGTCCTTTACGATTCGTTCTATTTGTGTGTGACCCTCTAGGATTACACTAAGTTGGCAATGGGTTCAAACATGAACCCATAAGATATGATTAGGTTCTAGCAAACCGTCATACCTACCCAAATAGTGTAACTAGATACAAGTTCGCATTCCTTTTAGAACATGTCACAATCCCTTTGTCCACGATGTCATTGAACACAAGTCATGGTCAACAAGTCAACTTGTATTGTTCAATACTTTCTCGATTCCGATATGTTGATAATCCAAATGATATTGATCCAATCAATCCATTTGAGTTTGGCCAAACATTTCACCAACATCATTCCTTCGAGGGGCCCAAGCTTGACATATCTCCGAAGAGGAACAAATCCATTTAGCTTATTATTCTTCCCTACGTGAATCCAATCATGCCAATCATACACTTTATAACTACCGTGTTAAGGCAGCGTTTGAATATGTCAAACATAATCTTCATCAAGTGGAAGACTATAATAACTTCATGTCTAAGGATTCAAATGACATAACTAATATGAGATTTATATATGACATCGACCATGACATAAATCTCATACCGCGGGTCATGTCCAGTACCTTGTTCCAAACAAGTACCCATAAATCTAACATGATCATCCCATGATCATTTAGCCTTTATACTAGTGCTTAACAAGCTCTAGGGACGGAGATTATTATAAGCAAACACGATCCATAATAATAATCTTATTATCTCTTTATCATTATGAATAAAATGATAACTTATACAACGTTTAACAAACGTGCCTAGGGCACCGACACCAACAATCTCCCACTTGCCCTAGGCCCAATTCCCTAGGTATCCAATACCCATGGACCTAACATGACCATCATGTTTAGCTTTGTGGAAGTCCCATTGTTTAGCGTGTCTGTAACGTTATCATTAGTAGGTACTTTGCATATATGTACGTCTTCCTTATCAACGATTTCTCGAACGATAAGAAAACGCCTAAGTATGTGTTTGGATTTAGGATGTGCCCTTGGTTCCTTTTGCTTGATCAATAGCACGACTATTATTGCTAATAAAGTCTATTTGATTAGCAATGCTAGGAACCATCTTAAGTTCACCCATGAACTTCTTAATCCAAACAATTTCCTTTGCGGCATCCAATGCAGCAATATACTTAGATTTTAGTATGTAGAATTAGTGACTGTACTCTGCTTGGAACCATTCCAACTTACAGCTTCACTATTGTTAATAAAACTCAATTGCGATTTTTATCATCTTCGTCAGTTTGGAAGTATGCATCTGTGTGCCCATATACACCGAGATCATCTTCCATCCCTCCATAGATCATAAACGAATCTTTAGTCCTTCTAAAGTACTTTAAGACTCGCTCTCATAGTCATCCAGTGAATCTCACCGGTGTCGGATTGATATCTACTCGTCATGCTCCAAGCATTAGATATATCCGGCTTAGTACTTATCATGGCATCATGGATCCAATTTCCGAAGCAAATGGCATCTCATTCATTTTCTCATGCTCATCTTTTGTCTTTAGGACATTGAGTCTTGCTTAGAGAAACTCCATGTAACACTGACAAATGTCCTCTCTTAGAATTTTCCTTGCAGAATCTTCTTATGACTTTGTCAATGTATGTACATTGGCTTTAAACCATTTAGCTTCCTTGATCTATCTCTATAGATCTTAATGCCAATGACTTATGCGTCATCCATATTCTTCATTGCGAAACACTTTCTTAACCAAATCTTTACAGATTAAAGTGTAGGAATGTCGTTTCCAATGAGCAATATGTCATCCACATATTAGATAAGGAATAGCACCATGCTCCCACTAATCTTCTTGTATATACAAGATTCATCTTCGTTCTTGATCAAGCCAAGCTCTATGACTTATCAAAACGGAGATTCCAACTCCCAAAAGCTTGCTTCAATCCATCCAATGAATCTTCGCAACTTTCATACCTTTTAGAATTTTCTTGACTGTCAAAACCTTTAGGTTGTATCCAATACATCCTTAAGTGAGTTCCCGTTGAGGAACGCTTGTTTTGACATCATTTTGTCAAATTTCATATTCCAAATATGAACATGTGACTATGAAAATTCTAATAAGTTTCTTGCTACCCATGTAAGTTTTTCTTCCAAGAAAAGTCATTCATCTCCTTTGGTTTTTACAGCTTAGGTTAGAATGATCAAGTTCCAAACTTGATTATTATACATGAATTGCCTTTTAGATTTTATGACTCCAAGCCATTAATCTAAATGTGGAGTTGATATTGCATCTTTGATAGGTGGTAAATACTTCATTCTAAATGAACTTTACCTCAATACTTTCTATTTCGAAATATCAAATATTCTTCTAATAGATTGTATTTATCATGTATTGCAAGAATTTGTATATCTTGAACGGACTTTTCACAACCCCTTGGGAAGATTTGTTCAACTTCCATCTTAGGGTAAAATATATTTTCTAGGTCTCGAACCATTCGAGATACATTTTTACTCCCACTGATTCTTTTAGAGATAAACCACTTATCTAGAAAAGCATCATCATAATCAACAAACCATTTGTTTCTTATGAGTAAAATTATTATCCTCAAGTTTCCTTAGGATATCCCATGAAAGTATATTTATTAGATTTAAATGTGAGTGTATCCCAGACAACTCCTTTCAAAAAAGGATCTCACCATCTTAAATCTTTATGAAAGACAAACCAAGTTTTCTTTCACCATTTAACCTCTCTTGATAGAATTCAGATTAGTATAATCATAGCGGTTTTAAATACATAACCCCAAAATGAATAATGGAAGATCACTTTGACTTTGTCATCCAACGAACCGTATCCAATAAGGTTCTTATACTTCCACGCAGACATATCATTTGATATTCTTAGTGAAGTTAATTTGTGAAACCATTTCACAACTTTAATGATGACTGTCAAATTCTTGGTTTAATTATTCATCACCATGATCCAATCATAATTTTTGAATAGTTTTACCAAGTATAATAAAAAATTTCTTTTAGCATTGCTTCTTAATGCACCATACACATCAAAATGTATTAGGTCAATTAAGATATTAGCCTTTTACCAATCATAGTAAAGGATGTCTTGGTCCAAGTAAATAAGATTTGCATAAATCATGTGATTCCAAATCATATGACTTAAAACTCCGTCCCATGGAATTTTAGATATGCATCTTTTATTTATTTGATCAAAACAATAATGCATAAAGAATTTTAACTATTTATGTTATAGCCTTTATTACTTTGTTCTTCAAGATTTAGGATATAAGATTTATTTATATGATAACACAATGAAGTAAATCATAATAAATAAAGCACTTTTCTTATTCCAAACAAGAAATTAATATCCTTCATTATCTTTTAACAAAATAATGTTTTCTACTTCATCAGTAAAGTCACTTTACAAGTGTTCTACAAACAATGTTGCAACCATTGCATCATTACCGTTTGTAGATAAAACTTTACTATAAGTAGTCTTTCATTTTACTAATTATTCTGGTATCCAATACCCAATAATTAAATTTAGAAAGAATAATTTATAACATAAAATTCCCAAGTGGTAGTCCCACTACCATTCCTTTTATTGATCATCCAGAATTTTGACTACAATTCTAAATGGTCAATCCAATTGCCATTTTTACCAAATTGCATCAATTAGAGTTATTATTTTAACCATAATTATTTCTTTTAGGTTTGACAACTCTTGTCTTACCTTTCTTTTGGCACTTGGCCCTTTTCCTTATGAACCATGAGCTCTGGAGAACCATTCTCCAATATCTTCATCTTCGCAGTTTTTCAGCATGTTAATGCAACTCGAAGAAATTCTTATTCATTCTGAGCATGTTATAGTCCATCACAAAGTGATTATAACTCTTAGGCAATGAATCAAGAATAAGATCCATGGCTAGCTCCAATCCAATTGGACTCCCAAGTTTCTCAAGATACTCTACGTAGTCATTATCTTAAACTTGTGAGGTTCCACTTATTGCCCTTTACTCCTTTTGCAAGAAGTGAATGCAATAATGGTTTTATACCTCTCTTGCTTAGATTGCTCTTTGAAACATGTAACTCAACTCCACGCCTATCTAATAGGCTTCCACAAGTTCCAAACTTTGTTGGAGTTTAAGAGCACATAATCGTGAGCATAAGACAACTCACATTCCTAGAATCATAATCATGATTCTTGTGATTGTCTATTCCGGCTTTGGGTTCTTTAGGAATAGGACCATCAAGAATGTACAACACATCTTCTTGCCTTAGAACCATTCTTAGGCTCAGGATCCAATCCATGAAGTTTGTGCCATTCTTTTGAAGCTTTATCCTTAACAAGGATTAATCGCAACGATTTTAGTTGTCATCTACAACTTATGCAAAATTTCCAAAATTTTACAAGTACCAATCTCATTAAAGAGATAAATAATGTATTTTCCAAAAATACTCCCACTAAATTATATAACCTTCATATACATCCAATGTATAATATAATTTAAATGGGCTAAGATCCAACTTTAATTTAATTCTAAGTCCGCTATGGCGGATTACACAAAATCAAATTAATTAGGTAGACAACCCTGTCAATCATATCCCATATGACTCTTAGATCCTTTCATGAGACTCTTTTAAATTGGGCTAAGATCCAACTTTAATTTAATCTTGAGTCCACGGAGGCGGACCGCTCAAAATCAAATTAATTAAGTAGACAATTTCTTGTCAATCATATCCAATATGATTCTTAGTGATCCAATTTCAAAAGCATGTTTAATCTCATCTTTTGCCTAGGCCCAAAACTGTTTTGACGCCTTATTAAGTCCAACCATTTTAAACGCATGGTTGATGTGCCTCGCTAGGGCGTGCCCACATCATCCATCTTGCTCATACATAGATAAAGTCAATGTACCTCGCTAGGGCGAACCCACATTAAAATTACCCATGCACTAACAAGTGTCTTAATCATGGCATGGCAAGAGGACTTACAACTTTCTTTGAAGGTTCATCACATATAGAATACAACATATTTATGAGCACACAAGATAAACATGTTACGCATCAAGTTTAGCCACTAAATTAATCTCCATTAATTTAAGCACAACATTTATGTGTCATTAGTTTCTCTATAATTATGAGGATGAGATTATTTGAACTTTGGTCATCATCTCCAAATCAAGACAACAAGAAGTGCGGCCGAACTAAGCCATTAGCAACCACAATTCCGCACTAATTCAAGAAACCAAGAAAGTAGTCCATGTGGCCGAAACTAAGCAATAGATGGTCTCGATGAACGTAGGCCAATTGCATTCACAATTCCACATGGAACTCCAATCAATGAATCAAGAACTTTGTTTCTCAATTTTAGCAATTATGAACTCTTCATAATTCTAATTTCGTTTTATCTTTGAAACCTTGATTGCGATCAAGTTTGGAAAACACAATCTCGATGAACGTAGATTAGCCATCCAAACCTTGAACTAATCTTAGAATCACAAGACTAAAACAAATAGGAGATTTAAACCCAAGATCCACACCCAAAACCCAAACCCTACCCCCGCGCCAAACCCTAGGTCCGGCCGGGTCAAGGCTTGGGTCCGGTCGGACCCCTTGCGAAAAATCCAAATTTTTAAAGTTCCAAAATTTATCTCAAAATTGTTTTTCCCGATTCAATTAGGATTTGGTGTTCTTGGTGATCCTAATCACCATGATTATCAAAACCTTGAATAAACGATTTATTCTTGAATCCCTAGAATATCAAAACTTTGATCCAATCAAAAATTGATAATCCAAACAATTTTAAATCCACCATAATTTTAATTGCGATTGAATAGTGCGATTAAAGTTTCTAAAACAATAAACCACATAAAATCATATAACACATAAACATCACGTAATCCAATATTCATATCATGCTAGGCACATAAACAATTTATATACACACAACATGATCTTAGTATTGAAATAATCAACATGAACGGGGCTCTGATACCACTGTTGGGTTTCGTAGTAACATGCGCAGCGGAATTAAGCATTTAAAATTTATGAAACCCAAAGCCCATAGATCCATTCATATGATTAAGTCAAATACAACATAATGAATAGTAGAATACTAACCCTTAATGCCTTTGATTTTACAACCTTGAATTCGATGGAGGCTTGAAATCTTGATCACGAACAAAGCAAGAATCACGAACTATGAAGATGATAAGTTTCACCCTCTAGAGGTATCCACACCACGAACGAATATCAAGAACACTTGATCTTGGTTGCTAGACCAAATTATGAAACACGCTTTCACAATTGTAAGAACTATATGGAATTATGAATATTCTTGTTCTTCACTTTTGGGATCTTAGAACAAGAAAATAACCTCCCAAAACCCTTTGGAGGCACTCATAATCATGTGCTTAATGACTGCTGAAAGGATCCTTAAATAGGTACTAATCCTTAACCCTTAAGGACTTAGGAAACCTAAATCCCGTCACCAAATTAGGCAACAAAGAATTCTGGCTGACTTGACTGGCACGGTCGTGCCCTACAATCTGGCACGGTCGTGCCATCTAGTCCGCGCGAATTCCCCAGCCGCCCATTTTCGGCACGGTCGTGCTTGGTAATTTGGCACGGTCGTGCCAATCATGTCGACAGGTTTGCCTTGGTTTGGATTTATGGCACGACCGTGCCATTTTAAGGCGCACGACCGTGCCAGAGCCAAACACTGATATTTTTCCATAATTCCCATTTAGTCCTTTACGATTTGTTCTATTTGTGTGTGACCCTCTAGGATTACACTAAGTTGGCAATGGGTTCAAACATGAACCCATAAGATATGATTAGGTTCTAGCAAACCGTCATACCTACCCAAATAGTGTAACTAGATACAAGTTCGTATTCCTTTTAGAACATGTCACAATCCCTTTGTCCACGATGTCATTGAACACAAGTCATGGTCAACAAGTCAACTTGTATTGTTCAATACTTTCTCGATTCCGAATATGTTGATAATCCAAATGATATTGATCCAATCAATCCATTTGAGTTTGGCCAAACATTTCACCAACATCATTCCTTCGAGGGGCCCAAGCTTGACATCTCTCCGAAGAGGGACAAATCCATTTAGCTTATTATTCTTCCCTACGTGAATCCAATCATGCCAATCATACACTTTATAACTACCGTGTTAAGGCAGCGTTTGAATATGTCAAACATAATCTTCATCAAGTGGAAGACTATAATAACTTCATGTCTAAGGATTCAAATGACATAACTAATATGAGATTTATATATGACATCGACCATGACATAAATCTCATACCGCGGGTCATGTCCAGTACCTTGTTCCAAACAAGTACCCATAAATCTAACATGATCATCCCATGATCATTTAGCCTTTATACTAGTGCTTAACAAGCTCTAGGGACGGAGATTATTATAAGCAAACACGAGCCATAATAATAATCTTATTATCTCTTTATCATTATGAATAAAATGATAACTTATACAACGTTTAACAAACGTGCCTAGGGCACCGACACCAACAATCATGCATACTCTTAAGGGCGTTGGTGATGAGTATGACCATGTTGCAGCCGCTGTCCGCGTACGTGACACACCAATCAGCTTTGATGAGTTGTTCGACAAACTAGAGGACTTTGAGCGTCGCCTCAAACGTCCGGATACCACCAGCCCAAATCTCACTCTAGCAACTGCCAATTATGCACACCGTCAGTCTAACTCCAGCAACAACCGTTCCTCGCACAACCAGACAACCCAAAGCAACAATCGTTCCACCTGGAATAATCAATCCCGCAATCAAGCCCCTTCAAACAATCGTTTCAGTTCGAACTCCTCTCGCCATAACACACATCGATCCTCCGAATGGAACAACTCCTTCTGCAATTTCTGTGATATACCAAGCCATCCAACAAATGAGTGTCGTAAGTTGGCACGATTTCTCAAAACTAATAATGTGCAGACTACCCCCTCCTCGCATGTTCAAAAATCTCAGCCTACTGTGAACTCGACATCTTTCCACAGGCCCTCCCATTCGCAATGGTTATTTGACTCTGGCGCATCACACCATGTGACTGGTGATGTGAACAATCTGAACAGTTTTTTCGGACTATGGTGGTCCAGATGAAATCAACATCAGTGATGGTACAGGTTTGAAAATATCACACATTGGCAATGCTAAACTTGTTCATAATGATACTTCCTTTTCTTTGGATAATGTTCTTTGTGCACCATCTGTCACAAACAATCTTATTTCTGTATCCAAATTTTGCCAATCAAATGATGTCTCACTCGAATTTTTTCCGTTTCATTTTATTGTGAAGGATCTATGCACGGGGGCGCAAATGCTTCGCGGGGAGAACATCAATGATGTCTACTGCACTCCTCACTCAATAAATGCTCGAGCCAATCACACTACGAAGTCTTGTCTCGACGAATGGCACCGACGTTTGGGTCACCCGTCTGTTCCAATTATTCGCTCAATTTTTCGTTCTAGTAATTTCAATTTCAATTTTTTGTCAGATCCAAAGTTCCATTGTAACTCTTGTGATTCAAATAAAAGTCATAAACTCCCATTTGCAGAAAATTCCCTTTGTAGCTCTAAGCCTCTTGAATTAATTTATTCTGATGTGTGGGGTCCTACAGATTTATCTGTTGAAGGTTTTCGATATTATCTCATATTTGTTGATCACTTTAGCAAATACATTTGGTTATATCCCCTAAGAAAGAAATCAGAGGTTGCTATTCTATTTCCTCATTTCAAAAGGCTAGTTGAAATTTTTTTCCAACACCAACTTATCACTGTTTACACAGATAATGGTGGAGAGTATGAATCTTTAGCACCAATTCTCAATGCTCATGGTGTTTCTCACTTTAAAACACCCCCTTACACGCCAGAGCACAACGGAACATCTGAACGACGACATCGTCATGTTGTTGAAACTGGTTTGACCCTTCTCCACACCGCATCTCTTCCTTTATCTTATTGGCCTTCTGCATTTCAAACAGCGGTATATCTCATTAACCGACTTCCAACTCAGGTTCTCAGATTCAAATCACCATTTCAGATGTTATTTAATCGCACCCCAAATTACTCTCGTCTCAAAGTCTTTGGGTGCTTGTGCTACCCGTGGCTACGCCCATACACCACATCCAAGCTTCAACCTAGATCAAAACCATGTATTCTTCTAGGTTATTCAACAAATCAGTCTGCCTATAAATGTTTTGATCCAATCTCGAAGAAAACCTACATCTCTCGCCATGTGAAATTTATTGAGCATGTATTTCCTATGCAGAAAGAAAGTAGACATCTTGTGTTCTCTTCTCCAGCAGTTGACTCCTCTTGTATGGACCTGAATGTAAGTGCTCCTCCACATTTACCATTTACATATGTTATCTCACCAGATCACACTACCACATCCACTAGTCCTTTCCTCTCAAATACATCTCCAGTTCAAAATCAACCAACTGCACCAACTACTGATCAGTCTCATGTTGTCCCTCCTGTCGACTTACCCTCAAGTCCAAGTCCTCCCCTACCCGCTTCCCCACCCTTCTCACCCTCCGTATCCCATTTAGATAATACCCCACCGCAATCACCTGCCCCTCCCGCTCTTCCATCTCCCCCAAACCTTCGCCCTCCAACTGCTCGTAAACCAAACCCTAAATATTACAATCCTAAGTTTGTCAATCACATCACTGCCCACCCTATGCCCTCAACACTTGAACCAAGAAATACATCTGAAGAAATGCAAAATGAAAAATGGAGAGCAGCAATGTCAGAAGAGTTTGATGCGCTTATGCGTAATGGCACTTGGGATCTTGTTCCAAAACGTGATCAAAACTTAGTAGGTTGTCGATGGGTCTATCGTATTAAGCGGAATCCAGATGGAACAATTGCAAAGTATAAAGCCCGACTTGTAGCGAAGGGATATCATCAACGTCCAGGGTTAGATTTCACCGAAACGTTCAGTCCCGTCTCCAAACGACCACCATTCGCCTTATTCTTAGTCTCGCTCTGTCCTATGGCTGGCCACTTCGACAGTTGGATATTAATAACGCCTTTCTCCAAGGCACACTTTTGGATGATGTTTATATGATTCAACCTCCAGGCTTTATCCATCCTTCGCTGCCCAATCATGTCTGCAAGTTAAAAAAAACCCTTTATGGTCTAAGGCAAGCCCCTAGAGCTTGGTACCAAGAACTCAAAGGTTTCCTCCTTCAATCTGACTTTACCAATTCAGTGGCTGATCCGTCTTTATTTGGAATCCTTCATTCTCCAACTTGGTCGCAGATTTTCTTTGAAAGATCTTGGGATACTACACCAGTTCTTGGGTGTTGAGGTGATACACACCACCACTGGCCTTTTCTTGTCTCAACATCGGCACATTTCAGATCTCCTCGACTCATTTTCCATGGCAGGTGCAAAAGAAGTAACAACTCCCATGTGTCCAACAACACCTCTATTACTTAAGGATGGATCTGCTCCTATTGACCCGACTCCTTACAGAAAATTGATAGGAGGTCTTCAATATCTTTCTCTAACACGTCCAGATGTCTCATTTGCTGTCAATCGGTTGTCGCAGTTTATGCATTCACCAACTGAATTACATTGGACAACATTGAAACGTGTTCTTCGCTACTTAAAAAATACCATCCATCATGGACTCTTCTTACATAAGGGTACACCCCTGCAATTGAAGGCCTTTAGTGACTCAGATTGGGGAGGTAATCGAGATGATGGTCGCTCCACCACAGCCTATATCATTTATTTGGGCTCTAATGCAATCTCCTGAAAGTCCAGTCGTCAAAAGTCTGTCTCTCGTTCCTCATCGGAAGCTGAATACAAAGCAGTTGCTAACACTGCTGCTGACATTATGTGGGTTCAAAATCTGCTACATGAACTTGGTATTAAGCTGCGCCATCCTCCGTCTCTATTCTGTGACAATACAGGAGCTACGTATTTATGCGCGAATCCAGTTTTTCACTCGCGAATGAAGCATATCTCCCTCGACTATCATTTTGTTCGCGAGTATGTTGCACGTTGTAGTCTCAAAGTTCAACATATTTCCACCAAAGATCAGCTTGCTGACTCTCTTACAAAACCGTTGAGTCGTCACCGATTCATTGCTCTTCGCTCCAAGATCGGAGTCTCCAATGGAGCCTCAATCTTGCGGGGGCGTGTTAACGATATATCAGCAAATCAAGGGGATAATGCAAAGTAACAACTTGATTAGTATATTTAATCATCTCTCTGATATCTCAAGATTGTAAATAGCTCTATCATATCGTATCTCCTATGTATATCCCCTATCTCTTGTAAAGTCTATCTTTGTATTGTTGGGATGTATTTAAACCCAACACCACTCAATGGAAATATATCAATTCTCCTCATATCATATCAGTGCTCTTATACACCACCAAAAAAAACAACCACAAACAACCTTCAAACACTAGCAAACTCAAGCAAACAACACCACAATCTCCATCCATTCAATCAAACAACAACAACAACTCAAATCAACAACAAAAAGAAGTCTTCCCTTGGGTAGACAAAGGAAGCACTCCCCCACCAACCTAAAATAGGTAAAAATCCTCTATGTAAGTGGTAAGAAATGTAAGGCTTTGCATGGTTTAGTTTGGGGTCTAGCCATTAGATGGCTAGATCCCCATTTTCTCTTCATGTAATCCATGTTCTAGCTTGTAATCTTCATGTAAATATGTTATAAATGTTCAAACTTCAGCTCTATCATGTATATATGTGTTGCATGTTCATTCCATGTTCATCTCCAAGTCTTAAGTGAAGGTTTCAAGCATGCAAATGAAATTTCTTTCAAAGTGCCCACAATCTGTCCACTTCTTGCTCTCTCATGATTATCTGAGTTTTGGTCCATATTTGTTGATAAATAGCCTCTTTATAATGTTCATAACATGTTATAGTACTTGCATGTCATGTTTGATTACTTGATTCCATGTTTAGATCATGTTTTGAAGTTTGTTTCCATGCTCTATGACTGCTGTCCAGTATATTCTGCTCCTGACCACTCTGTCTTTCCATGCAATAAACATGCATCAAACTTGATTTATGGGTTTGGGTCATGAAATGAAGATTGTTCCCAACATTCTAAGGAAACCCCTCATGCCTTTTAAATAATTTTGTGACCTCATAAAAGGCCTTTTTCCATTTCTTGATTCAAGTGCATGCTCTTAGAACTGAAGCTGTCCTGTTTCTGACATTAGATGTCAGAAGAGTTTTGAAACCTCTAAACATGTTTTCTAGACTTAAATCTTCCCAGGATTCATATTTGATATGTGATATTCAACATTCATGTTTTGATTTTCGCCATATTTGCATGTCTTGATGATGTAAATTTCGAATCAAAATGAGATGTGCTCTGTTTTCCAGTTCTGGGCAGATTTGACTTCTGTGTTCATGGCATGAATTGAGCATGAGAAACTAATCCATAAATCCCATTAAAACTCATATGTGTTATCTAACATGTTGGGAGAATATCACAAGTTGTTTCCCTGGATTTGGATGTGTTTTGGGTAGGTACGTTGGCTCACGAACAGGGAGTGGACTTCCATTCAGCAACTTGGCTTGGCTTGGACATTCATTTGATTATGGGATTTGTTTCCCACTTTTTTGTATATGTGTATAATCTGTACATAATACCCTTTTACCTTACATGTTCTCCTTTTCTCAATGTGTTCAAACTATTTTCAAAACCAATCGGGAATTCACCAAAACCGGTTCCCGGTTGCAATCAAATAAACCGACCTAGATTAGGAAACTCCTTATACATAAACACACATTTTTTCTAAAGTTAGGACATAAAAGGCATTTTCGGAAAGGCAAATTAAAATCAAGCGTAGGCGGAAGCATGCATAAAGACCGTAAGGGCGAGTGGAGTGCTTAACACCTTCTCTTCTCGTAACATAGCCCCCGAACCCACTTTTTCAAAACAAAGGTTTTATCTCTATTTTCCAAAATGAAATGAGGTGGAGGCTCTTCTTTTCAAAACTCGAGTAGGGAAACCATTGCGAGAACGCGAGCGCGGATTAGGTTTCGAGCGCGGGCTCTCACAATATGTACATGTGTTTATGTATTGTTAGAAAAATACATTCAATAAGGATGGGTAACGTAAACAAATTATAGATATTACTGTTAGTGCAAAACAATGGTGTTGTCCCCAGTGTTGCTCAGACGGTTTTAATAATAGTTTTATCATTTATTCACAAAATTATTAGATATTAATGTTTAATATTTTTTGCAAGATTATTTTTAATTGTAGTCTACCAAAATGATGGAGTTACAAACAAGGGGTTAGTTAAAGAAAGAATTACGCATAAATGGATATTTATGCGTAATTTTGGAAGAGAAAAAAAAACGTATGAGAAGACCTTGTCAACCATTTCTGCTGAGTACATGGGTACAAGGCAGGAAAGCATAGAGAGTACAAGAAGAAAGTGCACAAGAGATGAGTGGTTGCTACAAAGTATGAACCATGATCTACTTGGAGCTAAAAAATAGGAAACGTGATCTCAACTCAACCAAATGGAGGATTTCGTGCGACAATGAGTAGGGCTCCAAGTTTTGGAGCCTATATATAGGAGAAATAATAAAGTTACAAAACATGGCTACAAAATGTGGTCTACAAAATGAGGTGTCATAATTGTGTTGGTGTATTTAGTTGGAATGTGCCGGGTCCACTATCGATGTTGCCAATGAAATATCATCACCACACCTTGTATCCTTTATTTTGTAAACTTCTTTTGTAACCTTAGCATTGCCCTATATATAGTGCAATGTTGGACCAAAATTATTGACACAGTTCTTAAGCCAAAAACTGTACTTGTATTATATATACACATGGCAGTGTTATCCAAAGTGTTAACAACACCTAATCCGACACCAGCAAACAATTGACAATTAGAGAGTGTTCTTTTGTGGGTTTTCTGGTTGTGGAATTTATTTAGATTCTTACCAAAATGTAGAAGGGAGAGAGAATGGGGAATGAGTCGGGAGAGGAAAGGGGAGTTAGCTGGGGTGGGGGAAAGGGTGAGGACTACAAAAAGGGCAGGGAGGGCCTGAAGAAGGATAAAGAAAGGGGATGGGTGGTGGCAGATTGACTAAGGGGAATGAGGCGGAGAGAGGGAAGGCTGGGATGGTGGGGTGGGAAATGAGGAGGCAAGGAAGGAATTTGGTTATTGATGTTAGATGTAGCTAGAGCCGTCAATTCGGAAAAAACGGGACGGGACGGGATGGGACGAAACTCTGATATCTCGCTACTATGCGGGATGGAAATTCCCCATCCCGTCTCATCCTACCTCGGGACGTGGGACAATTCGGGACAACGCGGGATAAGAAGACGCGATAAAATAGACGATTGTTCAAGTTGAAACAAGCATTCAACGACCACTTGAAACTACGTATTCTAAACTTTATAACAAAAATATTAAATCCAATTCTTTACATAAGTACATATCAATGATAAAAATGTTATGATCAAATTTTATACTAAAATCCAACTCTTTACATTCAAATAGTTGAGAAAACAAAATAAAATGCAACTTAAGTGTAAAAAGGCAAGAAATGATGACAGCAACTATGGGAAGTGGGAGTAACTCGGACTAGGCAGAGAAGGTAGGAATTGACGAGTTGGTCTTGGACCTTGGTCAGTTGGATTAGGAGTAAGTCACTAAGTTAGGCCTAGCAGGATTGGGCCTAGGGTTAAAAAATGTGGGACGTCCCGTCCCGTCCCATCCCGTGTTGTCCCGCGTCCCATACGGGACGGTCCCAAATTGACGGCTCTAGATGTAGCCGTGTAGGATTTGTTTTGTTTTTTATTTAAATTTTTATTATGTGGAATTAATAGTTGTCATTTGAATCCCTCATTAATTAGTTTAAACATTTAAAGTTATATACACAAATTACGAGGTGTTAATTTAAGATCTCTAATTTTACATTTATTAATTTAAGATCTCTGTGTTTCTTCAGGTTCTTCTTCCTTTAATTTTGATCTTACTTTGATTAATTTAAGATCTCTAATTTTACATTTATTAATTGCCAATACATTTAATAAATGTAAAATAATGGATTTTGTTTTTAGTTTTTATTTCTTCAATTCTAGTTCTTAATTAGGATTTTCTTTTGTAAACTAGTTTCAATTTCTTTCCATTAGTATTTACTTGTTTCTTATTCAGATTTTATCGATTAAGGTGGTATATAAATTTCAAACACTCTCTCTAAATTCACTCTCATATCTGATTTTGGGATTTCTTTTATATAACTCTAAGCACAAAATCTGATTTTTTTCTTTTTCTTTTTTATCTTTGATTTGAATAATTCAAGAGGAGTGATGGTTAATTTGTGTTTGATTTTATTGCTTTCTCTCCTTCTTGGGAGCCTTTGCATCCTCCCCTTGTTGGGAGTCTTAGTTTTTGTGAGATTGTTGTTGTTTGTTCAATCTAGCGGTGTATGGGAACCTCGATTGGCGGTTAGCTAATCCAGATGCCTTAGAAAATTGTGTTTTCAAAGCTAAATTTGTTCTGAGTCAGGATCTTGTAAATGTCAAGATTGGGCAGTTTCCAAGCTACGCTTGGAGAGGTAGCTGTGTGTCCCAAGATATTGTGAAGAGAGACACGAGGTCGAAGATTGTGTATCGTCATAAAATTCGCTTCCGGGGTGATACATGGCTTCACAATGGTACTAGTACATTTGGTGGCATTGTATGCACGGACATCATCGTTTGTCATCCCTCTAGGTACTTTTATGTAATTCAAATTGCCAATGTAATGATCGATAATATTTGGGTTGAGCCTCTAAAATTTGTGGAGAGCCTACTCGAACTCTTATACTTTTGCATCTAATTTAATGGCAGATTGAATTTCAACATGGGCGCACATTATAAAAACCCAAAGTACTAATATTTTAGATCAGTCTCTTAAATGTCATAACGAAAATCTCAAATTTACTCTTTCTATCCTTAAATGAATGTCAATTGAAAAAAAAAATGTCCCAAAATGAATGTCTTTTTAAAAAAAATAACTTTGTTTTTAAATGTGTTTTTACCAAAAAAAAAAAACATTCATTAGTCTCTTTATAATTACAAAATTAAATATTTGGAAAGAGAATTGCATGATTATATATGAGTTTTTGCCACTAAATTGTATACTCCCTCCGTCCCCGCTCACTTGACACCTTTTGATTAAAACTGGTCAACTTAGGGTTGTTTTGACCAACACTTTATAGAAATATTTATGTTTCAAAAAAAAAAATTAAAAATTGTTATTGAGAGGATTTTTAATGGTGATCATTTTACATTTTTTAATTTTTATTCGGATCATAAATATTTTTATAAAGTGTTGGTCAAACTGACCTTAAGTTGATCAGTTTTGGTCAAAAGGTATCAAGTGAACTGGGACAGATGAGTAAATAGTAAAAAAAAATCAGATGTCATTTGAAATAAAATTCAAACATTTATTTAAGAACGTGTATTATTTATACACCATCGTAAGTACTATAAAAATACTATAAATAAAAAGTTTTAAATACTCATTAGGACAGTTAAGATTGATCTAGATTATTATTCAAAATTGACTCAAATTAACATAAAAAAAAATGAGAATAACTTTCCAGTACGTACGAGGGAGTACAATTTATTGGCCACAATCAATTAGGCTATACTATTAATAAAAGAGCAATAATCAATTATCCCTATGCTACCGGTAAAAGAGCAACAATACGGAGACACTCTGATGTCATGAAAATGAAACACACTAAAGATAACAAGTATGACACTAATACAATTGTATTAATTTTCATTTAACATGATCTAAATAATTTCCGATTAGTTACGCCATCGTGTCAAATGGATCTCACTTTTATGACACTACTACAAGTACAAACAATTGGAGTTGTCATACCTCGACGACCTTATCGCATCTTAAGGTGCATGTACCTATAGGGATCTCACTTTTATGACACTACTATAAGTACAAACAATTGGAGTTGTCATACCTCGACCTTATCGCATCTAAGGTGCATGTTCCTAGAGGCAGACTTGAGGCATGGATATTGGGTGGCGGTGAACCCTATATCTAATATTGGTGTAGTATAGTGGTAAGTGTTTTTCTGCGTTACTTGATTAACTCAAGTCCGGTTCTCACAAGTGTTTTTTAGTTTGTGCCCCACTTTGATTTACTCATGGGTCCGCCACTACTGCTGATGTACCAAAACAAAATTTATTAAAAAATAAAAAAAATTATACTGATCCGAAAAATAATCACCCAAACAACATCCAACATCAAAGTTGGGTACAATGTGACACGCCCAGAAGAAAGTTCATGAACGATGTGATGTCAATATGTACGTACTACATTGTCCCAATCAACATCTCCAAATACCAAGAGAGATGAAAATAAATGGCTATAACCAACACTAATATTGCAGGCTCTCCTCCATTCTACAACCCACCCAGTTGAGGGAAGTAAATGGATGAATTTTAATTGGAGCAACTTTCTTTTTTTTTTTTTTTTTTTTTTTTTTTTTTTGCATTTTCCAAGAAGTTCATTAAAAAAAACTTGCAACGATGTTCAAAAAGTAGATTTGACTGTAGAGATGTCGAAGGATTCATGGCGTTGAAAAAGGGAAAACATTCACCGAGATTCATCACCAAGAAAGGTTCCAAAGGCATCTGACAGCATTGAATGGTCCTTTCCACGCTCCGTGCAGGAACCAAACCAGTTTGAGCCAAGAAGGAAATCCGGCCTTGAATAATAATCCAAATGATTTGTAAATTGATCCTTTCTTTCACATTCCACTGCTTCATGCTTAACTTTGTGTTTTACCAAAAAGAGAAAAAAAAATCAGAAAAGCAACTTGATCAAAATGAAAAAAATGATACCCTAATTTTCCTGGATAATTCTCCCTCCGTCTCCGTAAGTTAGTCCCATTTATTTTCGTTGTTAGTTTGAATAAAACTTGAGCAATAATTTAGGTTATTCTTAGTTACCTTATGAAAATCTAAAATTTGTTACTGATACACCATTATACTCCCTCCGTCCCAAAATAATAGTCCCATTTCCAAAATTAAAGCTTTAAAATCACTCAATTTCTAAAACTTATAATGTAACCTTAAAATGTTTGAAAAGTCAAAATGGGACTATCAATTTGCGACGGAGGGACTACATATGATATTATTGATAACAATTTTTAGATTTTCATTAAGATAATTAAAAGCTAACTAAATTATTGCTCAAGTTTCATTAAATTAACAACGAAGAAAGAGGAACTAATTTTCTGGGACGGAGGGAGTACATAAATCAGGTAAAGACTAACCTGGTATGGTATTTACTGACTGATATTCATCCAATGAGCTCCCACTGAGAGGTGTATAATCACTGAAAACTGAAGTAGCAGAGTGACCTAAAGGGGATATCGGGTCAGCATAATCATCCCATTCTGACTCATGGATGTTTTGAGATAAGCTGTCAGCAACTTCACCACCTAGCACATCTGAAATTTGCTTCTGGCACGAATTACTGCTAATCTTTGGGAATTTCAGACTTCGTGATTCATATAGCACGGATTCCAAGAGGCCATTGTTTCGGGGTGAAAGACAAACTGACTTGCTCTGCTCGATCGGAGGGGACTGGATCAAAGTATCAACAGACTCAAGGGAAGGGAGCGGGGAAGAAGGTGGGCCCCAGCTACTACCCGCCACTTGATTGTCTGAATATTGGAGTGAAGGGAGCTCCAACTTCATCGCCCATGGAATGGGAGATGAAGATGAAGAGTTGCCATTTGAAAAGGCATGGCTGCCTGCAAATAAAAACGGGGACGGACGATATGGAGAAGATGAGGAAGAAGTAGTAAACTCGTACGATTCAGCGGCAATCTTCTTTGAAATATCATCATTAAAACCGGGGAAAAAGGATTCAGATGTCCGAACACGCTTAAGAGACGGAGGATGATGATGATCCGTTGGAAAGAGAAAAGTGTTACTTTGCCCAAGGAAGCCGTTTCCTTGATCAAGAACCACTGGTGGATATAACGGTTGATTCAGTTCTAGATTCTCAAACTCCACAGCTGGAATCTCTATGTTATTATTGGTTGCCAGGATTTCAGAATGCGTTGTATCCCCACTTGCGAATGTAACCATGTTTTGACTTTGTTGATTCTCATTATATGCTTGGAAGCAGATGTCAGGAGGGTAAATCGGTAATCCGACACGCTGCCTTCTTTTGATTCTGGTGTTCCAAAAGTTCTTTATCTCATTATCCGTTCGTCCGGGTAACTGAAAGGAAATAAAATTGTAAAAATATATAGATATATCAGTAAACTCCCATCACTAAATCTCCCAAATCTGTGCATTCCCACATTTTCATTTCACAGTTCATTTTTATACCATCATCCTATACAAAACCACCATTATATAGGCAGACAGAGAAAATGATATACATTGACAAATTAAATCTATTCCTATAGTAAATAAGTTACATAAATAATAGAAAAACCAAGGACGAAATTACGAGTAGACTCAAGCTTGCATCTGTTTGTCGGGATTAGGTTTTTAAGATTGATCATACATAAGAACTCCAGGCATGCCTGCGATAGCCCTACTCTCACTTAAAAAGCATAGAAAACTAACCCTATGAACTGAAGAAAAAGAACTGCACAGCTAATTTACAATATTCACTTTTAGGTTTTTGTAATACCAATCTTAACCCCCCCCCCCCCCCCAACACACTCTCTCTCTCTCACACACTCACACACAAACAATAAGCAAAACATTGGCAAGTAAAGTTCACTTGTTCTACCAAAATGTCTCTTCTTTATTGGCACTAATTTTTTATCCCAAAACAGTAGTTGTAAGTCATAATAGGCTATAGTGTTTATGGTCCTGGCCATGAAATGATGACCCAATCAGTAACTGTCACCCATGATTTTGTGCCCAAGATTATGTATCTTTTTTGTTTTCCCATAGCATTGCTCAAGATAAAGTCGATCTGGTATTACATTCCAAGTTAAAATGACCATATCATGTCTGAATAGAAACATGACAACATTAAGCGTTGACGTGCTAGAGTAACAAATTATTTGCCAAATATAAACATAATAGAAATAACATTAGTAGGGAGGCAACTCACATTTTACTTTTTTTTATTATTATTCATTTAGGAATCAGGGGGTTTTAGTATTGAAGAGATTAAAGTATGAATAAGATTAACGCAACTCCACCTTTCTCTCAATCGCTTGGCGAAGCAACTCATATTTTACTTTCGTTTTTTTTTTTTCCAATTAGGAATCAAGAGTTTTAGTATTGAACAGATTAAAGTATGCATAAGATTAACGCAACTCCACCTTTGTCTCAATCGCTTGGCGCTAGACATAAAAACTTTCCCCCATTTCCCTAATACCATAAACTCACCAAGTATTTTAAGTATGATCTAAATCAAATTACATTAAGGGTTCGTCTGGTTATGAGTTCTATCACCCCCAAAATGTTTGATGTTCATTTGGAAAGGTTGCAGTTACATAGAAAACAAAAAGAATGGGGATTGAGGTATGTATAATGACCTAAGCCCTGAAACCCGGTCCACTACATAAGCACCACGCGCTGACCCACTGAGCAAAAACCTCTTGGGGGTTAACTGGCCCACCACAAGCTCTTAAAAGTCCACATCTTTCTGACGTGGATGAGGAATATTACAATCTCCCCCACTCAAATCTTTGATGTCCCCGGCAATGCCCACTAGGTCCACTAGAATCATACCCCCGGGCGAGCTCACAATCCTTACGACCGGGGTTATGCTCTGAAACCATTTGTAATAACTCGAGCCCAAACACAAAGTGTGTACTGCATAAGCACTGTGATTGACACACTGAGCACAGGCATCTGGGGTTAACTGGCCCACAACAGGCCTACCCGAAAGTCCATGGATAATGTTGATGCCATTAGGAGTGAATGGATACTTTGCATGACAATCAAAGTCCACATCAATCCGATGTGGGGTAAGGGATATCACAATATTTTAACCATGTTACTGAGTGTGTGTGAGAGAGAGAGAGCATAGATCTAATAGTTTAGTTACACAAGAGGGAGGGAGAGAATCTTGGATCCAGTTGGACCTAGTTGTAGAAGAATGATGTAGTACTCATATTAGGAATCTTTTGTGTTTATTCATTTCATAACATTACTCACTCTACCTTTATCTCAATTGCATGGCGCTGGACATGAATTATTTTCCTACTTCCCCGAGTACCATTACCAAGTATGTACGGGAATACAATACCTAAATTACATTATAACAACGGCTCTTCTGGTACAACATTTTTGAAAAACAACTTGCGTGATCCTAGCCAAGTATGACTAGACCCAGCGATCAAACGCCGAATCTTTGGATCGTTCTAACTCGGTTTCGATATACTAAACGTCGACACAATGCTTATTGGAGACGCAAACCTCAGTACCAGACACTATTGTATTTGATTATTCGATCGATGATGGAACCTCGACCAGTTGTCTATATGTAAACAAGAACCACAGACGGGATAAGTGAAAACAACACAAAAGGGAGATGAGAAACTGTTTGATAAGTCAAGAACCAAATTCCACGAGATTGCTCTATATAGCTAAAACAGTTCATAAGAACCACGAGAGACTAACTCCCAGTTTATCATAAAACTCAACATATTTTTGTACATAGGAAAATTTGCTATGTACACCTAGTCACACATGCACTCGAAAAGGATATGATGAAGCCCGTACATAGCACATGCATGGAAGATTCGTGCATCATAGCCCATTATGTTAGGATTGTTCTCGTTGAGTTTTTTTTATCTTAGTCTAACTAAAGTTAGAATAAAAAAAATTATAAAAAAAATTTTAAAAAAATTCATACAAACATTAATCTATTCGCTCATGGTTTAGTGCAATTGTTATATACTATTACTTTGAGCCATTCTGGCATGTATGCGCCATTGTTACCTTCGGATACTAAGCATCCTAATTCCACTTCTTTCTTTCAATTTTTCTTCTTAGCCAACCTTTGACCAAGAGAACGGAAGCCTTGGCGCACCGCTTGAGGTGTTACCGTGTGACCTTGAGGTCACGGGTTCAAGTCTTAGAAGCAACCTCTTGCATATTTATGCAGGGTAAGGTTTGCCTACATTTCACCCTTGTGGTGGAGACTCTTACCCGGACCCTCGCTACGCGGGGATGCTTTGTACACCGGACTACCTTTTTTTTATCCAACCATTCACCAAGAGCACGTAGAAAAAGTTATATACATGCCCTACATAGTTAAGAGATTTTGAGTTTTTCATTTTAGTGTTGCAAGTATAAAGAGACTAGTGAAAAAAAATGGTAAAAAATAATTTAGGGACAGTTTTTTCAAAAAAGACATTCATTTTGGGACAAACATTTCTTGAAAATGGACATTCATTTAAGCACAGAGGGAGTATGAAATCAGAAGCTATGATTGTGAACTCTCTTGAAACATCAAAGCATATCACAACAAGCTGTTTTCTGTCAATACTAGCATGATGCTATTGATTCAACGTTAGGAGACTGTTTCCCTGGGAAGTGATTTCCGGAGAATGAAGTCTCAATAAAAAGAGAGGTTATATTTGCTTGGACAGTTGCCTGGGAAGATATCCCAACTTGTTACATTTACATAGACGAATAAAAATATCAGTGAGTTGATGACTCATGCAGACAAGCGTAGGGAAGATTAACAAACAATTTTATATAATTGTTATTAGACATTTGGTCGTGTGCTTCACAGAAGGGCAAGTTTGGTTTTCTTAATTTTTTCTTACCCTGCATTGTATACGTCAAGCTTACATGATTTGTACTGTTTTAGAACTATCTCTAGCATACATTACTGATAAAAAAATCAGTAGCATATTTAAGTCAGATGGGCGTGGTCAAGAAGCTATCTCCTTTATGTTCTAATTTCATAAAGGATGTTTGATTTTCATTCAAATGGGAAAGAAGCCATGCTCCAGCGAATATTTAGCCAAAATAACATTCTACCTCAAACCCAAAAATTACAAAAAGCCATCTACTTGGACCACCATAACCCAGAAATACTTCCAAAATCTCTCAAATTATTAAATGAGGACAGACAAAACAGAAAACAGCAAACATGCAATCTCCCGTTCAAAGAGAGTGAAAGCAAAAGAGAAAAAGAAAATACAAATTCTGCAGGAAAGAAACTGAGGCTAGCATTTAACGAACAGCCGCCACCCTTCGTCCAATTTTTATGATGTCTACAATAAACTCTGAAGTCACATTCTGAAACCAGTGTTCTAAAAATCGGCCTAGGCGCTAGGCGGCATCCTCCCGCCGCGATTTCAAGCAAATCGGCCACATTAGGCGTTAAGCGGGCTAGGCGGCGCTAGGCGGAGCTCGGCGGTCCAGGCGGTCAGTCGGGCTAGTCGTTATTGGCGTCGACTAGCGGACCTAGGCGGACTCAGGCGGACCTAGGCGGCGGCGGAAATGGAGTTATTGGTGGCACCGTGGCGGAGAAGAGAAGGGTGGCAGTGGCGCCATGTGGAATAGGAGAAAAGAGAAAGACGAGAAATAGAGAGAAATGGAGAGACGGAGAGAACGCTAGAGAAAGAAGAGAGAAACGAGAAAGAAAAAAAAAAGTAGAATGACTGAATGAGGACGACGGCGCAAATGACTGAATGAGAGAAAGAGGGAAAAGGATTAGGGTTTACTGGTTTTTAGGTTGTTGGGTAATGGGTTGGGCCTGGGTGTGTAAACGGATGCAAATGGGCTGGGATTTTTTTTTTTTTTCTGTGGCGTGTGTTGTGTTGTGTGTTGTGTTTGTTTGGTTTAAATTGTGACTTCTATTATCTCTCCGTCTCAAAATAATTGTAGTTATTAAAATTAAATGTTAAAAAAAATATTAATACATAAGAGTTAGGACTACTGATATGACAATATTTAAAATTTATGTGTAAATCCTAGTCCCCGCCTAGGCCCCTAGGCGCGGCTTCGCCGCCTAGGCCCCGCCTAGCGCTTTTTAGAACACTGTCTGAAACCCAACAATCCATAAACAATATTGAAGTAAAAGAAGAAGCTTCAACTCAAGAAATCTCCTTGCATGACAAGAATTTTTTGCTCATCTCGAGACAAATCTCGAAAAAAGATGGGAAGAGGAGAATCCTTCCAACCCAACCTCAACAAACCAGTAACCGAGAGCTTTAATTGCATTAAAAAAAATGTTGGCGTCATCTAAGATACTAGTAAAATAGAATACAGTATAGAAGTTTCCTTGCAGAAGAATTAGAAATTGTTTCTATAGCACCCTTGGAAGCAACAAACTTTAGAGTTCATTCCAAGTTTAGGATAGATACATTATCCTTGATAATAAATAACACCCATGATGCCTTTTTTTTTTTCTGCTTAATACAACTTGTGGCACTAGTGTCTAACGAAAAGAAGGAGCTTCAACTTAAGTGGAGAAGGAATGAACATAAAAATCAATCTATAATGATAAAGATATAGCTAAATGTTGGGTTAGGGAGTCTAAACCAATGAGGAACGTGATTGGGGTAAAAGTTTGAACCTTGGAGGAGTTTGAGTTGGAGCGGAAGTACTCAAGGAGGGGGGAAAGGAGGAGGAGACCAAAGTCGCGAGGGAGCATTCCGGGAGACATGCGACCGCTTAGTTGCATAACCCCAGAGCCAGTATTACATTGTTTCCTCTTTGTTTATGCTCGGGGTTTCGACTCAAAATATGTTTAGGGATTTTGTGTAAACCCTAGATAAGCATGGGTGACAGCCAGAAACAATGTGTGCTTGTCAAGAAACCTAGGAATCACAAGAGTGAGCCACAAAGAGTGTCAAGGAGAGGGTCGGAGGTTAGGAGAGCCATGAGAGGTAATCCTACAACCCGGCCATAACCGAGATGTGTGAGTTCTTCTTAGAGGAGATATATAGAGCGTTGTACATGGAGAGCAGTCATACTTGTATCTAAGTGATTTTATGTGGAAGTTGTAAGTTGCAACCACAGTTATATACTCCCTTTGTCCCGAAAAGATAGTCCCATCTTGACATTTTATGGTCAATAAAAATAAACTTTGACCAAACGTTGGTGTCAATTTAATGAACACAATGAAATTCTAAAAATTATTGATAAATCACCTAATGATTTATCAATTACAAATTTTGAAATTTCACTAGAATAATCAGCTCATCACCAATAGTTGGTCAAAGTTCATTTTTGTTGACCATAAAAAGTCAAAATGAGACTATCTTTCCGGGACAGAGGGAGTATTGATTATAATGTATGTCATGGCTTGGCAACGCCCCCAGACATAGTCATGTGTTGACGAACTTGGTTACCAAATCTATGTGTTATTTGTTTCATATTATCTGTGATATTGATTCTTCCCATGTTAGGACTGCTGTATGGGCTAAGTGGGTGTGTGACCCCCCAAAGCCATAAACCGACAAACTACATCTTTAATCATGATTTTCTACCGAAGCTATCACAGATAATATTTAGGACATGCTTATAGAACATAATAAACATAACTGGTCTAGTAATATATGAGATTAAAAGAGAGATCGACACACACCTCAGCAGCCATTCGAGCCCATTTGTTTCCCATCTTTGCGTGGAGTTCAATGATGCGATTCTCCTCCTCTGTTGTAAATGCGCCTTTCTTCAGATCAGGTCTTAAGTGATTAGCCCAACGTAGGCGGCAACTTTTACCACAACGAAATAGGCCAGAATGCTTTTGCACAGCATTCCAATTCCCCTCTCCATGTTTGTTCACATAATCCACTAAAATTGCATCTTCTGCAGATGTCCAGGGGCCTTTCTTCAGTGGACCACTTGTTCCCATGCTCCCTTCCCCACTGTTAGTTTCTTCAAGCGGTGGCGAATCTATGTAACCTCCAGCCATCATTCTGTCCTCACTATCACAACTCATATTACTCATCTGCATTGCCACATAAAAAAATAAACGAACTGAAATTGAAAAGGAAGTACCCGCTAGTCCCTCCATTCCAAAATGAAAGTTAAAAAAATCAAATTTTCTCTCGATCAAAGAGTAAACCTTAAACTTTTTCGGGCATTAACTTTGGGACGAAGGTGTTAATAGAAATCAAGTAGCATGTGATGGGAGACTAGACCAGAAATTACAGATAATCAAACAGCACTTACATTTTCTTAATTGAATAACTTGAAATCAACTACTAGCATATATGATGTGAACCTAGCAATATACATCAACAGACATGAATAAAAATGCAAGAATCTTACCTGATCGAAGAGGACTGCTGAAGCTATTGCACAATTTGAAGAAACAAGCAACTCCTCATGAATTCAGGGAGAAAAACAAATAGCAAAATATCCTAGAGAAGGAAATTGATAAAAAATTGATTAACAAAAAAAAATCCCCACCCAGAAAAAAAAAATCAGAAATCAGGAGAAACCTATCAAAACAATGTCAACTACGAAAAAAAATATATAAAAAATAAAATCCAAGTTTCAAACACAAATGAACAGATCTAATTGAGCTCAAAACAGCAAAAAACAATCATTTATCCCGCTTAAAGAAATGGGAAGAAAAAATTTGGAAGAGGAGAATCACAAGAACAAAAGCAATCATCAAAACGGATAATCATTTATAATAGCCCCCAAAACCCTAGCCGTAATCAGTAAAGAACGAAGGGCTCGATCCAATCATAGAACTTGAGATATATAAACATATATCAATCTGTGTTTGTAAATTGATAGAGAGGGAGAAAGATCGAGAATGGTGGGATTGGGGCTACTGATTTGAATTCTGAGATTTTCAGAGAGAGAGAGAGAAAATGAAAGAGATGGATCTAAGGGGAAATGGAAGTGGAGTAGAAGAAAGAGATGGCAGGAAGAGAGCAAAAATAGGAGGAGAGGGAGAGAAAGAAGAGGACTGACTACCACCTCGCTTTTCCTTCAAATCAAATGTTCACACTATCACTTGACTCACTCGCGAATCTCATGCCTTTTTTCTTGTTCATTCACTCCTCTTTATGATTACTTTTTCCATTTGATCATTTACATATCTTAATACTCCCTCCGACTCAAAAGGATCATTTTCAAACTTTTTAAAAATATGAATACTTGCTTCAATAGTCATGTTTTATTTGTGCACTTTTGAGCCTAAATTGTAGAAATGTAAAGAACTTTTTGAGATAATAAAAAATGGCAAATAAGAAGATCATTTTGGGACGGAGGGAGTAGTAATACTCCTTCCGTCCCTTTTTTTTTTTAAGAGTTAAAATATTTTGGGTTCAAAATTAAGAAAGAAATATTTTTATTATAAAATATATAAAGTTAGGTAGAATGTTGTGAGTATAGAAAGTGAGTGGGAAAGAGAAAAGATGCGGACTCTTGTTAGACCGTCTCACGGCGTGAAACGGCTCACAGCCAAGCCAAGCCGAGCCAAGCCTTTTTTAAAAAAAATAAAAAAATTGGCTTCCAACTTTTTTTTCTCTGCCATTTTTTGCTCGCCAACAAAAGTAACACTTTTTTCATATGTAACACTTTTTTTTTTTCAAAAATGTACAACAATTTTGTTGAAATAGATTAAAGATAATATAAGATTGATAACTAAACTAATGTTACATTTATAATAAATGAATATAACTTTTTTTAATCAATTGTAACACTTTTCTAGGGTTTTACATTCAATAGAAATGCAAATTATATACATGAATTTTTACTCTTTTTTTAAAGAAAAAAAGTAACATTTACTAAAAAAATCTTACATTCATTTATATAGAAAATTATAACCATATATGCACTTTGTTACACTTCAAATATTACTTTTTCTAACAACAAAAACTATCAAATTATTTAATTTTTCTTGCAAAACAACTGTTACATTTGACAGTAAAAAGTGTTGCTTTTTTAAGATGAAACTGTTACTTTTATCAGAACAAAGTGTTACATCTCAGAATACGAGCAGCTCAATTTTTATGTGTGTTAAAAACTATGTTTTTAAAAAAAAAAAAAAATCAAACCATATCATGACCTATCTAGTTTGATTTGTCTCGTCGAGACGAACACAGCGGTATTTTTAGAATTTTTTTTTTTCCGACTTAAAAATCTCAAGATATAGCATTTTAAAGTTATTGGGGGATTTTTCTTTTACCCGCGACACGCGTCGCATGCTGAGTGGCGCGCTTGAGGGCTGAGCAGGCGCTGATGTAGGCGGGTCGGCGCTGGATGGGCGGGTTCGACCCATGGAGGGTCCGTCTCGCCATGTGAGACGGTCTCACATGAGTCTTTGTCAAGAGAAAATGGGGTAGGGAATGTGTTGGTCCCAGAGACACAACAAGGGTATGAAAAGAGGCTAGAGAGGGGGTGAATAGCCTATTGAAAATTTCAACTCTTTTTCAAAATTCAACCTTATGCTTACACTTAAATTTTGCAGTAGATGAAATACCACGCGGTCAAGTATAAAATGCACGGCGGAAGTTTTCGATGAAACAAGTTAAGAGTTGTTTTTGATAAGTTTAATGCGGTAAGTTGAAGTGCGGTAGATGTAGATGCGGTAGGTAAGAGTGAGGTAGGTTAAGAGATTGAAAACTTGTGCGTTAGAGATTTTTGGCAAATGATAAGTTAGTCAAATTTAGCTTAGGCAATAAGTTAAACAAGCAAACACAATTCACAAATGTTCATAAATCTGAAAGATCAAAACACTAAACGAAAAACAAAATTAATATGAACAAATGAAGAACAATAAGAACAAGATGAACAAGACTTAAAGTAAATTTGCAGAAATGTAAAGAGCAGTAAGTAAATGACACAATGATTTGGAAATGTTCGATCTGTTAAAAGATCTACGCCCTTTACCAATATGGTCAGTCTTGGATTTTGAATGAGGTATATATTGATTCGCTTGTGTACAGATTACAGAGATGAAGTATTGAATCAACACCTATTTCTATGAAGAACAATCCTAGACTTAGACCAGTGTATCTCTATTGATTCAATCTATGTGATTGATTAATCGGGGTGAGAGTGTGTGTAAGAATCAAGAACTCTTTGGAATTTATATGATTTTAGAGCCTAATGAATCTTGTGTGTTGAGGCTTGAGATTTGATCTTGAAGGTTGCTGGAGATATGTTGAAGACTTGAAGGATGTGTGCTTGAAGATTCGAATGATTCTGGAAATATTGAGTATGATCTTCAATCACCAAGAATTTCAACAGCAATTTCTCTCTTAGAAGCTCAGCCGCTATTCAGTGAAGAACTCAAGACTATTTATAGCCTTGAATGAGAAACTAGCCGTTTGAAATACTTGGGGTCCAAGTTGAAGGACAATGAGCTGTTGAATTCTAATTGGAGCTCAGTCTGAGTTGTCCTTTTGTTGCAGAGTCATGGTGGTCCAACTGTACTACGATGACAGTTGTATTCAAATTTGAAATTTGAATTTGCAACGTTTTAAACTAACCATAGTGTTGGACACAAGTGTGACCATGGTTAAGTTTGAACCAACTTGAGTTTCTTACACGGCTACATGCGACAGGATGGATATCACGCAGCATGTTGCGTTATGCGGCAAGATCAGCTATGCGGCAGACACTCATGCGGTAAGCAATGCATTGACCGCATTTCTCTAGACTTATAAAATTGAGGGTCCTAATCTGCTAAGCCTATCAAACTAAAATATGGACTATTCTAAATGAAGTACCTACTTCTTACAATATAGCCTAAAGTCCATAAAGAGTAAAATTAGGTTATGGGATCAATCAAATTAAGGTAATAGGAGTGGTTTATAATAAGCATACCCAACAATCTCCCCCTATTTGATTAAGACCATTACCTACTATAACAAAGGCTAATTCATTGTACTTGGTAAAAGCATGTTTTTCAAGAATAAATTTTTTATTAATATCATGTCCCAAGTCAATGTACACTCTAAGCCAATGTCATAGATTTCGATCATCCTAAAAAGAAAAACAAATTACTAATCCTAGAAGATAGAAATATCATTTGAAGCATTTCAATATAAGTAAACAATGAAGGATAGAAATGCATCAATACAATCACAACATACTCCAAATAATAATCATTAACGCATCAGGAGTATAAGTGCAAACAAAAGAGAAATATAGTTTGTTACATCCCCAAATAAAACAAACAAAAAAAGAAAAGATTGTTTGACGTTAACATATTTTTTCAAATGACCACATGCGGTCATTGTTAAATGGGATGGTACGGTAGGATTAGATATGGTCGATATCAATGTAGTCATCATTGGAGCTTGCGGTAAGAGGGAATGTGACAAGGAAGCGGTAGGCTGGGATATCCAATCCTGGAATCATCACTGGAGTAGAGATTCTGTCGTCGTCTTCATCCTCTTCATCTCCTTGTGATTGAACATTATCGTGCCCTGCTAGAGCGACTTGATTTCCAGCTTGACCTGTCCGGTTAAGACAATTCATGAACGTATTGATTCTATTTGAGAGAAGATCAATCTTTGTAGATTGACTCTCTATCCTAATGTTTTGGGCTTCTATACGATTTGTCTGGACTTGCATGACACCAGTCAAAGCGTTGATCTTTGTAACAAACTTTTTTGCAACAGCCATGAGTGCGGCATTTGAGTGCGTGAGAATTTCCTCTTTGATGTAAGTCTTCATTTTGCCGATCTTTTCCTTTACCTCAAGCTTGTCGTCATTCATCGATTTTGATAGTTCTTTACTTGCTGCTCAACTCCTCACGATATTGTTACTGATAAAACCAGTTTGCTTTCTGAGAACTTCATTCAATGCGGCAAGAATGAGAGAAGCATTTGCGGTAGACGATGATGGTACGGTAGAACTGCTTGTGTTGCCTGCTAAAGTGTCTCTGATAGGTTCCGTAGCATCAGGATATGCGGCAGATGGAGTGATAGGTTCCGTAGCAATTTGAGTAGGAGGGATTTCTTCAACGGTTTCAACCGTGATAAAAGTGTCAGCCTTGTCAAGTATAGAGTCATCCTAAACATTCTCAACAAATATATCAAGTTTTTCAGGAACCTGCTCTTTCTCCACAGTTTCTTCAACATCCATAGCCTTTTCACTGGCTGACTTATCACTTGCGGTAGAGCTCACATGCTCTTCCTCTTCAGAGCTCTCATCAATCAATCCCTTCTCAATAGGCTTCTCCTTTTTAGCCAAAGTATCTTCAGACTCTTCATCACTGGCTCGCTCACTATCAGTCTGTTCACTGTCCTTCGCGGCAGGTTCGTCACCAACATCCTCAGATCCAGAAATTTCTTCCATGTCATCAATTTGAGCATCCAAAACAAAGTTTTTCGAGACTTTGGGAGGAGCGACCGTAATATCCTCATCGGAGGTAAAGACTGGAGAGTTAACTTCTGGGGATGGTTGCTTGGCTACCTTAGCTTTCTTTGAGATTTTGACGGGGCTAGGAGTATGAGACCTCTTCTTGACTTTCTCAACCTTCTCAATTTGTTTCTCCTCCTGACTGGGTGCAAGTTTGGAAGAGATGGAGGGTTTGGATTTTAATGAAGTAGACACGGTAGGTTTAGCGATGATGTAAGGTTGCTTTGGTGCGGCAAGAGCAGGCTTAGATGGTTTGGATTTTGGAGGAGGTGAGAGGGAAGGTGATCTTGATGGTGCGGTATAAAGAGATTTTGAAGCTTTGGGCTTTGATTGAGGTGCAGGAGATGGATATTTTGATGGTGCAGCAGGAGTGACTTTTGGTTTGGAAGGTTTTGGTGCGGTAGGATTTACATGAACGGCTGGCTTAGTAGGTGCGGCAGAGGAAATCTTGATTCTTTGGGAGACTGGCTTTGATTTCCTTACCAGTTCCACAGCCTTTTCTTTCCATTTAATGGAGGTTGGAGGTATTGTAACATCCTTACCCTTTGCGCGTGCCTTGAGCGCGACAGCCTGCAAACGGTCTTGTTCAAATGCGGCAGCTTCCACATCACTTACCATCCTATCACCCAGATTAGCCTAACCGCGCTTCAAGTACTTAGGAGGTACATACTCCTCAACAGGGTCTCGAAGGAGGTACGAACGGTTTGAGGTGAAAGAGGTACTTAATACCCTTGAGGTAGATATGATCAATCATCCTAAATATCTCTAAGTTAGAATGACTTACCTGGGTCCTTTGAATGCGGTAACTTGAGATCGACTGTGGTTCGTGCGGTCAAGTGAAGTCATACCTTAGTGTTAGATTTAACTTCTATAAAGTAGTGAACACGTAACATCATTTTCCATCTTGATCAGTTTCTTCAAAACCTTTAAATGAACTGACATCATGAGGTAATATGTTCTATGCGGCAGCATATGATGATGTGGTAGATTAGAGTTGCGGTCAAGTAAGGTTGGTAACTTGTAGATCAATGTCATTTCCTTGACCGTGAGTCATCTGCCGTGTACCTACTTATGTTGAACTTGGACAAACATTAGTACAAGAAGTCATATGAACAAGTTGAGTTAGAGTTCAAGCATACCCATTTCTCCCCCCTAGATACCTAAATCTCTTGTAATCAAGAGCCTTGGTGAGAATATCTGCAATTTTTGGTCTTGGAATGCATGACAGGGTTGTTGGAAACAGCAATGGTAGATGTATTGTTACAATGGATTGGACAATTTTCTTCTTTGATTCCGTAGTCAACCAATTGTTGCTTCATCTATAGCATTTGGCATCAGCAGCTTCCAACAGCTATATATTCAGCTTCTGTGGTAGATACAGAGACTGAGGCTTTTTTCTTGCTTGCCCATGAAACTAGTCGATTTTCAAGGAAGTGACAAGTTCCAATCGTGCTTTTCCTTTTAATTGTACATGCTGTATAGTCTGCATCTGAGTAACCTATAAGATCAAAAGTTGAATCATTGGAGTACCAAAGTCCGAGGTTAATAGTCCCAGATAAATATCGAATAATACGTTTCACAGCAATAAGATGTGCTTTTCTAGGATCAGCTTGATAACGAGCACAAACACAAACACTAAACATGATATCTAGCCTACTAGCATTTAAGTAAAGAAGAGACCAATCATACCTCGATACAAGGTTTGATCAACCTTCTTACCTTTTAAGTCTTTATCTAGCTTGTTACCAGTAGCCATAGGAGTGTCGTATGTGTAAGTACCCCGATCCTGATCATCTTGCTCAAAATAATTAAATTGTGGAGTTAAGGGGTAATTTGGGATTTAATTGGGTCACTATAATGTTTAAAGGGCATTTTAGGCATTAATTAAATTATTTTAGAAAGGGAGGGATCTTCTGGTAATTTCCAGAAAGCCAGGCCATGGTTTTATTCCCACAAAGCCCAAAAGGACTTTGTGGTAATTATCCGAAAATTGCTCAAGAAAAGGAAGCGGGCGCACATCCCAGGCGCGTTTTCTCAAGGCGTACATGGAGGGCCAGCCGACAGGCAGCGCCACACATCCTCTCTTTATCCGCCAGCCGATAGCTTCGCCACGTGGAAGCTCTTGATTTGCCGGACGGATCCGGCTTGTCCCCCGCGTGAGGCGCACGTGCCCGACAAGCTCGCCAGCCGCCTCGCTCCGATTGGTCCGTCACCCCCACCTTGCCTCCCTCACCTTCACAGCTCCACATGCCGCGCCCCCATTCGCCCTTCACCCCACTTGTATCACCAACATCCCCCCCCTTTTAGAAAAACCAATTCTCAGCCTATTTACATCCGAAAATGCCCCATTTTGTGCCCAAAAATGATCCAATTTCAACCCATTTTGTGACCAAAAAAGGATCCAATTTGTGACCAAAGAATATCCTATTTTTGCTTAGCCCCTAAGAAAGTCACAAGCTAATAGTTGAGGGACCAAAATGTTACTCTTAATTGCAAATAAGTCCCCAATTCCCCCTATAAATAGAGAGCTCATCCTCTCTCATTGGATCAAGAATTCTCTAGCAAAGTTACTCCCTAAAATTGTTCTCTCTACAAAATTGAGTGATTGTCTTTGTGAAAGATTGTGGTTTACTTTAGATAATGGTGAAGAACTACCAAGAGTAGCATCCCTCTTATCTTTAGTCCCATCTAATCAAGAATACACAATGATCCATCCATGTTAAGTGAAAATCTTAGAGTCCAAGATCTCTAAGTCAAAAAAGGAAGCAAACTTGGGTCAATCAATTAATGATTTACCCCAATCTTTCTTAAAGGTTGAATCTTTATCCTATTGGCATCTTCATCTTCATCTCCTTCTTTTTTTTTCTTTTGTTGGAATATCATCTTTGTTCATCTTTTACTTATAAAAATGTAGTCTTTATAAAGATATATGATTGGATCCAAATATTCTTATGATCCCAATGGTTTCATCTTACACTTTTATGGTGTATTAAAATGATGAACTAAATGGAGAGGAGTATTTGTTGCCTTTATGTCATTTAATTTATGCACTTTAATTTATGTCATTTACATTTACAAGTCTTTACTTATCCATGTAATCTTTATATAACTTGGATCCAAATACCCACATGATCCTAAAAGCTTCATCTTGCACTTCAATAGTGTATTAAAATGATGAACTAAATGGAGATGAGATTTGTTGCATTTAAAGTCTTAACCTTTAATGTTTATTTCCAATTAAAGTCTTTATTTCAAATATTCTCTTGTTTATCTTACTTGGATGATAAAGCCTCACTCTTTATTCATCCAAGTAATGATTTGTCCAAGAAAAGCCTTTGTTTATTTTTAATCTTGTAATGATTACCTTACTTGGATGATATAGTTGACCATCTTTATTCATCCAAGTTGTGGCCTCATCCAAATAAAGGCATTAGTTGTCCCTCTTGACTTTATTAATCATTTCCTTGATTAATTAAAGTCCGTCCCCAAGAATGTCTTATTTTACTTGGATGAACATTATATTTTGTCTCTTTAAAGTATCAAAAACAAAAAGGGCATTAACATGCCTACATCTTATTTCCAAAATCATCTTCTAAAACAAGTCGGTTTCTCCCATTTTCAAGAACACCCACACACACATTTGCACAATTTTAACAAACTTTAGGGAGACTCGGTTTCTTCCGAGGCACTTTGGGTGAACTACCGGTTGAGTTCTTCCCAAAGCGTAACCTGACCTCCGAATCCTTTATCTCTAACAATTTTTCGTTAAGTTTGGGTTTAAAGTTAAACTAACGTGGCGACTCCGTTTTTCGTTAAAGTTCCGTGTTTGATTCTCGAGGGAACTATTTATTTTTCCCACGGGTATCTTACAGTGGCGACTCCGCTGGGAAATAGAGTGTTTTCAAACTTTTTTTTAGAAGATTCGGGGGCATTCTTGTGTGGGTCAAACTCCCATCCCCGTTTGTTGACTTTGTGCATTTTTGTGTGTATTTTATGTTTCTGTTTTGATTTCTGGGAGTGAAACTGTTCTGAAAATGCAATAAACTGGGGCTTAATGATCAGAAGCTGAAAATTTGCAAAAAATAATGGAACTCCATCCCTAGCCGTATGGCTGGTTTTGCCGGGCCCACAGAATGCTTCAAGTTAACAATTTTGTGCAGGGCAGAAGCATTCTGATGGTCCCTTTTGCGTTTCTTCTTGTCCAGGTGTGAATACCCCTTTCCGATGAAGCGACGCATGAGAAGTATCTTGCAATTATTTTTATTAACAAAGGGAATATTCATAACGACATTAAAAATTATGAGAGTCGCCACGCCGTTTTAATTATAGCCAAAACATTGAAAAAAGCATGTTAATGGGTTCGGGGGTCAAATTACGACAAGAGAAGAATGTTGAACGTTATCACTCCTACGCCCGAATGATCGGTCTTTCTATCATGATGCGGTGTATGTAGTGTGCGATGTGTTTGAGACCGGATCCGAAGATTGCCTACGTTCCTCTTAATGTGAGAAGCTCAGGTCAGCGTAGTTCGAGAAGAATTTAGAATAGGCAGAAGAATCAGGATCATGCATAATGATTGGGGAATTTACCTAAAGATTAGGGTTTAGAAGTAGTTCCTAGATCGTGTTCGGGTTGATGAACCCTAGATCATCATCGGCTATGAAATAACATGTAAACATTAAGATCGCAACCCTAAATATAGAATAAATAAGGTTTTAATCTAAGAACATGAAGAACATGTGAAGAACATATTATGAACATATGAATGTCATGAAGAAAATATGAATAAACATGCAAGGGACATGAATATTATGGATCTACGCTAAGAACATGGCAAGAACATGAAGAAAAAGTTAGAAAACTTACCTATGTTGGCAAGAAATAAACCTTGATCTTCTTGGGATTCTTGAGATTGTTCTTGGGAGCTTGAAATGCTTAATTAGAGAGCAAAATCGTCACTTAGGGAGCTTGAGATTGATCAAAATTCGGACATTTAATTATGAGGCAAGGGAGCCTTTATATATAAATCTGACCAAGGGATCAAACGGCTGAGATTGGCTGAGGCGAGGATGGCCGCGTGGCCAAGATGGAAGATTGGGCGGATGTGGCCGCGTAGCCAAGGTCGAGCCGGAGGAAAATGTGGCCGCGTGGCCAAGGTCGAGCCGGAGGCAAATGTGGCCGCGTGGCCATCAATCCAGGCTGACGTGATTGTTAAGCTAGGGTTTGGTCTTTGTTATGGAAACCCTATTTTGGCCATTTTTAAGATGTTCTCGAATGATGAGATATATTTTGGGAATCCGGGACAAGTCTTTGCAAGGTTTCTAATTCCTATAAAGTCCTTGTATATTTGGGAAAGCCCTAGTAAACTCATTTTCAGGTCGGGTACTAACAGTAGCCCCTCGGCGACGCTTCTTGCAAGGCAATGGGGGGTCGACGATAAAAGAATGATCCGTTCTGAAACATGAGTTTCACAACAGATGAAGGATGATGGGACGCCTAAACCTTGGCAGGCGACCTACGTATCCTCGGGGGAATCATGCCAAACGTAGTTCAAATCTATTGGGGAAATTGTAAATGATTGTCCTCTGGTGGGGAGCAACGGCTTCTGTTGGGGATAACTTCGGGTTGTGAGGGAAACATTCGCTGGGGATGAGAAATGACCACGTCGGTTGGGTGGCTGAACCTTTTCAGGCTTCCTACGTATCCTCGGAGGAATCAAGCCGGTCGTAGTTCAGAGATGCTGGGGAAAGAAAGGAAGAAAGAAACGAGACATCAGGCTCCTGCTGGGGATAACAATCCTACGGATACTATCCTGTATGAAGACTAAACATTCGTAAGCAATAAAGTCGTTGTTCGGACTCTAGTGGGGAAAGGAAGTAAGGACAAAAATGGCGCAAGACATATAAACGGCAGGATCTAAATAATCCTAAGATGGTAAAATGGTAATAGCCGGAGCTTACGCAATGTAGAAACAAACAAGCTTCTCTCAACCGCGACAGTTATAGAATGATGTATGATATAGAGGTAGACGGGCCTCTGTCAATCGCAATAACAAGTGCTGGATCTTACGCAATATAGAGGTAGACGGGCCTTTGTCGATCGCAATAGATCTAGAACACACATGATATAGAGGTAGACGGGCCTCTGCATATCCTGATGGTCCTAAGCAGGTGATTGGGGTGCACGCAATATAGAAATAGACGGGTTTCTGTTAATTACGGCGGAGGTTTGAAAGAGATAGAAATTTTAAGGGGCTTTTCGGACCCAAAAGTAACAAATATCGGTCAAAATAGGTTAAGAGCACCTAAAATGAACAAACAAGGAATAAACCAGGGGTAAAAATGTCATTTTGCCTATGAAGACAAAGATGGCCGCGTGGCCAAGGATGCTTATTGACCAGATCTTGCTTCACACGGATTGACCATCCAACGGCTGAGATCGCATGAGGCGATCATGGCCGCGTGGCCAAGTCTCCAGTTTGACTGGATTGTTGGTCACAGCGCCAGAATCCCCTCCTCCTCTTCTTCTTCTTCCTTCTTCTTCTTCCACCATTGTCGGATTAGAGAGAGAAAGAGGTGAGTTTTAGAGAGAGAAAGCTTCATTTGGTGATTTTGTAGACTCCATTTTGTGTCATTGAAGCCATGGCGGATCGGTGGATCGATGAGATGATTTACTGATGTGGTACAGGTAAGTAATCAACAGCCAAGGGATTAATAAAATGGGTGTTATCTGATAAAAGAGGCAATGTTCTGGCACAAGATGACAGTTTTCTGGTACACCTATGGCAGTTAAAGGGCAGTTAACAACTGACACGGGACTAAAATAATGTAGAAGACAAACGCTCTTCACACTAAAGGAAATCTGTATTAAAATACTCAAAATATCAGTAAAAAAAGACAATGATCCTGATTACAATCAAGTAAAGGCATATTTATAGGCCTTAGAAAACACAAGAAAGGGTCTTTATCGAAAAGTTACAGCTGTTGAAAAAATTGCATCTGTTAGTATCCATTGTGTCTGTTAGTATCATGGCAGTTGTGTTCCCAGATAACTGCCATAACTTCCCTTTAACTGCCATAGGTGTACCAGAAAACTGTCATCTTGTGCCAGAACATTGCCTCTTTTATCAGATAACACCCATTTTATTAATCCCTTGGCTGTTGATTACTTACCTGTACCACATCAGTCTTCCCCACCTGAAAAGAACTCGTCCCTGAGTGATCCAGATAGGAAGAAGGCTCAGAGGGAATATAGCGAAAAAAGTCAGATACGTTGAATGTCCGTGAAATACCCAGCGACTCAGGCAGGTCCACCACATACGCATTGTCATTGATCTTATGCACAACCTTATAAGGGCCATACTTCTTTGGCTGCAACTTGTGATATTGACCAACCGGGAAACGTTCTCGCCGAAGGAAAACCATCACCTCATCTCCAACCTCGAACAAATTAACCCGACGATGTTTGTCAGCAGCTTTCTTTAATTTCTGATTAGTTTCCAGCAATTTTTTTTGAACCTCAGCCTGAATGTCAATTGACTCCTTTGCCAAATTTGCAGCAGCTGCACTCTTTCCAGCGACTTGTGGCAGTTTCACCAAGTCTACCGCATGCCGCGGAGGCTTTTGATAAACTATGCTGAAAGGTGACCTTCCGGTGGAGCTATGAACAGCATTATTGAAGGCGAACTCAGCTTGAGGCAAGGCATGATCCCATTATTTCGGGCGATCTCCACAAATACAACGAATGAGGTTCCCAAGGGTCCGATTGACGACTTCAGTTTGTCCATCAGTCTGTGGGTGCGCCGTGCTACTAAAATTTAGAGAGGTATCGAACATACGCCACAATGTCATCCAAAAGTGGCTAAGAAATTTAGTATCGCGATCTGAAGTTATGGACTTAGGCACACCATGTAAGCGAACCACTTCTCGAAAAAACAATCGTCCAATATGAGAAGCGTCAGAGGTCTTCTTGTAAGGGATGAAATGCACCATTTTTGAAAACCTATCAACGACAACGAAAACAGAATCAACTCTGCGCTGAGTCCGGGGTAGACCAAGAACAAAATCCATTGACAAATCTTCCCAAATAGCTTCAGGAACTGGTAGAGGCATGTAAAGACCAGTATTTTGCGCTTGCCCTTTTGCTGTCTGGCAAACATGACACCGACTAACATATCATCCCCCTTCTCTTTTCAACTGGGGCCAATAGTACCTCTCCTCCAAGCTAGCAATAGTCTTCTCTCTACCAAGATGACCACTCAAACCACCACCGTGCAGATCCCGGACTAGTTTGTCCCTCAAGGACGTGCGAGGAATACACAAACGATTGCCCTTAAAGAGGTACCCTTCGTTTTTGTAAAAATCCTCAAAAGGTAGTTTGATCCATATACTGCTAAAGTCTTCATCATCTGGGTACAAGTCAGGAAGAACTTCAAAACCAGTCACCTCATGGCTCATTGTCACTAGCAAAGTAGCACGCCTACTTAATGCATCTGCATGCTTATTCTGACTTCCGGACTTGTGCTTCAATATGAATGGAAACTGTTGCAAATAAGCTACCCATCTCGCATGCTTCTTTCTGATATTCTTTTGACTATTGATGTACTTTAAAGCTTGATGATTAGTATACAAAACAAATTGATCCTGTATAAGGTAGTGTTCCCAATGCTTTAAGGCTCGAATGACAGCATAAAATTCTTGATCATAAGTGGACCACTTCTGTCGGGTCTCACTTAACTTCTCACTAAAATATGGACTGGCTTTCCCTCTTGAGAGAGAACAGCACCAATCTCCACTCCACAAGCGTCACATTCTAGGATAAATAGTTTTTCAAAACTAGGGAGAGCAAGTACCGGAGCAGTACATAACTTCTCTTTAATCAACTCGAAGCTTCTTGTTTGCTCAATTCCCCACCGAAAGTTTCCTTTCTTTAGGCAATCTGTTAATGGTGCAACTATAGTGCTGAAATTCCGAATGAATCGTCGATAGAAGGTAGCAAGTCCATGAAAACTACGCATCTCTGATACAGATTTTGGGACTGGCCACTCACGAACTGCCCTTACCTTTTCTTCATCGACTTGAATACCACCACTACTAACAACAAAGCCTAAAAATTGAAGGCTTTTCTGAAAAAAATTACACTTACTCCGGTTAACGTAAAGCTTATTACTCTGTAATGCCGTCAAAATCTGCCGCAAATGCTCCATGTGCTCATGTTCATTAGCACTATAGATTAAGATATCATCAAAATAAACCACGACAAATTCCCGTAAATGGTTTTAGTACTTCATTCATCAAACGCATAAAAGTGCTCGGAGCGTTTGACAATCCGAATGGCATAACAAGCCACTCATACAAACCCTCCTTTGTCTTGAAAGATGTCTTCCACTCGTCTCCCGGTCGGATGCGGATTTGATGATAACCACTCCGCAAATCAATCTTACTAAAGACTCTTGCACCGGACAAGTAATCCAACATATCCTCCAATCGCGGGATAGGATATCTGTAACGTACGGTGATCTTGTTAATTGCTCGGCTATCAATACACATACGCCATGAACCATTCTTCTTTGGAGTAAGTAAATCCGGAACTGCACAGGGACTCATACTCTCTCGTATCATCCCTTTTAACAATAGTTCCTCCACCATTTGCTGCAAAATTTCATTCTCCTTTGGGCTCATTCGATAATGAGGTAGATTAGGCAAAGTAGCTCCAGGAACAAAATCAATAGCATGCTGAATATTTCTCATTGGTGGTAATTCTGCAGGAAGTTCTTCACTTACTATCTCCTTGAACTCATCCAATAAGCCACGCACAGAATCTGGAACTTGTTCGGTTGTCTCCCCTCCTGTTAAGAGTACCGCCTTTACTACTAGGGCATGTATATCCTTCACATCTTGGGCGTCGCTTAACAAATCTGACCCCGAATGGCTGATGGTCAAGAAATTCTCCATTTTATGCGGTTCAACTTTCTGTTTGAACCCCAATGGTAATAACGTTATTCTCTTCCCATCCTTCATAAACTGATAAGTATTCTTCCGCCCATCATGAGTAGTACCGAGATCAAATTGCCATGGCCTGCCAAATAGTAACTGACAAGCATCCATATCCACTACATCACATGTAACTTCATCTTTATAATAGTTACCAATAGTCAAAGGCACACGACACCTTTCCTTCACCTTAATTCCATCACCATTTGTAATCCAGACAATGGTATAAGGTTCTGGATGCTTCTCTACAGGTAATTTTAGTGCATTGACCAAATTTCGAGATATTATATTTTCACAGCTTCCACTATCAATAATTAGTTCAAAAATCCAATTAGAAATTGTGCACCTCGTTCGGAATAGTGCATTCCGCTGCGAATCATCTCTCCTTGGTGCCAACAAGACTTTTCAGACCACCAAAGCCTGATGTAATTCTTCTTCACCTCCATCTGGTTCGCAAACACCTTCATTCTTATCTTCATAATTGCTGGTACCATCATCAAAATCAGCCATGTTAACTGGACGTCGTTGCGGGTAATTATTCGAGCGATGTCCGATCTCTTGGCACTTGTAGCACTTATCTTTGGTTGGATATGCGTAGGGGTTGTTAACTTGCTTCTTCCCTGACTCTTTTACTGCTGCATCGTTCTTTCCAGCTACAGAAGGATCCCCTATCTTTGGCTTAGTATTTGATCTAGAAGACTCAGCAACAGTCTTTCGACTTTCTTCTCTCCCATAGAAACTTCGAAACCCCATAGATTCTGCTCGTTGTGCCATGTTTTGCGCCTCACCAAGGGTTAAGATAATTTGACACCCAATTTTGTCACGGATTGCAGGCCTCAGTCCATGAACATATCTTGCAATTTGCTGTCCTTCGGTCTCCATCAAATTGTTACATGATGCAAGACGCAAGAAGTCAGCAGTATAATCTGCAACTGACTTTTGCCCTTGTGTTAACGTTTGATATTGGTTGAACATGAACTAATCATAATCAGGAGGAAGGAATCTGTTCATCAGCATCCTCTTCATCTTTGGCCACAACCTGACAGGTTGTTTCCCCACTCGTCTTCGTTGGGCCTGAACCTGTTCCCACCATGATGACGCACCCCCCTTTAAACGGTAAGCAACCAGCTTTACTTGCTTAGCGTCGGGTATTTCTGCAAAATCAAAAAATCTCTCTACTTCCGCTACCCAATCTAGGAAATCTTCAATATTTAAATTTCCATTGAAGGGAGGGAGATCCACCTTCAATCAAAATTCATCTTGTCTGAATTGTCGATTATCCCTATCCCTATGATGATTTGGATTTCTGCCAAATACCTCGGCAACCTCCTCATCTGATGATTCATCCTCATTAGCATGAACATGGACACGATTTCCATGTGGTGCGTGAGGAATTCTCCTGCCTTCTTCCCCATTTGGATTACCCTGCTGCTGGGCTTCTCGCAACTCTGCCTCAGTTCGATCAACGCGAACAGTTAAATTCTGAAGTGACGCTGCTACTGCTTGAATTTCTCGTAGCACGTCTGAAAGAGTAGGTTCTTTGCCGTCGTTAGCCATTGCCAAGGAGAAACCAAGGCTCGATACCAACTGACAAGTGACTAAAATAATGTAGAAGACAAACGCTCTTCACACTAAAGGAAATCTGTATTAAAATACTCAAAATATCAGTAAAAAAAGACAATGATCCTGATTACAATCAAGTAAAGGCATATTTATAGGCCTTAGAAAACACAAGAAAGGGTCTTTATCGAAAAGTTACAGCTGTTGAAAAAATTGCATCTGTTAGTATCCATTGTGTCTGTTAGTATCATGGCAGTTGTGTTCCCAGATAACTGCCATAACTGCCCTTTAACTGCCATAGGTGTACCAGAAAACTATCATCTTGTGCCAGAACATTGCCTCTTTTATCAGATAACACCCATTTTATTAATCCCTTGGCTGTTGATTACTTACCTGTACCACATCATTTACGGAGGTGGAAATTTCGCGGATCAGGGTGGTTTCGTGCCACCGGAGCATGGACACCAAAAGGGAGGAAATAAGGATCCATTAGAAGAGGGAAACGCAGGGGTTGGCCCAAATGCGGGCGACCAAGCGGCTCACCTGGTTCCGAGGGCGGATTGAGACCGAGGGCGGCGACTCGAAATTTTTGGGACGGCCTTCTTAACTCGACTTTCGCTCATGACTATGATTTTTACATCGATGCGGATCGTCATTGGTCTGCGGGACTTCCGGCGACTCGAGAGGTAAATTCTGGATTTTGCCCTTTTTTTGTTTTCGTACATTCAGAATTTTCTATTTGATAGACAATATATATGAAATTAAACGTGAAATATAATTTGCTAGAAATGTAACATACCTGTGCTGTGCTTATCTGTAGAGAATCAAATCTCGTGGGTCTACCGTGACCGTGGGTCAATTGTGGGCGTCCTTGCCAGTGGGACCAGGAGGTTTACGTGCTCGGATTGAGGCTATGGGATTCGGTCCTTTTTTTGTGGATGTCTGGATGGTTGGGGAAACCTTGAAGGTGGCGGCAGTGATAGAGTTGTGCAGGGAGTTTTGGTGGGATACTACTCACACCTTTCACTTCAGTTGGGGAGAGATTACCATTATGCCCATGGACTTTGCAGCTATCACGGGGCTGAGGTTCACTACGACCCCCCTACCTTTTGACGAGAGTTTTGCGGGTAAACCGGAGTACCGACAGGCTTTGTTGGGCGTCAACACCGACCAGGGGGGAGGTGTGAAGGGTTATGGAGTAGAGGCTGGAAAGGGGCGATAGAGGCCTTTAGGAGAGGGGAGTATGATTTGGACTGCTTGGTCTAACTGTTCTTGTGGTACAAATTCTCTGAGCTTCTGTTTCCCAGTGGGGCCACCGTCTGTAGGTAATCACTGCTAGAGGCTTTTGAGGACTTGGCTCAGGTGAGCGAGATCTCTTGGGGTGGAGCAGGCTTGGCCGAGGTGTACCGGGCTTTGGACCACTGCTCGAGGGCTACCTCATCGGCATTTGACGGGTTCCAGTTCGCCTTTGAGGTACTACTCTTATCATTCTTTCGCTTGTCCATCACGAATTCTGATTTGCACACACTTCTGAATTGATTCCCTTTACCGTATGTACAGGTGTGGGTGTATGATATCTTCGGCGTTGCCCCTTTTTAGTTGGAGATTGACGATAACAAAGCGGTCCCCATCATGTCTTTCTGGTGCAAGAGTAACAGGCGGGCCTCTCGCAGGGTCAAGGATAGGAGGACTGTGGATGCTGCTGACTTGAGGAGGGTGTTTGCGAGGCCCACACCCATTGGGGGGTGTAGACACCCCATTTTGGACGTTCATTTTATAAACACACTACTTCTGTGTCTCTCCTTTGATTTGGGTCAAAACTCGTTAAGTTGGACATATTTCGTTAAGTTTCTGACTGACTCTGTTAGTCAGGGGCCAAAATGAACATTAAAACTGCTGCAGAAAGCAAAAATGTGATTCCAGCACATGGATGACTCATACGATACATTGATGTCTCGTACGAGGTATCCCCCCTTGACAGTCGGGTTTTGGTTAGTTTCCTTGTTGATCTTAACCCCTTTTCTTGGCAAACACTCATGCAATCTGGGGAAAATCCCATGGCCGATCCTAGAGTCCAAATATACCTATGTGGGAATCAAGTCTTGGATTCCCACCTCAACTTACCTTTTTGGCCAAAACCCTAGGTCCAAAAACCCCTATAAATATAGTTGTTCTTGACTAGAATGACTAATGGTGAATTAACGGTCAACTCTAGACTCCAAATCTGATCAGAGAAGCTCTCATAATCAGCCCCTCTTTGATACCCACGAAATTTGGAAGATCAAGGCCTTTAGTCAAGGCTATCCATAGGATTCTTGAAGAAAACGCTTAGGTAAAATCTTTGCCTTCTATCTTCTCATCTCCTTCTTTGCTTTGAAGTAGTGTGATTCAATTAAAGGATCAGCCTAGAGCCGCTCCAATCCATGGAGATGATCTTGAAGCACATGATCCGACATCCCAAATAAATAAGCAATTATTTATTTGTTTGTTTCTTTTATTTTGGTACATGAATGCATGATTTTGAAACGATGATGATGATTTCTTAGCAAGACCAATCCTAGATTGGGTAAATTGGGTGCTCCCTGACCTTCCCAATTCATAACTTAACCCCCGAATCCAGACATCTCGGTCCATGCTCTGAAAATAACATGGTGGCGACTCTCAAATCAATAAAAAGGTAAATCGAAGGACAAAAACCTGCCTCGAAGGGAAAACCTCGCGCGCAAACAGTGGCGACTCTGCCGGGGACGAGATCACAGTAAGTGGGCTAGACTTGCATCAAAAGAAATCATCGTTGTTTCAAAATTTTGCATTCTGTACTGTAACCTGTTCCTCAGCTGAGATGCCTCATACGAGGGATCCCTTGTCTCGTACGAGACATCATGTTTCTGCCCGGCTCATCTGATCCTCTGGTTTGAAAAAGGATTTTTGTTCGGTTCAAACACGTACACAGGGTTTCAGTTCTTCTCTCCCCTCTGTTTCTGAAGTCCTAGGACCTTCCTAACGACGAAGAAACTCCCCATATATTATAAGAATAACCTTTGTTTTGCAGGAGTACTTGCTAATTGTTTCATTCCTTGCTTTATGTGTGTTTGCCTTATGTGTGAACTACGATGGCCTGAGTTCCTCCACAAGAGGGAAACGTAGGCAGCCACTTGGCCCGGCCATTGCTTGTTTTTGCTTTTACTTTCAAAAAAAAAAAAAATCTATTTTCTCCTTGTCACCTAGATCTTGACTCTCACACACGTGCACACATGTAGAATAATTGCACTACATACCCTAAACCCGGGTCCCAATCGGAGGACGGATGTCGGTCAGCACCCCCATTCTAGTGAATGGCCCTCGCCGGTCTCTCCAAAGATGGTGTACCCACTCCGTGACACGCTCCTAGACTGTGTTCATGGGGAGCCTTAGCCGTAATCCTTGCATCAACCTCATGCATACTTACTAGTTAATAAGACACTCCTCGAGACCGGTTGGTTCGATTCTTAGGGCTGTTTTAATCTTTGCCCAAGATAACGCATCTTTACAATCTATAATCCTCCCTTGTGAATATGACGAATGTCCCTTCGGTTAAATGTTGAACAAATGATTTTGAAAGAATGGAGAACCTCTCTACGAGAATCCGAGTTTGTGTTTTCCTACTTTCACTATTTTGTGCGGGATTGTGGATGCTATTTTGGCTTAGTTTCGACCGTACCGTTCAACATGTCCCTTTCGGTTGTCCCTTAAAATTCACAAGGTTTGATTGCATTAATGCATTGTTTAACAAAGTGCAAAACAACTACGGAATCACTTAGGTTTGGCTTGATTGAAAGGTGGATTCCGATGAGAATATGGGACCCTTTCCCGAATTGTCCGTTTGGGAGAGTGTAATACAGGTGAAAAACAAGGGGCTCATATTCTAGGGTGACAGAATTCACTGTTCCAGGATGAACTAGAGTAGTAACCTCTCAAAATAGATTAAATTCCATCCGACCAATAAGATTAAAATCTACAACCTGACTGTTAGGATGGATGCCTCGTACGAGACATCCATTGTCTCGTACGAGACATCCTCCTTTTCCTGTGAATCTGCCGTGTTGGTCAACCCTGTTTCATAAAATCCGACTTGTTGGGACCCCAGCATGGATTTGATACAGTTTCTACACTCTAGGTCTGTCCGATCAGCAAATTAGTTCCACACTCCTAACACAATGCCCGCCCGCACGGAAATGTCTCTCAGAGAAATCTCACAAAGTCTGCGCTTCAAGATGGAAGCCACCGGAGGTTGGAAGGAAGTCCTACCCAACAGAGAAGCCCCTGAGATCAATATCATGCAAGAATTTCGCTTCAGAGGGCTTGATTATGCCTCTTATTATGCTCTTGACCAAGTCAAAGAGCGTAACGAACAAAGCGAAAAAGATTGGGCTGAGATCGAGAAGATGATCGACGGCAGTAAGCTCGAAATGTTACAAGCTGAATACAATGAAATGAACAAATGCTACAATGCCGCTGTCAAGAGAGCCCAAGATATAGAGGACAACCAAGAGAATGTCATCAACGATGAGGTGGGTAACTACATCAGCCTGCTTTATCAAGACCTAAAGAACCAAATGGAGGAGGAGCATAATCATCACCTCAATGTCATGAGGGACCACTATGAGAGCATCATGCAAAGCCTCCAACCCAAGCCACAAAGGGTCTACACCGATTTGAGCCGAATCCGACTTGGTAGGGTGTTCCAAGAGCTTGAGAGGGAAGGCAAGCTAGCACCTATGAGGGGATACAAACCCAAGTATGAGGGAGCCGGAAGGGCCTTATACCTATATTGCTACTACCATCAGTGCCGCGGTCATCACACCGACAAATGCAACAACCTAAGGGATAAGATCCAAGATCTTATTGACCAAGGCACTCTATAGATAATAGGCAATGGAACCGGCCTCGTATTGAAGAATGAGGGGTCCAAACCTCAAGCTCCTTTTCCACTAAATTAGTTAGTAGTTTAATAGACTAGTTTTTACTTCATTTTCATAGCTTAGACGTTTCTTTCCTTCCTTTTAAACTAGTTGTTTCTTTTGTACTCTTTAAGGGATCCTACTCACTCAAGAATTATTGTGAGTGAGAGCATGCCCTCCTATCAATTTCAATTTTTAGTAATAGTTAATTTCTTTTAAATTTCTCACTTTTTTCGTACTTTTCCAAAAAAGCAAAGTAGTGTGGAGATGGTAGAGGTGCACAATGAGAATGACTATTCTAAAGCGATTCCATTCTCCGGAACACATCCAGTACTTAACATGATGCTAAAGGAAGGGTACTTCCCCGGTCTTGGACTTGGCAAGCATTTACAAGGGATAAAAGAACCACCACCTATCGTTCTATACCCCCCCAGAATATGGTCTAGGGTATGTGTCACCACTCAAGGACATCCCTAAAGAAGAAAGGGATTGGACTTCGTACATTGTACCTCTAGCACCGCCCTATCGAAAGACTATAAATGGGTACTTTGTACGCGAGGGGGGAAACTTGCCATACCTCATGTTCCCTGAACCATGGATTGACCATAGGGGGAAGCGCCAACCGGGATTTGAAATCTTCAGTGACTGTGATCCGTACTCACCAGAAACAGAACCGATGCAGTTCTCGTGGCTACCTCGAGAATTAGGGGGTACCAAGGCCGAGGCATTCAGTGAATGGGACTTTGTGTTGGTAGAAGACTTACTGCGCCAATTTCTCAACCTTTGCAAGCTAGAGGACACTCAGATAGATGCAATAGAAAAGGGGGACGCTCCGAACCAAGACTACACCAAGCTCATCAAGAAGAGTGACGAGCCTATCCAGAATTGTTACACAACTGGGGGACCCATAGCAAGTGAAGACTTCCTGACCAAATAATTAGGATGTGTAGATACCCCGAGGAACCACGGCTTGGCTAGAGCGCGTGAATTACCTAGGATGTCTAATTGATTTTAAGAGTCGCCACCCACGTTTTAGAGAAACGCGAGAAAACCTAAGAAAATAGCCTTTTTATTGATTACGAAACCAAAGATTCTTGAGATGAGGGGTTCAGGGGTTAGGTGATGGAATGGGAAGTACTTAAACACCCACTCTGCCCCGCTTACGCGGGTCTTGCTATCTTGGTGTTCTTATATTTACGTGTCCTTCAATTGATAAAATATGCTAACAACTACAAAGTAAAGATAAGGGGAGAATGAAAGCTAAATGATTTTATTGATTGAATGTCTAATGGTTACATGTTGAATATTTGCTAAACCATTACATTAGTGGAATTAAATTAATGTTGGAATGTTGGGATGTAACCTTGACAAAACTTCAATAATGAAGTGGCCTTTTGGTTGTATCCCTTTTTATGGAGATTGCATACTTAGTAGGACGCAAATAAAATAAGAGAATAGAAAAGTGGTACCTTTAGAAAAGGGACTTTGAACTTGGACTTCAAAAGAGTTTTGTTGTGGAGAAATTATTGTAGAACAATTTATGTAGATTCTTGTCACGAAGAACTCTTGTTGGGAGAATTTGTGTATAGAAAAGTTTCAAGTCTAAGAAGAAGGTCCAAGAGAGGTAAAAGAGAGATGAAAAGAGATCCAAAAAGAGATGAAAAAGAGACCCCCTTCCAATGGTGGATTGGAGGGGTTTTTATAGTTGAAAGGGGATGTTTTTGGTGCCAAGACGGAGTCACAATGATCAGTTTCCCGGGCAAAATCATATAAAATGAGCAAGGGAGAGATTCTTGGACAGAAATCAGTAACTGACACGCCCAGACGCGCGCGCATCCCATATAGTCAGCGGGAGGCGCGCGCTTCTGGCCCCAAAGGGCGGAGGCGTGTGACTTTGAAATGGCGATTTTGACAGAATGGACTAAAAAGTTAACTCTGTTGTGCAGTTTAGTCCAAAACTGACGGAATCAGTTAGGAACTTAACCGAACTAACAGAAATTAACAAAAACAAGTAAAGTAAAAATACTATGTATGCAATCAGGGTGAGAGGTACAAGGCGGGGTGTCTACAGAGCCCCTCGGCGACGTGGATTACGAAGCAAAATGCGTCGACGAAAGAAAGACAACCGCCGAGGACATCGACAAGAGAAAACAAAGACTCGATAAAGCAAGAATTTGAAATTACAAAGGATAGGAGTGCGCTCCCTGTGTGAGCGGATTAATTGATATAGAAAGGATATAGCGGGATCCATTTGCTGAAGCGGGATCCGTTTGCCGATGCGGGATCCGTTTGCTGATGCGGGATCCGTTTGCTGAAGCGGGATCTGTTTGCTGATGCGGGATCCATTTGCTGAAGCGGGATCCGTTTGCTGATGCGGGATCCTTGAAGCGGGATCCGTTTGCTGAAGCGGGATCCGTTTGCTGATGACGGGATCCGTTTGCTGATGCGGGATCCGTTTGCTGATGCGGGATCCGTTTGCTGATACGGGATCCGTTTACGGATGGCGGGAACCGAGGCTTCGTCTACCTATATATGATATTGTTGTGTTGCTTGATGGAAAGGTGGTGATTTTACGGCTCACCATGGACCGAGTTGTTGTCATTGAACTGTAATTGTTTGACTCTGTGGGATGCGGGCATGGTTGACTGTGGACCATTTTCTGCTGGGGATGAAGTGCCTTGAGTAGCGGATGCTGTTGACTTCGTGGTGGTACCTGCTATGTGTGTGCTTGACAGGTATATGTGTTTGTGCAAGAAGATGCATGAAGTGTGAAATGAAGAGAGAAATTGTGCTCGTGGTGCAATGTGATTTGAAAGAAGTTTTGCATGAGAGAGAGTTTTTGTAAGAATGGAGAAAGTGATTTTGTGAGCGGTACGATTTGAGGAAAGCCTCGTATGTATTCATACCTTCACTTACCATTGTCGCTTGATTGGAGATGGATTGCTGAAGGATGTTGATGCTTTTGATGAAGAGTATCCATTCTTTGGATGGAGAACGATGATGTTGGTGATGATGAATTGTTCTTGCCTTTGAAGGAGTGTCGGCGAGATGGTATTCTGGATGGTGGGTTGGTCGTGCCAAAAGGCTGCCTACGTATCCCTTTAAGGGAATCAGACCAGCGTAGTTCAAGGATGATGGAGAATGCTGGGGGAGAATGCTAGGAGCAAAGCTAAAAGGAAACACATAATTTTGCGCAAGAAAGGGGACAAGGAAAAAAGAAAAAGAAAATTCTTTTTGTCTTTTTGTAGGAATAGAATATGTACATATGTGGGAAAAAGACTTTTTATTTTATTTTATTTTAGTTCGTGGGTGAACCATTTTGACCATTGTGTGTTTGTAAAGCCAACCCAAGATCAAGTCATATTTGATTGAAGTCCGGATTGCCTCGCTTGAATGTTGTCGCCGCGGTGTCCAATGAAAATTGATGTCTAGCCCCAAGAGATTTGTAGTTTATGGGGCTTCAAAAGGACTGTTGATGCCGAGATGCCAAGGGGTTGCTGACTATAAAGCCCCTCGAATGCTGAACTTTGAGTGGCTTATAAAGCCCCAAGATGAATCAACTCTTAGTCCATTCAAATAAACTGTCTTTTGTTGTCGACGTGGGCAAGCCCCAAGAGATGATCATTGATACCAAGCTTTGAGAGATTGCTAAGCCCCAAATGTCATGGGCTTATCAAGTTTGTAGATGGCGGGATGTGGAGACCTTTCGGTGTGAAGCCTCAAATTTTCTTGGAATCGGCTTAGCATTATGTTGGGAGCGGATGGCGCTATTGGAAAGAACTCTTGAAGGCGATCTCCTTCTTTCTCTTGTTTGGAGATGGATGGCCCTTTTTTATGGTTCCAAATGGCGGAAGGTCCATGTTGAAAATGTAGTACGGTCTTTGGGAGACGTCTCGTGGGAGATGGTGATGTGTTGCAGATGATAAGGTCTTGGTGTGATAAAGTCTCGAACGGTATGTTTGCTTGAGTCTTCTTGAGTTGAGCCGATGGCAGATCTTCAGATGGAGCCTGTGCTTTTGATCTTGGAGAAGGGGGTGCTGTATTGCAGAAACATTGGGATTGGCCGTAACTCTGCTTATAGAGTTAACATATTGGCATTGCCCGCTATAACTCAGCTGGGTGAGTCTAGCATATTGAATCCTTTTCCTTTTCTCTAAGACTTCCTTCAGAATCTCGCTGTGAGTTCTAACAAGAATCATCAAATTCATTCATATCATCGGAGCCTTCATTTAAAGCCAAGAGGCCTTTTGACTGGAAGTGTTGAGAGACCATTGAAGTTTGATCCCTTTCATGGAGCCATAAGACTATTCCCAAATTGCATTGCTCGGGTACCACTGCCCAAAAGCTTGTCTATTGCGAAGCCCCAATATTGCCCTTTGCTTGTATCACTGTAATGCCGTATCCCAAAAGATTGTAGATTGCGAAGCCCCTTAAGACTTTTCGGTATAAAGCTTCAAATGTTGCTGGGGACATTGAAGTGAATTGCTTCTTGCCGAGGGAGCCTTTAAGACTTGACCGTAGCCCCTAGAGTGCCGTCATTGATTGCGAGGAAGGTCCATCCTTGATCGGGGGAACGAGTACGGGCACACATGATAAGAGGGCTTTTTTGACATCCCTTTTGAGAGACTTTGAGGATAGTCTCACACATCTTTCTCGAGTATAGCCCCTAGGGCTTATTGATTGCCAAATGAAGCAAAAGAAACCCTTGTTCTTGAGTCACATAGCCCCTAGGGCGTCACCATTTGTTGAGCAAAGCAAGAGTGACTCATCTTCGTGCGAGGGAACAAACATGAGAGAACATGGCAAGAGCTACTCCATTTATCGGGAGCCTTTCGGCGTACTTTAGAAGCACATACTTGAAGAAGCTTTGAAAACTGAGACACATGTTGTTGCTATTTGCTGCCCAAGCCAATTGACTAGCTAAGGATTATTTGTGCAACCTCGTGCCCTTTCATGATGGGCTCGTTCTCGGATGGGTCTTGGTTACCACGGGCCTTCTTTTTATGAACCCAAAAATGCATGCTGCTAGAGAATGATGCCGATAGCCCAAGACAACCTTTGATGGTGCCATATCTTGTCGAGCCTTTTGCAATCCCAAAGTTGACTCGGTGGGGAATTGATTTGTTGAGGAGATCCAATGTAGAGCTTGTGCAGTTGTCTTCCTTAGAGGTCGGAGATCTCCATTTCTCTTTCCCTTCTCTCTCTCACTCTCTCATTTTTTTATGACGTACCCTGTTTTTTGCCTAGACCGCCCTTTCGGGTTTTTAATCTAGCGAGCATCTCTTTTGCGTCTTCTTTTTTTGACTCGATTAATGAGGAAGTGTGCATTGACTCTGGCTGAGGAGATAAGACATGTGATTTTGCGGTGAAGACCTCTTGTCACTAAAGATGAGTGAGATTGACTCGACTAGGGAAGTGTCCCTATTATTGACTTCATGTATATATTTGTTGAATGACTCACGAAGGCAAGTAAGTCATTAAGAGAGAAGAGAAGGAAAGCCCCAATTTGATTGCAAGAAATTGGGAGTATGCAGAAAGAATAGAAGCCCTAGACTCGATAAGGAACGGAAAGTGATTCCAAATCTAGGAAAGTTGTTCAATCTTGAGGTGATTAATTCATTGGCAAATGAATCGTACAAAGATGTCATGACAAGTTCGAGATGAAGGCCGATCACCATAACGCGCTAGGGCTAAACATATCTTCTTTCTTGCATGAGACCGGACCCGAAGGTTGCCTACGTTCCTCCAGTGAAGAGGCTCAGGTCACCGTAGTTCTTGTGGATTCTCCATTCGCCGTGATGAATTGTTGCTTCGTCCTTCGTTTGGTGGAATGATATTGTTGTTGTGAACTTCTTTGAATGAAGGGGGATTTTTTTTTTTTTTTTTTTTAAGTCCCTTTTTTGAAAACTTTGCTTGATTTCTCCATGGTTGTTGCTCCTTGATGTCTTGGCTTTTTCTTCGTCGTTGATGTCGTCGTCGATGTTTAGCCTCTAGGCGTTCAAGTGATAGCCTTCGTTCTAAAACGTGTTTAGACATTTTTTCATCATTTTTCCAAGAATTAAATTGAACAACTTGGAGGAGTGTATGAGGACAAGAACGACTTTTATTTGATAATAAGACTCGACATTGAACATGGGACGAGAGAAAACTTTAATGCACACTAAAGAGGACTTTGACTTTTTTTTTTTTATTCCTATTACTAGGTAGAGAAAGAGAAACGGAGATTGTTGTTGTAGTCCCCATGTCGTTGTAGTCCTCATTGTCGTTGTAGTCTTCCATGTCGCTACATTCTCCCATGTCATTGCTTGGGAACCCTTTATCGTTGAAGCTTGTGTCATAGGAGGACTCGGCCACTTCTCGGAGCAAATTGTCAACTCTAACCCCCGCATCATACATGCTTGAAAAATAGGAGTGAAAAGCCCCACTAAGATGAGTGCGGTAGTCCATTTTCAAACACTTCAAGAAGATGTCCATTTGTTCCTTCTTGGAGGGCCTATCAACCATCTCGGATAGCTTGTCATTCCAACGGCGATAGAAGTCCCCAAATGATTCATCACCCATTTGCACGGTGCTCTCCAATTCCTTCTTGGTGGGGCGGAACATGGAGTTGCCTTGATATTGTGACTTGAAGGCAAGCATTGAGGCGGGTGGAAGCTGGAAGACCCATATACCAATCTTTTGCGACCCCCTCGAGAGTAAGCGGGAAGCATTGTGCCATTATTTGAGGAGACACTTTCTTTGGTAGCATGGCCCAAATGTAGGAGTCGACATGAGCATCGGGACAAGAGGTGCCTTTGAACTTGCCATTATCGGGCATCTTGAATTTTTCAGGAAGAGCCACCATAGTGTTCACGAGAAAAGAAGCATGATGAAGATCGGAGCTTGGGCCTTTGTGCAAATTTAGCCCATTAAGCTTTTGGTCAATGTAGGACATGAGAGTGTTGACCAAACCGGTATTGATGCCTTGGACCTTTCTTTCATTCGTGAGCCCCTTCAATTGGTCCTCGAGTTTGGATACTTCTCTTTTATGGGCCATTTACATATGCTCGTAACGGGCTCGCCATAAATCATTCTTGCGGCGAACATCCTCGGCTAGTGTATCAATTTGCCCTTTCAATACTTTCACCATGTTGAGTAACCCTTCGTTGGACACGGAAATGTTCTCACCCTTGTTGTTGTTGCCGTTGGAAGCCATTGGACCTATTGAGAGAACACGGTTGATCTTAGGTTGGCCCCACAAATATCTTTTGAGTAAAATAAATTCACCCACAAACAAAGGAAAAAGACTCGACCATACAAGAAAAATGACTCTTTTTTTTTTTTTTATAAGTCGGAGGGACGGGGTCCCTTTTGGGGTTTCTAAGAAGATAATGGAATCGTCACACTAGTATATAGACCATCTCACGGTCCCATATACTTATCGGATTCCATCACGTTTGTGAATCCTACATGTATCGGGATTAAACTAACTCAATGTAGTAAAGCATACATGCGGGGACAGATTTTTTATTTTCGTCCAAAATAACCACTTTTGGGGACAGATTTTTATTGCGTCCGTATCAACAAGTTGGCATGTATGATTTGAAAACATTAGTTTAGGGAAATCTTGGTACATGAAAACCGACTTGGTCAAGGAGTGTTAGACCCTAACTAGAATTGTGTGGTTTGTGCTCGGCTAAAGAGAGGCTTAAAGGTCACCCCCGGCATGTAGTCTTGAACTACGCCACGGGCTGAGGTTGACCGCTTCGAAAGAGTCAAGGTCGGGTGGAGCTTGAAACTTTCTAGGACGGGCCTCGACGGGTTTGGGGTTGGACTTGTGCGACTCGATAGTGAGCAGTTAATAGGAATTATGTGCGCGTAGTGTGAGGTCCATCACGTGACAAAAATACTTATTATTTTTTTTAAAGAAATAATAAAAAAAAAACAAGTAAGCACGTATTTACAACTTTCGAATCACCCGTGTGACCGATAAAAATAAAACAGAGAATTAAAAGATGGTTGTGCACCCGGTGCCCACACACTGTCAAAACTGCTCTGTTCTGTGCACTGTTCTGTTCTGGAAAGTTGCCCAGACGTGCGCTTTATGCTGTGAGGATGGGAGGCGCGCGCCTTAGGCACTAGAGGGCAGAGGCACCCGCTTCTGGGCAGTACCTGCAAATTCATGGGTTCAAGAGACTGCCTTGACCCTAAATAAAAACACTTTTCCCCTGCAGAAACAAGCACAATAACATGAAATTTGAAGGACAAGATGAGAGGCGGGCGATTCTGGTGGTGAAGATGGGATGCGCGCGTCTTAGGCCAAGAAGGCCAGAGGCGCACGCGTCTCACCTTTTTCCACCAGAATGCCCAGAAAATAGAAATAAGAACACCCAAAAATGAAAACACAAGTATAACCCTCTATGTCCCCAGCGGAGTCGCCACTGTAGATACCCCGGGGAACCACGGCATGGCTAGAGCGCGTCAATTACCTAGGATGTCTAATTGATTTTAAGAGTCGCCACCCACGTTTTAGAGGAACGCGAGAAAACCTAAGAAAATAGCCTTTTTTATTGATTACGAAACCAAAGATTCTTGAGATGAGGGGTTCGGGGGTTAGGTGACGGAATGGGAAGTACTTAAACACCCACTCCGCCCCGCTTACGCAGGTCTTGCTACTCTTGGTGTTCTTATATTTACGTGTCCTTCAATTGATAAAATATGCTAACAACTACAAAGTAAAGATAAGGGGAGAATGAAAGCTAAATGATTTTATTGATTGAATGTCTAATGGTTACATGTTGAATATTTGCTAAACCATTACATTAGTGGAATTAAATTAATGTTGGAATGTTGGGATGTAACCTTGACCAAACTTCAATAATAAAGTGGCCTTTTGGTTGTATCCCTTTTTATGGAGATTGCATACTTAGTAGGACGCAAATAAAATAAGAGAATAGAAAAGTGGTACCTTTAGAAAAGGGACTTTGAACTTGGACTTCAAAAGAGTTTTGTTGTGGAGAAATTGTTGTAGAACAATTTGTGTAGAGTCTTGTCACGAAGAACTCTTGTTGGGAGAATTTGTGTATAGAAAAGTTTCAAGTCTAAGAAGAAGGTCCAAGAGAGGTAAAAGAGAGATGAAAAGAGATCCAAAAAGAGATGAAAAAGAGACCCCCTTCCAATGGTGGATTGGAGGGGTTTTTATAGTTGAAAGGAGATGTTTTTGGTGCCAAGACGGAGTCACAAAGATCAGTTTCCCGGGCAAAATCATATAAAATGAGTAAGGGAGAGATTCTTGGACAGAAATCAGTAACTGACATGCCCAGACGCACGCGCATCCCGTATAGTCGGCGGGAGGCGCGCGCTTCTGGCCCCAAAGGGCGGAGGCGCGCGACTTTGAAATGGTGATTTTGACAGAATGGACTAGAAAGTTAACTCTGTTGTGCAGTTTAGTCCAAAACTGACGGAATCAGTTAGGAACTTAACCGAACTAACAGAAATTAACAAAAACAAGTAAAGTAAAAATACTATGTATGCAATCGGGGTGAGAGGTCCAAGGCGGGGTGTCTACAGGATGTACTCCCCATTCCCATAGAGAAAGGAAATTTGTAACTCTTACCTTAGAGTCAGATACCGCTACCGATGAGCTCCCCAAGAGGACTTGGATGCCATCGCGGAACGTGTATTCCCCTACTTTCTTAATGAAAAAATAGATCTTTCTGAGTATCCCGAGATTGCTAGTAGGTCTTCGTGGTGGAAATGGTCCTATTGATGCCGAAGAAATGCAGACAGTTAATCTGGGGATGGACGATGATCCGAAAGAGACCAAGATTGGCAGTTTCTTTAAGGGGGAAGACCGACAAGCCCTCATAGCGCTTCTCCGAGAATTCGTAGATGTGTTCGCTTGGTCCTACAAAGATATGCCGGGGCTATATGAACGCTAGCGTCTCGATTCTCTTTTCTCAGATGTGGGGCATGGCCGGGTTTTCATGCATTACTTTCCTTTCGCGCTTCCGCAGCACTTATTTGTCATGAGAGTACTTGGCATGGTACGATGAGAGACTTGGGCGTGCGAAGCAGACTCTAGAGACCATATGTGGCTCTATACTGGGAACCTGTGCTTCTAGCATTTCGCTGAGGATGAAGGAGTCATCGGCCTATGAGAAGAGGAGAGAGATGATTGCTGCTAACATGGATGGAGAAGGGGTAGAGGCTTCAAAGAAGAGGAAGGCTAGTGAGGTTTCGAAGGGTAAGGCCAAGGGTTTCAGTGAGTTTGAGGCTAGGTTTTGTGAGAAGCCTAACAAGAAGAAATCTCGCCGAGGACTACACAAGAAGAAAGAGACCGAAGGCACAAGTGGCACTAAGGAATGATTCCGAGCATCCATCCACAGTCGTTGCGGACACATTAGTTTTAATTTCAGTTTTATTTCAGTATTAGTTTAATTTCATAACAAGTTATGTAATCGCCAGTTTAGTCGAACTTAGACTCATCGAATAAGTGTAATGCGCAATGACTGTGGAAATAAAAGTTTTTGCTTTAGAAAACACAAATTCTTCTTTTACTGCTTTGTGGCCAAATTTGGATGTTTATTTATTTTTTAGACCGCACCTTTGAAAGGCTGCCTACGTTCCCCTTTTACAAATAGGATTAAGGGGCTCAGGTCATCGTAGTTCATTCCAGTCAGACTAGAATTATTTTAAGAAAGGGAAGATAGAAGGGGGAAATGCTCTAACTTTTGCCTAGACCGCCTTTGCGGGTTTTCAGTCTAGCGAGCTTTGTACGCGCCTTAATTTTGCATAGACCGCCCTTTGTGGGTTTTCAGTCTATCGGGCTTCTTTTTACGTAATTTTTTTTGAGAGGGGGGAACTAGTCGTAGTAGCGTCTAAGCTTGCTAAGATTGACTGGTTCTTTGAACGGGTTGCCATCCAAATCTGCCATTATGACTGCTCCTCCACAGAAGATCTTATGTACTACGAACGGGCCAACCCAGGTAGGGGCACATTTTCTAAGGGGATTGAACTTGTTAGGCAAATGTGCCTTGAGCACCAAATCTCCTTCTTTTATGTCAGCGGGCTTTACTCGTTTATTGAAGGCTTTCGCCGTCCTCCTCTGATAGGCCCGGATGTGTTCCATAGTCTTTAGTCTGCGTTTATCGAGTGTGGCCAACTTATCATAGCGACTGCGGAGCCATTCTACTTCATTCACTTGATTCTCGAGCAAGACCCTCAAGGATGGTACCTCCAACTCGATAGGGAGTACTGCCTCCATGTCGTATGTCAGGGCGTAAGGTATTTCACCCGTAGCGGTACGGACTGATGTTCTGTATCCCCAAAGCGCTAACGATAGCTTTTCGGGTCAATCTCATCCCCGTAGAGCCATCTTACGAATTATCTGCTCTATCGTCTTTTGGCCACCTCGACTGCGCCGTTGGTTTGCGGGTAATACGGGGAAGATTTCTTTCGTTCAACTTTAAACTCTGCGAGTAAGCGGGCACACTCGGCTTCGAAATAACTGCCATTGTCTAATATAACGAGGTTAGGAACCCCCTACCGACACATGATGTTATCTTTGATAAACACCACCTTCTTAGAATTCAGCACCTTATAAAACTGAGCTTCGACCCATTTTGTGAAGTAGTCGACTGCGACCAAGACGAACTCATGACCGTTGCTGCCGGGCAGTGAAACTTTTCCAATGATGTCTATTCCCCATGTAGCGAATGGCCAAGGAGTGGTGGAGCTATACAACTCGTGTGGTGGGAGATGGTTCAAGTTGGAGCACACTTGGCATTTGTGACACTGTTGAATCCATTGAATACAGTCTGTCTCCATGGTAATCGAATAGTAGCCCAAGCGAGTATTTTCTGTCTAAGCATCCTTGCATTCATGTGAGGCCCGCACAAACCGTTATGTACTTCCTCCATTATCGCACTAGCTTTCTTTTTGTCAACACACAAAAGTAGTAACCCATCGTAGTGCCTCTTGTACAAGGTGTCATCTAGTAGTATGAACTGCCCGGCCAATCTCTTGAGTGCTTGCAAACTCTTTGCCTTCACATCTCCCTCGAAGGAGGTCTCTCCATGTTTGAGGAACTTGTAGATTTGGGCATACCATTGATCTCCGTTCACTTCTGACTCGACTTGGATTTCACAACAATAAGCGGGGTTCTCCCTACGCCCAATTCTGAATGGCCTCACTGACTTACCCTCAGGAATTTCGACCAAGAGGCCAATGTCGTGAGAGCATCTGCGAATCTATTTCTGCCTCGTGGCAGATAATGGAAAGTGACCTCATTGAATTGTGCTATCAACTCATCCATGTAGGCTTGGTATTGCTGCAAGCAGGGGTCAATGGTTTTCCACCTCTTTGCCGTTTGATTAATGATCAAAGCGGAGTCTCCATATACTTCCAACTCCTTCACATTACGCTCTAAGGCGGCTTCCAATCCGGCTATACATGATTCATACTCTGCAGCATTATTGGTTGTGGAGAAGTTCAGTTTGATTGCTATGGGAGTGTGCTCATCCTTTGGGTTGATGAGTAGGAGTCCAACTCCGTTCCCTCGTTTGTTTGCGGCTCCATCGAAGAACAATTGAAATTTTTCCTCGATCTCTATGGCGAAGATGTCATCGTCTGGAAATTCGGGTTCGGGCCCTCTCGTTTCGGTGCTTGGGGAATCGGCGAGTTTATCTGCCATCGCCTTCCCTTTGATTGCTTTCCTCGGCACATAGGTGATGTCGAACTCTCCCAAGAATACTGACCACTTGGCGAGCCTCATAGAGAGAGAGGGTTTGTCAAACAGATATTTGATGGGGTCCATTTTTGAGACTAACCAAATGGGGTGAGATACCATGTAGTGATTGAGCTTCGTTACCACCCATACTATCCCTACGCAAGTCTTTTCGAGTGCAGAGTAGTTAAGCTCGCTACCTTTTAACTTTTGGCTGACGAAGTAAACTGCGTTTTCAATCCGAGAATCTTTGGCTTCTTGTGCTAACATGGCTCTGACGGCAGTGTCTGTCACAGTTAGATAGAGTAGCAATGGTTTCTCCTTATACGGCGGGCGTAGGATTGGGGTATTCACCAAATACTGCTTGATCTGTTCGAAGGCCATTTGACAGTCATAATTCCACTCCACATCAGCAGTCTTCTTCATTAACTTAAAGATTGGCTCACAAATGGTGGTTAGCTGGTTGATGAAACGACTAATATACTGTAGGCGCCCCATAAATCCTTTCACCTCTGTCTCAGTACTGGGAGGTTTCATCTCTAAGATGGCTTGAATCTTCCTCGGGTCGGCTTCGATTCCACGCTCGGTAACCATGTAGCCTAACACTTTCCCTCGGCTGACTCCAAACGTACACTTGGTGGGGTTCAAACGCATGGCGTGCTCCCTTAACCTGTCAAAGAACTTCCTTAGATCTGTCAAGTGCTGACCATCGGAGCCTTTCGAATGAATGATCATGTCATCTACGTACACTTCAATCTCTTATGGATCATGTCATGGAAAAGAGCCGTAACTGTGCGTTGGTAAGTAGCCCCAGTGTTCTTCAACCCAAATGGCATGACAGTATAGCAGAAAGTACCCCATGGAGTGGTGAAGGCTGTTTTCTCTTGGTCTTCCTCGGCCATCTTAATCTAGTTATAGCCGGCAAACCCATCTACAAATGACTTGACCTCGTAGTTGGCAGTTGCATCCACCAACATGTCAATATTGGGCAGGGGGAAGTCGTCTTTCGGAGTAGCTTTGTTGAGATCTCTGAAATCCACACACACCTGAACTTTGCCATTTGACTTCTTGACAGTCACTACGTTGGACAACCAAGTCGGGTATTCAATCACCCTAATGAAGCCTACGCGGAGTAGCTTTTCAATCTGTTCCTTCACTTGCAGGGACCATTCCGGCTTAATATGGCGCAGCTTTTGTTTGACTGGCTTGGCGTCTGGTGCTGTCGGGATTCTGTGCTCTACGATCGAGTTGTCAAGCCCCGGTATGTCCTTGTAAAACCATGCAAACACGTCCACGTACTCTTTGAGTAACTCAATCAATGCTTCCCTCTCGGCTCCGCTGAAGAAGCTCCCAATCTGCGTTTCCTTTGGCTCGGCTTCGGTTCCCAAATTCACGCACGTTAGCACCTCATCGGCAGGTTGGGCTCGAGATTCCCTTTGATTAATAACCTGTTCTGAAATTTATTTTATATATTCATCATTTAGCGTGTCTATGTCCGCCTCTTCTAATGAGTCATTATTAACTAAGTGTATATCATTAGGTTGATTATTAGCTAATTTATCATTTAAAAGAGTGGCTATGGAGGGATACTCAGAAAGGTCGAGGGCTTCATTCATGGCAAAAGGGAATATAGCGTTTGCAATAAGGTCATAGTCTTCGGACGTGAGGTCGTCAGACTTAGAGGAAGACTCAAATTTAAAGCTAAAAACACTAGACTCAGGGGAGGGGGATTTCAAGGAAGTGACGGGAGGTGCTGCGGGAGGAGCAGCAGGAGAATGAGCAAGCCCCAATGTCTCCACCATGAACTCAGTAGTAGCTATGGGACCTCCGAGAGTGCACCAATTCTTTAGTTTTCCCTCTATAGGTACCACCAATGTCCTCGGATCAACGTCTTTCTCTGATTCATCCCCAATAGCGGATACCATGTCGTTGTTGAGCCCCAGATAACCCAGATGTTGAAGCAGATATTGGCCGTCCCACGTCTCAGTCAAACCCGGAGTCTCTGTGGCTTCCGCTGCCGGCTTGTTGAGGGTTGTGGCTTCTAGCTGATCAGCCAAGTCACTTGCGACTTCGGTGGCATACTCGTACTTAGTGGTTTTGATTCTGCCCGTATTCTCATCGTATTCCATATAAGTCAGCATCAAGTTGGACCGGTCGAATTCTACGTCTCTGAAAATCTCGAACCTTTCTGTAACTTGCCGGTGTGATCAAACCATGGTTCTGCAAATTCAAAACATGAAAACTCCTCGCCTTCCTTAACGAAGTAACTGTTAAGAGAAAGGCAGTATGGCCGCATTTCAGGCTTCTTGTATGGCAACTTCACTTTCTTGAGGAATTCTATCCTTTTCTGTTCAGCTCTGTCTTCGGGAGTGAGAGTGTATCCAAGACCAAACAGTCCTCTGTGATCAACTTCTTCAACTAAATCTGTGGGACCTTGCAAGTTCTTACCTAGCCCCAGCCCTGGTATGCGCCCATGTTCCGCAATATTTTGACAACGGGTACCACCCTGTCTGATGTCTTTGAGAGGTCAATTGCGCAGATCTGTGCCTGAGTGACTACTTCAAAGCCATTAAACAGTCTACTCTCCTCCCCATGTTCTATTTGTAAAACAGGAATGCCCTTGGTGTCCGTCCCTTAGGCAGTTACTAGATCACTGTAGACAACCATCACCTCGTTTACAGACTAAAACTTCACACATTGATGCAAGGAAGAAGGAACCGCGCCTGACTGATGTAGCCACGGCCGTCCAATGAGGAGTGAGAAGGTTGCGGGAATGTCTATGACGTGGAATTCGGTGGGTAGGATTTTGGTTCCAATCGTGATGGGCAGGGTGGTGTTAGTACCCGACCTGAAAATGAGTTTATTAGGGCTTTCCCAAAAATACAAGGACTTTATAGGAATTAGAAATCTTGCAAAGACTTGTCCCGGATTCCCGAAATACCTCATTTATGACAAAATCTATCAAAATAGGTAATTTATGGTTTCCTTAAAACCATGCAGAAAACCTAGCTTAAGAATCAAGTCAGCCAGCAGAATTGGCCACGCGGCCAACCTTGCCACGCCTTAACCTTGGCCACGCGGCCACTCTTGCACCGACTTCAATCATGGCCAGGCGGCCAACCCTTCTCCGGATGATCTCAGCCATCAGATCTTCCCATCAGTTTACTATATAAACTCAGTCCATTCTATTGGATAGGGGGCCGGGTTTTTGGAGAGATTTATACCCGAACTTTAGAGTTCTTAAACATTATTTTGCTCCCTAATTAGCATTCAAATCTCCAAAGAAGGTCAAGGTTTATTTCTTGCCAACATAGGTAAGTTTTCTAACCTTTTCTTCACGTTCTTACATTATTTCTAATGTAGATCTTTAATATTCATGTTCTTGCATGTTTATTCATAGTTTCTTCATATGCTTTGTATGTTCATTCATATGTTCATAGTATGTTCTTCGCATGTTCATCATGTTCATAGATTAAAACCTTGTTTATGCTATATTTAGGGTTGCGATCTTCATGTTTACATGTTATTTCATAGCCGATGATGATCTAGGGTTCATCAACCCAAGGATGATTTAGGAACTATTTCTAAGCCCTAAACTTTAGGTAATCACTCCCATGATCAATAATCCTCCCATGATGAATGTGATGAATGTTCATCGAGATCTCATTGATGGCATAGTCATATTCTGGGATGCGATCATCTTGCATGTTTCTTTCTCCTCCCTCTTCATTATGCATGATCCCTATTCTCTCTCCACATTCTAATTATGTTCGAACTACGCTGACCTGAGCTTCTCACATTGAGGGAACGTAGGCAATCTTTGGACACTAACACACTACATACACCGTATCATGATAGAAAGACTGATCAATTCGGGCAATAGGAGTGATAACGTAAATATTCTTCTCTTGTTGTAATTTGACCCCCGAACCCATTAACATGCTTTTTTTCAATGTTTTGGCTATAATTAAAACGGCGTGGCGACTCTCATATTTTAATGTTACTATGAATATCCCAAATTCAAACACGCGTATTCACAGTGGCGACTCTGCTGGGGACTGCTTTGAAACTTTTTCAAACTTAGTGGGTCTAACTTTCGTCACCTCATGATGCTTGCCATGTTCAAACATGCACACACTTGCCATGTTTACACATGCACACGCCTGCCATGTTTACACATGCACACGCCTGCCATGTTTACACATGCACACTTGCCATGTTTTCACGTGCCCCCTATGTTGGTAGTGGTGCCCTAGGCACGTTTAATAAACGTTGTAATTGTTATCATTTATTTCATATCAATAAAGAGATGTTTTGATTATTATTGTTGTTCATGTTTACTTATAATAATCCCCGTCCCTAGTACTTATTAAGCACTAGTATAAAGGCTAAATGATCATGAGATGATCATGTTAGATTTATGGGTACTTGTTTGGAACAAGGTACTGGACATGACCCACTGTATGAGATTTATGTCATGGTCTATGTCGTACATATATCTCATATTAGTTATGTCATTCAAATCCTTAGACATGAAGTTATTATGGTCTTCCACTTGATGAACATTGTGTTTGACATATTCAAACGCTACCTTAACACGGTAGTTATGAAGGGTATGATTGGCATAATCGGATTCCCGTTGGGAAGAATAATAAGCTAAATGGAATTGTCCCTCCACGGAGAGATGTCAAGCTTGGGCCCCTCGAAGGAATGATGTTGATGAAATGTTCGGCCGGACTCAAATGGATTAATTGGATCAATAGCATTTGAATTATCAACATATTCAGAATCGAGAAAGTATTGAACCAAAACAAGTTGACTGTTTGACCATGACTTGTGTTCAATGACATCGTGGACAAAAGGATTGTGACATATTCTAAAGGAATGCGAATTTGTATCTAGTTATACTATTTGGGTAGGTATGACGGTTTGCTAGAACCTAATCATATCTTATGGGATCATGTTTGTGCCCATTGCCAACTTAGTATAATCCTAGAGGGTCACACACAATAGAACGAATCTTAAATAAGAGGACTATATTGGCATTTAGGGTCGGAGGACCTCCAAGGAATTTCTGGAAATATTCTGGGCCTCCTGGTCAACCAAGCGGGCGCTTGGGTTGGACCAGGCGGGCGCCTGAATGAAGTCTGGAAGACCTGGACCTTCTGTTAAAATGAGCGGGCGCCTGGGTTGGACCAGGCGGGAGCCCGGTATGCCGACAAGAAAATTCCTAATTCGATTAGGAATGGTTTTTGGCACAAGTTACCTATTTGGAATAGGTCTTAATTGTGTATAAAAACCCCAATTCGGCCAGACCATATTGACTAGTGCTTTTGTGAGTCTCAAAGAGTTTGAGAGAGATTTTATTTTGTTCTAAGATATCATTGATTGAGGAACAAAATAATTCACAAATAAATTCCATATAGTTCTTTATTAAATTGTGAAAGTGTGTTTCATAATATTGGTCTAGCAACCAAGATCAAAGAAGCTCCTTTGATATTCGTTCGAAGTGTGGATACCGCTAGAGGGTGAAAATCATCATCTTCAAAGTTCGTGTTCAAGCTTTGTGATCGTGATCAAGTCTTCAAATCTCCACCAAAGACCAAGAGAAAATTTGATAGCCATTAAGGGTTAGTTTTTCCTTTATTCATCATGTTGTATTTGATTTAATCATATGAACGGATCCATGGCTTTGGGTTTCTTAAAATTTTAATTGCTATATTCCGCTGCGCATGTTACTTGGAAATCCAATAGTGGTATCAGAGCCCCGTTCATGTTGATTAATTCAATACTTGGATCATGTTGTGTGTATGTAAATTGTTTATGTGCCAAGCATGATATGAATATTGGATTATATGATGTTTATGTGTTATGTGATTTTATGTGGTTTATTGTTTTCAACTTTAATCGCACGATTCAATCGCAATAAAAATTATGGTGGATTATGAATCATTTAGATTATTGATTTTAATTAGATCAAAGTTTTAATAATCGTGAAAAAATAATTTTGAGACAAAATTTTGAACTTTAAAATTCTATACCACTCTGACCATTCAGGAGCGCGCTTGGTCATAACCGGGCGGGCGCTCGCTCGGCAGAATATGTTCTGATTTTGGTTAAAATCTGAATATAGAATTTTCGATAAATTCAACAAAACCAGTAACAGAACCAGTCCAGACTTGCTGATCTGGAATGGGTTTTGGGTAGTTGGTTTGTGTGTGGATTTTGGGGTTTGATTTTCCTATTTGTTTTAGTCTTGTGATTCCTAGATTGGTTCAAGTTTTGGATGGCTAATCTGTGTTCATCGAGATTGTGTTTCCCAAAATTGATCGCAATCAAAGTTTCAAAGATAAAACGAAGTTAGAATTATGAAGAGTTCATAATTGCTAAAATTGAGAAACAAAGTTCTTGATTCAATGATTGGAGATCCATGTGAAATTGTGAATGCAATTGGCCTACGTTCATCGAGACCATCTATTGCTTAGTTTCGGCCACATGGACTACTTTCTTGGTTTCTTGAATTAGTGCGGGATTGTGGTTGCCTAATGGCTTAGTTCAACCGCACTTCTTGTTGTCTTGATTTGGAGATAATAACCAAAGTTGAAATAGTCTCATCCTCATAATTATAGAGAAACTAATGACACATAAATATCATGCTTAAATTAATGGAGATTAATTTAGTGGCTAAACTTGATGTGTAACATGTTTATATTATGTGCTCATAAATGTGTTATATGCTATATGTGAAGAACCTTCATAGAAAGTTTTAAGTCCTTCATTGCCATGCCATGATTAAAACACTTGTTTATACATGTGTAATCTTGATATGGGTTCGCCTCCGCGAAGTGCATTAATTTTATTCATATATGAGCAAGATGAGGTTCATTAATTTAATGTGGGCTTGCCTCCGCAAGGTGCATTAAATTGAATGGTTCCTACGCGTTTAAAATGGTTGAACTTAATTAGGCGTCAAAACGGTTTTGGGCCTAGGCAAAAGATGAGATTAAACATGCTTTTTGAAATTGGATTTCTCAAAGAATCTCATAAAAAGGATCTAAGAATCATATGGGATATGATTGACATGATTGTCTACCTAATTAATTTAGTTTTTGAGCGGTCCGCCTCCGTGGACTCAAAAGTTAAATTTAAGTTGGATCTTAGCCCGATTAAATTATATTATACATTTGATGTATATGGAGGTTATATAATTTAGTGGGAGTATTTTGTTTGAAAAATACATTATTTATCTCTTTAGTGAAAAACCGGTAATTATTAAATTTTGGAAATTTTGCATATTTGTAGATAATGACTAATAACACTCAATCAATGTCGTTGCGATCGATCCTTGAGAAGGATAAGCTCGAAGAGAATGGTACAAACTTTATGGATTGGATCCGTAGCATAAGAATCGTTCTTAGGCAAGAAGATAAGTTGTACATTCTCGATGGGCCTCTCCCCGCTGAACCACCGCCTACTGCCCCTAGGGTAGAAAGAGACAATTACAAGAAACATCGTAATGATTCTAGAGATGTAAGTTGTCTCATGCTTGCTGCTATGTGCTCAAAACTCCAACAAAGTTTGGAACATTTGGAAGCCTATGAGATAGGCGTGGAGTTGAGAACCATGTTTCAAGAGCAAGCTAGGCAAGAGAGGTACAAGACCATTGTTGCATTCACTACTTGTAAAATGAATGAAGGGCAACAAGTGAGTCCTCACTTTCTTAAAATGAAAGGTTATGTAGAGCACCTTGAGAAGCTTGGCTATCCAATCCCATTGGAGCTAGCCACGGATCTCGTTCTTAATTTATTGCCTAAAAGTTATAATCAGTTTGTGATGAATTATAACATGCATGGAATGGATAAGAATCTCTCTGAGTTGCATGGGATGCTCAAAACTGCAGAGATGAAAATTGTGGAGAAAGGTTCTCCCGTGCTCTTGGTTCATGATGGAAAGAAGGCTAGTGCCAAAGGAAAGGGTAAGAAAGTTGTCAAACCCAAAATAAGCAAGGCAAAGGTTGCCAAGGCTTCTGAGGCAAAACCTGATTCACAAAAGGATGCAATCTGTTTCCATTGTCAAGAAATTGGTCATTGGAAACGTAATTGCAAGGCTTTCTTGGAAGAGCAAAAGAAGAAGAAGAGCAGCAAGGCTGCGTCGACTTCAGGTATCTATATGATAGATATTCTCCTTTCTACCACTGATTCTTGGGTATTGGATACCGGATGTGGTTCTCACATTTGTCTAAATGTGCAGGGACTAAAGAATAGGAGACTGCTTAAAGAAGGTGAAGTAGATCTACGCGTGGGGAATGGAGCAAGAGTTGCTGCATTAGCCGTAGGGACTTATGAAGTCACTTTACCTTCCGGATTAATTCTTGTTTTGAACAATTGTTATTATGTTCCGGTTTTCAGCAGAAATATTGTTTCAATTTCTTGTTTGGATAATGAAGGTTTTAAGTTTCTTATTGAGAATAAGAGATTTTCTATTTATTTAAATGATGTGATTTATGGTATTGCTAATTCATTTAATGGCCTTTATATCTTGGATGTCAAGAATGAAAGTAATGACAATGTCTATCATGTAAACAAGAAATCTAAACCTAATGATGTAAATCATACTTATTTGTGGCATTGCCGTCTTGGTCATATTAATGAGAAGCGTATCTCAAAGCTCCATAGGGACGGACTTTTAGGTTCATGTGACCTCGAGTCATATGACACTTGTGAGTCGTGTCTTCTTGAAAAAATGACTAAGACACCTTTTACCAAGTTGGGTGAAAGGGCAAGCGACTTATTGGGGTTGATACATTCCGATGTATGCGGACCATTAAGTAGCAATGCTAGGGGAGGATTTCAATACTTCATAACCTTCACTGATGATTATAGTAGATTTGGGTATGTTTACCTAATGAAACATAAGAGTGAAGCATTTGAGATATTTAGAATATTTCAAAATGAAGTAGAAAAACAACTTGGCAAAAGTATTAAGGCACTTCGATCAGATCGTGGAGGAGAATACTTGAGTCAAGAATTTGATGATCATCTAAAGAATTGTGGAATAGTTTCACAATTGACTCCACCCGGAACACCACAATGGAATGGTGTGTCTGAGAGGAGGAATCGGACTTTGTTAGACATGGTTCGATCAATGATGAGTCAAGTTGATCTTCCAATATCCTTTTGGGGTTATGCTCTAGAAACCGCTGCTTTCACACTAAATCGTGTTCCAACTAAATCGGTTCAAAAGACTCCATATGAGATGTGGAGCGGAAAGAAGCCTTGTCTGTCTTTCATGAAGATTTGGGGTTGCGAAGCTTTTGTCAAAAGACTTGTCTCAGACAAACTTGCACACAAATCTGATAAATGTATTTTCGTGGGATATCCTAAGGAAACTAGAGGATATTACTTTTACAACCGTGAGGACAACAAAGTGTTTGTGGCCCGAACTGGTGTCTTTCTAGAGAAAGAGTTTCTCTCCAAAGAAATCAGTGGGAGTAAAATAAATCTTGAAGAAATTCGAGACCCAGAAAATAACATTGAACCAATAGTAGAACAAGAACAAGAACCACAAGGAGTTGTGGAACCTGTTCAAAATACACAAGCAACTAGCAGATCTAGTAGGTTACAATCCGAGCCCGAGAGATATGGATTTCTCGTAACGGATAGTAATGAGGTAAAAATCATTGAGAATGATGAACCGTCAACCTACCAAGAGGCGATGTCTTCTCCTGATTCGGACAAGTGGCTTGGAGCCATGGAATCCGAATTGCAATCCATGCAAGACAATCAAGTTTGGAATTTGATTGATGCGCCCGAAGGTGTAAAAACCATAGGATGCAAATGGGTCTTCAAGAAGAAGACTGACATGGATGGGAAGGTGCATACTTATAAAGCTAGGCTTGTAGCGAAGGGTTATAGGCAAGTTCATGGTATTGACTATGATGAGACCTTTTCACCCGTAGCAATGATCAAGTCTATAAGAATTTTGCTTGCCATTGCCGCATATCATGACTATGAAATATGGCAGATGGACGTCAAAACCGCTTTCCTGAATGGAAAACTACAAGAGGATGTGTATATGACACAACCAGAAGGTTTTGAACAAGATTCTAAAGTATGCAAATTGCAAAGATCCATCTATGGATTGAACCAAGCTTCAAGGAGTTGGAATCTCTGTTTTGATGAATCGGTCAAAGAGTTTGGTTTCATCAAGAACGAAGATGAGCCTTGTGTATACAAGAAGATTAGTGGGAGCATAGTGCTATTCCTTGTTTTATACGTGGATGACATATTGCTCATTGGAAACGACATTCCTACACTTCAGTCTGTGAAGACTTGGTTAGGAAGTGTTTTGCAATGAAAGATATGGGTGAAGCCGCATATATTCTTGGCATTAAGATCTATAGAGATAGATCAAGGAGGCTACTTGGTTTAAGGCAAAGTACATACATTGACAAGGTCATTAGAAGATTCTGATGGAAAATTCTAAGAGAGGCACCTTGCCCGTGTTACATGGAGTTTCTCTAAGCAAGACTCAATGTCCTAAGACAAACGATGAGCGTGAGAAAATGAATGATGTTCCATATGCTTCGGCAATTGGGTCCATCATGTATGCCATGATTTGTACTAGGCCGGATGTATCTTATGCTTTGAGCATGACAAGTAGATACCAATCTGACCCTGGCGAAAATCACTGGATAGCTGTGAAAGAGATTCTTAAGTACTTGAGAAGAACTAAAGACTCGTTTTTGGTCTATGGAGGAATGAAAGATGATCTCGTTGTAAATGCTTACACGGATGCAAGCTTCCAAACTGACAAAGATGATAGCCGATCGCAATCGGGTTTTGTGTTTATGTTAAATGGTGGAGCTGTAAGCTGGAAGAGTTCCAAGCAAAGTACAACCGTTGATTCTACAACAGAAGCTGAGTATATTGCTGCATCGGATGCTGCAAAGGAAGCTGTTTGGATTAAGAAGTTCATAACTGAACTTGAAGTGGTTCCTAGTATTGCTAATCCAATAGACCTTTATTGCGACAATAATGGTGCTATTGCTCAAGCAAAGGAACCAAGAGCACATCAAAAATCCAAACACATACTTAGGCGTTTTCATATCATTCGAGAGATCGTTGATAGGGGAGACGTAAATATATGCAGAGTACCTACTGATGACAATGTTGCGGACCCGCTAACAAAGGGACTTCCACAAGCTAAACATGATGGTCATGTTAGGTCCATGGGTATTAGATACATGGGAGATTGGGCCTAGGGCAAGTGGGAGATTGTTGGTAGTGGTGCCCTAGGCACGTTTAATAAACGTTGTAATTGTTATCATTTATTTCATATCAATAAAGAGATGTTTTGATTATTATTGTTGTTCATGTTTACTTATAATAATCCCCGTCCCTAGTACTTATTAAGCACTAGTATAAAGGCTAAATGATCATGAGATGATCATGTTAGATTTATGGGTACTTGTTTGGAACAAGGTACTGGACATGACCCGCTGTATGAGATTTATGTCATGGTCTATGTCGTACATATATCTCATATTAGTTATGTCATTCGAATCCTTAGACATGAAGTTATTATGGTCTTCCACTTGATGAAAATTGTGTTTGACATATTCAAACGCTACCTTAACACGGTAGTTATGAAGGGTATGATTGGCATAATCAGATTCCCGTTGGGAAGAATAATAAGCTAAATGGATTTGTCCCTCCACGGAGAGATGTCAAGCTTGGGCCCCTCGAAGGAATGATGTTGATGAAATGTTCGGCCGGACTCAAATGGATTGATTGGATCAATAGCATTTGAATTATCAATATATTCAGAATCGAGAAAGTATTGAACCAAAACAAGTTGACTGTTTGACCATGACTTGTGTTCAATGACATCGTGGACAAAAGGATTGTGACATATTCTAAAGGAATGCGAATTTGTATCTAGTTATACTATTTGGGTAGGTATGACGGTTTGCTAGAACCTAATCATATCTTATGGGATCATGTTTGAGCCCATTGCCAACTTAGTATAATCCTAGAGGGTCACACACAATAGAACGAATCTTAAATAAGAGGACTATATTGGCATTTAGGGTCGGAGGACCTCCAAAGAATTTCTGGAAATATTCTGGGCCTCCTGGTCAACCAAGCGGGCGCTTGGGTTGGACCAGGCGGGCGCCTGAATGAAGTCTGGAAGACCTGGACCTTCTGTTCAAATGAGCGGGCGCCTGGGTTGGACCAGGCGGGTGCCCGGTATGCCGGTAGGAAGATTCCTAATTCGATTAGGAATGGTTTTTGGCACAAGTTACCTATTTGGAATAGGTCTTAATTGTGTATAAAAACCCCAATTCGGCCAGACCATATTGACTAGTGCTTTTGTGAGTCTCAAAGAGTTTGAGAGAGATTTTAGATATCATTGATTGAGGAACAAAATAATTCACAAATAAATTCCATATAGTTCTTTATTAAATTGTGAAAGTGTGTTTCATAATATTGGTCTAGCAACCAAGATCAAAGAAGCTCCTTTGATATTCGTTCGAAGTGTGGATACCGCTAGAGGGTGAAAATCATCATCTTCAAAGTTCGTGTTCAAGCTTTGTGATCGTGATCAAGTCTTCAAATCTCCACCAAAGACCAAGAGAAAATTTGATAGCCATCAAGGGTTAGTTTTTCCTTTATTCATCATGTTGTATTTGATTTAATCATATGAACCATGGCTTTGGGTTTCTTAAAATTTTAATTGCTATATTCCGCTGCGCATGTTACTTGGAAACCCAACACCCTACAGTTAAGCCATGTTTACACATGCACCCGCGCACTCCGCCATGTTAATGCTTGTACCTTGTACCATGTACCCTTGTTATCTTCGCTTTAGTATTAAGGTCAAACGAGACTTTGCTATGCTCCCTTGTACATTCTTATCCCCTTCTCTCGCTCTTGCATCGCATTGCATCATTCTAACATAAAAAAAAAACTTCTCTTTTTTCTCCTTAAAAGAAATTAGTTTCTTGCCACAACACTACCACTAGTCCGTGTCAGCACTGCACATGTCCCTATTACCCGGAGTATTCGATGTGCGGGAATTTGTGCGCTACTGCCGCCCTCTTTTCGAGTCACTCGTCTACTCCACTCACCGTGTACGTTCCGCGAGCGGTGGGAACCTTTTATCTTACCCATGTCAACCCACACATAGAGATTAGGACAATCCTTGGACTAACCATTTAGGATGTAAATAAATGCAAAACTTTTCGTTAAATAAAATGTGCATTGCATCTAGGCAACCTCTAAGGTCCATCGCTCACCCCTTGGGCCATCTATCAAAATTCCTCATCTTGGCCTATCTAGGTTACCTACCTATCATTACGATCCATTTGGGTCTACCCTTCATCTTGACCCGCTTTGGTCAAAATCCCACCATCCTTTGGCCTCTTAGGACAACTTTATATACCTTTGATCTCCTAGGTCAACCTTTGACCGCCTAGGTCAACCTTCCCAACCTTTGACCTTCTAGGTCAACCTTATCTACCTTTGACCTCCTAGGTCAACCTTTGACCTCTTAGGTCAACCTTATCCGTTTTCAACCTCTTAGGTCAATCTTTGATTCCATAGGTGAACCCAATTACCTTTGGTCTTAACCCGCTTAGGTCGAATCGTCATCTTGACCCACCTAGGTCATTATTTGACCCACCGTCGTCCAGACCAACCTAGGTCAACCCGTTTAGGTCCAACTTGTCCGGCTTAGGATAAAACGACCCCTTCACCTTTGACCCGTCAAGGTCAACCCGTGACCCGCTTAGGTCGACTTACCTATCTTGGATCCATCTAGGTCAATCTCCAACCTTCCTTAGTCCACCAACCCGAATAGGTCAACCTTTGACCCGCTTAGGTCAAACCATGCCTATCCCGTTTAGATCATCCCATAGGCAACCCGTTACAACCCGCTATCTTGATCCATTCACCATATAGGTCAATCCAACCTTTTCTTAATTAGGTCTACCTATCCTACACCCATCTAGGTCAACCCACCATTATTGTCGCATTCTAGCTTGAACCACTTCTCGTCTCAAACCTTAGGTCAAACCTTAGGTCAAATTTAGGTCAAACCTTAGGTCAAACCATACCCGACTCAATCAAAACCAACTCCTATAGGTCTTCCTCACCCATACTTGACCAAGGACCGAGTCATCTCCCTCTTTTTGACACCTATGGTCATCTCTCACCTCTTTTTTCTTTTTAAAAAAGTCTAACTTGACTCGAACTACGGAGACCTGAGCCTCCTATTGTGTGGGACCTCTCCCTCATGGTAAGGGGAATGTAGGCAACTTCAGCCCGGTCAAACTTTCAAATTCTTGTCAAAAATGCATTTCAAAGTGTGGAGACCGACTCTTTTCCAAAAGTGATTTTATAACGATGCCTTGTCATTAATTATAAATCTAAGACATAATTCCCCCACAACTATTGTAGATCCTGCATCATGTCTGTTGAAAGGAACATCGAAGTTGCAAATGAAGCTATTACCCAAGGTCTCGAGACAACTCTCCACACCAATACTGATCTCAATGAGCAAGCGCTCCATTTCGAGACATCCTCAACGAGCAAGCAACCCTCTTCCGGACCGCTCTCGACGAACAAGAAGCCTACTTTGAGACTGTCCTCCTCAAGCAAGTCGACCGCTTTCAAAAAGAGATGTGCAAGGCTCTAAAGGACACCGAGAAGCGCCTTCACTCTGATATTTATTGCATTTATGATTACCTCGGCCGAGTTCTCCCTCTTGCTCAATCTCAACACCAGTACGCTCCTCAAATGTATGGGCCATCACAGATTTCCCCCGTTGGGATGCCTCCTAGGACTACTCATCAACGACAGGTACCGGTACCTAAATCACCCTTAAAGACAGTTCGGGAGGACGAACGCGAGTACAATGACTTGGGTATGCCGTTAGCCAAACTCTTCAAAAGTCTAGTTCAAGCTGGCAAGTTGTCTCCTTTGTTCAACTATGAACCAAGTAGGGTGAAGCAAGGCTTGGATCCCTCCAAACACTGCCAATACCACCAGTACATTGGGCATGACACCGAAGATTGCCTCCAATTGAGGAGAAAGATTCAAAGCCTCATTGACAGCGGAGCCATCACCCGTCAACGGAGTACATGGGCATGGGCAAAAGAGGAAATTGGGGCTACCTCCTTTAAATAAAAGAAAAGAAAAGGGTCATTCAGTCTTCGTAGGTTCTAGAGTGTCCTTAGTCAAAAGTCCACCTTGGACGATTTTTGTTTCTTTAAGTAAAAGTCCACCCCGGACTAGTCAGTTTAAATCTTTTAGTTCCAATAAAAAGGTCTTTATTTCTTTTCTTTTCTCTCTAGACTTGAGACATAAGCTTGCATATATCAATTTCATATTCACCATTTTCGCTTGATTGCTATATCTTTATATGATGAATTAATCTTAATCTTACTCATTAATGACGACTCATTAAAAAGTAAATGGACCCACAAACCATTCACATAACTAAGTAAACGATTAATCTCAAAATAACAAATGCTTCGATCAATTGGGATGAACGAATCACTTTCTCTTCTCTCTACATTCTACCCCCATACACTCTCTCTATACACTTACCCCTTGTACACACTTCATGTACACTCTCTATATACACCTTCTCCCATACACTATCCTCATACGCCTCTCATCCCACCATTAGACCCCTTTTTATAAGGTCGTGACAAAGAAATGGACTGCGGTTGCTCATCATCAAATAGACATCCATGCTGCCACAATTTAAAGGGTTGGTTTGTTCCCTTCATGAGTACTACATGCCGTTACACTGGGGCTGTCCGTATTCCATCACAAATGTAAGACAAGTGCACGAAGTCATCCATGCCATTAATTGGTGCACGTGATAATCCAATGGAGCTCTACCGGTGAAAATCAAGGGGCTAGGATGCCCGCCGCCAGCAAAAGGCCGCTTGAACTATAAGGAAGCTACCTCGCAATCGAGAGAGGCGAAAGCAAACTAGGGGCTTGTCTTGCCCAATGTTTCATGTACAAATATAAAAAAAAAAAAAAATGGCTCGCTAGGTTGAAACCCAAAAGGGCGACCTAGGCAAAAGTTAGAGCATTGCACAAAAAGAAGCCCGCTAGGTTGAAAACCCGAAAGGGAGGCCTAGGCAAAAATAAAAATAAAAAAAAGGGTGTGCACAAAGAGATAAAGAAAAATAGAAGGGGCTATCACCATGGAAAAGTAAAAGTCCCATTTTCTTTTCACCTCAAATGTTCTATTTTCCTTTCTTTCCTTACAAAGTAGATAAACGGCAGCAACCCATGACAACTACGAGGGAGCAATCCACTGCAACAACTACAAAGGAGTAATCCACCGCAATGAGCTACAAAGAACAACTCACCTCAAACGAACCTCACACCCCTAAACTCAAAACCCAACTTCATCGTCAACCGGGCAACCACTCAAAGCCAAACATAACCTACCTTGGGCCAACCTTCTTTCTTTTCTTTCCTCCCACACATACCCACTAAAACCCGACACCATCGTCAAGCGGGTCATCCCCGAACCAATTTTCTTTTCTTTCCTCCCACACCATCGGTCCAAAATATACACAACCCACCTCGAGCCAATTTTCTTTCTCTCCTCTCTTCCCCCATATTTCTACTCCTGACTTCTTCACTCACAAGTGATCAAAACATTTATTAATTTGAGGCTACTTGTTTACCAATTAACCATAACTCATTAACTAATCAACGAGGTCCATTCTCGAGCAATCAAATGAGAATCTTGAATAAAACAATTTTCAAATGTCTCGACAAGTCTTCTGTTCTACAATCTAGGAAAGAGCTAAACACTTACTTTCTGTCAAGCAGGGGCTTCCTTCCTTTTATATACACTCAATTGTCCAAAGAGTCAAAATGCGAGTACTATCTCTCTCTCCCTCTCACTATCACCAAAATGCCCCCGCATGTTTAAACAATTATTTTTCCTTTTTTGAGTCGACTGAATGATTTCAAAAAAAAAAAAAAAAAAAAAAAAGATGACGCAAAAGAGATGCCCGCTAGATTGAAAACCCGAAAGGGCGGTCTAGGCAGAAAAAAGGGTGCGTCTTAAAGGAGGTAGGATACCCCGCTCTACACCCTTATCGAACTAGGGCTCCCCCAACAGAATGGGTCGACTATGTGGTTTCTCGGAGAATATCGAGGCTTCAACAAGGATGTACCCCTCATCGTCAAACTCTGCACATGACGAACACTTTGAATTTGTTAGAATCATAACTAATTATAAGGCATCTTTATAAAATCATAACACTTTCAAAAGTTTTCTCTTCCCCAACTCTTTGTTTACAAACCCGCACGCTCGGTCTCCACAAAATTGTAAAAACATCTTCGGTCCGTCTGGGACCCATCTACATGATTCCCAGAGTTGACTCGGTCCTTTACCCTATCTCCTAAACTTTAGGGCAACTTTAGGACTAAACCCTCAACTCTCTAGGCCCCAAGCCTACCCGGTCAGTCTTGCCTAAGTTACACCATAAACTCCTTAGGTCCCGAACCAACCCGGCGAGTCTTACCTAGGTTACATCATAACCCCTTAGCTCGACCTTCCACAAGTACGTAGCATGACCCCTTAGGCCCCAAACCGGTTCTACCCAAAACGTCAGACCTTAAACCGGTTAACCAAAGCCAAATCCTTAGAGTGACCCATTAGGTCCCGAACCTACCGATCCCGAGCCTACCCGATCTCTTAGATCTCAAACCTACCAACACATACTCGTTCTTACCATGTCTAAGCCATAGCTCTCTTATCCTCCTCATTCCAACCTCTTAGGTCTACTCAGTCTAACCTGTTGAGCGATCCCTTAGATCCCAAGACCATTTGAGTCTACCAAGCGCCTACCTTGTAGGTCTCTAGCATATCCGATCCGCACCTTAGGTCTCAACTCCTAAACCCTTTGGATCACAAAACTGTCTACCCTTTAGGTCTATAACCTTGGAGCCCGTCCCTTAGAACTCTTTAGTTCCCAAGCCTTCTTGGTCTGACCAACTAACTCTATGCTGTCCATACCTCCTGGGTCTAAACCCCTCTACCAACCTAGTATCACCCATTAGCCGTGAGATGGGGAATCCCACAGAGCATCTCTCCAGGGATAGCCGGCACAATGTTATAGCCTAGACGAGCGGAATTTACTACGCCCAAGCACCCTTCACTGGCAAACCCAACCTCAGAGGGGAAGAAAATAGAGGCAAACAAGCATAGTGCAAGATGGTCCAAAGAACGGTCAGAAGCCACGTCCATGTGCATAAAGTGTTGCGGCATCCAAGAAAGGTCAACATAGCCGCCCCTAGCATACCTATCAAAATCCTCAAGCAAACAAAGTTAAAAGGCAACACAAACTCCCCTTTAATAGTACACAAACTCCAATTCTCGCCAGGAAAAGGAAAACCAGAATCGGCGGTAGACTTGGCCACGCGGCCACAATTGTCCTCGGCCACGTGGCCACTATTACTCTTGGACAGGCGGCTGACTTTGCCTTGGCCACGCGGCCACTCTTGCCCCCATGCAGAAATCGCATATCGTTATTCCCACTCCGCAACAGATCCATGCAAACAACGTACCTGTCCCTCCCCGAGGCTCATGCATTGTATAAAAATTAGGAGCATTGTAAAATAATTAGTTTGTACAGATAGGTTGTCACAAAATCATTCTCATTTTAGTTCATAAATATATTTACATGCATGTTAAATGTTTGTCCAGTACATATTTGTCTCTACTAGCTAACAGTGTAGGAAATAAAGATGGAAAGATGGGCCCCGACTAATCAGAATCCTCCTCCGTGGTGTCTCCACGCCGCGCTAAAGCTCGAGAGCTACCGGCACCCGAACTCCGTCCCCGGACCGCTCGACCACCAGTATGAGAAGAGCCCGCACCGTTCGGAGACCGTTCCCGACACTGGGGAGCCACGACATCATCCCGCTGGCAGGTGCAAAAATGATATGCCTCTCTCAGTAAGCGCATCAGTACATTCTCCCGCTGAATGGAACGAACGTACGCCTCTCGAGTCACCTGGAAGGGAAACCAAAGCAATGATTACAATACATAAATAACAAGTGTGTGTGTGCACGACTGAGATAAATCATGAAATCATACCCCAGCGTCAGGCGGAGGAACAAATGTCTCCTCGACAACATCTGCGGCCGTCGGTTCCAAGCTAATCTTCACCTCCCGGCCACCCCTCATCACCCTCACGCTACGCGAGCGGGGAGGCATGTCCACCAAAGGCCGACTCCGACCAACGTACCGGGCCGAGCTCGATCCCTCTCCCGACAGCGTCCTAGCCCGAACCTGAGGGCTGATCAATCGAGTCCGCACATAGCCGGCATAATCATCACTCCCCCTGTAGTGCTCTGCCGGAGTGGGAGCCAAAAAAGTTGCCAACCTCGCAGGACGGAGCATATCCCGAGGAGGGTTATAAGGAGCCCACGGCAACGCACCAGCCCTATGCTGACGAACTACCCTCTCTCCGAGATACATGGCCTCCCCAGTGAGACCCACAAGCAGAACCCTAGAAGCGGTCAACTCCACTACATAGGGACCCACCGAAGCCTCATTAGCCGGACTCCACGGGTAAAATCTGACCCCGACAGGCTCGGACATCGCAAACACCCTCCTCAGATCAGCAGCATCCACCGTCTTCCTATCCCGGTTCCTGCGAGGAGGAGCTCTGTTGCTCTTGCACCAATACGACATGATGGGAACAACTTTGTTGGCACTCATCACCAACTAAAAAGGGGCGACGCCGAAGATCTCGTACACCCACGCCTGTGCATAGAGTAAAAGAAACATCTCAGACCAAAAGATACAGCAAAAATCTCAACAAGTAAAAAGAAGAGCAGTCAAGAGCATACCTCAAAGGCGAACTGAAACCTGTCAAAGGCCGACGAGCTAGCCCTCGAGCAATGGTCCAATGCCCGGTAGATCTCAGCCAAACCAGCTCCACCCCAAGAAATCCCACCGACTTGGTCCAAGTCCACAAAAACCCCTAGCAGTAAGTACCTGCAAATAGTGGCCCCACTGGGAAACAAGATCTCTGAAAACCTGTACCATAAGAACAGCCGGACCAAGCAATCCAAATCATATTCCCCCTTACCAAAGGCCTCAATAGCCATCTCCACCAAACGGTTCACCTTCCCGGCCTCCACTCCATAACCCTTAACACCTCTTCCTAGATCAGTGTCGACTCCCAACAGAGCCTGCCTATAGTCCCGCCGCTCCGCCAAGCTCTCATCAAAAGGCAAAGGGGTAGCAGTGAACCTCACCCCCGTGATAGCCACAAAATCCGTCAGCGTGATGGTAATCTCTCCCCAACTAAAGTGGAAGGTATGGGTGGTGTCCCACCAGAACTCCCTGCACACCTCTATCACCGCAGCCACCTTCAGGGTGCCCCCAAACATGCGGACACTGTCAAAGAATGGTCCAAACCCCATAGCCTCGATCCGAGCACGCAAACCGCCTGGTCCCTCCGGCAGAGACGCCCACAGTTTGCCCACAGTCACTGTGGACCCACGAGCCTTGATCCTCTGCAGGTAAGCACAGCACAGGTATGTTACACTCCTAGTAATTTACATTTCTAGCAATCTACATTTCTAGCAAATTACGATTCTAGCAATATATATATTGTGTACAAAAGTGCGAAAAATGTGAAAGTGAGAGGAGCGAAAATTTGAAATTTACCTCTCGTGTCTCCGGAAGGCCCATCGACCAGTGACGCTCTGAGTCGATGTAGAAGTCGTAGTCTTGATCAAATGTTGACCAAATAAGGCCGTCGCGAAAGTTCCGAGTCGCCGCTCGTGGTCTCAAACCGCCCCGTGGAATCAAGGGCGCCGCTTCAAAACCCGCTCCTGGGTCAGCCCCTACATTTCCCTCGCCCTGAGCATCACCGTGCCCCTCTCCTTGTTGCTCTTGTTGTGGAATCATATACCCACCTTGGCCCGGAAAATCCCCAAATAATGCCTCGTTGATCCAATCTGCCATAGCTTCAAGAAATATGTGAAATGAAGTCTTCAAGATTATCAAAATCCAAGCTTTCTCTCTCTAAAACTCAATTTTCTCTCTCTAACTCGGCAACAATGGTGGAAGGAAGAAGAAGGAAGAAGAAAAGAAGGAGAAGAGGGAGGGTTTCTAGCGCTGTGACCAAGGAGTCAGCCCGACGGCGACCTTGGCCACGCGGCCACTTCTGTCCTCGCGATCCCAGCCGTCAGATCAGCGATCCGCGTGAAGGAGATCCGACCACTCAGCATCCTTGGCCACGCGGCCACTATTTCAAGTCAGGGATCTTGGCCACGCGGCCAACCTTGTCCCTTCAGACAAAATCTCATTTTTGCCCCTGATCTTGTCCCTTTAATTCATTTTAGGTGCCCTTAACGCTATTTTGACTGATGTTCGTTATCTTTGGGTACGGGAAGCCTCTTAAAATTTCCATTATTCACCGAATATTTGCTTAGAATTCCTATGGTTGTAGAGACTTCGGCGCCTCTATGACATACGCATCCTAGATCGATCGCGATTGGCAGAAGCCTCGGCGTTTCTGTTTGCGAGAGATCCAGCATCTATTATTTTAGCATTTCCTAATATTTGATTAGGATTCGTATGGTTGTAGAGACTTCGGCGCCTCTATGACATACGCATCCTAGATCGATCGTGATTGGCAGAAGCCTCGGCGTTTCTGTTTGCGAGAGATCCAGCATCTATTATTTTAGCATTTCCTAGTATTTGCTTAGGATTCGTATGGTTGTAGAGACTTCGGCGCCTCTATGACATACGCATCCTAGATCGATCGCGATTGGCAGAAGCCTCGGCGTTTCTGTTTGCGAGAGATCCAGCATCTATTATTTTAGCATTTCCTAATATTTGCTTAGGATTCGTATGGTTGTAGAGACTTCGGCGCCTCTATGACATACGCATCCTAGATCGATCGTGATTGGCAGAAGCCTCGGCGTTTCTGTTTGCGAGAGATCCAGCATCTATTATTTTAGCATTTCCTAATATTTGCTTAGGATTCGTATGGTTGTGGAGACTTCGGCGCCTCTATGACATACGCATCCTAGATCGATCGTGATTGGCAGAAGCCTCGGCGTTTCTGTTTGCGAGAGATCCAGCATCTATTATTTTAGCATTTCCTAATATTTGCTTAGGATTCGTATGGTTGTAGAGACTTCGGCGCCTCTATGACATACGCATCCTAGAACGATCGTGATTGGCAGAAGCCTCGGCGTTTCTGTTTGCGAGAGATCCAGCATCTATTATTTTAGCATTTCCGAATTTTTGCTTAGGATTCTTATGGTTGTAGAGACTTCGGCGCCTCTATGACATACACATCCTAGATCGATCGTGATTGGCAGAAGCCTCGGCGTTTCTGTTTTCGAAAGATCCAGCATCCATTATTTTAGCGCAATCGGCAGAAACCCGGGCGTTTCTGTTTGCGTTTACCTCAGCGTTTATTACTCCACCTCGGGATTATTTAGACAACATAGTCTTTATTGTCCCATTATCCCTCTTGCTTCAAATTACTTCATTTCCTAACGAATGTTCGTTCTTCATACATGATAGTGCCTGTAGGTTTATTATCCCTAGCAGAAGTCCGATGGCTCGTTTTTCCCAAATCGCTTTGAACTACGTTTGTCTTGATTCTCCCGCGGATACGTAGGTCTCCTGTCAAGGTTCAGCCGTTCCTTTACCTTTCATCTGTTTTGAAACTCATGTTTCAGAACGGTTCCTTCTTTTATCGTCGACCCCACATTGCCTTGCAAGAAGCGTCGCCGAGGGGCTACTGTTAGTACCCGACCTGAAAATGAGTTTATTAGGGCTTTCCCAAAAATACAAGAACTTTATAGGAATTAGAAATCTTGCAAAGACTTGTCCCGGATTCCCGAAATACCTCATTTATGACAAAATCTATCAAAATAGGTAATTTATGGTTTCCTTAAAACCATGCAGAAAACCTAGCTTAAGAATCAAGTCAGCCAGCAGAATTGGCCACGCGGCCAACCTTGCCACGCCTTAACCTTGGCCACGTGGCCACTCTTGCACCGGCTTCAATCATGGCCAGGCAACCAACCCTGCTCCGGATGATCTCAGCCGTCAGATCTTCCCATCAGTTTACTATATAAACTCAGTCCATTCTATTGGATAGGTGGACGGGTTTTTGGAGAGCTTTATACCCGAATTTTAGAGTTCTTAAACATTATTTTGCTCCCTAATTAGCATTCAAATCTCCAAAGAAGGTCAAGGTTTATTTCTTGCTAACATAGGTGAGTTTTCTAACCTTTTCTTCACGTTCTTACATTATTTCTAATGTAGATCTTTAATATTCATGTTCTTGCATGTTTATTCATAGTTTCTTCATATGCTTTGTATGTTCATTCATATGTTCATAGTATGTTTTTCGCATGTTCATCGTGTTCATAGATTAAAACCTTGTTTATGCTATATTTAGGGTTGCGATCTTCATGTTTACATGTTATTTCATAGCCGATGATGATCTAGGGTTCATCAACCCAAGGATGATCTAGGAACTATTTCTAAGCCCTAAACTTTAGGTAATCACTCCCATGATCAATAATCCTCCTATGATGAATGTGATGAATGTTCATCGAGATCTCATTGATGGCATAGTCATTATTCTAGGATGCGATCATCTTGCATGTTTCTTTCTCCTCCCTCTCCATTATGCATGATCCCTATTCTCTCTCCACATTCTAATTATGTTCGAACTACGCTGACCTGAGCTTCTCACATTGAGAGGAACGTAGGAAATATTCGGATCCGGTCTCAATCACTAACACACTACATACACCGCATCATGATAGAAAGACCGATCAATTCGGGCAATAGGAGTGATAACGTAAATATTCTTCTCTTGTTGTAATTTGACCCCCGAACCCATTAACATGCTTTTTTTCAATGTTTTGGCTATAATTAAAACGGCGTGGCGACTCTCATATTTTAATGTTACTATAAATATCCCAAATTCAAACACACGTATTCACATGTGGCAACGCGTATAACCGCGCGACAGGTCGAGTCATAAGCTTTGATTATTTGCTTAGATGGGCTCAAATCAACACCATGGACACCGACTACATCCATCATCCTTGACGGCAAGATGTTAATAGCAGAACCATTGTCAATGAATACACGGGGAATCTTCTTGCCATCCACCTCTACGGTAATGTACAGGGGTTCATTGTGATCAACTCCGAACAATTGCTTGTCTAACTCCGAGAAAGTAATGATATTCCCATAGTGGATATTCCCAATCATGTGTGTGACATTCTCTGGGGTAGTGTTGGACGGGACCATAGTAGCGGCAAGGTTCTTCTCAAGCATGAGGCGATGGGTAAGAGAAGATGTGAGTAGAGACCAAAGTGAGATGTGCGCTTGGGTTTGCTTGAGTTGGGTAAGGATGGGGTCTTCCTTTTCGAGGTCGGCTTGCTCGGGCTCTTTCCCAAAGATCTTCTTGGCACCTTTCGCATCAGATTGGTATACTTGGCCGGACCTCATGAGTAGGCAAACTTCCGCTCGTAGCTCATCTAAAGAGAGCGGCACCTCATGTTGAGAGGGTGGAATTTCGATCTTCTAGGACTCCTCCAGGATTTCATCCCAAGACAAAGGTTGGTTGGGTTTGGAACCTTCCTTGTTTAAAGACTCAATTTCACTAGCTAATTCCTCTAAAGACAACAAGTAGCAAGAAGTTCCTTTGTCATTAATCATTGAAGTACAATTTGTCTCATCACAGTCCGCCACAACAGGCTCGGTCGGATCAGTGATTTCGTTAATCTCTACCATGAGTACATCACTAGCTACGGAACCTCTAGGGTCTTCGATAATGCCCGCATGAATGAGTTCTTGTACGGCTTTCTTGAGGGCAAAGCATTCCTCGGTAGCATGACCGGTACATTTGTGGTAGTGGCAGAACTTCGATAGATCGCAGCCTAGTTGTGGGAGATGTCCTTCCAACGGTTCGAGGATTTTCATCTTCACAAGCACTTCAAGCACACTAGCCATTGTCACCTTGGCTTTGGCGAAAGAATCCATGAGCTCTAGAATACTGATTTCACTTGTTTGTACCATGTTCACCCCACCATTGTTGGGAAGAGGATTGTTGACCACATTGGGACCCTTTGGCTTCTCAATCTTCTTATCATTGATCAACCCTTGCACTACACGTTTCAATTGGATGCAACCATTGGTCGTGTGCCCTATACACTTGTGATAGTTGCAGAACTTGGAGGCATCCACGTCTTTGGTTGGTGGGTTGATAATTCTCTAGTGGTTTGATGAGACCTCTTTCGACTAGCACATCAAAGACTTTCCCCATAGGCATGCCAAAATCATCAAAATGCTCTCTCTCTCTCTCTTTGCGATGGAGCCCCATTTCTTATGACAGCTTGAACATCAAACGGTATTTCATTTTGGACCATGTTGACTTGTCCAACGGTTTATTTCCCACCCTTAGGAGGTTTGGGGTTTGAGGGAGCCTTGTAGCGGAAGGAGTTGTTGTTGGTCTTGATATTGTCTTTCGGCGGCGCAGTTCCGGTGATCCCAGCTTGGTACCTCACTCCGGCGTCAACCATTTCCCGCAAATTGGGGAAGTAACCATTACCTATAGCCGATTTCATCTCAGGAAGCAAACACTTTTAGAAAATTTGTTTCTTTTCCTTCGCCTTAGGTGGGTATTAGACCTCACACAGTCGATGGTTCCACCTCTTGTAAAAGTCATAAATAGCCTCGCCAGGCTTCTGCATGGTGTTCTCAAGATCGGTTCGGTTGACATGCCAATCCAAGTTAGCTTGATACTTCTCACAGAAGATGGCACTGATTTGCTCCCAAGTTTGCCTCTCATTTGGTTCCAGGCCCAAGAACCAATGCAGAGCTATACCATCCAAAGTGCTATGGAACACACGGGCCATTTGCTCGTTGGTGCAGTCACGAGCCCTCATATCCAATACATAACTGTCCATATGGGTTTTAGGACAAGAATCACCATGAAACATCGCCACTTTAGGCATCTTGAAATCCTTTGGGAGAGCCCCTACTTGGCTAGGGTTGATAGTCTTGGTAGTCGGTGCGGTTTGCTTATCCACAGTCTCAATCAGCTTACGCATTTGCTCTTGCATAGCCATGACCACGTGATGATTGGAGATGTCGGGGACTGATTCCGGCAGAGCAGTAGGAGGAGTCACTGAAGCGGTGGCATCGGCCATCCCAATACTGAGAGGTAATGAGGGTGCATACAACTTGCTAGCGGAGAGGTAGCCACCAAGCAATTCAGGAGAAGGCTTATAGATGCCTTTATTCTTGCTCATGGTAGTGGATCCCTTTTGGTATAGAGAGAAGGAGACGGGACACTTCTGTAGCTCGGCAAGTGGAAGGTAGGGGCACCGGTGTTGACGGGGTAGTTAGTGTCAACCTCTTTATCCTCGATATGGATAAAACCCTCACCATCGGGTATAAGATCGGCTACTTTCTTTCGGATATGGATCCTCAACTGCTGGTTGTGATTCTCCAAAGTCTTGTTACTCTCCTCGAGGTCCTTGATCTTCACTTCGAGACTGGCGAGGAAGTTCTGAGGGCTCGGGGGAATGCCATTGAGAGCGGCTTCATTGTTGAGCTCGGCGGTGCTAATAGTAGGAGCGACGAAGGCTACAGAGACTGAAGATGAGGCCGGAGTTTCCATTGCTGATGTTGAGACTGAGAACGGGGACGGATTAGAAGCTTCACGTTGCAGTCGACCACCCGAATGGACCCAAACTTGCTTTGCTGAAAGTTTGAAGGGAGATGGCTTTTAGGATGGGAAAGGATCATGCAAAGTACATTTTAATTTACAAGAAAACGTACATTATTTACATCCTACTTGGTTGGAAGGGGTACCCCTTTTTCGCAACTAACTAGAAGACTACGATTAGTGGAGGCAATCACTACATCTATAGACCCCTCGTTTTTCACCTGCATTGCACATCCCAAACGGACAATTTGGGCGAGGGTCCTATAGGGCAAGCGGCTTCCACCAACCAATGGATCCTACGACTAACCCTTCCTTACAGACATTTAACGCGTAGTATATGTAGCATCCCACACAAGTGAATGATGAGTGGAGATCTTGACAACAAACACTCATCTTACCATGGCATGTCCCTTGTAGGGAAATCAATTTTTTGTGCACTTTCTCTCAAAAGATCTCGACTCATCATTGACTTGGGGATGACTCGACATAGACAACACGTTATTTGTCTAGTAAGAAAAAGGTAGCCAAACCAACCGATCAAAACTTTGGAGTGTTCTAACCTCTAGTTTAGGTTAACACGGGTAGGATAAAAGGTTCGCACAGCTCGCGGAGCGTACACAGTGAGTGGAGTGAATGAGTGACTCGAAAAAAGGGCGGCAGTAGCGCCACTAATTCCCGCACCTCGTGCATTCTAGGGGTAATAAGGGACATGTGCAGTGCTGACACGGACTAGTGGTAGTGTGTGGCAAGAAACTAATTCTTTTTTAAGGAGAAAAAAGAGAAGTTTTAATGTTTTGCATGATGCAATGCAATGCAAGAGAGAGACAAGAGGGAAAGAATAAGAATGTACAAGGGAGCATAGCAAAGTCTCGTTTGACCTTAGTACTATGGCGAAAGTACAAAAAATACATGTATTGAAAAGATACAAGGCACACGTATTAACATGGAAAAAATACAAGGTGCACGTGCAAACATGGCATAGTGTGAGGTGCATGTGAAAACATGGCGAAGTGTGAGGTGCATGTGTAAACATGGCAAAGTGTGAGGTGCATGTGAAAAACATGGCAAAGTGTGAGGTGCATGTGTAAATATGGCAAACATCATGATGTAAACGAAAGTTAGACCCACTAAGTTTGAAAAAGTTTCAAAGCAGTTCCCCAGCAGAGTCGCCACTGTGAATACCCCTTTCCGATGAAGCGACGCATGGGAAGTATCTTGCAATTATTTTTATTAACAAAGGGAATATTCATAACGACATTAAAAATTATGAGAGTCACCACGCTGTTTTAATTATAGCCAAAACATTGAAAAAAGCATGTTAATAGGTTCGGGGGTCAAATTACGACAAGAGAAGAATGTTGAACGTTATCACTCCTATCGCCCGAATGATCGGTCTTTCTATCATGATGCGGTGTATGTAGTGTGCAATGTGTTTGAGACCGGATCCGAAGATCGCCTACGTTCCTCTCAATGTGAGAAGCTCAGGTCAGCGTAGTTCGAGAAGAATTTAGAATAGGCAGAAGAATCGGGATCATGCATAATGATTGGGGAATTTACCTAAAGATTAGGGTTTAGAAGTAGTTCCTAGATCGTGTTCGGGTTGATGAACCCTAGATCATTATCGGCTATGAAATAACATGTAAACATGAAGATCGCAACCCTAAATATAGCATAAATAAGGTTTTAATCTAAGAAAATGAAGAACATGCAAAGAACATATTATGAACATATGAATGTCATGAAGAAAATATGAATAAACATGCAAGGGACATGAATATTATGGATCTACGCTAAGAACATGGCAAGAACATGAAGAAAAAGTTAGAAAACTTATCTATGTTGGCAAGAAATAAACCTTGATCTTCTTGGGATTCTTAAGAGTGTTATTGGGAGCTTGAAATGCTTAATTAGAGAGCAAAATCATCACTTAGGGAGCTTGAGATTGATCAAAATTCGGACCTTTAATTATGAGGCAAGGGAGCCTTTATATAGAAATCTGACCAAGGGATCAAACGGCTGAGATTAGCTGAGGCGAGGATGGCCGCGTGACCAATATGGAAGATTGGGCGGATGTGGCCGCGTGGCCAAGGTCGAGCCGGAGACAAATGTGGCCGCGTGGCCAAGGTCAAGCCGGAGGCAAATGTGGCCGCGTGGCCATCATTCCAGGCTGACATGATTGTTAAGCTAGGGTTTGGTCTTTGTTATGGAAACCCTATTTTGGCCATTTTTAAGATGTTCTAGAATGATGAGATATATTTTAGGAATCCGGGACAAGTCTTTGCAAGGTTTCTAATTCCTATAAAGTCCTTGTATATTTGGGAAAGCCCTAGTAAACTCATTTTCAGGTCGGGTACTAACACCAGGTTCCATTTACAGCCTCTACTTGTGCACTCTTGCCCTCTTTTTTCTTAGCCAAAAATGGATTTTCAAAGCTTGGTAATGCACAAATCTTTTGGACATAAAATTGGGTTTTTAAAGCCTTATTGTGCATTACCCCTTTCATAAAAATTTTGGTTTCTCAAATTCTTTTGTTGTGCACAACCTTTTTGTACAAAATGATTTTCAAAGGATTGTTGTTTTTGTTGTAAAACTTTGGTTTCAAAAACCTTTGGTTGTGCACAACCTTTTCATGTACAAATTTTGATTCTTGCTTGTTGATATGTTTGTTTACTTGCTTATGAAAAATACTTGTCCATCTTACTTGTTCATCGTACTTGTCCATATATTGTTCATACATTGTTCATAATATTAAAAAAAATTGAAAATTTCTATTTTGACTCAAAAGGGAACATAGAAGGCTTCACACAACGCGCACTTGACCTTGTGCACGTTCCAAAAAACCTTTAAACCTGGGATGGATGCCACGATGCAGCTTGATTGGTGCTCTTGTGCCCTTCTCGCGCGCACGGGTCCATTCCACCTCCCCTTCCGAGCCAAGTCAACCACACATTGTCCGTGACACATAAATACCGTGACCATGGTTGGTTTTTGGTCTAGCTCACGTCACCACGTCCCTAATACGTGTCCAAAGTTAATTATGGCCAAGTTAACGCCTGAGCTCATGACTCCTTGTGAAAGCAAGTGTGACCAAGGTCATCTCTAACTCGGTCCTTGACTTATGCGTTAATGTCAATCATAATTAACCAAAGTCGTGTATTAAAGATAGGATGACACCGTGTCATTAAGCCCTCATGCTTGGCCCATCCTAATCATCCTTGAGCCCAAGGTTAAGGTCCGAGATCCCTAATTAAAATGAGGTCATGCCGGAATTTCGTTGAAGCGTTAAGTCAATCTTAACCTTGACCGGGGATTAATTATGATAAGAATGGCCCACGCATTGGAACTTTGTAACGCACTAGACCTTAGGTTTGGTTCTTTTGGTCGGTGGAAGCCACGTGCCCTATCGGACCCTCGCTCGGGATAGTCCAACCTTGGGAGTGTGCAATACAGGTGAAAAACGAGGGGTCTATAGACGTAGTGATGGCCTCCACTGATCCAGGGTTTAGAATAGTTGCGAAAAAGAAGAGGAATATTTTCCAACCATTTAGGAATGAAAATGCGTTTTAAGTAAACTTGAACGGATAATTAATTACACATTGCTTGAATTTGCTCCGTTTTTGCTTCGTGTCTTTGACACATTGCTTTCTTGCGTTAACAAGAGTCATTTTGTTAACTCTTTGGACGGATAACCATTATCCTCCAAGACTTCCGTTAAATCCTTAGGCGTTGTCCCCTAGGAACCCGTTAAGTCCTTGGAAGATCTCCGAGGCACCCGTCAATCTTTGGATGGATCCCCGTTATCCTCCAAAATTCCCGTTAAATCCCTAGGCGTTGTCCCCTAGGTCCCCGTTAAAATTCCCATTAAATCCCTAAGCGTCGTCCCCTAGGTCCCCGTTACGATTCCCGTTGAGACCCTAGGCGTTGTCCCCTAGGTCCCCGTTAAAATTCCCGTTAAATCCCTAGGAAGGCAGTCACTTCCTTGGATGGATCCCCATTATCCTCCAAGAAGCCAGTCGAATCCTCGGATGGATCCCTATTATCCTCCAAGATCTCGTTAAGCCTTAGGATTAGTCCCCTAGGTCCTCGTTATGATTCCCGTTGAGACCCTAGGCGTTGTCCCCTAGGTCCCCGTTAAAATTCCCGTTAAATCCCTAGGAATTCAGTCAGTTCCTTAGATGGGTCCCCGTTATCCTCCAAGAAGTCAGTCAAGTCTTTGGATGGATCCCCGTTATCCTCTAAGAAGTCATTCGAGTCCTTGGATGGATCCCTGTTATCCTCCAAAGTGTCTGTTAAAACTAAGTCCAAAAAAAAAAAATAATAATAATAATAATAATAATAATAATAATAATAAAATAATATATTTAAGAATGGATATAAAAGTGCTCAGGGTGACTCTTTTCCTCCCCCCTTGAGCCGTCATGTGGTGACCAATTTTGCGCCCCTCGAGGCATCTCGTTCCCGTTAGTGTCGTCACGTGACCAATCCCCCTTCGGGTCTAGGCGTCATGGCGCCACATGGTAATATACCTTGGTCAAGCATTGACCTCCTCAATTTGCACCGCCATGTGGTGACCATTTCAATTGGCCCAATCGCCCTTGTGACTCGGACTAATGTGAGTACCATTTAGTCTCAAACTAGTAATGTTTTGTCCCATGTCATCCCGACTAAAAGGTCCGTTTGAAGTGAGTCGACTGAGGTCATGTTTGTCTTAGAATTCTAAACCCATTCGAATTACGGTGACCTGAGCCTCTCATCGCGTGGGACCCCCTCCCTCGTAGAGAGGGGAACGTAGGCAACTTCGGCCCGGTCAATCCTTATTTAAAACAAAAAAAAAAAAAAAAAATCAAAAAATGTGTGAGTCTTTTACTAAAAAAAAAATGGAGATCAAGTTTTCTTAAAATAAAAGATCAAGTTTTTCCTAAAAAGGATAATCCGCTAATGAAGCGTTCTTCTCAAATCATGGTTATAATTTCACCTTGAGGTTTAAATATGCTAAAGTCCTTCGCGGTTCTGTCCATTGGAGACATCAACCAAGGAGCCCACATCTGAATTGGCGTCCGAGACAACCATCCATATGGGCGAGAAGATCAAAAGGTTGGGACACTATTTACAAGGAGAGGCCCGTGCTTCGGAAGCCCAAAGGCGGCTACATCAAATGGAGATCCGTACCTTCGTCAAATGTCATGCACAAAGGGCGCACACTTTGAAAGGAAATCACCAAAAGGAGATGGCCAAAGCAAACTCCCAACTCATGAGTAGACGAATCCGACAATCACAACGCCGAGCCAAATGGAGACATCGCCACATCTTTCCCGACGACATGGAACCCGAGTTCCCCGTGGAAGACATGGAATATGCCGTTGACAACCCCTCCAACGATTGATGAAGAAAATGAATAATCATGCTTCATGGAAACCTATCCCTAAAAAAAAAAAAAAAAAAAAAAAAGGTCTTCCAGCCTCATAGGATCTAGACTTTCACCAAAGTCCGTCCCGGACTTTGTCTTTTTATTTTTACAAAGGTCCATACTTGGACATGTATGTACAAAGTTATCTAAATAAAAGAGTCATTTTCATTCTCTTCTCTCTTGACTAGAGACATTATTTGCAATATACATTTACTCTTGAAATTGCCTTACTTGTTATTATCAACTGATTGCTACGTCTCTAAAATGATGAATTGACTTCTAAGCATACTAGTCAATGACGACTCATTAAGGATGAATGGACCTAACACAAATGAAAAATGCTAAATGCAAACAATTAATCTTGATGTGAATAAATGTTGTGATCAATTGGCATGAAGAAACCATTAATGGCAAGTCTCCCTTCATACACATCCCCGATACACATTTCCCGATACACCTGTCCAGTACGAATTCTTGATTCACATCAAAGGCATCCCAAGACAATGAAAAGGAAAGGATGTTGTTGCTCAACCACCAAGATTCAACCGTGATCGCGTGTGCGCATCCAAGCAAAGGGCTTCCCGAATCTTCAAAGTCAAAGCCGAAAATGACAGACATTCCACTAAGGGGATACAGATGAGCCAATGTCCAAGTTGGGGCTAATGTTTCCCCCCTCTCTCTAAAAAAAATAAAAGGAGAGAAAAGAAATGAATGTATGGAAAGAAGGAAAGGAAATGAATATACGCGAAGAGGAAGTTTGCCTCAAAAGCTCACCAAAGAGGGTTCACCCCAAGAGGTCTATTCCAAGGAGTTCACCACAAGGCAAAGCGATCTACATCAGCAAAGCAACAACATCCTTCAAAAGGACACCAACTTCAACAAAAGGCGATCCATGGCCGAACTACGACGACCTGAGCTCCTCAAACTGAGGGGAATGTAAGCAACCTTCGGGTCCGGTCACAACATGAAACAAAACCATCAAACCGTGGTCCTCTCAAAATGACCAAGTTCTCATCCTTTGGTCCCTTCAATGACCAATTTCCCAGACAATGACCAATTCCACCTTCTAAACACATTCTCCTCCCGATCTTGCCATTGATCGAATCTTAATCTTAATTGATCACAACATTTATACATGTTAAGGCTAATTGCTTGCTATAATCTTGAATTAATGACAAACATGGTCCATTCAAGCAATCATTTGATGATATTAACTAAGGCAAATTTCAAATGTCTTGACAAGTATTCTTTTCTCCATCTTAGGAAAGAGCTAAACACGTATGTTCTGTCAAGCAAGGGCTTCCTCCCATTTCATGATACATTGCTCAAACAGCTCACCAACATAAAGGGACTCTCTCCCAAATAAAATGCCCTTGCAAGTTTCCTCCAAAAAAAATACTTTGGGTACCCGTTCTATCGAGTCGGCTGGATCACTCATAAATTAAAAAAAAAAAAAAAAGGCACCAAAAAAGTAGCCCGCTAGGTCAAAAACCCGCAAGGGCGGCCTAGGCACGAAACAGGGTGTGCCATAAAGACGTAAAAGAGATGCCCGCTAGGTTGAAAACCCGAAAGGGCGGCCTAGGCAAAAGAAAGGGTACGTCATGAAAAATAGATGGGTTCCTAACCTCACTTCAAAGGGCAAAAGATGATATTGGGGCTACCCCGCCATCGACACCGACAAAGGCATGGGGATACCCCGACATCAACGATGACAAGGGCATGGGGCTACCCCGACATCAACGATGACAAGGACATGGGGCTACCCAACATCAACGACAACAAAGGCATGGGGCTATCCCGACACTGACAAAGACATGGGGCTACCCCGACAACGACAATGACATGGGGCTACCCAACATCAACGACAACAAAGGCATGGGGCTACCCCGACACCGACAAAGATATGGGGCTACCCCGACAACGACAAAGACATGGGGCTACCCCGACATCAACAACGGCAAAGGCACAGGGCTACCCCGACATCAATGACAACAAAGACATGGGGCTACCCCAACATCAACGGCAAAAGGGTTCTCTATTCCCGATCACTCCCAAGAAATGGACAAAGCTCCGAAGGACTTTATGCATGACAAACCTCATGGTTAAGTTAAAATAAATTTTTTTTTGACTAAAATGCTTTGTTAAAAGATTTTCCTTTAGGAATAAGCATTTCAAAATTTGCCCTTTTGGCATCATTTATGAAAGACCATGTTTCAAGCAAAATGCTTTTGATCTCCTCTCAAAATGATTTTCCCAAAGTTTTGGACTCTTTTGTCCACAATGTGTCTTAACAGTTGCCCCTAGGCTCTTCCCCGGTGTCAAGAAAATGTTTCAACCGTCCCGTAGAGTAGTGTTGACCCAACCCAAGCTTTGACCCAGAGTGGTCATTTCAGGTCAAGCCTTTGCCCAGGCAGTCCTTAGTCGGACGTAAGATCAGTTTTCCCGTCAAACTCCCCAAAGATGGAGTTAACCAGGCCTTAACCCAGAATGGTCTCTTTAGGTTCAAGACTTTGTCCCGGCCGTCCTTAGTGGGACATAAGACCAGTTTTCCCATCGAGCTCCCCAAAGGTGGAATTGACCCAAGTCAAACCTTGACTCAGAATAGTCATTATAGGTTGAAACCCTTGTCCCCGGCCGTCCTTAGTGGGACATAAGACCAGTTTTCCCGTCGAGCTCCCCAAAGGTGGAATTGACCCAAGTCAAACCTTGACTCAGAATAGTCATTATAGGTTGAAACCCTTGTTCCCGGCTGCCCTTAGTGGGACGTAAGACTAGTTGCCTCGTCAAACTTCCCAAAGATGGAGTTAACTCAAGCCAAGGCCCATAATGGTCATTTTAGGTTAAGGAAACCTTTGTCTCGGCAGTCCAAAATGATGTAAGAACATCCTTGTAAGTCAACCCTCTCCATAGAGCCAAGTTAAACATGTCCCGCCTCTGACCCCGAGAGTCACGCCTTTGCCTTATAAGTCAACCCTCTCCATAGATCCAAGTTGACCATGTCCCACCTCTGACCCCGAGAGTCACGCCTTTACCTTGTAAGTCAACCCTCTCCATAGAGCCAAGTTGACCATGTCCCGCCTCTGAACTCGCCAAGAGGCATGCCCATTCCTTGTAAGTCAACCCTCTCCATAGAGCCAAGTTGACCATGTCCCGTCTCTGACCCCGAGAGTCACGCCTTTGCCTTGTAAGTCAACCCTCTCGATAGAGCCAAGTTGACCATGTCCCGCCTCTTAACTCGCCAAGTGTCATGCCCATTCTTTGTAAGTCAACCCTCTCCATAGAGCCAAGTTGACCATGTCCCGCCTCTGACCCCGAGAGTCACGCCTTTTCCTTGTAAGTCAACCATCTCCATAGAGCCAAGTTGACCATATCCTGTCTCTAAACTTGCCAAGAGTCATGCCCATTCCTTGTAAGTCAACCCTCTCCATAGAGCCAAGTTGACCATGTCCCGCCTCTGACCCCGAGAGTCACGCCTTTGCCTTGTAAGTCAACCCACTCCCATAGAGCCAAGTTGACCACGTCCCGCCTCTAAACTCTCCAAGAGTCATGCCTATTCCTTGTAAGTCAACCCTCTCCATAGAGCCAAGTTGACCATGTCCTGCTTCTAAACTCGCCAAGAGTCATGCCCATTCCTTGTAAGTCAACCCTCTCCATAGAGCCGAGTTGACCATGTCCCGCCTTTGACTCTCTAAGAGTCATGCCCGTTCCCCTAGGAGAGGATGACAGATATCCACCTAGCCCTTAGGTTTGAGTAGCCTCAAAATCACTCACCCCGCCAGAACTACGACCGGCTTGATTCCCTCGGATAGGGATACATAGGAATCCTTTAAAGATAAGGGTCCAGCCACTCGACCACCTTGGTCACCATCTCTCCCATCTTGGTAGCTCACCGGATCGGGATTCTTTCTTCGACAACCCCGCTTTCTTCAAAAGCGCCGTTGTCGAGGGGCTCTATAAGTACCCCGATCCGGATCATCATGCTCAAAATAATTAAATTATGGAGTTGAGGGGTAATTTGGGATTTAATTGGGTCACTATAATGTTCAAAGGGCATTTTAGGCATTAATTAAATTATTTTAGAAAGGGAGGGATCTTCTGGTAATTTCCAGAAAGCCAGGCCATGGTTTTATTCCCACAAAGCCCAAAAGGACTTTGTGGGGAATTATCCAAAAATTGCTCAAGAAAAGGAAGCGGACGCACATCCCAGGCGCGTTTTCTCAAGGCGTACATGGAGGGCCAGCCGACAGCCAACGCCACGCATCCTCTCTTTATCCGCCAGCCGACAGCCTCGCCACGTGGAAGCTCTTGATTCGACGGACGGATCCGGCTTGTCCCCCGCGTGAGGCGCACGCGCCCGACAAGCTCGCCAGCCGCCTCGCTCCGATTGGTCCGTCACCCCCACCTTGCCTCCCTCACCTTCACAACTACACATGCCACGCCCCCATTCTCCCTTCACCCAACTTGTATCACCAACAGCCCCCTTCTAGAAAAACCAATTCTCAGCCTATTTACATCCGAAAATGCCCCATTTTGTGCCAAAAAATGATCCAATTTTAACCCATTTTGTGACCAAAAAATGATCCAATTTGTGACCAAAGAATATCCTATTTTTGCTTAGCCCCTAAGCAAGTCACAAGCTAATAGTTGAGGGACCGAAATGTTACTCTTAATTGCAAACAAGTCCCCAATTACCCCTATAAATAGAGAGCTCATCCTCTCTCATTGGATCAAGAATTCTTTAGCAATGTTACTCCCTAAAATTGTTCTCTCTACAAAATTGAGTGATTGTCTTTGTGAAAGATTATGGTTTACTTTAGATAATGGTGAAGAACTACCAAGAGTAGCATCCCTCTTATCTTTAGTCCCATCTAATCAAGAATACACAATGATCCATCCATGTTAAGTGAAAATCTTAGAGTCCAAGATCTCTAAGTGAAAAAAAGAAGCAAACTTGGGTCAATCAATTAATTATTTACCTCAATCTTGCTTAAAGGTTGAATCTTTATCCTATTGGCATCTTCATCTTCATCTCCTTCTTTTTTTTCTTTTGTTGGAATATCATCTTTGTTCATCTTTTACTTATAAAAATGTAGTCTTTATAACGATATATGATTGGATCCAAATATTCTTATGATCCCAATGGTTTCATCTTACACTTTTATGGTGTATTAAAATGATGAACTAAGTGGAGAGGAGTATTTGTTAGCTTTTGTAATTTAATTTATGTCATTTAATTTATGCACTTTAATTTATGTCATTTACATTTACAAGTCTTTACTTATCCATGTAATCGTTATATAACTTGCATCCAAATACCCACATGATCCTAAAAGCTTCATCTTGCACTTCAATAGTGTATTAAAATGATGAACTAAATGGAGATGGGATTTGTTGCATTTAAAGTCTTAACCTTTAATGTTTATTTCCAATTAAAGTCTTTATTTCAAATATTCTCTTGTTTATCTTACTTGGATGATAAAGCCTCACTCTTTATTCATCCAAGTAATGATTTGTCCAAGAAAATCCTTTATTTTTAATCTTGTAATGATTACCTTACTTGGATGATAAAGTTGACCATCTTTATTCATCCAAGTTGTGGCCTCATCCAAATAAAGGCATTAGTTGTCCCTCTTGACTTTATTAATCATTTCCTTGATTAATTAAAGCCCGTCCCCAAGAATGTCTTATTTTACTTGGATGAACATTATATTTTTTCTCTTTAAAGTATCAAAAACAAAAAGGGCATTAACATGCCTACATCTTATTTCCAAAATCATCTTCTAAAACAAGTCGGTTTCTCCCATTTTCAAGAACACACACACACACATTTGCACAATTTTAACAAACTTTAGGGAGGCTCAGTTTCTTCCGAGGCACTTTGGGTGAACTAGCGGTTGAGTTCTTCCCAAAGCGTAACCTGACCTCCGAATCCTTTATCTCTAACCATTTTTCGTTAAGTTTGGGTTTAAAGTTAAACTAACGTGGCGACTCCATTTTCTGTTAAAGTTCTGTGTTTGATTCTCGAGGGAACTATTCGTTTTTCCCGCGGGTATCTTACAGTATGCCTTTGCATTTTAAAGTCCAAATTTCTTGATGAGATCTCTTGTGTATTTTGCTTGGTTGAGGAAGATGCCTTCAGCACATTGTTTAATTTGTAGCCCAAGGAAGAATGTTAATTCTCCCATCATGCTAATCTCAAATTTGCTTTTCATGAGTTTCTCAAAATGCTTGCACAACAATTCATTAGTAGAACCAAAAATAATATCATCTACGTATATTTGAACAAGTAAAGTATGATCATGATATTTAGCAATGAATAAAGTTGTGCCAATCTTACCACGCTTGAATCCCTTTTCAAGGAGAAATTTAGATAGAGTATCATACCATGCTCGTGGAGCTTGTTTGAGTCCATACAAAGCTTTGCGGAGTTTGTAGACATGATTTGGAAATTTGGGATCTTCAAATCTGGGTGGTTGAGCAACAAAGACTGTTTCTTGAAGTTCACCATTGAGGAATGCACTCTTCACATCCATTTGATATAACTTGAATCTTTTGTAAGAGGCATAAGCTAAGAATATCCTTATCGCTTCGAGTCTCGTAACGGGGGAAAATGTTTCATTATAATCAATGCCTTCTTCTTGTCGGTATCCTTGTGCAACCAACCTAGCTTTGTTTCTTATGATGCTTCCATTCCCATCCATCTTGTTTCTGAACACCCACTTTGTACCAATCACTCCTTGATCTTGTGGTCTTGGAACTAAAGTCCAGACTTTACATCTTTCAAATTGGTTGAGCTCTTCTTGCATAGCAACAACCCAACTTGAGTCTTAGAGTGCTTCATCAACTTTCTTTGGTTCAACTTGAGATATGAATGCGGTAAGTGCATCATAGTTTGATCTTTTTGTTCGAACACCAGAATGCAAATCACCAATGATATTTTGAATTGGGTGATCTCTGACCTTACGAACTTGGGGTATATCTGGTTGAGTTGATGGTGGTTGTAAATCTTCTAGTGGTATGTCATTTATGCCATCCCAATCATAGTAATTTGAGAGATAGGTTCTTTTACATTGATGGGTGTTTCAACTTCAACTCCATTTGAGGTAACAGCAGATGCGGTAGCTTCTGGTGCTTCATGTGAGGTAGATGAGGTGAAGTTGAGGTAGATGGGTTTCCTTGAGTTGATTGATTTTGTGGTCGAGTTCTACCTGTCTCATTAAGCTCAACAAAATCATCAGCAACATTTGGAGCCAAATGTGGCTCAAGGAGAGAATGTTCATTAAAAGTAACATGGACAGATTCTACTATCTTAAGAGTGATTTTATTAAATACACGAAAAGATTTTGAGTGTTTAGCATACCCAATAAATATACCTTCATAGGCTTTAGGAGCAATTTACCTCGATGTTCTTTACCGTTGTAGAGAATGAAGCATTTTCATCCAAATATCTTGAAGTATGATATGTTGGGGTTCTTCCTCTCCAAAGTTCATAATGAGTTTTTTTGTAGGTCTTGTTGATAAGGGATCTATTTTGAATGAAGCATGCTGTGTTGACGGCTTCAGTCCAAAAGTATTGTTGTAGCTTTGCTTTAGCAATCATTGTCTTTCCAGCCTCTATCAACGTTCTGTTTTTCCTTTCCACTACACCGTTTTGTTGTGGAACTCCGGTTATGGAAAAGTTGTGGTCAATACCGTGGTCATCACAGTACTGAGCAACACCGTTGTTCTTGAATTCTGTTCCGTTGTCGGATCGAACACTAATGATGTCGTCTTCTTTTTGTATTTGGAGCTGTCTAAAAAGTGAAGTCAAAATGTCATAGCAATCATCCTTTGAGATCATCATTTCAACCCACGTATATCTTGACTAATCGTCTATCACAACTAAGGTATATCTATTTCCTCCAATACTTGCGGTAGTGACAGGACCAAACAAATCCATATGAAGTAGTTGCAAACATTTTGAAGTTGAAGGTGTCGTCTTGCTGGAGAAAGACACTGGTTGTTTGCCTAGTTGACATGCTGTGCACTTCTCATCGTGGTGATCAGCTACTTTGGGTAGACCACGAACTAGATTTTCTCTACCAATCTTAGGAGATACTTGAAGTTTAAGTGACTTAGTCTCTTGTACCACAGCCAACTATTTTCACTAACATTCTTTGCTACAAAACAGAGATTAGAAGAAATGCAAGATGAATTGAAATCAACAACATAAACATTTTTCTTATGAATCCCTTTGAGCAAAGTGACGCCGGATGTGCCATCTTTGATGAGACAGAAATTTGAAGTGAAGTGGCATTGCAATCCTTTGTCGCAGAACTGAGATATTGAGAGTAGATTGTGTTGAAGTCCAATGACTAGAGAGACTTCTTGGATGGTGATTTTTCCTTTTCGAATGACTCCATATCCTACAGTCTTTCCTTTGTTATTATCTCCGAAATTTACTGATGGACCTTTCTCTTCACGGACATCTTCCAATAGGTTGATATCTCCAGTCAAGTGCCTTGAACGGCCACTATCGAGATACCATAAACTTGATTTATCCTTGGAATGTCCAGCCATTAAGAAGAGGACCTATAAAATAAACATTTAAGAACGAGGTCCCTTTTTATTCTTTTGGGTCCAAATGGTTAGAAACTTTTGACAACCCACACCTGCCTCACAGAAGGGGGGTTATGCCTTCTAGGATTGGGTATGAATCTCAAAAGACATTCAGCAGCCTTGTCACCAAAACCATCACACACAGAACAGTGGTGGAAGCCACCCAACTGTGGGTTAACAAACTTCGTTGAAATCTTGACCAAAACTTCATTAATTGGTATGGATATGGTCTCCCTTACAAAGTTCATCCTCTTGAACTTTGTTTCCTTGCCGCTTTGTGTGGTCGACATGCCTTGAAAGGCATCCTGCCGCATAGGAAGAGGCTTGCGGTAAGGAGACTCGGCCTTGCTGGTGCTTGCCGCAGCAGCAGGTTCATCCATGGTAATTCCTTTCATCTTTAGTGCCTTGCCAATTTTTTCGTAGGGTAGACATGGTTGAACACTAGTTTCTTCATTGGTTTTTGTCCTTAACCATTTGATACATGATGTTTAGCCTTTGACCCTTCCAAAGTTTGTTGGGTAAATTTCTCATCTCTTTCACAACAAGATGCACATTTAAAGTTGTCACTAGTTTGAAATCGCAAGCCTTCTTTATCACCACTAGAATTTTGGGATTCTAAGATTTGTTCCATAGTGACACGAGAATTGGTCCACTCATTAGTGATCTTTAAGGTCATTTATCTCAACAACCAATTCTTCGTTTTTAACTTTAAATATAGCATTTTGTTCTTCTAAGAAACGGTTTCGATCGGTAAGAGGAGTCATGCTCTTGATCTGCTCCTTAAGGAGAGTGAGTTCAGATCTTAATAGAGTTTTCTCCATCTTAAGTTGGGAAATCTCTTCAGTTGAAAGTGCTAAAGCTTCCTTCATGCCAGAAAACTTACTAATTACCTGTTCAGCTTTCATGAACATCTTCTCTTGTTTATCGGGGGAAATGTCAAACTTGACTTGAGGTGTGGTAGATTGAGCTTCCTTCACTTTGGGATTAAATAGAGCCTTCTTTTCTGCACTCACATCACATCTTGAGAATAGAAGATCACCATTCTTTTGAACTGGAGTTAGGAATCCTTTATCAGCAAGTACATCAGCTGTGTAACTCTTCCGTTTGGGTTTTACATTGGGTGAGAATTGATTTTCATGATCATCCTCATCATCGGAACAAACGACCAAACAAATGTGACCTTTTTCAGAATCTTCATCGCTTTCGTCAGAATCTGACTCTATCCATGTAGCTAACTCTTTCGTGGTAGAGTCTTCTTCAGCCATCATTCCTTTTTGCTTTGAGTACCTTGGAGTGAAGTTGATTTTCTTCTTCATATACTCATACTTGGGAATTGGACATTCTGATGCAAAATGGCCTGGTTTCCAGCACTTAAAACAAACAAGATCTTCTTTCTTCTTGGAGAAGTTGAAGTTCTCTTTCTTCTTTGTGGGGCTGCTCCTTAAAAACCTTGTTGGATCTTTGCTTGATGATCTGGGTCTTGCTGTCTTTTTGAACTTTTGGAATCTTTTCACGAACATATCAAAATCATCATCATCCATATCTAGTAACTCAGATGTGGAGATTTTTGGATCTTCTTCCTCAATCATTTCTTCTTTTTGAGCGACCAACGATAAGCTCTTAGTTTTTCCTACCATTTCTTCAATGTTATGGAGCTTGATATCAAAGACTTTGAGGTTGGCATAGAGGCTTCTGAGTGACATATCATCTAGAAGCTTGGTATCTTCAAGAGTATTTCCTTTGTGAAGATATTGAGAACCAAGGGCAAAGGCAGCTAGAAAATTAACATTGATTTCTTTCTTGGTAAGCTTCTTTCCGAGTGCTGTATAACTACTCACGATCTCACAATAATGATCTTAAGTGGCCCTAAGTGATTCACCGAGGATCTTAGCAAAGTTGTTGAATCTTCTTTGAATTGCAAACCTTTTGCTTTCCTTGCAAGCTTGATCTCCTTCGATGTAATCTTCCATTGCATCCCAAAGATCTTTTGATGTAGAACATTCCATGATCTGTCGACGCTGAGAAGTACTCAAAGTACTTAAAAGTATGTTTTTTTCTTTCACATTCATTCCAACCAATCTCTTTTCTTCATCGGTCCATTCAGCTTTTGGTTTCTTGATTGAAGGTGTATCAGCATTGGTTTCAGGGTTCGGATTAGCCTTCATTGGGAAGTATGGTCCAATGGTAAGGCAGTCACCAAGTTGCTCATCCATAGAGTAGAAATGGGTTATAATGATGTGTTTCCATACGTCAAAGTTATCTTCGTCAAACATTGGAACATGAGTGTAGTTAACAGTTGCCATAGCTTTCTGACTTGCCATATTGAATCAGCACCCAAGCTGTTAAGCTTGAAAAACAGAAGTTTTATGAAGGTGTTTGCTCTGATACCACTTGTTGGTCCCAGAGACACAACAAGGGTATGAAAAGAGGCTAGAGGGGGGGGGTGAATAGCCTATTGAAAATTTTAACCCTTTTTCAAAATTCAACCTTATGCTTACACTTGAATTTTGCGTTAGATGAAATACCACGCGGTCAAGTATAAAATGCACAGTGGAAGTTTTCGATGAAACAAGTTAAGAGTTGTTTTTGATAAGTTTAATGCAGTAGGTTATGAATGCGGTAAGTTGAAGTGTAGTAGATGTAGATGCGGTAGGTAAGAGTGAGGTAGGTTGAGAGATTGAAAACTTGTGTCTTAGAGATTTTTGGCAAATGATAAGTTAGTCAGATTTTAGCTTAGGCAATAAGTTAAACAAGCAAACACCATTCACAAATGTTCATAAATCTGAAAGATCAAAACACTAAACGAAAAACAAAATTAATATGAACAAATGAAGAACAAGATGAACAAGACTTAATGTAAATTTGCAAAAATGTAAAGAGCAGTAAGTAAATGACACAATGATTTGGAAATGTTCGATCTGTTAAAAGATCCACGTCCTTTACCAAGATGGTCAGTCTTGGATTTTGAATGAGGTATATATTGATTCGCTTGTATACAGATTACAGAGATGAAGTATTGAATCAACACCTATTTCTATGAAGAACAATCCTAGACTTAGACCAGTGTATACCTATTGATTCAATTTATGTGATTGATCAATCGGGGTGAGAGTGTGTGTAAGAATAAAAAGCTCTTTGGAATCTATATGATTTTAGAGCCTAATAAATCTTGTGTGTTGAGGCTTGAGATTTGATCTTGAAGGTTGCTGGAGATATGTTGAAGACTTGAAGGATGTGTGCTTGAAGATTCGAAGGATTCTGGAAATCTTGAGTATGATCTTCAATCACCAAGAATTTCAACAGCAATTTCTCTCTTAGAATCTCAGCTACTATTCAATGAAGAACTCAAGACTATTTATAGCCTTGAATGAGAAACTATCAGTTTGAAATACTTGGGGTCCAAGTTGAAGGACAATGAGCTGTTGAATTCTAATTGGAGCTCAGTCTGAGTTGTCCTTTTGTTGCAGAGTCATGGTGGTCCAACTGTACTACGATGACAGTTGTATTCAAATTTGAAATTTGAATTTGCAACGTTCTAAACTAACCATAGTGTTGGACACAAGTGTGACCATGGTTAAGTTTGAACCAACTTGAGTTTCTTCCACGGTTACATGCGACAGAATGATATGCGGCAGGATGGATATCACGCAGCATGTTGAGTTATGCGGCAAGATCAGCTATGCAGCAGACTCTCATGCGGTAAGCAATGCATTGACCGCATTTCTCCAGACTTAGAAAATTGAGGGTCCTAATCTGCTAAGCCTATCAAACTAAAAGATGAACTATTCTAAATGAAGTACAAGTACTTCTTACAATATAGCCTAAAGTCCACAAAGAGTAAAATTAGGTTATGAGATCAATCAAATTAAAGTAATAGGAGTGGTTTATAATAAGCATACCCAACTGAATGGTTAATGGATAGTTGTGTGTATGACATGTAAGGCCCACAAAATAAAAAACTTTCCTTTTGAAATTTTGACTCTTAAGTTGGGATACCCATTTAAAAAATAACGGAGGGGAGTATGTTTTATTTTTATCACAAATTTTAATAAAGTCCACTTAACCATTCACTTTTCTTCTTTAGTTAGCTTTCATCCTCTCTCCTCTTCTTCTTCCTTAGTTGGCAATTTATAAAAGTCACAAAATTAATTATAAAAATTAGAAAAAAAATGACAAATGAAAACATCTTGATCTTGATGGAATGTCACTACACCTCAAATACAAACAATAAAAATAAAATAAAAATTTTGTTTTTAAATAGAAGCAAAATTTATCAATTTATCCCCTCTCCTTATCATATAAATTAGGTCAAACTCCATTTTCATCCGTTTTTCACTTTAACCATTATACTTTTTTTCTTTAAAAAATACCATTGTACTTTGGGAAACGTATCATTGTAACCCCAAAATCGCGGATTGAAGCACAGATTAGTTGCGAATTTAGCCACGGGTTTGGGGTTAAAATGATACATTTTCCAAACTACAATGGTATTTTTGAAGAAAAAAAGTATAATGGTAAAAATGAAACATCATGTAAAGTACAATGGATGAAAACAGGGTTTGCCCTATAAATTAAAATAAATTAGTAAATATCATATACTTACAGGGGAAATTGTTGAACTATGCAACCTACCGTGTCTTAATATAGTATTTTAAAGTAGGCGAAAATGACTTTGGGCATGACACCTCATCCAATTTTCGGTTAATCTTGCTCCTAAGCTTGTCACATCAGATTCATGGCATTAAGAACCAAACCTTTCAGTTCTTGCTAACTAGACACAAATAATAGGTTATATTCTTAGTTATGGGTATGGGTACTAAGGGTCGTGCTCCTGTGAGAACCTAAATATCGTGAGAACCGTGAGAACTTTGATACATTATGTTTTTACCTAATGTATCCAATGGTTCACTTGGATATATTGGGTACATTACTTGGATACATTAGGTAAAAACTTATGTATCCAATGGTTCACTTGGATACATTGGATACATTACTTGGATACATTAGGTTCTTACCCAATGTATCCAAGTTCTCACGGTTCTCACGATATTTAGGTTCTCATTTGAGCACCTACCTGGGTACTAATAATAAGTATGAAACTAGATATGTTTAGGAATTATAATTGATAAGAAATTAATATAAAGAACTCAATTATTCTTGAATAATATGTTATACCTAATAGACATATACTCTTATATATATACTAGAAGTATAGACTTGGTAGGCCTAGCATTTAAAAACGTCAATAAAGTGATGCATAATTATCCAACTTTTCGGCTCCTTATACATTGATTATCCTAATTTAACTTTTCATATAATAAATTGCATTATTTTATGATGGGATATAAAGAGTTTTGCTAGGTAATGCATTGTTTTATGATGGAATACATAGAGTTTTGCAAGTCAAATTAAATCTCTTTTTAAAATACATAGAGTTTTGATAATAGATAAAGAACTTTAGCTAACATGCATGAAACGGAATAGTTTAGTGCTTCAAGAGGCAAGAAGATTTTTAATAAGCATTAGAGACTTAGTAGTTGGAAAGTCACACAAAAAATCTTTAGTAAACTAACCACCATTATCAGATTTTATACTTTCTCTCTCTCTCTCTCTCTCTCTTCTCTCTCCAACGCATCTCATTTTTATTTTTTCACAATTGTATTTTCTCTCAAATGGGTTGGAAGACATGATTATTTTGGCTTATTTGTCATTGCTTATCACTCCATGTAAGTAACATTGTTAATTATCTTCCATATCTCATACTTCATTTTTCATCTCTTTTTTTCCTTTAATTTAAATTTGAAAATTTTAGTTCAATCTAATTTACATTTACATTTATATTTTTTTGTTTTTTATTTTCTTTTTTATTAATTCACAGTTTGATACATATTAGAAATTCAAATCTTATTTTCTTTTTTCATTATGTTTTCTTTCGGATGAGATTTATATTTGTTATTTATTTTTTTACTTTTTTTTTTGTTTTATTTATGTTTTTTTATTTCATATTGACTTTACTTTTAGTCTTCATTTTCATTTACCACTTTCATATTTGGTTTGATTTTATTTATTATTTTTGTCAATTTTGATTACTTTTGTTTATTGCTTTTTTTTTATTAAAGTTTACACTTTTGGATTTCTTAGTACATTTTTCTATGCTATGTTTTTTTATATTTATTTTCTCAGTTAAAATTGCACCTTTTTTTTTGTTTTGATTTCTTATATATTTCTACGTTCTTTTAATATTCTCTTTCTAAATCTATATACTATATGGTTTTGGTTTTGACTATTTTCTCTCACATGTGTTTTTAAGTAGGTTTTGGGAAAAAAAAATTGGACAATTTTGAACGAGGAAGAAAACATCGACGACCATGGAAGCTATTTAGTCCGCCATGTTAATGGAGGACCCCAATAGGACTACCTGTAGTGGGTATGAAACACACTTAAATTTACTTTCATTGAAGATTAGTATTTTGGGTGATTGTCAAATTGAGAAAACAGACTTTTTGGTGAGTTTTCTTTGATTTTTTTTTCTCTTAAATCTACTTTTATATAATATAGTTTTTGTCATTATGTTTCTATTAATTAATCATCACTATTGTCACAAATATGGTATTTCATTTTTTTCTTTTTCCATGATTGCAATATAATTTCCTATATGGTGTTATTATTTTCAAAGTTAAGTATGTTGAGGATGATCAAGAAAAGAAATGTTTGGATATGGGAATATTGAATTTTATGGATAAAACACTTGCAGTTCAATGAGCAAGGTTTGCTTTTAATTTGTGAGAGGTGGGAGGTAAGTTTATCATTTTTTAACTTTTACAATTTGCTATTTTATATGAGAATTTCAAGAAATCTAATATAAACTTAATTCAGTTGAAAGTATTATTTTATAAAAATTGGTTATTAGATTATATGAACTCCACATCTATTTTCTATTAGATCTTCTTTTATTTTTATTTTTATTTTTATTTTATTTTTATTTTTATTTTTATTTTTATTTTATTTTTATTTTTATTTTTATTTTTATTTTATTTTTATTTTTATTTTTATTTTATTTTTATTTTTATTTTTATTTTATTTTTATTTTATTTTATTTTTATTTTTATTTTTATTTTTATTTTTATTTTATTTTATTTTATTTTTTTTATTTTTATTTTTATTTTTATTTTAACTTTTGTTTTTTTTATTAAATTGATTATTGTTTAGTGATCCAATTTTCCTGATGACAATACTTAATTTAATTCATTTGTCTTTAAATACGTAAAGGGTTAATTATTCAATATGTTTTCATTAATTTATAAATTTTTATAGGCACACATGCACTTTCTATCCCTCTATATAAACTTTTATAAAAATCCCTCCATATATTTATAAATTATTAATTGGGCCATTGAAAATAATTACTTTATATTATATGTCCCTCCCGATAATATTTTACAAAAAAAAATATTTTTTATATTTATAATTACCAAATGATGTGTCGGTAATAATACTTGAATCTTCTACATTTTCAGCCCCTTCAACTTTCACTGACCATACTGCATAATCAATTTGGATTAAATTATAACACTACATTAATTTATCTTTTAAACAAATCTATATATATATATATATTAAAGTTGGTGAGGAGAGTTGTGGGTTTGACATATGTACATGTTTTAGTAAAAGCTTGAATTTGGAGAAGCCACATCAACATCATCCTAAAATGTAATGACTTTTGATATTCTCATTCTTAGCTAATACTATTAGTTAATCATATTAGTAATTATATGAGTTAACTATTACTATTAATAGTATAATTTAACTATTACAATTAATAGTATAAGTTAACCATTACTATTAAGTATAAGTTAACCATTACTATTAATAGTATTAGTTAACAATATTAGTTACAATACAAGTTAAATATTACTATTAATAGTATTAGTTTACTATAATAGTTATTATATTAGTTAACTATTACTATTAATAGTATTAGTTAACTATAATAGTTACTATATATAAGTTAATTATTACTATTAATAGTATTAGTTAACCATAATAGTTATTTTATAAGTTATTTTTTACTATTAATAGTATTGGTTAACTATAATAGGCTACATACATTAACTATTACTATTATTAGTATTAGTTAATTATAATAGATATTATATAAGTTTGATTATTAATTTTTAATATTAATTAATCATAATAGTTACTATATCAATTAACTATTACTATTAATAATATTATTTTATTATAATAATTATTATTATATAGATTATCATTGCTATTAATATATATATTAACTATTACTATCAATAGTATTAATTAATAATAATAGTTATTATAATAATAGTAATCATATAGATTAATTTTTTTTATTAATAGTATTAGTTAAAATGATGATTACTATATTAGTTAACTATAGTTAAAATATTTTTTAAGAAATAGTATTGGTTTCCCGTGTAGAGCACGGGTTACCCGCTAGTTAATCTTTATGACTCATGAATTTTAATCACCCTATGAGTTTTAAGTTACTAATATAATTGAGTTTATATTGTATTCGGACTATTATAAAAATTACATCTAGTATCATATACATATAGGGAAAATTGTTGAACTATGAAACCTACCTGGTCTTAATATTCAATTAATGCAACGTGATGCTACCAAAAAATGTGGCTGCACTATCTTTCTTCAAAGGTTGTTGTCAAAGGTCAACGAACACCCGGATTCCCTCCTTCCTGTCTCCTTCCATCATGAAACCGATTGTCCGCCAACGATCTGTTGGGACTGAGTGTCCTCTCTCGCCGCGACATCCTCATCCCTATACTTGGATAATAGGTTTGGTTGTAGGAGGACCCCGTGTCCAAATATGAGTCTTCATACTCGTAGTAATAAGAGGACCCATTCTCATCTGTTGGTGGATGATGCAACTCTCTTCCCCTATTTTCACCCCGCACTTCACCTCTTTCGTCCTCCCGCTCGAGCCTCCTGCCTCCATGAGCACACCGTTCCGTTCTGCCTTGAGACAATTCCTCACTGCGTCTGGATCTTGAAGCACGACTGGGTGCCCTCTCCTGGGAGGGGTAGGGGCTCCCTTCCCAACTCAACCAGACGTCGATTGTTATTCAGCAGCTGCAGATACATCTCACTTTGTCTTTGTAATCGAGCCGCCTCAAACTGGTCCCCTTCCATGGCTCGAGGATGAAGAGCCTTGGTGACATTGGGAATCTCTGCTTTGAGTTGAGCCCTCTTCGCTGCTCTTGCATCCCTCAAAATCCTGCTGCCTTCACCGGAGCAACTCACTGGCTGTCGGTGGTCTCCTTCTGACCGTGCTGGTATGAGTGGTCCGGACAGATTCATGAGTTCTCCGGCTGTTCTCCATTTGAGGGTTGATGTTCTCTCCGGTCTCTGGGGGGGTGGGAACCTCCACGGCTGACTGCACTCGCCAGACGTCTGAAGCCCCAACCGGAGGTCTCCTTCCAACCATTCTTTCAACTTCAAAAATCCACCGGAATCTGGGTTTCCAAGAATTTTCAGACGAACAAAGAATGAAAAAATTCAGTCCCGGCAACGGAACCAATTGATGCTACCAAAAAATGTGGCTGCACTATCTTTCTTCAAAGGTTGTAGTCAAAGGTCAACGAACACCCGGATTCCCTCCTTGCTCACCTGAGAAAACAAACACCGTTAGGGGTGGGGGAAGGTTTTTCCCCCAAAAACCCTCCGGCGTGAGAATAAGTATTCCGGTGACTGAGATCAACAAGAACAAGAACAAGAAAATGAGAGAGTTTAGGGCTGAGAGAAATTGAGCTCCTTGAGCTTGAGCTGGTGAATGGTTTATATAGCCTTGACCAAAGAGACCAAGATGCCACGTGTCACCCACTCATTTGGGATCACTACTTTACTTGTTACCACCACTCTAAGTGGTGCATGCTCAGTGGGATGTGAAAAGCTGGGTCTGTCCTTTATGTCAGAAATCCGACCCGAGTGTCAGAGTCTGTTGAGCCGTTATCGTGACTTCCAAGCAAGCGACTCACTCAGGCGGACGTCCCAGCAGCTCGCTCTTCGGAGCGGCCCGTTTACATCCACTAGCATCGCGCACCTATCCGAATTGTTTGTTTATTCTCACGCCAACTTATTTTTGAGAGTCGCCTTAGCCTCAAGCCCACGGCAACACGCGATTTATTTTATTTAATGGAGGTCTCACGCTCTATACTTAAGAGCAAGTGGGTCTCTTGCTAAGCCAATATCTTTAGGTGAGTGGATCCACAGTCCACCTAACCCTCTCACTCAACTCCCCCTCATCACTTTCCTTGCCCCTCCTTAAGCGGGCTCACTCTTTAGTTCACCACCTTTCTCATGGAGACTTCCCTCACGACTCCTTCTCCTTACGCGGACTCCCACCTCACCACGCCTAATCTTCCAACAAGACCCATCAGTGAGCCTAGCGAACTGACCACTCGACCCGCCATATCTCATGCGGACTCCCTCATCAATCCGCCCCATCTCCTATCTGACTCCCTCCTCAGTTTGTCAGACTCTCATATCTGACTCTCTCTCCTGAGCCCGTCAGACTCTTCTATCTGACTCCCTCCTAAGTTAGCCAGACTCTCCTATCTAACTCTCTCCTCAGTCAGCCAGACTCTCCTATCTGACTCCCTCCTCAGTCAGCCAGACTCTCCTGTCTGACTCTCTCATAAGTCCATCAGACTCTCCTGTCTAACTCCCTCCTCAGTCAGCCAGACTCTCCTGTCTGACTCTCTCCTAAGTCCATCAGACTCTCCTGTCTGACTCCCTCCTTAGTCAGCCAGACTCTCCTGTCTGACTCTCTCCTCAGTCAGCCAGACACTTCTATCTTACTCCATCCTCAGCTCGCCTACACTTTTGAGTGGGATTCAGCTCGTTCTTTCGTCATTAGTTTGATCATCTGGTTCCTTTTATTTATTTTACAATTTGGGTACATCACAACGTACAGCGTACTTTTGAAAATTAACAACGTACTTACTTATTGTGTATCAATTTATGCAATGTACAAAATATTTAACAAACGGCGTTATCTCTTCTAACGAAAACTTATGGTGGATCCAAAAAATAACTATGTGGCTAAACCACATAACAAAAAGACAAACAACCTATGAATACTTAACAGCCACACCCACACCCACACCCACTCCCTCCCTATTATCTTCCCCAACCCTAGTCCTCCTCCATTAACAGCGACGATCCTTCCCCTACTCTCAATTTTTTTCGTCGATAGTCACATATTTTCCGGCGAATGGGGTTTATGTTTACCCATTCCCCACCCTCTTCAGTTTCCCACCTCCCCCCACCTCTCCACTCTCCCCACCCCCATCAAACCCTCATTTTCCCCTTCATTACCCCATTCGCTGCTAGCTAGCAGCGAATCCACACATCTCATCCAAATCCGCCCCTCTGACCTTCGCCCCCTCCCCTCCGACCTCCGACCTCGACCTTCATGCCCAGACCTCAGATTTAAGGTTCAAAATTTGCAGATTGTTTTTCAAATTTGCGTGTAATTGCTGATTTATGGTTCGAAATTGGAGATTTAAGTGAGTTTGTTTTTGATGGACGGGTATTTCAATGAGTGGAGATAAAGAGGGGTTTTAACGGGGAATGGGTGATCTTTGCTAGAGTAACAAGGTGGTGGTCGGAAATGTTGTGGTGGTTAGTAGCAGAGGGTTAATAGGTGGTTGGTGACGGTTGGTGTGTGGTGGGGTGGTTGTCCGATTGATTTTGATGATAGAGGAAAATCTTGTTAGTTTCTGGAGGAGTAAACAAATCTCGTTAATTTCTTGACAAAATTTTACACTTTTAAGGCCCAAAATATCTGACTTTGTTAACCAAATAATATTTCATATGCCACGTCATAATTTTATTAGGATTTTTAACGTCGTTAATTTTATTTTTAGTATATTGCATTATTTGATAAAAACTTAGAAAGTACGTATCATAATGTCCGAACTAGTAAGTACGTTGCATTAATTGATTAAAATCAAACACTACGTTCCATAAATTGGTCGTTCGCATTTGCTTATAGTAAAAGGTATACTCATATACACATTAACAAAGCGGATTTCGAACTACTCCTCCCAGAGTTTGCTCCACCGCTTCTCCCATGTGAAAACAACCAACATTTTGAAAGAGGTTGCTACACAATATAAAATGTTTACTATCCAACGTATAAACGAAATCAAACGTGTTAGCTCCACGTTGCACAAAAACGCTTTTTTTTTAAGTTGGGTAGTGCACGTTTTACTTTGTGTACAAAACCTTTTAAAAAACGTTGTGTGGAGCGGTTCCAAGTCCCACAATAACTCGGTTCAGGGCCGCCTTTTAGTATGAGCGAGTTGAACAACCACATAAAGGGCCATTTTTTGAAAAGTCCATTTTTATTGTTTTCCTTACTAGTATTATGTTTGAGTTATTTTATAATTAACTTTAGTGCCTAAATAATTATTTTGAAGAAGACCCCTAAAATTTTATGACATTTTAGGACCGGCCTATTTTACTTACTCCATAAAATGCACAATAGACCTTACGTGTATCATGTATTTTAAATCATGACTTTATCAATGTGAAGTCAAACATCATTATATATATTATTCTATTCATTTCCTTTTGTTGTTAATAGGTTTTTATAATAATGTATCAATAACAAATTTTATAGGATATATAACATAAACCAAATTGTTTCTCAAAATTCTTTCGTGCAACATCAAAAAAATGAGGGAACAATTTTGGGTCGGAGGGAGTATCACCCAATACTACACAAGTCTAAAACTTTATTCGATTTCATTCAGAAAAGATTACAAGTCATACTTTTCCATTGGGATATACCCCCTTCCCCTTTGTATCAAATAAAATAATGTACTCGTTAGTGGCTAGAATATAACGTACTTGTACAAGTTTTTTCATAATATGAAATGTTCAAACTAAAAATTAGATAACAATAGCTAAGGTTTTAATAATGATGACCACTCGTTAAATATTTAACGGCCCTCCCCTAACACTTTAACCGCACCTCCCCCTAATAAAAGAAAGTCATCTTCCTCACCTCAATCCTTCTTCTCCATCTTATCTCCCTCAATCATCGGTACATCCACCCTATATTATCAACCCCGACATCACCCTGATTCAGCCCTCATTATCTTCTTCTAAATCTAGCTCATAATCACCGGCAAGTTCACCTTCTTCTCTTGCCCTGACGACACCACAAAATCTCCATCTCTCTCACCCTCGATTTCCTCCCTACTCACAACCACCCTTCCCCTATGTGACTACAAATTCGATGAGTTTGGCTGTGATGAAAGACTAAGAGAGTAGTTATAGTGCGATTTAATTTGGTGCTAATTTATAGTTCATTTTTTATGGTTTCTTGACATGGAATGCTTCTTCATATGTCGGGATTAAAAATATTTTTTTGATCATTTATTTGATTTGAGATAATTTTTATTTTATTAAGGATGGTCTATGGTGATTGGTGTTTCTGGGAGTGATGGGGTGGTGGGTTGGAGCAAGGGAGGTGGTGTGGTTGACGGGTTTGAAAGAGGTGATGGAGAGGGTTGAGATGGATAATGGATGTTACAATCTTACTCCTGGGTTATTTAAATGACATCACATAAGTAATTAGTTGATTTTTTTTAACGGAATAATTCCCTTAGGGCCCCCAGTCCCAGATTTAATTACAGAAAAAGAAACATCCAGATGAAATGCCTGATAAGGACTTCAGCCGAGATTGTATTTCCCCCCACACCCCTGGACTCCTTTGACCAGTCAAGCATAGCTCCTAAATACCAAAACTACCCCCGCCCCTCAAACAAAACCCTCACCTCCCCTCCCTCCTCTCACACTCGTACCAGAACACCACCCCCCCCCCCGATCTCTCTCTACGCTCTATCCGGCTTCCCGTCTTCTCCGATGACCAGCGGCTCCCCATATTCTCCGGTGACTGGCGATGTCTTCTTCTCCCTTTTCTCTTTCCAGATCCTCAAACACACACACACACATTCTCTCGAAACATTCTCCCTCTCTCCCCTCTTCTCCGGCGACCGGAAGTTTCTGTCTTTCTCATCTCCAATCCGCCTGATTTTGGCTCGGATGCTCCAGATCCGGCTTCGTTTTCATCTGCCTCACCATCGTCGCAACTCCGGCGAGCTTCCTCATCACAAATCGACCAGATCTGGTCAGAATGCTCCAGATCCGGCTATATCGTCACTTACCTCATCGCCTAAGCAACGTATGCATCCCGTCCTACTCCTCGTCTTTGTTTATATCCTCTCTAACTCTCTCTCTCTCTCTCTCTCTCTCTCTCCCTCTCTCCCCGTTAATTCCTTTCTAAAGTTTCGCGTTTCTCTGGTCGATTTTTTTCCAGGTACGGCAAAAGGCAGAGTCATTTACAGCCGTAATAGTATGGCTTAGACTTACATAAATAACTTTTTCAAAACTCTCAAAGTATGGAGTACTTATTGTTTAAGGATTACATGAATGGTATTATTTTTCTATAAGATGACTCAACTTCCAGAATTGAAAGACTCGAAGTTCCACTAGAATTGAAAGTTAACAAGATTCTTGTAACTTTTCGTGACCTTAGCAGCTTCTATGGTTGATGGTTTCATTGATTTTTTCTGGCCTAATTCATTGTGTTTAGCAGTATAATACTCCCTCCGTCCCGGAGTAACTGTGCTACCCCTCATTTGCACGCTTATTAATAAATATTGGAAGTGATGTAAATGTTGTAAGTGTAAAAGTAAAGTAGGAGAGAGAATAAGTGGGAGATAATAGTGAATTGATTGGTGTTGTGAGTATAAAAGTAAAATAGGAGAGAGAATGAGTGGGGTGAATAGTAAAGATTCTTTGCTATTTTAGGAATAGAACTCTTACTCTGGGACGTACCAAAATGGAAAGTAGAACTCTTACTCTGGGACAGAGGGAGTACTTATTAATTTTAGTTTTATAGTTTAAATAATTTATTTTAGTATAAATTCTATTAAAATGACTCTTATATTTTTGGTATAAGAATTTCTTTAGTTTTATATTTAAAGTATAAGAGTTAGTTTTAATAAAATATCAAAGTTTTAAGAGTTTGACTGCTGTTTGACCGAGTTTGACCAAATAATATTATTATTATTTTCTAAAAAAATGAAAAAATTGAAATTTTTTGACTCTTATATGTTAATTATGTGTGAGTTATAAGAGTTTGACTGCTGTTTGACCGAGTTTGACCAAATAATATTATTATTGTTTGGGCACTTTTAAGCTTAGGTTGTAGAAATGTAAAGAATTTTTTGGGACAATGAAAAATGCCAAATGAGAAGATCATTTTGGAATGGAGAGAGTATCATATTAAGAGGTGAGTTGGTCTTATAATAAAGTTATAAGATTTGTAATAAAGTTCTAAGAAAATAAAATTTAAAAATAGAATAAAATGAAAAAATGTGACTCTTATACTTAAATAATAAGAAGCAAATATGTCTTATACGTCACTTATAAGAGTTAACTATTAAGCGGATATAAGAGTTGACATAGTAAGACGGGTTTTATTTTAGTTTTTACAAAAACTACGAAGAAATATGAAAAATTAACTCTTATACACTAATTATAAAAGTTTGACTGAGATTTGACCAAATAATATTGGATTTTTTTATTATTAATAAAATACAAAAAAAAAACATGACTCTTATATTTTAATTATAAGAGGTGGACAGGTCTTATGTGTCATTCATAAGAGTTGACTGCCGTTTGACCGAATATGAAAGTGAACATTAGTAAAATATATATTTAAAAAAAAAAAATTGTGAAAAGATGACTCTTATACATCAATTATAAGAGAATAATTAGTCAGGCCTTATGTGTCATTTATAAGAGTTGATCGATGAAAGTCAATATTAATAAAATATCATTATTTTTAATTTTTTTTTTAAATGTGAAAAAATGAATCTTATACTTCAATTATAAGAGGAAAATTAGTCTTATGAACTAATTATAAAAGTTTGACCAAATAATATTAGTTCTTTTTATTAATGATAAGAAAAAGTGAAAAAAACAAGACTCCTATACTTTAATTATAAGTGGCAAACAAGTCTTATGTATCAGTTATAAGAGTTTTGACTGTTGTTTGACCAAATATGAAAGTCAACATTAATAAAACATTATTATTTTTAATTTATTTTGTGAAAAAATGACTCGTACACTTTAATTATAAGAGGAGAATTGGTCTTATACACTAATTATAAGAGTTTAACCAAATAATATTATTATTATTTTCTTAAAAAATGGAAAAAGTGAAAATTTTCGACTCTTATATGTTAGTTATGTGTAAGTATAAGAGTTTGACTGCTGTTTGACCGAGTTTGACCAAATTTGATGAAATAATATTATTATTATTATTTTCAAAAAAGTGACAAAAGTAAAAATTTCCGACTCTTATATGTTAATTATGTGTCAGTTATAATAGTTTGACTGTTGTTTGACTGGGTTTGACCAAATAATTTTTTTTTTTTTTTTTAATGAAAATAAAAGAGAAAATTTTCGACTCTTATATGTTAATTATGTGTAAGTTATAAGAGTTTGACTGCTGTTTGACCGGGTTTGACCATATTTGACCGAATAATATTATTATTGTTTTCTAAAAAAATGAAAAAAGTGATTTTTTTTCTTATATGTTAATTATGTGTCAGTTATAAGAGTTTGACTACTGTTTGACCGAGTTTGACCATATTTGAAAACAATATTAGTATTATTTTTTTCTAAAAAAATGAGTTTTTTTACTCTTATATGTTAATTATGTGTAAGTTATAAGATTCTGACTGCTGTTTGACCGGGTTTGACCATATTTGACCAAATAATATTATTTATTTTTTTCTTAGAAATAGAAAAAAGTGAATTTTTTTGACTCTTATATATTAATTATATGTAAGTTATAGGAGTGTGACTGTTGTTTGACTATGTTTGACCATATTTGACCAAATAATATTATTATTGTTTTCTAAAAAAATGAAAAAAGTGAATTTTGTTTAACTCTTATATGTTAATTATGTGTCAGTTATAAGAGTTTGACTGCTATTTGACCGGGTTTGACTATATTTGACAAAATAATATTTTATTTTTAAAAAAATGAAAAAAGTGAATTTTTTCTACTTTTCAAACTATATAATTATGTGTAAGTTATAAGAGTTTGACTGCTTTTTAACCGGGTTTGACCAAATAATATTATTATTGTTTTTTTAAAAAATTAAAAAAATGAATTTTTTGACACTTATGTGTTAATTATGTGTCAGTTATGAGAGTTTGACTGCTGTTTGACCAAATAATATTATTATTTTCTAAAAAAATGAAAAAATTTGATTTTTTTTACTCTTATATGTTAATTATGTGTAAGTTATAAGACTTTGACTGCTGTTTGACCGGGTTTGACCATATTTAACCAAATAATATTATTTATTTTTTTCTAAAAATTAAAAAAGTTTTTTTTTTTTTTTTTTTACTCTTATATGTTAATTATGTGCTAGTTATAAGAGTTTGACTGTTGTTTGACCGGGTTTGACCATATTTGACCAAATATTATTAATATTTTTTTCTAAATAAATGAAAAAAGTGAATTTTTTTTACTCTTATATGTTAATTATGTGTCGGTTATAAGAATTTGACTGTTGTTTGACCGAGTTTGACCATATTTGACCAAATAATATTATTATTATTATTTTAAAACAAATGAAAAAAGTGATTTTATTTTACTCTTATACTCCCTCCGTCCCACTAGAAGTGAGACTTCTTTCCTTTTTGGGCCGTCCCACTTAAAGTGAGACTACCCAAAATGGAAATGTTTTAATATACTTATATTCATCATTCCCCACTATTTAACCCCACTCATTCTCTCTCTTCATTTTCCACCACTCATTTTATTCAACCAACATCACTATTTACCCCACTCATTCTCTCTCTTCATTTTCTACCACATATATATCACTTTATCTTAAATATCGTGCCCACTCCTCTAGTCTCACTCTCAATGGGACGGAGGGAGTATATAATTATTGTAAGTTATATAAGAGCTGACTAGGATTTGACCAAAAAAGTAAGGGTGGGAGGAGATATGAGAGCGTTTTAGTCTTCTTGCATCCTTTTGCTGGTGAGGGGTGTATGAAGAATTTTGTATCTGGATTTTCCTTGTTTGAGTTTGTATCTGGGCTCAGGGGCCCTAGAGTCCAAGCCCCTTATTTTAACGTTGTTAGTGAAAAAATAAAATTGATTCATTAATTAAAAATTAATCTAAAAGTACATTATATTTTTTAGACACTAACGATTATGTTGATTTGACGCAAATAGCTTAACTATGTTGCATATGTGGGTCATTTGGCCTTTTCAATTGTTGTAATTAACTAAACCAAATCCACATAATGCTATCTATACTTTTATACTTGAACGATAGTCATTATACCCTTAATTTATTTAAGAATACTCAATCGTTGTTTTTTCATTTCATCTATTAATCAGATATGAACTTTGAATAGTTCAGACTTATAAAAATTCAGTTTGTTTTCTTTTTTTTCTATTCACATATGAATGCTACTGATTGTCAACTTAATTTGCAGATGTAAAAATGTCATTTATTTGCCTCTGAATTGATTTTTTCCATATATATCTCTTCGTTAAACTCATAATTCCAAAATACACAACCAAAACACAGTACAAACAACTATTCACATCATTTATCTAATGCATTAAATGTCGTAATCCTAAATTCAGATGTGAATTTAGACGAATAAGCAAATAACTAGAATATTTTCGAAATCCGCTTTCTGATGCTCCCTTTTATCAATTCAGTCAATTTCAAATGTAAATTCAAAATTCCAGATTTCAACACTTTAAAAAACAAACCTAACCTTAATATTTGTACACATAGTACCACTTTTTCCAATTCAAGAAATTTACATGTCTTTACTTCAGGATCCAAAGCTGACCTGAGCAAATCAAAATCAAGCTATCTTTCCCTTAGCCATGTACTTTGTATTTGTTAGCCATTTTCCTTGTAATTGTTACCCATTTTCCTTGTAATTCAAATACATTTCCTTGTAACCAGCTAATTTGTTATTCATAGCCCGGTTGATGGGAGTCCAGATCTCCTGTACTACTTTGTGTGTCACTCTCTGTGCCACAAATGATCCAACGGCTCATAGTTTTTAAGATTAACATTTTATTAATATTATTCAAACATATTAACGGCTGGATCACTTGTGGCACAGGGAGTGACACACGGAGTGGTACAGGAGATCTGGTCTCGGTTGATGGTAGTTATTCTGTCTCAAAATATTTATACTTTATGAAGTTTAAATTTATTTTAAATATTTGTTATTTTGTTATTATCTAGAAATTTTCACCCTTATTTCCAGTTATACCCTTATTTATGATTATGATTTACTTAACTATTTAAAAAAAAATTAAAACAAATATTTTGGGTCCACTTGACTTCCGACATGCACACCCAAATGTCCATAGATAAAACTAATACACAGTTGGTAATGGGTGAAAGCTTATCAAATACAATTGAAATTTTCTTTCTACTTGACTTGAGCCTTCCTTAAAGCCTTTTCCATCTCTTTTTGTTAACAAATAGAAAGTGGATTCGAGAAAATTTGCTTTTCTTTTTTTCTTTTAATGAGTTGCCAGCAAGGCCAATTAATACCTAGATCGTATCCCGAGCGAGCTCCAAGCCTTCCAGCCGGGGTTCCGCTCTGATACTATTTGTGATGACCCGACCATTTATGACGACCCGAGGCTAGTGACCTGGTCGGTTACATAACCACTACACACTAGCCCACTGAGCATAAATAACTTAATAACTTGGGTCAATTTGGCTTACCACAGCCCCACCCAAAAATTTATGGATGTACCGGCGACTAGTAGGTAATGAGTGGAAGCTTATATATCACAATCAAAGCTCATATTTTTCAAGTTTTCCGTCTTGCAAAGCCCAAACAATACTCAGATCGTACCCCAGGTCGACCTCGCAAGTCTTACGGTGAGGATTTTGCTACTTTATCATTTGTAACGATCTCGACCCGCAACATATGCCCCACACACTAGCCCACTGTGCATAAAGCACACTTTCAAAACTTTAATGTGCAATAACTCAAGATCTACTTGACCGAATTTAATGATATTCGAGTATGTTGTATTACACGTCAACATCTACGCAGACATGTAAATGAAAAAAATTGAATAGTAATATGATCATCAAATCATCTTACCCATTTGGTCCAAGTTTTGAACAAAATTCAAAATTGTGCAATTCAAGATCAAGACACCCATGGTGAGCAATAAGCATAAGGGACTAACAATAAAATGGGTGCTTTGAAACACTTCTCAACGGATCAGTCCAAAAGGCGCTTTTAAAGAATTTCGCATTTTTGCGAACCACGAATAATTGTACATACAATCACCATGTTTATCTCATCGAGCTAATGCAACCAATACGCGCATTTAGCTATAATTCCACTCATCTTCCAAGGCTTTCGATGGTAGCTTAGAGAGAGTAACTTTAATTGAAATTGTAAATGGGTAGTTAAATTCCACTCATTTTCCAAAGCATTCGATGATAGTAACTTTAATTGAGATGGTAGTAACTTTAATTGAGATTGTATAGGGGTTAGAGAATAAATGCTTTTTGTTTACGGTTACTTACTGACCGTATTTTAATCTACGATACGATAGGAGAAACTTAAAATATACTGTTGGATTAGGCCACAATCACAATCATATTTGGATGGTATCTCATAGGATTATCTTGCAAACTAGTCTTATTCCATATTTGAACATATTATTATGAGACTAAAAGATTTCAAGTTTATCAATCTTATTGAAATTTTAAAATATTATTATTGATTAAGCACTAATTGCTAGATTAAATTCTACAAAAAAGAACTTGTTACAAAATAAATAATAAATAAATAAATTGAAAACAAATGAACTGAAAGCAAACTGATTGATTGTGCCAAGCCGTGTGTTGAGCACACTGTCCTTAAGACTTATTCGCCCCCTCACCGTGAGTGCTTGAGGTTGCTATCGGACGCTAGTCTCCCAGGATAACTCGCATGAACCGGATGCTTCCCTACACTGAGAGATTCCGTCGAATTAAAGTTGTGCCTGGACAGTATCACCACTGATGCAATGCAGGAGGACGAGGAATGAACAAGGAAGCAACAAAGAGAGAGGCTGTGAGAGAATGCTGGAAAACAGTGTGAATTTTTCTTCTGTGCCTGCACTGGTTTGATGCACTATTTATACTGCTTCGAGAACATCCGAAAATTAATAAAGGGTGTTGGGTATGCTTATTATAAACCACTCCTATTACCTAGATTTGATTGATCCCATAACCTAATTTTATCTTTTGTGGACTTTAGGATATATTGTAAGAAGTGTTAAACTTCATTTTTAGAATAGTCCACTTTGATAGTATAGGCTTTAGATTGATAGGCTGAAAATTTTCTAAGTCTGGAATTTTAGTGGTCAAGACCTTGACCGTGAATTCACTTGACCGTGGTAGACCACCTGACCGTGGAAGACCACTGGACCGTGAATCACTTGACCGAAAGTCAGTGACCGTGAAGCTTTGTGGCATATCTTGACAGGTCACATTTGACTCCTCGACCGCAGATGCCCTTAGGCATATTGACCGCAAGAGCTTCGACCGCAAGTCTTGACCGCAGATGAGCAGAAGTTCAAGAACCCAAGTATGTTCAAACTTAACCATGGTCAAACTATGGTTAGTTTAGAACGTTGCAGAACTTGGATCCCAAGTAATTCAAATTTGAATTCATCTAAGTGGGACCACCTCTTATCTGCAAAAAGGACAAACTCGGAATGAGCTCCAATCAGAATTCAACAGCTCATTGTCCTTCAACTTGGAGCCCAAGTAAATCCAACAGCTATTTTCTCATTCAAGGCTATAAATAGCCCTTAAGTTCTTCATTGAACAGTGCTGAGATTCTACGAGAGAAATTGCTGTTGAAATACTTGGTGATTGAAGATCATACTCAAGATTTCCAGAATCATTTGAATCTTCAAAGAACTCACCTTCAAACCTTCAAAGATCTCCAGCAACATTCAAGTCATCTCAAGCCTTGTAACACTTAAGATTCTTTAGGCTCTAAATCATATAGATTTCAAAGAGCTTCAGACTCTTACACACACTCACCCCAATTGATCAATCACTTAGATTGAATCAAAAGGGATACACTGGTCTAAGTCTAGGATTTGTTCTTCATAGAAAGTAGGTGTTGATTCAATACTTCATCTCTATAATCTGTACACTCAAGAATCAATATATACCTCCATTCAAAATCCAAGACTGACCATCTTGGTAAAGGACGTAGATCTTTTTAACAGATCGAACCTTTCCAAATACTTGTGTCATTTTACTTTCTGCAAATTTACTTTCAAGTATTGTTCATCTTGTTCTTCATTGTTCATATTAACTTTGTTTGTCGTTTAGTGTTTGATCTTACAGATACTCAAACGTATTGTGAATTGTGTTTGTTTGTTCTCCACATTGCCTAAGTTAAAATCTGACTAACTTATATTTTGCCAAAACTTCTAAGACAACAACTTTCAATTTCTCAACCATCTGACCACAAATCTCTTGACTGCATTTCTATTTGACCGCACTTATCTTGACCGGACTCACTTGACCGCAACTGGGTTGACCGTGAGTTCTGGTGTTAGAGATTGTCATAAACAACTCTACCTTATTTCCATCGAAAACTTCCGCTGTGCATATTACACCTTGACCGCACGGTTTATTACTAGACCGCAAAACTCAAGATTGTAAGCACTTGGTTGAATTTTGAAAAAGGGTTGAAATTTTAAGTAGGCTATTCACCCCCCCCCTCTAGCCTCCTTTCATACCCTTGTTGTGTCTTTGGGACCAACAAGTGGTATCAGAGCAAACACCTTTATAAAACTTCTGTTTATCAAGCTTAACAGCTTGGGTGCCGATTCGAAATGGCAAGTCAGAAAACTATGGCAACGGTTAACTTCACTCACGTTCCAGCGTTCGATGAAGATAATTTTGACGTATGGAAGCACAGCATTCTAACTCAGTTCTACTCCATGGACGAGCAACTTGGTGACTGTCTTACCATTGGACCATACTTCCCAATGAAAGCTAATCCGGATCCAGAAACCAATGGTGCAAATCCAACTATCAAGAAACCAAAAGCTGAATGGACTGATGAAGAGAAAAGACTAGTTGGAATGGATGTGAAAGCAAAAAGCATACTTCTAAGTACCTTGAGTACGTCACAGCGTCGACAGATCATGGAATGTTCTACTGCAAAAGAACTTTGGGATGCAATTGAAGATTACATCGAAGGAGATCAAGCTTGCAAGGAAAGCAAAAAGTTTGCAATTCAAAGAAGATTCAACAACTTTGCTAAGATCCCCGGTGAATCACTAAGAGCCACTTATGATCGTTATTGTGAGATCGTAAGTACTTATACAGCACTCGGAAAGAAGCTTACCAAGAAAGAAATCAATGTTAATTTTCTTGCCGCTCTTGGTTCGCAATATCTACACAAAGGAAACACTCTTGAAGATACCAAGCTACTAGATGACATGTCTCTCAGAAGCCTCTATGCCAACCTCAAGGTCTTTGATATCAAGCTTAACAACATTGCTGAAATGGAAGGAAAAACAAAGAGCTTATCGTTGGTTGCTCAAAAGGAAGAAGTGATCGAGGAAGAAGATCCAAAAATCTCCACACCAGATTTACTTGATATGGATGATGATGATTTTGCTATGTTTGTGAAAAGATTCCAAAAGTTCAGAAAGACAGCAAGACCCGGATCAACAAGCAAAGCTCCAACAAGGTTTTCAAGGAGCAGCCCTTCAAAGAAGAAAGAGAACTTCAACTTCTCCAAGAAGAAAGAGGATCTCGTTTGTTTTAATTACAGGAAACCCGGTCATTTCGCATCAGAATGCCCAATTCCCAAGTATGAGTATATGAAGAAGAAAAACAACTTCAATCCAAGATACTCAAAGCAAAAGGGGATGGTTGCTGAAGAGGACTCTACCACAAAAGAGTTAGCTACCTGGATAGAGTCAGATTCTGATGAAAGCGATGAGGATTCTGAAGAAGGTCACATCTGTTTGGTCGTTCAGTCCGATGATGAGGATGAAAATAAAAGTCGTCGCTCACCAAATGCAAAACCTAAACGGATAAGTTATACGGCCGATGAACTTGCAGAAAAGGGATTCCTAACTTCGGTTCAAAAGAATGGTGATCTTCTATTTTCAAGATGTGATGTGAGTGCAGCAAAGAAGGCTCTACTAAACCCCAAAGTAAAGGAAGTTCTGTCTACCACACCTCAAGTCAAATTTGACATTTCCCCCGATGAACAAGAAAAGATGTTTGCAAAAGCTGAACAGGCAATTAGTAAATTCTCTGGCATGAAGGAAGCTTTAGCACTTTCAACTGAAGAAATTTCCCAGCTTAAGACGGAGAAATCTCTATTAAGATCTGAACTCACCCTCCTTAAGGAGCAGATCAAGAATATGACTCCTCTTACTGATCGAAACCGTTTCTTAGAAGAACAAAATGCTATATTTAAGGTTAAAAACGAAGAATTGGTTGCTGAGATAAATGACCTAAAAAGGATCACAAATGAGTGGACCAATTCTCGTGTCACTATGGAACAAATCTTAGAATCCCAAAAGTCTAGTGGTGATAAGGAAGGCTTGGGATTCCAAACTAGTGACAACCTTAAATGTGCATCTTGTTGTGAAAGAGATGAGAAATTTACCCAGCAAACTTTGGAAGAGTCGAAGGCTAAACATCATGTTTCAAAGGGTGTAGGACAAGAACCAAAGAAGAAACTAGTGTTTAATTATGTCTACCCTAAGAAACAAACTGGCAAGGCAAAGTTGAAAGGTATTGCCATGGATGAACCTGCTGCTGCGGCAAGCACCAGCAAGATTGCTAAGTCTCCCGACCGCATGTACTTACCGCGAAGTCAGTCGACCGCACCTAGGAAGCTGGCGACCGCATCCTGGAAGCCTGCGACCGCAAGTGGCGGCAAGGCAGCAAAGTTCAAAAGGATGAACTTTGTTAAGGAGACCTCATCCATACCAGTAAACAATGTTGTGCTCAAGACTTCAACGAAGTTTGTTAACCCTCGGTTGGGTGGCTTCCACCATTGTTCTGTGTGTGATGGTTATGGTCACAAGGCTGCTGAATGTCTTTTGAGATTCACACCTAATCCCAGAAAGAGTAACCCTCCTTCTGTGAGGCAAGTGTGGGTTGTCAAAAGTTGCTAACCCTTTGGACCCAAAAGAATAAAATGGGGACCTTGTTCTTAAATGTTTATTTTATAGGCCCTCTGCTTAATGGCTGGACACTTCAAGGATAAATCAAGTTTATGGTATCTCGATAGTGGCTGCTCAAGGCACATGACCGGAGATATCAATTTATTGGAAGATGTCCGTGAAGAAAAAGGGCCATCAGTAACCTTCGGAGATAATAACAAAGGAAAGACTGTAGGATATGGAGTCATCCAAAAAGGAAAAATCACCATCCAAGAAGTCTCTCTAGTTACTGGTCTACAACACAATCTACTCTCAATATCTCAGTTCTGCGACAAAGGATTGCAATGTCACTTCACTTCAAATTTCTGTCTCATCAAAGATGGCATATCCGGCGTCACTTTGCTCAAAGGGATTCGTAAGAAAAATGTTTATGTTGTTGATTTTAATTCATCTTGCATTTCTTCTAATCTCTGTTTTGTAGCAAAGAATGTTAGTGAGAATAGTTGGCTGTGGCATAAAAGACTAAGTCACTTAAACTTCAAGTATCTCTCCAAGATTGGTAGAGAAAATCTAGTTCGTGGTCTACCCAAAGTAGCTGATCACCACGATGAGAAGTGCACAGCATGTCAACTAGGCAAACAACCAAAAGCGTCTTTCTCCAGCAAGACGACACCTTCAACTTCTAGATGTTTGCAACTACTACATATGGACCTGTTTGGACCTGTTTCTACCGCAAGTATTGGAGGAAACAGATATTCCTTAGTTGTGGTAGATGACTACTCAAGATATACGTGGGTCGAGATGATGAGCTCCAAAGATGATTGTTATGACATTTTGACCGCACTCTTTAGACAGCTCCAAACACAAAAAGAAGATGACATCGTTAGTGTTCGATCCGACAACGGTACAGAATTCAAGAACAACGGTGTAGCTCAATACTGTGATGATCATGGTATTGACCACAACTTCTCTGCTGCTGGAGTTCCACAACAAAACGGTGTTGTGGAAAGAAAGAATAGAACGTTGATAGAGGCCGGAAAAACAATGATTGCTGAAGCAAAGCTACCTCAATACTTTTGGGCTGAAGCCGTCAATACAGCATGCTTCACTCAGAATAGATCCCTCATCAACAAGACCTACAACAAAACTCCTTATGAACTATGGAGAGGAAGAACCCCCAACATAGCATACTTCAAGATATTTGGATGCAAATGCTTCATACTCTACAATGGTAAAGAACATCGAGGTAAATTTGCTCCCAAGGCCGATGAAGGTATATTTATTGGGTATGCTAAACACTCAAAAGCTTTTCGTGTATTTAATAAAACCACTCTTAAGATAGTTGAATCTGTCCATGTTACTTTTGATGAACATTCTCTCCTTGAGCCACATATGGCTCCAAATGTTGCTGATGATTTTGTTGAGCTTAATGAGACAGGTACAAATCAACCACAAAATCAATCAACTCAAGGAAACCCATCTACCTCAACTGCACCTCCATCTACCTCATATGAAGCACCAGAAACTACCACATCTGCTGCTACCTCAAATGGAGTTGAAATTGAAACACCCATCAATGTGGAAGAACCTATCCCTCAAATTACTTACGATTGGGATGGCACATATGATGTACCACTAGAAGACTTACAACCACCATCAACTCAACCAGATATACCTCAAGAAGTTCGTGAGGTTAGAGATCACCCAATTCAGAATATCATTGGTGACTTGCATTCTGGTGTTCGAACAAGAAGATCAAACTACGATGCACTTACAGCATTCATATCTCAAGTTGAACCCAAGAAAGTTGATGAAGCACTCCAAGACTCAAGTTGGGTTGTTGCTATGCAAGAAGAGCTCAACCAATTTGAAAGATGCAAAGTTTGGACCTTAGTTCCAAGGCCACAAGATCAAGGAGTGATTGGTACAAAGTGGGTGTTCCGAAACAAGATGGATGAGAATGGAAGCATCACAAGGAACAAAGCTAGGTTGGTTGCACAAGGATATAGACAAGAAGAAGGCATTGATTATGATGAAACGTTTGCCCCCGTTGCAAGACTCGAAGCTATAAGGATATTCTTAGCTTATGCCTCTTACAAAAGATTCAAGCTATATCAAATGGATGTGAAGAGTGCATTTCTCAACGGAGAACTTCAAGAAACAGTCTTTGTTGCTCAACCGCCCGGATTTGAAGACCCCAAATTTCCAAATCATGTCTACAAACTCCGTAAAGCTTTATATGGACTCAAACAAGCTCCACGTGCATGGTATGATACTCTATCTAAATTTCTCCTAGAGAAAGGCTTCAAGCGTGGTAAGATCGACACAACTTTATTCATTGCTAAATATCATGATCATACTTTACTCGTTCAAATATATGTAGATGATATTATTTTTGGTTCTACTAATGAATTGTTGTGTAAGCGTTTTGAGAAACTCATGAAAAGTAAATTTGAGATGAGCATGATGGGAGAATTGACATTCTTCCTTGGACTTCAAATTAAACAATGTGCTGAAGGCATCTTCCTCAATCAAGCAAAGTACACAAGAGATCTCATCAAGAAATTTGGACTTGAAAATGCAAAGGCATACGACACTCCTATGGCTACTGGTAACAAGCTAGACAAAGACTTGAAAGGTAAGAAGGTTGATCAAACCTTGTATCGAGGTATGATTGGCTCTCTCCTCTACTTAACTGCTAGTAGGCCAGATATCATGTTTAGTGTTTGCGTTTGTGCTCGCTATCAAGCTGATCCTAGAGAAGCACATCTTATTGCTGTTAAACGAATAATTCGATATCTATCTGGGACTATTAACCTTGGACTTTGGTACTCCAAAGATTCAAATTTTGATCTTATAGGTTACTCAGATGCAGATTATGCAGCATGTACCATCGACAGGAAAAGCACAAGTGGAACCTGTCATTTCCTTGGAAATCGACTCGTTTCATGGGCAAGCAAGAAACAAGCCTCAGTCTCTGTATCTACCACAGAAGCTGAATATATAGCTGCTGGAAGCTGCTGCTGCCAAGTGCTGTGGATGAAGCAACAATTGGTTGACTACGGAATCAACGAAGAAAATTGTCCAATCTTTTGTGACAATACATCTACCATTGCTGTCTCCAACAACCCTGTCATGCATTCAAAAACCAAACACATTGATATCAAATACCACTTTCTCAAGGATCATGTGGAAAAAGGTAATATCCATCTAGAGTATGTGAGTACTGACAATCAAATTGCAGATATTCTCACCAAGGCTCTGGATTCCAAGAGATTTAGGTATCTTAGAGGAGAGATGGGTATGCTAGAACTTTAATTACTTGTCCATATACGTTGATTGTGCTAATGTCTTATGTTTTATCCAAGTTCAACACTAAGTAGGTCACGGTCAACACCCTTACCGGTAAATCAATCACGGTCGATTACCATCTCACCAGTCAAGTAATTCCGGTCGAAGCATCAAAACCTATCAAAGCCTACTGACCTCATCAATGCTGACCGCATAAATGTCGACAGCTCATATGCCAACCGCCCCATTAACCGCATATAAAGATGAAATTTGTTCAGGCTTTAAAGAAGCCGACCGCATGGAAAATGATGATATTCGTTCACTGCTTTAAAGAAGCATACATGGGCCAAGGTATCATTCTTGACCGCAAATATCCACGGTCAAGCACCTGACCGCAAAAAGCTAGGTGACCAGGTAAGTGTTTCTAACTTAGAAAATTTTAGGGCCTTCCTAGTCATCCAAAGGGGTAATTTTGTAATTTCCTCTTTTCCCTCGTTTTCATTTAATTCAAATCATTTGCAATTAATTTTATTCCCTTATTTATGTCCACCGTCACTATCCATGCATTTATGGTGAAAGGACATTTCTGGTCAATTCTCTGAGTTTTTGCAGAGTTAACCTCCCACTACTTTCTTACAAAACGGTTCCACTACCCCTCAACTCCACCTCTCTGCAACCTACTTTTCTCAAAAACCCTTCTCTCTACTTTCTCTCTCTACTCTCTGTCTCTCTCAATTTCTCTCTCTACACTCCCAGTTCTATATCTCTCTCTCTCATTCGATTCTCTCTCTACATTCCTCTATATAAATGGCCCCCAAATCAACTCAACCTACAAAATCTTCTAAGAAATCACAAGAACAAATCTCTGAAGACACAATGGTATGATTTCTTGACCCAAAACTTTACATTTTTGAGTTCTCTATTTTAGTTTTGGCGGGTTAAACCCATTTGATGTTTTTGCCTAAATTCTTTTTATTCCTGGGTTATTTTGGTTCTGATTATGCTTATAACTTGTTACTTTGATGATTTCGAGTTCTCTAACATGTTTAGATTCGTATTTGACTTGTTATATCTAGTTATGCCATAAATGTTTTTTTTAAGCTTTTTGGTTAACTATGCCCTTTCATATTCTGAGTTTAATATGTTTTTGATGTTTAAATTGATGTTATTTATGCGTGTAATCGGTTTTTATGCTCACATTGATATAATTTTTATTGATTTTCATGCTCTGAATCATTTTCTGGGTTTTCGACATGAATAGTGTTCTTGGTGTTCTTATGGTGTTCTTCATGTTCTTGAGAGCATCACTTTTTGATCCTTACATTCATTTACACATAGTAATATGTTGTTTGTGCGTGTTTTTAATTATCATTGAAATATTTCTAAGTGTTTTTGTCAACCGCTCTCTGTCTACCGTGTGCCTGTCGACCGCATCATCAATCCTTCGACCGCACATTGGCTGACCGCACGACTATTGCTAACTTTCTCAATTTTGTAGGAAGAGCAATCATTTATTCTCGGCTGCGTTATTGATTATAAAGACCTCCAGAAGGATGCTATTGGGAGGCATTTGATAAAAAGAATGAAGAAATCAGACATACTTCATTATTTCACTATGAATCAAACCAGTCACTACCTTGCCGCAGTCGGAGAATTTTATTCTACCGCAAAGGAAATCAAAGGAAGAGATGAGCAAAACAACTCTCTTAACTGGATTGCTGCAGAAGTTTACGGTCACAAGATAGAGATTGACTACACTGATATTGCCTCCACTCTTGGTCTCGACATTGACAATGAGGCTCCTATCTCTCTATCTGACGAAGAATATGATGGATTGGCAATGAGATTGATTGGATCTACTGACGTGTGCAAGCCCTACCGGAAAACCTTTCCAGAGGTGATGTATTACATTGGTCACTTGGTTGGCCACGGTCTGCTCTGCAAGAGTGGCAACCATGGCAATTTCAATACCACTCAATGGAGGCTGTCTACTGCAATCTATCTGGGCAGGAAGATGAATTGGCCCAAGATTCTATATGATCTCCTGTTAGATCACATTTCTGATTATAAGAAGCTGATGTCTGAAAAGGCCGCCACCAAATACAAGAAAAACTCACGGTTCCTTTCTCTGTTGTTTAAATTCATTCCTGAACTCAGAAGGGATATCAACCGAGATACAGATGCCAAAGTTCCCATCTCTCTATCCAAGGTCTTTGATATCAAGACTATGAGATCTACCTACCGCAACCGTTTTGGTGATGATCAATACCAGGAATACAGAAATCATGAACCTGAGCACAAAAGAGAAAAATACATCCCTCCTGCCTACACCAAAGCTGCCAGAATAGCCTTAGGACTTGACGCACCAAGGAAGTCCTCATCTGTCCATGATGATGATGATGATGAAGAAGCTGAGGACGAGGAAGAATCTAGAAGAAAGGTTAAAGGCAAAGGAATTGCCAGTGCATCGACCGCTCCTCCCAAACCAAGACCATTGACTGGAGTTGTCATCAAGGAACCTTCAACCAATAAGTCTCCTTCCAACATTCCTCCTACCGCACCATTGAAAACCAAGTCTACCGCACCCATCTCCAAAACAACGGTCTCCAAACCTGCTGTGTCCTCTCCGACCGCTCCATCCAAAACTTTAAAATCAAAGTCTCCTGTACTCCCTGCTTCGTCTCAGGGGGAGAAATCCAAAAAGAGGGACCTTTCTCTAAGTCCCATCCAAACCTCCAAGAAATCCAAGGTTGCAAGACCACCTCCTTCAACCGCATCTCCAGTATTCACTCCATCCGGTTCACCTATGCAGAGTGACCGTGATGATGATGTTGAAATAGCTTCTACTCAACCGCAACGTCAAAGGGTCAAGCAAACTCTTGAGTTAGTTGATGAACCAGATGATGTAGAATTGATAGAATAAAGTGGTGAATCTGGTAATCAAGATGTTGAGGCTGGTGTAGATATTGAAGCTAGTGTTGGTAAAAATGCTGAGAAAACTGTTGATGTTGATAGTCCTGATTTCAGTGACGAAAAGGTTGATGACCAAACTGTTGGTAAGGCTGAGTTTCAGGGTCACGGTCAAGATGGCGACCGTGTACCCAGTGATCATGATGATGATGTGTTAGTTAAATCTCCTGCTCTCTCTCCTCCTAGAACTACTCAAGCCACGATCGCATCTGATAGTTCGGTCAATCATTTGGCTCATCTACTGACCGCAGTTGAAACTTTAACGCAAATCAATCTTGATACTCAGAGTGAGGTTGCAAAGCTTGCTGCAAACCAAGTTAAGTTACAGAATAAGGTTGATCTCCTCAAGGCTTCGGTTGTTGAGACCATTAAGGGGGAGAGTCAGAATATTACAAAGGCTATTCTTTAAAGCCTAGCTACCGTGAACCCCAACACTGCCTCGACCGCATCCTCCTCAACCGCTCCTATTACCCATGCTGACCTAAGGGAAGAGCTCAAGTCACAATCTTTCACTATTGACCGTTCTGTGGTCAAGATCATTGAAGGAGCTGGATTGGAGCTGACCAAGGCTATGTCCCATGATAAGATTTTTTTGTTTGAGAAAATGGATAAAGTAAAATCCTCTCTCAAGGCAGAGATCAATGCCTGTATTTCTGTAGGATTGCTATCGGTCGCTGATAAGTTTGTACCAAAGATAGAAGCTATGAGGCAAGCCATGCAAGTCCACACTCAAAGACTAGAAGGTCAAACCTCAAAAATTGATAGGGTTTATGAAATTTCTAACACTAATGTGCAGGAAGTGATTAGCAAGATTTCTACCCTACAATTGACCGTGGACAACCTTGCTAGCTCTCAAGGCTCCTCTCAAAATCAAGCAACCGGGCATGGAAGCAGGATTGCTAGAGAAGAAGAAGATGAAGGCGAAGATAGTTTTGAATTTCCGACCGTGAACAAAGATTTCCTAGAGATCAACGACCTTAAGGACCCATCATCATTCCTGGAGTTGGTCTATCAAAGAAATTCGGCTACTTTGAAGGAGATCCATACTTTGATTAACCGTATCATTTGAACTGACCGTGTGTGGTCATGTTGAAACAATTTGTTAATGTTTGTCTCAAAACAATTTTTATTTCTGTTTGTTTTTTATTTGGGTTTGTAAAACTTTAATCTCTTTTGTCTGCACTCCTCACCTTAATGATTATATTTTTGTGGAGTGCCTTTTGAATGTTTGTTTGATGCATTTGCTTACTTATTGATATTCTCTCTAAAAATGCTTTCAAACCTTATATGTCTATCTTGCTAGGATTATTTTTTTTATCCTTTTAGGCTGATAGAAATCTATGACACTGGCTTAGAGTGTGCATTGACTTGGGGCATGAAATTAATAAAATATTATTTTCTTGAAAACATGTTATTACCAAGTACAATGAATTAGCCTTTGTTATAGTAGGTAATGGTCTCAATCAAATAGGAGGAGATTGTTGGGTATGCTTATTATAAACCACTCCTATTACCTAGATTTGATTGATCCCATAACCTAATTTTATCTTTTGTGGACTTTAGGATATATTGTAAGAAGTGTTAAACTTCATTTTTAGAATAGTCCACTTTGATAGTATAGGCTTTAGATTGATAGGCTGAAAATTTTCTAAGTCTGGAATTTTAGTGGTCAAGACCTTGACCGTGAATTCACTTGACCGTGGTAGACCACCTGACCGTGGAAGACCACTGGACCGTGAATCACTTGACTGAAAGTCAGTGACCGTGAAGCTTTGTGGCATATCTTGACAGGTCACATTTGACTCCTCGACCGCAGATGCCCTTAGGCATATTGACCGCAAGAGCTTCGACCGCAAGTCTTGACCGCAGATGAGCAGAAGTTCAAGAACCCAAGTATGTTCAAACTTAACCATGGTCAAACTATGGTTAGTTTAGAACGTTGCAGAACTTGGATCCCAAGTAATTCAAATTTGAATTCATCTAAGTGGGACCACCTCTTATCTGCAAAAAGGACAAACTCAGAATGAGCTCCAATCAGAATTCAACAGCTCATTGTCCTTCAACTTGGAGCCCAAGTAAATCCAACAGCTATTTTCTCATTCAAGGCTATAAATAGCCCTTAAGTTCTTCATTGAACAGTGCTGAGATTCTACGAGAGAAATTGCTGTTGAAATACTTGGTGATTGAAGATCATACTCAAGATTTCCAGAATCCTTTGAATCTTCAAAGAACTCACCTTCAAACCTTCAAAGATCTCCAACAACATTCAAGTCATCTCAAGCCTTGTAACACTTAAGATTCTTTAGGCTCTAAATCATATAGATTTCAAAGAGCTTCAGACTCTTACACACACTCACCCCAATTGATCAATCACTTAGATTGAATCAAAAGGGATACACTGGTCTAAGTCTAGGATTTGTTCTTCATAGAAAGTAGGTGTTGATTCAATACTTCATCTCTGTAATCTGTACACTCAAGAATCAATATATACCTCCATTCAAAATCCAAGACTGACCATCTTGGTAAAGGACGTAGATCTTTTTAACAGATCGAACCTTTCCAAATACTTGTGTCATTTTACTTTCTGCAAATTTACTTTCAAGTATTGTTCATCTTGTTCTTCATTGTTCATATTAACTTTGTTTGTCGTTTAGTGTTTGATCTTACAGATACTCAAACGTATTGTGAATTGTGTTTGTTTGTTCTCCACATTGCCTAAGTTAAAATCTGACTAACTTATATTTTGCCAAAACTTCTAAGACAACAACTTTCAATTTCTCAACCATCTGACCACAAATCTCTTGACCGCATTTCTATTTGACCGCACTTATCTTGACCGGACTCACTTGACCGCAACTGGGTTGACCGTGAGTTCTGGTGTTAGAGATTGTCATAAACAACTCTACCTTATTTCCATAGAAAACTTCCGCTGTGCATATTACACCTTGACCGCACGGTTTATTACTAGACCGCAAAACTCAAGATTGTAAGCACTTGGTTGAATTTTGAAAAAGGGTTGAAATTTTAAGTAGGCTATTCACCCCCCCCCCCCCTCTAGCCTCCTTTCATACCCTTGTTGTGTCTTTGGGACCAACAAAGGGGATAAACCCAATCCTTAATTAATTTAGGGATAAGAGATAAAGACTGACTTTTCACTTGGCATTCCAGTTTAGATGGGATGAATCTTTGTTTCTGTTTTTGAGAATAGCAAAATATGAGCTAGCACGGACAAGCCAAATTGGTGCTACATTCGTGTCCGCAGGTCGCGTGCACACATGAGTTCGATGGTCCCAAGCCAATTTAGGTCCATGATTTGCACCCCCCCTGCGCGCGAGAGAGAGCCTCTATGCCATACAAGCTTGAACACTACTAAAGTGCCCAAGCCATTATAATAGCTTCCTTTCACATTTTTTTCCAATGTGGGATAAAACACAATATCCCCATTTTAACCCACCAACTTCAAGCCTTTGTATCTCATTCATCCCAACTCCAAATTGGACAAATGAATACATTATCTCAATGTTTTCACGGAGTAGAACACAAACCCACAAACAAGTTTGTCATTCGACAAATTATTTATCACGGAAATAAATCATATTTCCTTCACATAATACAAAAATACACTTATTTTTCCAACAATTCCCCACGTGAAGGAAATTATGAGGAATTTGGTGATAAAGTCCAACAGTTGAAAACCTGCATAGGATAGGTATGGGATTTCCCTTTGAACCTTCCCTTGTAGACGGATACTTATTCTACTCGCTAATCAGTAGACACGATGTCCTTGAACTGTCAGCTTTTTGTGTAGCCAGTCATATACGTTACACAGGTATCTCCCTAACACAATTCAATTCGCATAGTTGTGTCCATTTGTGGCCATGGAACACAATGCCTGGTTCTGTGAGAGGGTCTAAGAATTGAGCCTCACACAATTCTTCTCGAAGCGTCCCCACTTCTCTCTCACATAGGTGATTCTTCTTGTTGGGTTTCGGAGTAACATGCGCAGCGGAAAATAGCATTTAAAATTTTAATAGAAACCCAAAACCATAGATCCGTTCATATGATTATATCAAATACATACAATATGAATACTAGAATACTAACCCTTGATGACTTTGATTTCTAGCCTTTGATCTTGGTGGAGATTTAGAAACTTGATCACGAACACAAAGCTTGAACACGAACTTTGAAGATGATGAGTTTCACCCTCTAGCGGTATCCACACCACGAACGAATATCAAGGAGCTTTTTGATCTTGGTTGCTAGACCAAAATTGAGAAACACGTTTTCATAATTAATATGAACTATATGGAATATAATTTGTGTATAATTTTGTTCTTCAATCAATGATCTCTTAGAACAAAATAATTCTCTCAAAAACTCTTTTGGAGGCTTGCAAAAAACACATAGACTGATTAGGGACGAATTAGGGCTGTTTATATACAAGTTAGACATATTCCAAATAGGTAACTTATGTCTAAACCCGCAAGAAAACGGATTAAGGAAGTTTCCTCCCGAAACCGACTGGTCCGGCCGGGTATGGCAAGTGGTCCGACCGGACCATGCCAGGTCCGCTCGGGTCCTTCCACTGGTCCGCCCGGACCTCCTCTGTTTCCAGTTTTCTTCTTCTAATTCTTTAAATCCCTCAATGGTCCTTCGATCCAATATTCCAATAGTCCCTTTTGGATTCGTTCTATTGTGTGTGACCCTCTAGGATTATACTAAGTTGGCAATGGGTTCAAACATAAGACCATAAGATATGATTAGGTTCTAGCAAACCGTCATACCTACCCAAATAGTATAACTAGATACAAGTTCTCATTCCTTTAGAATATGTCAAAATCCTTTTGTCCACGATGTCATTGAACACAAGTCTGTTGGATTTCGTAGTAACATGCGCAGCGGAATTAAGCATTTAAAATTTATGAAACCCAAAGCCTATAGATCCATTCATATGATTAAGTCAAATACAACATAATGAATACTAGAATACTAACCCTTGATGCCTTTGATTTTGCAACCTTGAATTCGATGGAGGCTTGAAATCTTGATCACGAACAAAGCAAGAATCACGAACTATGAAGATGATAAGTTTCACCCTCTAGCGGTATCCACACCATGAACGAATATCAAGAACACTTGATCTTGGTTGCTAGACCAAATTATGAAACACGCTTTCACAATTGTAAGAACTATATGGAATTATGAATATTCTTGTTCTTCACTTTTGGGATCTTAGAACAAGAATAATAACCTCTCAAAACGTTGTGGAGGCACTCACAACAACATGTCTAATGGCTGTAAAAAGGATCCTTAAATAGGTCCTAATCCTTAACCCTTAAGGACTTAGGAAACCTAAATCCCGTCACCAAATTAGGCAACAAGGAAATCTGACCGACTTGACTGGCACGGTCGTGCCCTACAATCTGGCACGGTCGTGCCATCTAGTCCGCGCGAATTCCCCAGCCGCCCATTTTCGGCACGGTCGTGCTTGGTAATTTGGCACGGTCGTGCCAATCATGTCGACAGGTTTGCCTTGGTTTGGATTTATGGCACGACCGTGCCATTTTAAGGCGCACGACCGTGCCAGAACCAAAACACTGATATTTTTCCATAATTCCCATTTAGTCCTTTACGATTCGTTCTATTTGTGTGTGACCCTCTAGGATTACACTAAGTTGGCAATGGGTTCAAACATGAACCCATAAGATATGATTAGGTTCTAGCAAACCGTCATACCTACCCAAATAGTGTAACTAGATACAAGTTCGCATTCCTTTTAGAACATGTCATAATCCCTTTGTCCACGATGTCATTGAACACAAGTCATGGTCAACAAGTCAACTTGTATTGTTCAATACTTTTCTCGATCCCGAATATGTTGATAATCCAAATGACATTGATCCAATCAATCCATTTGAGTTTGGCCAAACATTTCACCAACATCATTCCTTCGAGGGGCCCAAGCTTGACATCTCTCCGAAGAGGGACAAATCCATTTGGCTTATTATTCTTCCCTACGTGAATCCAATCATGCCAATCATACCCTTTATAACTACCGTGTTAAGGCAGCGTTTGAATATGTCAAACATAATGTTCATCAAGTGGAAGACTATAATAACTTCATGTCTAAGGATTCAAATGACATAACTAATATGAGATTTATATATGACATCGACCATGACATAAATCTCATACCGCGGGTCATGTCCAGTACCTTGTTCCAAACAAGTACCCATAAATCTAACATGATCATCCCATGATCATTTAGCCTTTATACTAGTGCTTAAGAAGCTCTAGGGACGGAGATTATTATAAGCAAACACGAGCCATAATAATAATCTTATTATCTCTTTATTATTATGAATAAAATGATAACTTATACAACGTTTAACAAACGTGCCTAGGGCACCAACACCAACAATCTCCCACTTGCCCTAGGCCCAATTCCCTAGGTATCCAATACCCATGGACCCAACATGACCATCATGTTGGCTTGTGGAAGTTCCTTTGTTAGCGTGTCCGCAACGTTATCATTACTTGGTACTTTGCATATATTTACGTCTCCCTTATCAACGATTTCTCGAACGATAAGAAAACGCCTAAGTATGTGTTTGGATTTAGGATGTGCTCTTGGTTCCTTTGCTTGATCAATAGCACCACTATTATTACTAACAAGGTCTATTGGTTTTAGCAATACTAGGAACCATCTCAAGTTCACCAATGAACTTCTTAATCCAAACAGCTTCCTTTGCAGCATCCAATGCGGCTATATACTTAGATTTAGTCGCAGAATTAGTGACTGTACTCTTCTTGGAACCATTCCAACTTACAGTTCCACTATTTGACATATGCACAAAAAACTGATTGCGATCTATTATCATCTTTGTTGGTTTGGAAGCATGCATCCGAGATCATTTTCCATACCTTCATAGATCATAAAAGAATCTTTAGTCCTTCTAAAGTACTTTAAGACTCGCTCTCATAGCCATCCAGTTAATCTTACCGGTGTCGGATTGATATCTACTCGTCATGCTCCAAGCATTAGATATATCCGGCTTAGTACGTATCATGGCATCATGGATCCAATTGCCGAAGCAAATGGCATCTCATTCATTTTCTCATGCTCATCTTTTGTCTTTAGGACATTGAGTCTTGCTTAGAGAAACTCCATGTAACACTGACAAATGTCCTCTCTTAGAATTTTCCTTGCAGAATCTTCTTATGACTTTGTCAATATATGTACATTGGCTTTAAACAATTTAGCTTCCTTGATCTATCTCTATAGATCTTAATGCCAATGACTTATGCGACTTCATCCATATTCTTCATTGCGAAACACTTTCTTAACCAAGTCTTTACAGATTAAATTATAAGAATGTCGTTTCCAATGAGCAATATGTCATCCACATATTAGATAAGGAATAGCACCATGCTCCCACTAATCTTCTTGTATATACAAGATTCATCTTCGTTCTTGATCAAGCCAAGCTCTATGACTTATCAAAACGGAGATTCCAACTCCCAAAAGCTTGCTCAATCCATCCAATGAATCTTCGCAACTTTCATACCTTTTAGAATTTTCTTGACTATCAAAACCTTTAGGTTGTATCCAATACATCCTTAAGTGAGTTCCCGTTGAGGAACGCTTGTTTTGACATCATTTTGTCAAATTTCATATTCCAAATATGAACATGTGACTATGAAAATTCTAATAAGTTTCTTGCTACCCATGTAACATTTTTCTCCAAGAAAAGTCATTCATCTCCTTTGGTTTTTACACCTTAGGTTAGAATGATCAAGTTCCAAACTTGATTATTATACATGAATTGTCTTTTAGATTTTATGACTCCAAGTCATTAATCTAAATGTGGAGTTGATATTGCATCTTTGATAGGTGGTAAATACTTCATTCTAAATGAACTTTACCTCAATACTTTCTATCTCGAAATTCCAATATTTCTTCCAATAGATTGTATTTTATCATGTGTGCAAGTACTTGTATATCTTGAACGGGTTTTCACAACCCCTTGTGAAAACTTGTTCAACTTCCATCTTAGGTTAAAATATATTTTCTAGGTCTCGAACCATTCGAGATACATTTTACTCCCACTGATTCTTTTAGAGATAAACCACTTATCTAGAAAATTATCATCATAGTCAACAAACCATTTGTTTCTTATGAGTAAAATTATTATCCTCAAGTTTCCTTAGGATATCCCATGAAAGTATATTTATTAGATTTAAATGTGAGTGTGTCCCAGACAACTCCTTTCAAAAAGGGTCTCACCATCTTAAATCTTTATGAAAGACAAACCGAGTTTTCTTTCATCATTTAACCTCTTTTGATGAAACTCAGATTAGTATAATCATAGCGGTTTTAAATACATAACCCCAAAATGAATAATGGAAGATCACTTTGACTTTGTCATCCAACGAACCGTATCCAATAAGGTTCTTATACTTCCACGCAGACATATCATTTAGAATGGTGTTCTTAGTGAAGTTAATTTGTGAAACCATTTCACAACTTTAATGATGACTGTCAAATTCTTGGTTAAATTATTCATCATCATGATTCAATCAGAATCTTTGAATAGTTTTACCAAGTATAACCAAAATTCTCTTTTAGCATTGCTTCTTAATGCACCATATACATCAAAATGTATTAGGTCGACTAAGATATAGCCTTTTACCAATCATAGTAAAAGATGTCTTGGTCCAAGTAAATAAGTTTGCATAAATCATATGATTCCAAATCATATGACTTAAAACTCCGTCCCATGGAATTTTAGATATGCATTTCTCATTTATTTGATCAAAACAATGATGCATAAAGAATTTGATTATTTATGTTATAACCTCAGTTATTATTTCGTTCTTCAAGATTTAGGATATAAGAGTTATTTATATGATAACACAATTAAGTAAATCATAATAAATAAGGCACCTTTCTTATTCCAAATAAAAAATAAATATCCTTCATTATCTTATAACAAAATAATATTTTCTTCTTCAAGTAAAGTCACTTTACAAGTGTTCTACGAACAATGTTGCAACCATTGCATCATTACCATTCATAGATCAAGCTTTACTATAAGTAGTCTTTCAATTTACTAATTATTGCACAATTTTACAAATGTGGGACCCATATCCGGTATCCAATACCCAATAATTAAAGTTAGAAAGATTAATTTATAACATAAGTATCCCGAGTGGTAGTCCCATTACCAATCCTTTTATTGATCATCCAGAATTTTGACTACAATTCTAAATGGTCAATCCAATTGCCATTTTACCAAATTGCATCAATTGGAGTCATTATTTTAACCACAATTATTTCCTTTAGGTTTGACAAGTCTGTCTTACCTTTCCTTTGGCATTTGGCCTCCTTTTCCATCATGAAACATGAGCATTGGAGAACCTTTCTCCATTATCTTCATCTCTGCAGTTTTTAGCATATTATGCAACTCGGAGAGATTCTTATTCATTCCAAGTATGTTATAGTTTATCACAAAGTGATTATAACTCTTAGGCAATGAATTAAGAATAAGATCCATGACTAGCTCCAATCCAATTGGACAATCAAGTTTCTCAAGATGCTCTATGTAGCCTTTATCTTAAGCATGTGAGGTTCCACTTATTGCCCTTTACTCCTTTTGCAAGAAGCGAATGCAATAATGGTTTTATACCTCTCTTGCCTAGATTGCTCTTTGAAACATGTAACTCAACTCCACGCCTATCTAATAGGCTTCCAAAGTTCCAAACTTTGTTGAAGTTTTGAGCACATAATCGCGAGCATAGGACAACTCACATTCCTAGAATCATACTCATGATTCTTGTGATTGTCTATTCTGGCTTTGGGTTCTTTAGGAATAGGCCCATCAAGAATGTACAACCCATCTTCTTGCCTTAGAACCATTCTTAGGCTCAGGATCTAATCCATGAAGTTTGTACCATTCTTTTGAAGCTTTATCCTTAACAAGGATTAATCGCAACGATTTTAGTTGTCATCTACAACTTATGCAAAATTTCCAAAATTTTACAAGTACCAATCTCATTAAAGAGATAAATAATGTATTTTCCAAAAATACTCCCACTAAATTATATAACCTTCTAATACATCCAATGTATAATATAATTTAAATGGGCTAAGATCCAACTTTAATTTAATTTTGAGTCCACGGAGGCGGACCGCTCAAAACTAAATTAATTAGGTAGACAACCCTGTCAATCATATCTCATATGACTCTTAGATCCTTTCATGAGACTCTTTTGATATTGGGCTAAGATCCAATTTTAATTTAACTTTGAGTCCACGGAGGCGGACCGCTCAAAATCAAATTAATTAGGTAGACAATTTCTTGTCAATCATATCTCATATGATTCTTAGGGATCCAATTTCGAAAGCATGTTTAATCTCATCTTTTGCCTAGGCCCAAAACCGTTTTGACGCCTTATTAAGTTCAACCATTTTAAACGTATAGGAACCATTCAATTTAATGCACCTTGCGGAGGCAAGCCCACATTGAATTAATGAACCTCATCTTGCTCATATATGAATAAAATTAATGCACCTCGCGGAGGCGAACCCACATCAAAATCACCCATGTATAAACAAGTGTTTTAATCATGGCATGGCAAAAAGAACTTAAAACTTTCTTGAAGGTTTATTATCATATAGCATACAACACATTTATGAGCACATAAGATAAACATGTTATGCATCAAGTTTAGCCACTAAATTAATCTCCATTAATTTAAGCATAATATTTATGTGTCATTAGTTTCTCTATAATTATGAGGATGAGATTATTTGAACTTTGGTCATCATCTCCAAATCAAGACAACAAGAAGTGCGGCCGAACTAAGCCATTGGCAACCACAATTCCGCACTAATTCAAGAAACCAAGAAAGTAGTCCATGTAGCCGAAACTAAGCAATAGATGGTCTCGATGAACGCAGGCCAATTGCATTCACAATTCCACATGGATCTCCGATCATTGAATCAAGAACTTTGTTTCTCAATTTTAGCAATTATGAACTCTTCATAATTCTAATTTCGTTTTATCTTTGAAACCTTGATTGCGATCAAGTTTGGGAAACACAATCTCGATGAACGTAGATTAGCCATCCAAACCTTGAACTAATCTTAGAATCACAAGACTAAAAAAAAATAGGATATTTAAACCCAAGATCCACACCCAAAACCCAAACCCTACCCCCGCGCCAAACCCTAGGTCCGGCCGGGTCAAGGCTTGGGTCCGGTCGGACCCCTTGCGAAAAATCCAAATTTTTAAAGTTCCAAAATTTATCTCAAAATTGTTTTTCCCGATTCAATTAGGATTTGGTGTTCTTGGTGATCCAATCACCATGATCATCAAAACCTTGAATAAACGATTTATTCTTGAATCCCTAGAATATCAAAGCTTTGATCCAATCAAAAATTGATAATCCAAACAATTTTAAATCCACCATAATCTTAATTGCGATTGAACAGTGCGATTAAAGTTTATAAAACAATAAACCACATAAAACGCATAGACCACATAAACATCATAATCCCAATATTCAAATCATGCTAGGCACATAAACAATTTATATACACACAACATGATTATGTATTGAAATAATCAACATGAACGGGGCTCTGATACCACTGTTGGATTTCGTAGTAACATGCGCAGCGGAATTAAGCATTTAAAATTTATGAAACCCAAAGCCCATAGATCCATTCATATGATTAAGTCAAATACAACATAATGAATACTAGAATACTAACCCTTGATGCCTTTGATTTTGCAACCTTGAATTCGATGGAGGCTTGAAATCTTGATCACGAACAAAGCAAGAATAACGAACTATGAAGATGATAAGTTTCACCCTCTAGCGGTATCCACACCACGAACGAATATCAAGAACACTTGATCTTGGTTGCTAGACCAAATTATGAAACACGCTTTCACAATTGTAAGAACTATTTGGAATTATGAATATTCTTGTTCTTCACTTTTGGGATCTTAGAACAAGAATAATAACCTCTCAAAACCTTATGGAGGCACTCACAACAACATGTCTAATGGCTGTAAAAAGGATCCTTAAATAGGTCCTAATCCTTAACCCTTAAGGACTTAGGAAACCTAAATACCGTCACCAAATTAGGCAACAAGGAATTCTGACCGACTTGACTGGCACGGTCGTGCCCTACAATCTGGCACGGTCGTGCCATCTAGTCCGCGCGAATTCCCCAGCCGCCCATTTTCGGCACGGTCGTGCTTGGTAATTTGGCACGGTCGTGCCAATCATGTCGACAGGTTTGCCTTGGTTTGGATTTATGGCACGACCGTGCCATTTTAAGGCGCACGACCGTGCCAGAGCCAAAACACTGATATTTTTCCATAATTCCCATTTAGTCCTTTACGATTCGTTCTATTTGTGTGTGACCCTCTAGGATTACACTAAGTTGGCAATGGGTTCAAACATGAACCCATAAGATATGATTAGGTTCTAGCAAACCGTCATACCTACCCAAATAGTGTAACTAGATACAAGTTCGCATTCCTTTTAGAACATGTCATAATCCCTTTGTCCACGATGTCATTGAACACAAGTCATGGTCAACAAGTCAACTTGTATTGTTCAATACTTTTCTCGATCCCGAATATGTTGATAATCCAAATGACATTGATCCAATCAATCCATTTGAGTTTGGCCAAACATTTCACCAACATCATTCCTTCGAGGGGCCCAAGCTTGACATCTCTCCGAAGAGGGACAAATCCATTTGGCTTATTATTCTTCCCTACGTGAATCCAATCATGCCAATCATACCCTTTATAACTACCGTGTTAAGGCAGCGTTTGAATATGTCAAACATAATGTTCATCAAGTGGAATACTATAATAACTTCATGTCTAAGGATTCAAATGACATAACTAATATGAGATTTATATATGACATCGACCATGACATAAATCTCATATCTCGGGTCATGTCCAGTACCTTGTTCCAAACAAGTACCCATAAATCTAACATGATCATCCCATGATCATTTAGCCTTTATACTAGTGCTTAAGAAGCTCTAGGGACGGAGATTATTATAAGCAAACACGAGCCATAATAATAATCTTATTATCTCTTTATTATTATGAATAAAATGATAACTTATACAACGTTTAACAAACGTGCCTAGGGCACCAACACCAACAATCTCCCACTTGCCCTAGGCCCAATTCCCTAGGTATCCAATACCCATGGACCCAACATGACCATCATGTTGGCTTGTGGAAGTTCCTTTGTTAGCGTGTCCGCAACGTTATCATTACTTGGTACTTTGCATATATTTACGTCTCCCTTATCAACGATTTCTCGAACGATAAGAAAACGCCTAAGTATGTGTTTGGATTTAGGATGTGCTCTTGGTTCCTTTGCTTGATCAATAGCACCACTATTATTACTAACAAGGTCTATTGGTTTTAGCAATACTAGGAACCATCTCAAGTTCACCAATGAACTTCTTAATCCAAACAGCTTCCTTTGCAGCATCCAATGCGGCTATATACTTAGATTTAGTCGCAGAATTAGTGACTGTACTCTTCTTGGAACCATTCCAACTTACATTTCCACTATTTGACATATGCACAAAAACTGATTGCGATCTATTATCATCTTTGTTGGTTTGGAAGCATGCATCCGAGATCATTTTCCATACCTTCATAGATCATAAACGAATCTTTAGTCCTTCTAAAGTACTTTAAGACTCGCTCTCATAGCCATCCAGTTAATCTTACCGGTGTCGGATTGATATCTACTCGTCATGCTCCAAGCATTAGATATATCCGGCTTAGTACTTATCATGGCATCATGGATCCAATTGCCGAAGCAAATGGCATCTCATTCATTTTCTCATGCTCATCTTTTGTCTTTAGGACATTGAGTCTTGCTTAGAGAAACTCCATGTAACACTGACAAATGTCCTCTCTTAGAATTTTCCTTGCAGAATCTTCTTATGACTTTGTTAATATATGTACATTGGCTTTAAACAATTTAGCTTCCTTGATCTATCTCTATAGATCTTAATGCCAATGACTTATGCGACTTCATACATATTCTTCATTGCGAAACACTTTCTTAACCAAGTCTTTACAGATTAAAGTATAAGAATGTCGTTTCCAATGAGCAATATGTCATCCACATATTAGATAAGGAATAGCACCATGCTCCCACTAATCTTCTTGTATATACAAGATTCATCTTCGTTCTTGATCAAGCCAAGCTCTATGACTTATCAAAACGGAGATTCCAACTCCCAAAAGCTTGCTCAATCCATCCAATGAATCTTCGCAACTTTCATACCTTTTAGAATTTTCTTGACTATCAAAACCTTTAGGTTGTATCCAATACATCCTTAAGTGAGTTCCCGTTGAGGAACGCTTGTTTTGACATCATTTTGTCAAATTTCATATTCCAAATATGAACATGTGACTATGAAAATTCTAATAAGTTTCTTGCTACCCATGTAACATTTTTCTCCAAGAAAAGTCATTCATCTCCTTTGGTTTTTACACCTTAGGTTAGAATGATCAAGTTCCAAACTTGATTATTATACATGAATTGTCTTTTAGATTTTATGACTCCAAGTCATTAATCTAAATGTGGAGTTGATAGTGCATCTTTGATAGGTGGTAAATACTTCATTCTAAATGAACTTTACCTCAATACTTTCTATCTCTAAATATCCAATATTTCTTCCAATAGATTGTACTTTATCATGTGTGCAAGTACTTGTATATCTTGAACGGATTTTCACAACCCCTTGTGAAAACTTGTTCAACTTCCATCTTAGGTTAAAATATATTTTCTAGGTCTCGAACCATTCGAGATACATTTTACTCCCACTGATTCTTTTAGAGATAAACCACTTATCTAGAAAAGTATCATCATAGTCAACAAACCATTTGTTTCTTATGAGTAAAATTATTATCCTCAAGTTTCCTAGGATATCCCATGAAAGTATATTTATTAGATTTAAATGTGAGTGTGTCCCAGACAACTCCTTTCAAAAAGGGTCTCACCATCTTAAATCTTTATGAAAGACAAACCGAGTTTTCTTTCATCATTTAACCTCTTTTGATGAAACTCAGATTAGTATAATCATAGCGGTTTTAAATACATAACCCCAAAATGAATAATGGAAGATCACTTTGACTTTGTCATCCAACGAACCGTATCCAATAAGGTTCTTATACTTCCACGCAGACATATCATTTAGAATGGTGTTCTTAGTGAAGTTAATTTGTGAAACCATTTCACAACTTTAATGATGACTGTCAAATTCTTGGTTAAATTATTCATCATCATGATTCAATCAGAATCTTTGAATAGTTTTACCAAGTATAACCAAAATTCTCTTTTAGCATTGCTTCTTAATGCACCATATACATCAAAATGTATTAGGTCGACTAAGATATAGCCTTTTACCAATCATAGTAAAAGATGTCTTGGTCCAAGTAAATAAGTTTGCATAAATCATATGATTCCAAATCATATGACTTAAAACTCCGTCCCATGGAATTTTAGATATGCATTTCTCATTTATTTGATCAAAACAATGATGCATAAAAAATTTGATTATTTATGTTATAACCTCAGTTATTATTTCGTTCTTCAAGATTTAGGATATAAGAGTTATTTATATGATAACACAATTAAGTAAATCATAATAAATAAAGCACCTTTCTTATTCCAAATAAAAAATAATTATCCTTCATTATCTTATAACAAAATAATATTTTCTTCTTCAAGTAAAGTCACTTTACAAGTGTTCTACGAACAATGTTGCAACCATTGCATCATTACCATTCATAGATCAAGCTTTACTATAAGTAGTCTTTCAATTTACTAATTATTGCACAATTTTACAAATGTGGGACCCATATCCAGTATCCAATACCCAATAATTAAAGTTAGAAAGATTAATTTATAACATAAGTATCCCGAGTGGTAGTCCCATTACCAATCCTTTTATTGATCATCCAGAATTTTGACTACAATTCTAAATGGTCAATCCAATTGCCATTTTACCAAATTGCATCAATTGGAGTCATTATTTTAACCACAATTATTTCCTTTAGGTTTGACAAGTCTGTCTTACCTTTCCTTTGGCATTTGGCCTCCTTTTCCATCATGAAACATGAGCATTGGAGAACCTTTCTCCATTATCTTCATCTCTGCAGTTTTTAGCATATTATGCAACTCGGAGAGATTCTTATTCATTCCAAGTATGTTATAGTTTATCACAAAGTGATTATAACTCTTAGGCAATGAATTAAGAATAAGATCCATGACTAGCTCCAATCCAATTGGACAATCAAGTTTCTCAGATGCTCTATGTAGCCTTTATCTTAAGCATGTGAGGTTCCACTTATTGCCCTTTACTCCTTTTGCAAGAAGCGAATGCAATAATGGTTTTATACCTCTCTTGCCTAGATTGCTCTTTGAAACATGTAACTCAACTCCACGCCTATCTAATAGGCTTCCAAAGTTCCAAACTTTTTGAAGTTTTGAGCACATAATCGCGAGCATAGGACAACTCACATTCCTAGAATCATACTCATGATTCTTGTGATTGTCTATTCTGGCTTTGGGTTCTTTAGGAATAGGCCCATCAAGAATGTACAACCCATCTTCTTGCCTTAGAACCATTCTTAGGCTCAGGATCTAATCCATGAAGTTTGTACCATTCTTTTGAAGCTTTATCCTTAACAAGGATTAATCGCAACGATTTTAGTTGTCATCTACAACTTATGCAAAATTTCCAAAATTTTACAAGTACCAATCTCATTAAAGAGATAAATAATGTATTTTCCAAAAATACTCCCACTAAATTATATAACCTTCTAATACATCCAATGTATAATATAATTTAAATGGGCTAAGATCCAACTTTAATTTAATTTTGAGTCCACGGAGGCGGACCGCTCAAAACTAAATTAATTAGGTAGACAACCCTGTCAATCATATCTCATATGACTCTTAGATCCTTTCATGAGACTCTTTTGATATTGGGCTAAGATCCAATTTTAATTTAACTTTGAGTCCACGGAGGCGGACCGCTCAAAATCAAATTAATTAGGTAGACAATTTCTTGTCAATCATATCTCATATGATTCTTAGGGATCCAATTTCGAAAGCATGTTTAATCTCATCTTTTGCCTAGGCCCAAAACCGTTTTGACGCCTTATTAAGTTCAACCATTTTAAACGTATAGGAACCATTCAATTTAATGCACCTTGCGGAGGCAAGCCCACATTGAATTAATGAACCTCATCTTGCTCATATATGAATAAAATTAATGCACCTCGCGGAGGCGAACCCACATCAAAATCACCCATGTATAAACAAGTGTTTTAATCATGGCATGGCAAAAAGAACTTAAAACTTTCTTGAAGGTTTATTATCATATAGCATACAACACATTTATGAGCACATAAGATAAACATGTTATGCATCAAGTTTAGCCACTAAATTGATCTCCATTAATTTAAGCATAATATTTATGTGTCATTAGTTTTCTCTATAATTATGAGGATGAGATTATTTGAACTTTGGTCATCATCTCCAAATCAAGACAACAAGAAGTGCGGCCGAACTAAGCCATTGGCAACCACAATTCCGCACTAATTCAAGAAACCAAGAAAGTAGTCCATGTAGCCGAAACTAAGCAATAGATGGTCTCGATGAACGCAGGCCAATTGCATTCACAATTCCACATGGATCTCCGATCATTGAATCAAGAACTTTGTTTCTCAATTTTAGCAATTATGAACTCTTCATAATTCTAATTTCGTTTTATCTTTGAAACCTTGATTGCGATCAAGTTTGGGAAACACAATCTCGATGAACGTAGATTAGCCATCCAAACCTTGAACTAATCTTAGAATCACAAGACTAAAAAAAATAGGAGATTTAAACCCAAGATCCACACCCAAAACCCAAACCCTACCCCCGCGCCAAACCCTAGGTCCGGCCGGGTCAAGGCTTGGGTCCGGTCGGACCCCTTGCGAAAAATCCAAATTTTTAAAGTTCCAAAATTTATCTCAAAATTGTTTTTCCCGATTCAATTAGGATTTGGTGTTCTTGGTGATCCAATCACCATGATCATCAAAACCTTGAATAAACGATTTATTCTTGAATCCCTAGAATATCAAAGCTTTGATCCAATCAAAAATTGATAATCCAAACAATTTTAAATCCACCATAATCTTAATTGCGATTGAACAGTGCGATTAAAGTTTATAAAACAATAAACCACATAAACGCATAGACCACATAAACATCATAATCCCAATATTCAAATCATGCTAGGCACATAAACAATTTATATACACACAACATGATTATGTATTGAAATAATCAACATGAACGGGGCTCTGATACCACTGTTGGATTTCGTAGTAACATGCGCAGCGGAATTAAGCATTTAAAATTTATGAAACCCAAAGCCCATAGATCCATTCATATGATTAAGTCAAATACAACATAATGAATACTAGAATACTAACCCTTGATGCCTTTGATTTTGCAACCTTGAATTCGATGGAGGCTTGAAATCTTGATCACGAACAAAGCAAGAATAACGAACTATGAAGATGATAAGTTTCACCCTCTAGCGGTATCCACACCACGAACGAATATCAAGAACACTTGATCTTGGTTGCTAGACCAAATTATGAAACACGCTTTCACAATTGTAAGAACTATTTGGAATTATGAATATTCTTGTTCTTCACTTTTGGGATCTTAGAACAAGAATAATAACCTCTCAAAACCTTATGGAGGCACTCACAACAACATGTCTAATGGCTGTAAAAAGGATCCTTAATAGGTCATAATCCTTAACCCTTAAGGACTTAGGAAACCTAAATCCCGTCACCAAATTAGGCAACAAGGAATTCTGACCGACTTGACTGGCACGGTCGTGCCCTACAATCTGGCACGGTCGTGCCATCTAGTCCGCGCGAATTCCCCAGCCGCCCATTTTCGGCACGGTCGTGCTTGGTAATTTGGCACGGTCGTGCCAATCATGTCGACAGGTTTGCCTTGGTTTGGATTTATGGCACGACCGTGCCATTTTAAGGCGCACGACCGTGCCAGAGCCAAAACACTGATATTTTTCCATAATTCCCATTTAGTCCTTTACGATTCGTTCTATTTGTGTGTGACCCTCTAGGATTACACTAAGTTGGCAATGGGTTCAAACATGAACCCATAAGATATGATTAGGTTCTAGCAAACCGTCATACCTACCCAAATAGTGTAACTAGATACAAGTTCGCATTCCTTTTAGAACATGTCATAATCCCTTTGTCCACGATGTCATTGAACACAAGTCATGGTCAACAAGTCAACTTGTATTGTTCAATACTTTTCTCGATCCCGAATATGTTGATAATCCAAATGACATTGATCCAATCAATCCATTTGAGTTTGGCCAAACATTTCACCAACATCATTCCTTCGAGGGCCCAAGCTTGACATCTCTCCGAAGAGGGACAAATCCATTTGGCTTATTATTCTTCCCTACGTGAATCCAATCATGCCAATCATACCCTTTATAACTACCGTGTTAAGGCAGCGTTTGAATATGTCAAACATAATGTTCATCAAGTGGAATACTATAATAACTTCATGTCTAAGGATTCAAATGACATAACTAATATGAGATTTATATATGACATCGACCATGACATAAATCTCATACCGCGGGTCATGTCCAGTACCTTGTTCCAAACAAGTACCCATAAATCTAACATGATCATCCCATGATCATTTAGCCTTTATACTAGTGCTTAAGAAGCTCTAGGGACGGAGATTATTATAAGCAAACACGAGCCATAATAATAATCTTATTATCTCTTTATTATTATGAATAAAATGATAACTTATACAACGTTTAACAAACGTGCCTAGGGCACCAACACCAACAATCTCCCACTTGCCCTAGGCCCAATTCCCTAGGTATCCAATACCCATGGACCCAACATGACCATCATGTTGGCTTGTGGAAGTTCCTTTGTTAGCGTGTCCGCAACGTTATCATTACTTGGTACTTTGCATATATTTACGTCTCCCTTATCAACGATTTCTCGAACGATAAGAAAACGCCTAAGTATGTGTTTGGATTTAGGATGTGCTCTTGGTTCCTTTGCTTGATCAATAGCACCACTATTATTACTAACAAGGTCTATTGGTTTTAGCAATACTAGGAACCATCTCAAGTTCACCAATGAACTTATTAATCCAAACAGCTTCCTTTGCAGCATCCAATGCGGCTATATACTTAGATTTAGTCGCAGAATTAGTGACTGTACTCTTCTTGGAACCATTCCAACTTACAGTTCCACTATTTGACATATGCACAAAAAACTGATTGCGATCTATTATCATCTTTGTTGGTTTGGAAGCATGCATCCGAGATCATTTTCCATACCTTCATAGATCATAAACGAATCTTTAGTCCTTCTAAAGTACTTTAAGACTCGCTCTCATAGCCATCCAGTGAATCTTACCGGTGTCGGATTGATATCTACTCGTCATGCTCCAAGCATTAGATATATCCGGCTTAGTACTTATCATGGCATCATGGATCCAATTGCCGAAGCAAATGGCATCTCATTCATTTTCTCATGCTCATCTTTTGTCTTTAGGACATTGAGTCTTGCTTAGAGAAACTCCATGTAACACTGACAAATGTCCTCTCTTAGAATTTTCCTTGCAGAATCTTCTTATGACTTTGTCAATATATGTACATTGGCTTTAAACAATTTAGCTTCCTTGATCTATCTCTATAGATCTTAATGCCAATGACTTATGCGACTTCATCCATATTCTTCATTGCGAAACACTTTCTTAACCAAGTCTTTACAGATTAAAGTATAAGAATGTCGTTTCCAATGAGCAATATGTCATCCACATATTAGATAAGGAATAGCACCATGCTCCCACTAATCTTCTTGTATATACAAGATTCATCTTCGTTCTTAATCAAGCCAAGCTCTATGACTTATCAAAACGGAGATTCCAACTCCCAAAAGCTTGCTCAATCCATCCAATGAATCTTCGCAACTTTCATACCTTTTAGAATTTTCTTGACTATCAAAACCTTTAGGTTGTATCCAATACATCCTTAAGTGAGTTCCCGTTGAGGAACGCTTGTTTTGACATCATTTTGTCAAATTTCATATTCCAAATATGAACATGTGACTATGAAAATTCTAATATGTTTCTTGCTACCCATGTAACATTTTTCTCCAAGAAAAGTCATTCATCTCCTTTGGTTTTTACACCTTAGGTTAGAATGATCAAGTTCCAAACTTGATTATTATACATGAATTGTCTTTTAGATTTTATGACTCCAAGTCATTAATCTAAATGTGGAGTTGATATTGCATCTTTGATAGGTGGTAAATACTTCATTCTAAATGAACTTTACCTCAATACTTTCTATCTCGAAATTCCAATATTTCTTCCAATAGATTGTATTTTATCATGTGTGCAAGTACTTGTATATCTTGAACGGGTTTTCACAACCCCTTGTGAAAACTTGTTCAACTTCCATCTTAGGTTAAAATATATTTTCTAGGTCTCGAACCATTCGAGATACATTTTACTCCCACTTATTCTTTTAGAGATAAACCACTTATCTAGAAAAGTATCATCATAGTCAACAAACCATTTGTTTCTTATGAGTAAAATTATTATCCTCAAGTTTCCTTAGGATATCCCATGAAAGTATATTTATTAGATTTAAATGTGAGTGTGTCCCAGACAACTCCTTTCAAAAAGGGTCTCACCATCTTAAATCTTTATGAAAGACAAACCGAGTTTTCTTTCATCATTTAACCTCTTTTGATGAAACTCAGATTAGTATAATCATAGCGGTTTTAAATACATAACCCCAAAATGAATAATGGAAGATCACTTTGACTTTGTCATCCAACGAACCGTATCCAATAAGGTTCTTATACTTCCACGCAGACATATCATTTAGAATGGTGTTCTTAGTGAAGTTAATTTGTGAAACCATTTCACAACTTTAATGATGACTGTCAAATTCTTGGTTAAATTATTCATCATCATGATTCAATCAGAATCTTTGAATAGTTTTACCAAGTATAACCAAAATTCTCTTTTAGCATTGCTTCTTAATGCACCATATACATCAAAATGTATTAGGTCGACTAAGATATAGCCTTTTACCAATCATAGTAAAAGATGTCTTGGTCCAAGTAAATAAGTTTGCATAAATCATATGATTCCAAATCATATGACTTAAAACTCCGTCCCATGGAATTTTAGATATGCATTTCTCATTTATTTGATCAAAACAATGATGCATAAAGAATTTGATTATTTATGTTATAACCTCAGTTATTATTTCGTTCTTCAAGATTTAGGATATAAGAGTTATTTATATGATAACACAATTAAGTAAATCATAATAAATAAGGCACCTTTCTTATTCCAAATAAAAAATAAATATCCTTCATTATCTTATAACAAAATAATATTTTCTTCTTCAAGTAAAGTCACTTTACAAGTGTTCTACGAACAATGTTGCAACCATTGCATCATTACCATTCATAGATCAAGCTTTACTATAAGTAGTCTTTCAATTTACTAATTATTGCACAATTTTACAAATGTGGGACCCATATCCGGTATCCAATACCCAATAATTAAAGTTAGAAAGATTAATTTATAACATAAGTATCCCGAGTGGTAGTCCCATTACCAATCCTTTTATTGATCATCCAGAATTTTGACTACAATTCTAAATGGTCAATCCAATTGCCATTTTACCAAATTGCATCAATTGGAGTCATTATTTTAACCACAATTATTTCCTTTAGGTTTGACAAGTCTGTCTTACCTTTCCTTTGGCATTTGGCCTCCTTTTCCATCATGAAACATGAGCATTGGAGAACCTTTCTCCATTATCTTCATCTCTGCAGTTTTTAGCATATTATGCAACTCGGAGAGATTCTTATTCATTCCAAGTATGTTATAGTTTATCACAAAGTGATTATAACTCTTAGGCAATGAATTAAGAATAAGATCCATGACTAGCTCCAATCCAATTGGACAATCAAGTTTCTCAAGATGCTCTATGTAGCCTTTATCTTAAGCATGTGAGGTTCCACTTATTGCCCTTTACTCCTTTTGCAAGAAGCGAATGCAATAATGGTTTTATACCTCTCTTGCCTAGATTGCTCTTTGAAACATGTAACTCAACTCCACGCCTATCTAATAGGCTTCCAAAGTTCCAAACTTTGTTGAAGTTTTGAGCACATAATCGCGAGCATAGGACAACTCACATTCCTAGAATCATACTCATGATTCTTGTGATTGTCTATTCTGGCTTTGGGTTCTTTAGGAATAGGCCCATCAAGAATGTACAACCCATCTTCTGCCTTAGAACCATTCTTAGGCTCAGGATCTAATCCATGAAGTTTGTACCATTCTTTTGAAGCTTTATCCTTAACAAGGATTAATCGCAACGATTTTAGTTGTCATCTACAACTTATGCAAAATTTCCAAAATTTTACAAGTACCAATCTCATTAAAGAGATAAATAATGTATTTTCCAAAAATACTCCCACTAAATTATATAACCTTCTAATACATCCAATGTATAATATAATTTAAATGGGCTAAGATCCAACTTTAATTTAATTTTGAGTCCACGGAGGCGGACCGCTCAAAACTAAATTAATTAGGTAGACAACCCTGTCAATCATATCTCATATGACTCTTAGATCCTTTCATGAGACTCTTTTGATATTGGGCTAAGATCCAATTTTAATTTAACTTTGAGTCCACGGAGGCGGACCGCTCAAAATCAAATTAATTAGGTAGACAATTTCTTGTCAATCATATCTCATATGATTCTTAGGGATCCAATTTCGAAAGCATGTTTAATCTCATCTTTTGCCTAGGCCCAAAACCGTTTTGACGCCTTATTAAGTTCAACCATTTTAAACGTATAGGAACCATTCAATTTAATGCACCTTGCGGAGGCAAGCCCACATTGAATTAATGAACCTCATCTTGCTCATATATGAATAAAATTAATGCACCTCGCGGAGGCGAACCCACATCAAAATCACCCATGTATAAACAAGTGTTTTAATCATGGCATGGCAAAAAGAACTTAAAACTTTCTTGAAGGTTTATTATCATATAGCATACAACACATTTATGAGCACATAAGATAAACATGTTATGCATCAAGTTTAGCCACTAAATTAATCTCCATTAATTTAAGCATAATATTTATGTGTCATTAGTTTCTCTATAATTATAAGGATGAGATTATTTGAACTTTGGTCATCATCTCCAAATCAAGACAACAAGAAGTGCGGCCGAACTAAGCCATTGGCAACCACAATTCCGCACTAATTCAAGAAACCAAGAAAGTAGTCCATGTAGCCGAAACTAAGCAATAGATGGTCTCGATGAACGCAGGCCAATTGCATTCACAATTCCACATGGATCTCCGATCATTGAATCAAGAACTTTGTTTCTCAATTTTAGCAATTATGAACTCTTCATAATTCTAATTTCGTTTTATCTTTGAAACCTTGATTGCGATCAAGTTTGGGAAACACAATCTCGATGAACGTAGATTAGCCATCCAAACCTTGAACTAATCTTAGAATCACAAGACTAAAAAAAAATAGGAGATTTAAACCCAAGATCCACACCCAAAACCCAAACCCTACCCCCGCGCCAAACCCTAGGTCCGGCCGGGTCAAGGCTTGGGTCCGGTCGGACCCCTTGCGAAAAATCCAAATTTTTAAAGTTCCAAAATTTATCTCAAAATTGTTTTTCCCGATTCAATTAGGATTTGGTGTTCTTGGTGATCCAATCACCATGATCATCAAAACCTTGAATAAACGATTTATTCTTGAATCCCTAGAATATCATAGCTTTGATCCAATCAAAAATTGATAATCCAAACAATTTTAAATCCACCATAATTTTAATTGCGATTGAACAGTGCGATTAAAGTTTATAAAACAATAAACCACATAAAACGCATAGACCACATAAACATCATAATCCCAATATTCAAATCATGCTAGGCACATAAACAATTTATATACACACAACATGATTATGTATTGAAATAATCAACATGAACGGGCTCTGATACCACTGTTGGATTTCGTAGTAACATGCGCAGCGGAATTAAGCATTTAAAATTTATGAAACCCAAAGCCCATAGATCCATTCATATGATTAAGTCAAATACAACATAATGAATACTAGAATACTAACCCTTGATGCCTTTGATTTTGCAACCTTGAATTCGATGGAGGCTTGAAATCTTGATCACGAACAAAGCAAGAATAACGAACTATGAAGATGATAAGTTTCACCCTCTAGCGGTATCCACACCACGAACGAATATCAAGAACACTTGATCTTGGTTGCTAGACCAAATTATGAAACACGCTTTCACAATTGTAAGAACTATTTGGAATTATGAATATTCTTGTTCTTCACTTTTGGGATCTTAGAACAAGAATAATAACCTCTCAAAACCTTATGGAGGCACTCACAACAGCATGTCTAATGGCTGTAAAAAGGATCCTTAAATAGGTCCTAATCCTTAACCCTTAAGGACTTAGGAAACCTAAATCCCGTCACCAAATTAGGCAACAAGGAATTCTGACCGACTTGACTGGCACGGTCGTGCCCTACAATCTGGCACGGTCGTGCCATCTAGTCCGCGCGAATTCCCCAGCCGCCCATTTTCGGCACGGTCGTGCTTGGTAATTTGGCAAGGTCGTGCCAATCATGTCGACAGGTTTGCCTTGGTTTGGATTTATGGCACGACCGTTCCATTTTAAGGCGCACGACCGTGCCAGAGCCAAAACACTGATATTTTTCCATAATTCCCATTTAGTCCTTTACGATTCGTTCTATTTGTGTGTGACCCTCTAGGATTACACTAAGTTGGCAATGGGTTCAAACATGAACCCATAAGATATGATTAGGTTCTAGCAAACCGTCATACCTACCCAAATAGTGTAACTAGATACAAGTTCGCATTCCTTTTAGAACATGTCATAATCCCTTTGTCCACGATGTCATTGAACACAAGTCATGGTCAACAAGTCAACTTGTATTGTTCAATACTTTTCTCGATCCCGAATATGTTGATAATCCAAATAACATTGATCCAATCAATCCATTTGAGTTTGGCCAAACATTTCACCAACATCATTCCTTCGAGGGGCCCAAGCTTGACATCTCTCCGAAGAGGGACAAATCCATTTGGCTTATTATTCTTCCCTACGTGAATCCAATCATGCCAATCATACCCTTTATAACTACCGTGTTAAGGCAGCGTTTGAATATGTCAAACATAATGTTTATCAAGTGGAAGACTATAATAACTTCATGTCTAAGGATTCAAATGACATAACTAATATGAGATTTATATATGACATCGACCATGACATAAATCTCATACCGCGGGTCATGTCCAGTACCTTGTTCCAAACAAGTACCCATAAATCTAACATGATCATCCCATGATCATTTAGCCTTTATACTAGTGCTTAAGAAGCTCTAGGGACGGAGATTATTATAAGCAAACACGAGCCATAATAATAATCTTATTATCTCTTTATTATTATGAATAAAATGATAACTTATACAACGTTTAACAAACGTGCCTAGGGCACCAACACCAACAAAGTCATGGTCAACGAGTCAACTTGTCTTTGTTCAAACTTTCTCGATTCCGAATATGTTGATAATCCTAACGACATTGATCCAATCAATTCATTTGAGTCCGGCCGAACATTTTCATCAACATCATTCCTACGAGAGGCCCAAGCTTGACATCTCTCCGTAGAAGGACAAATCCATTTAGCTTATTATTCTTCCCAACGTGAATCCGATTATGCCAATCATACCCTTTATAACTACCCTATTAAAGGTAGCGTTTGAATATGTCAAACATAATGTTCATCAAGTGGAAGACCATAATAACTTCATGTCTAAGGATTCGAATGACACAACTAATATGAGATATATGTATGACATTGACCATGACATAAATCTCATAGAGCGGGTCATGTCCAGTACTAAACAAGTACCCATAAATCTAACATGATCATCCCATGATCATTTAGACTTTATACTAATATCAAACAAGTAATAGGGACGGAGATTATTATACGTAAACATGAACAACAATAATAATCAAAACATCTCTTTATTAATATGAAATAAGTGATAACAATTACAACGTTTATTAAACGTGTCTAGGGCACCAACACCAACAATCTCCCACTTGCCCTAGGCCCAATCTCCCATGTATCTAATACCCATGGACCTAACATGACCATCATGTTTAGCTTGTGGAAGTCCCTTTGTTAGCGGGTCCGCGACATTGTCATCAGTAGGTACTCTGCATATATTCATGTCTCCCATATCAACGATCTCTCGAATGATATGAAAACGTCTAAGTATTTGTTTGGATTTCTGATGTGCTCTTGGTTCCTTTGCTTGAGAAATAGAACCACTATTATCGCAATAAAGGTCTATTGGAGTAGCAATACTAGGAACCACTTCTAGTTCAGTGATGAACTTCTTAATCCAAACAGCTTCCTTTGCAGCATCCGATGCAGCAATATACTCAGCTTCCGTTGTAGAATCAGCGGTTGTACTTTGCTTGGAACCTCTTCCAACTTACAGCTCCACCATTTAACATAAACACAAAACCCGATTGCCATCGACTGTCGTCTTTGTCGGCTTGGAAGCTTGCATCCGTGTAAGCATTTACAACGAGATCATCTTCCATTCCTCCATAGACCAAAAACGAATCTTTCGTCCTTCTCAAGTACTTAAGAATCGCTTTTACAGCCATCCAGTGATTTTCACCGGGGTCGGATTGATATCTAATTGTCATGCTCAAATCATAAGAAACATCCGGCCTAGTATATATCATGGCATACATGATGGACCCAACTGCCGAAGCATATGGAACATGATTCATTTTCTCACGCTCATCTTTTGTCTTAGGACATTGAGTCTTGCTTAGAGAAACTCCATGTAATACTGGCAAGGTTCCTCTCTTAGAATTTTCCATGCGGAATCTTCTAATGACCTTGTCAATGTATGTACTTTGTCTTAAACCAATTGCTTCCTTGATCTATCTCTGTAGATCTTAATGCCAAGTATATATGCGGCTTCACCCATATCTTTCATTGCGAAGCACTTTCCCAACCAAGTCTTTACCGACTGAAGTGTAGGAATGTCGTTTCCAATGAGTAATATGTCATCCACATATAAAATAAGGAATAGCACTATGATCCCACTAATCTTTTTGTATACAAAAGGTTCATCTTCGTTCTTGATGAATCCAAACTCTTTGACCGATTCATCAAAACGGAGATTCCAACTCCTAGAAGCTTGCTTCAATCCATAGATGGATCTTTGCAATTTGCATACCTTAGAATCTTGTTCAAAACCTTCTGGTTGTGTCATATAACATCCTCTTGTATTTTTCCATTTAGGAAAGCGGTTTTGACATCCATTTGCCATATTTCATAGTCATGATATGCGGCAATGGCAAGCAAAATTCTTATAGACTTGATCATTGCTACGGGTGAAAAGGTTTCATCATAGTCAATACCATGAACTTGCCTATAACCTTTCGCTACAAGTCTAGCTTTGTAAGTATGCACCTTATCATCCATGTCAGTCTTCTTCTTGAAGACCCATTTGCATCCTATGGTTTTTACACCTTCGGGCGCATCAATCAAGTTCCAAACTTGATTATCTTGCATGGATTGTAATTCGGATTTCATAGCTCCAAGCCATTTATCCGAATCAGGAGAAGACATCGCCTCTTGGTAGGTGGTCGGTTCATCATTCTCAATGATTTCCACCTCATTATTATCCGTTACGAGAAATCCATATCTCTCGGGCTCGGATCGTAACCTACTAGATCTGCGAGTTACTTGTGTAGTTTGAACAGGTTCCACAACTCCTTGTGGTTCTTGTTCTTGTTCTACTATCGGTTCAATGTCATTTTCTGGGTCTCGAATTTCTTCAAGATTTATTTTACTCCCACTGATTTCTTTGGAGAGAAACTCATTCTCTAGAAAGACACCAGTTCGGGCAACAAAAACTTTGTTGTCCGTTTGGTTGTAAAAGTAATATCCTTTAGTTTCCTTAGGATATCCCACGAAAATACATTTATCAGATTTGTGTGCAAGTTTGTCTGAGACAAGTCTTTTGATAAAAGCTTCACAACCCCAAATCTTCATGAAAGACAGACAAGGCTTCTTTCCACTCCAAATTTCATATGGAGTCTTTTGAACCGATTTAGTTGGAACACGATTTAGTGTGAAAACAGCGGTTTCTAGAGCGTAACCCCAAAAGGATATTGGAAGATCAACTTGACTCATCATTGATCGAACCATGTCTAACAAAGTCCGATTTCTCCTCTCGGACACACCATTCCATTGTGGTGTTCCGGGTGGAGTCAATTGTGAAACTATTTCACAATTCTTTAGATGATCATCAAATTCATGACTCAAGTATTCTCCACCTTGAACTGGTCGAAGTGCCTTAATACATTTGCCAAGTTGTTTTTCTACTTCATTTTGAAATATTCTAAATATCTCAAATGCTTCACTTTTATGTTTCATTAGGTAAACATACCCAAATCTACTATAATCATCATTGAAGGTTATGAAGTATTGAAATCCTCCCCTAGCATTGCTACTTAATGGTCCGCATACATCGGAATGTATCAACCCCAATAAGTCGCTTGCCCTTTCACCTAGCTTGGTAAAAGGTGTCTTAGTCATTTTTCCAAGAAGACACGACTCACAAGTGTCATATGACCCAAGGTCACATGAACCTAAGAGATCGTCCCCATGGAGTTTTGAGATACGCTTCTCATTAATATGACCAAGACGGCAATGCCACAAATAAGAATGATTTACATCATTAGGTTTAGATTTCTTATTTATATGATAGACACTTTCATTATTTTCATTCTTGACATCCAAGATATAAAGGCCATTAAATGAATTTGCAATACCATAAAGCACATCATTTAAATAAATAGAAAATTTCTTATTCTCAATAAGAAACTTAAAACCTTCATTATCCAAACAAGAAATTGAAATAATATTTCTACTTAAATCCGGTACATAATAGCAATTGTTCAAAACAAGTATTAAACCGGAAGGTAAAGTGACTTCATAAGTCCCTACGGCTAATGCAACAACTCTTGCTCCATTCCCCACGCGTAGGTCTACTTCACCCTCTTTAAGAAGTCTCCTATTCTTTAGTCCCTACACATTTAAACAAATGTGAGAACCACATCCGGTATCTAATACCCAAGAATCAGTGGTAGAAAGGAGAATATCTATCATATAGATACCTGAAATCGACGCAGCCTTGCTGCCCTTCTTCTTCTTTTGCTCTTCCAAGAAAGCCTTGCAATTACGTTTTCAATGACCAATTTCTTGACAATGGAAACAAATTGCATCCTTTTGTGTATCGGGCTTTGCCTCAGAAGCCTTGGCAACCTTTGCCTTGCTTATCTTGGGTTTGACAACTTTTGCCTTACCCTTTCCTTTGGCATTAGACTTCTTCCCATCATGAACCAAGAGCACAGGAGAACCTTTCTCCACAATCTTCATCTCCGCAGTTTTAAGCATCTCATGCAACTCGGAGAGATTCTTATCCATTCCATGCATGTTATAATTCATTACAAACTGATTATAACTCTTAGGCAATGAATTAAGAATGAGATCCGTGGCTAGCTCCAATGGGATTGGATAGCCAAGTTTCTCAAGATGCTCTACATAACCTTTTATTTTAAGCATGTGAGGACTCACTTGTTGGCCTTCATTCATTTTGCAAGAAGTGAATGCAACAATGGTCTTGTACCTCTCTTGCCTAGCTTGCTCTTGAAACATGGCTCTCAACTCCACGCCTATCTCATAGGCTTCCAAATGTTCCAAACTTTGTTAGAGTTTTGAGCACATAGTAGCAAGCATGAGACAACTTACATCTCTAGAATCATTACGATGTTTCTTGTAACTGTCTCTTTCTGCCCTAGGGGCAGTAGGTTCTGGTTCAGCAGGAAGAGGCCCATCGAGAATGTACAACTTATCTTCTTGCCTAAAAACAATTCTTAGGCTACGGATCCAATCCATAAAGTTCGTACCATTCTCTTGGAGCTTATCCTTCTTAAGGATCGATCGCAACGAAATTGATTGAGTGTTGTTAGTCATTATCTACAATTATGCAAAATTTTCAAAATTTAATAAGTACCGATTTCATTAAAGAAATAAACAATGTATTTTTCCAAAAAAAATACTCCCACTAAATTATATAACCTTCTTATACATCCAATGTATAATACAATTTAAATGGGTTCAGATCCAACTTTAATTTAATTTTAAGTACGCTTTGGTGCACCGCTCAAAATCAAATTAATTAGTAGACAACTCTTGTCAATCATATCTCATATGACTCTTAGTTCCTTTCATGAGATTCTTTAAGAAATCCAATTTCAAAAAGCATGTTAAATCTCATCTTTGCCTTAAGCCCAAAACTGTTTTGACGCTTAATTAAGTCCAACCATTTTAAACGCATAGGCCAACTCTTATTCACTCATCTTGCTTATACATGAATAAAATCAATGCACCTCGCTTTGGCGAGCCCACACAAAATTACCCATGTATAAACAAGTGTTTTAATCATGGCATGACAAAAAGGACTTAAAACTTTCTTTGAAGGTTCATCACATATAGCATACAACATATTTATGAGCACATAATATAAACATGTTACGCATCAAGTTTAGCCACTAAATTAATCTCCATTAATTTAAGCATAATATTTATGTGTCATTAGTTTCTCTATAATTATGAGGATGAGATTATTTGAACTTTGGTTATCATCTCCAAATCAAGACAACAAGAAGTGCGGCCGAAACTAAGCCATAAGGCAACCACAATTCCGCACTAATTCAAGAAACCAAGAAAGTAGTCCATGTGGCCGAAACTAAGCAATAGATGGTCTCGATGAACGTAGGCCAATTGCATCCACAATTCCACATGGATCTCCAATCATTGAATCAAGAACGTTGTTTCTCAATTTTAGCAATTATGAACTCTTCATAATTCTAACTTCGTTTTATCTTTGAAACTTTGATTGCGATCAAATTTGGGAAACACAATCTCGATGAACGTAGATTAGCCATCCAAACTTTGATCCAATCTCAGAATCACAAGATCAAAACAAATAGGAAAAATCAAACCCAAGATCCGCACCCAAATCAACTGCCCAATACCCGCTCCAGACCAGCAGGTCCGGCCGGGTACTGTCATTGGTCCGGTCGGACCTCTTCGAAAAATTTCAGATTCTGAATCTGACCAAAACAAAGAACAGAACCCCGCTCAAACCATATGGTCTGGCCGGGTCCTTCCTTTGGTCCGGTCGGACCTTCGCCAAAATCCCAGAAATTTTAAAGTTCGAAAATTTCTCTCAAAATTGTTTTTCCCCGATTATCAAAACTTTGATCCAATCAGAAATTGATAACCTAAACAATTTTAAATCCAACATAATTTTTATTGCGATTGAATCGTGCGATTAAAGTTTATAAAACAATAAACCACATAATATAAAATAACACATAAATATCATAATCCAATATTCATATCATGCTAGGCACATAAACAAGCAATTTATATACACACAACATGATCTTAGTATTGAAGTAATCAACCTGAACGGGGCTCTGATACCACTGTTGGGTTTTGGAGTAACATGCGCAGCGGAAAATAGCATTTAAAATTTTAATAGAAACCCAAAGCCATAGATCCGTTCATATGATTATATCAAATACATACAATATGAATACTAGAATACTAACCCTTGATGACTTTGATTTCTAGCCTTTGATCTTGGTGGAGATTTAGAAACTTGATCACGAACACAAAGCTTGAACACGAACTTTGAAGATGATGAGTTTCACCCTCTAGCGGTATCCACACCACGAACGACTATCAAGGAGCTTCTTGATCTTGGTTGCTAGACCAAAATTGTGAAACACGTTTTCACAATTAATATGAACTATATGGAATATAATTAGTGTATAATTTTGTTCTTAAATCAATGATCTCTTAGAACAAAATAATTCTCTCAAAAACTCTTTTGGAGGCTTGCAAAAAACACATAGACTGATTAAGGACGAATTAGAGCTGTTTATATACAAGTTAGACCTATTCCAAATAGGTAACTTATGTCTAAACCCGCAAGAAAACGGATTAAGGAAGTTTCCTCCCGAAACCGACTGGTCCGGCCGGGTATGGCAAGTGGTCCGACCGGACCATGCCAGGTCCGCCCGGGTCCTTCCACTGGTCCGCCCGGACCTCCTCTGTTTCCAGTTTTCTTCTTCTAATTCTTTAAATCCCTCAATGGTCCTTCGATCCAATATTCCAATAGTCCCTTTTGGATTCATTCTATTGTGTGTGACCCTCTAGGATTATACTAAGTTGGCAATGGGTTCAAACATGAGACCATAAGATATGATTAGGTTCTAGCAAACCGTCATACCTACCCAAATAGTATAACTAGATACAAGTTCGCATTCCTTTAGAATATGTCACAATCCTTTTGTCCACGATGTCATTGAACACAAGTCATGGTCAACGAGTCAACTTATCTTTGTTCAATACTTTCTCGATTCCGAATATGTTGATAATCCTAACGACATTGATCCAATCAATTCATTTGAGTCCGGCCGAACATTTTCATCAACATCATTCCTACGAGAGGCCCAAGCTTGACATCTCTCCGTAGAGGGACAAATCCATTTAGCTTATTATTCTTCCCAACGTGAATCCGATTATGCCAATCATACCCTTTATAACTACCCTATTAAAGGTAGCGTTTGAATATGTCAAACATAATGTTCATCAAGTGGAAGACCATAATAACTTCATGTCTAAGGATTCGAATGACACAACTAATATAAGATATATGTATGACATTGACCATGACATAAATCTCATAGAGCGGGTCATGTCCAATACTAAACAAGTACCCATAAATCTAACATGATCATCCCATGATCATTTAGCCTTTATACTAATACCAAACAAGTAATAGGGACGGAGATTATTATAAGTAAACATGAACAACAATAATAATAAAAACATCTCTTTATTAATATGAAATATGTGATAACAATTACAACGTTTATTAAACGTGCCTAGGGCACCAACACCAACACTTCTAAGTAACCCGGATTACTCCATAAGAATCATTAAAAACCATAGGCTTAACTTTATTCATCTCGGGATGTCACTTTTAGAAATGGGTATGGGGTTGATCCCCACAGTGACGCTACAAGTCTTTTAACGGTTAGGTGTTCCCTTTTGAACCTAGATCTTGGGATCTCCAGTCAGCTAGGTTGGGTTTTCCGCCGTGGTTAACTTCTCAAGAGGCTTTAAACCCATTCCCCTTGTCGATCTCGCAACTACCTCTCTATTTAACCCTTTGGTTAACGGATCCGCTAAGTTATCCTTTGACTTCACATAGTCAATGGAAATGGTACCAGTTGAGAGTAGTTGTCTTATGGTATTATGTCTTCGACGTATGTGTCTCGACTTACCATTGTACATGTTGCTTTGTGCCCTACCAATTGCAGATTGACTATCACAGTGTATACAGATTGGTGGCACTGGCTTTGTCCATCTTGGAATATCTTCTAGGAATTGGCGTAGCCATTCCGCCTCTTCCCCACATTTGTCCAAAGCTATAAACTCAGATTCCATCGTGGATCTAGCTATAACAGTCTGCTTAGAAGATTTCCATGATATAGCCGCACCCGCTAAAGTGAATACATATCCACTTGTAGACCTTGAGTCTTGGATATCTGATATCCAATTAGCATCGCTATACCCTTCAATCACTGCTAGATGTCTAGTATAATGTAATCCATAATCATGAGTTTATCTCAGGTACCTTAGTACTCTTACAATACCCTTCCAATGATCTGCTCCAGTATTACTTGTGTACCGACTCAGCTTGCTAACAACATAAGCAATGTCTGGTCTTGTGCAACTCATCAGGTACATTAGACTTCCAATGATCCTCGAATATTCTGATTGAGAAACTGGTTCTCCTCTATTCTTTGATAGATGTTGACTTGGGTCAATTGGAGTACTAGCTATTCCATTGTCATCCTTGCTAAATTTCCCAAGAATTTTATCCACATAATGAGCTTGACTCAATACAATTCCATTGGATATTCTGGAAATTTTAACTCCAAGTATCACATCCGCTAGACCCATATCCTTCATGTCAAACTTTGAGTTCAACATATCTTTTGTGGATTTGATCATCTTGTCACAACTTCCTATGATAAGCATGTCGTCTACATAAAGACACAAAATGACATAACCATTTTCAGTGTTGTTAGTATAGACACACTATTCTCATTCATTTATCTTGAATCCACTTTCCATCATGGCTTGACCAAACTTTTGATGCCATTGTTTTGGTGCTTGTTTCAAGCCATATAATGACTTAACTAACTTGCACACTTTCTTTTCTTGCCCTGGTGCAACAAACCCTTCAGGTTGTTCCATGTAAATCTCCTCATCTAAATCACCATTCAGAAAGGCAGTCTTTACATCCATTTGATGCACTTCAAGATTGCGCAATGCGGCAATTGCAAGCACAACTCTGATTGATGTTATTCTTGTGACAGTTGAATACGTATCAAAATAATCCAGGCCTTCTTTCTGTCTGTAACCTTTGATTACAAGTCTGGCCTTATATTTGTCAATCGTGCCATCTGGCTTCATTTTCCGTTTGAAAATCCATTTATATCCAAGTGGTTTGCTTCCCGGAGGAAGATCCACTAACTCCCAAGTGTGATTTTGCAAAATGGAATCAATTTCACTTTTGATGGCTTCTTTCCACAAAGGTCCTTCTGAATAACTCACACCTTCTTGATAACTTTGTGGTTCACTTTCTAGCATGTAAGTTAGAAAATATGTCCCAAAGGATTTTTCTACTCTAGCCCTTTTGCTACGTCGAGGTTCCACCTCTTCTTCCTCACTTTTGTCTTGAATGTTTTCTTCTTCTGTTGAATCTTGTACCCGTGTTGATGAGCTTGCCTCATTTCTTGACTTGCACGGAAATATATTCTCAAAGAAAGAAACATTCCTAGATTCCATTATAGTGTTCTTGTGTATATCTTGAATTTTTGATTCATACACAAGGAATCTATAAGCACTACTGTTATGAGCATACCCAATAAATATGCAATCTACAGTCTTAGGCCGAATTTTCACCTTTTTAGGTGGAGGTACGGCTACCTTTGCAAGACATCCCCACACTCGTAAGTATTAGTAGGATGGTACTCTTCCATGCCACAATTCATAGGGGCTCTTGTTCAATTTCATTCTAGGTACCTTATTCAACACATAGTTAGCTGACAACACAGCTTCACCCCACATGTTGGAAGGTAGTCCCGAACTTATCAACATGGCGTTCATCATTTCTTTCAATGTCCGATTCTTGCGTTCGGCAACACCATTTTGTTGAGGTGTGTAAGGTGCCGTGGTTACATGTTTGATTCCATGTTGAGCACAAATTGCTTCAAATGGAGATTCATATTCTCCACCACGATCACTTCTTAACACCTTTATTTTTCGGTTAAGTTGATTCTCAACTTCATTTTTATAGAGAACAAACTTTTCTACCGCCTCATCTTTACTTTTGAGTAGATACACATAGCAATACTTTGTACTATCATCGATAAAAGTCATGAAGTACTTATTGCCACCTCTTGTTTGTGTTGACTTAAAGTCACATAAGTCTGTGTGAACTAACTCAAGAGGTTCACAATTTCTTTCAATTGAATGGAATGAACCTCTCGTTAGTTTTGCTTCCACACAAGTTTCACACTTATGTTTGCAATCAACTTTGAACTTTGGGATGCAATTCAAGTTAATTAATCTACGCAAAGTGTTACATAGCCTTTTCCCACAAACATCCCATTCTTGGACAAAGTTACAACATCAGACTCAAATACAAGACGAAATCCGTACTTGTTCAAAAGCGAACCAGACACCAAATTCTTTATGATCTCAGGAACATAAAGAACATTGTTAAGAGTCAGTTCTTTCCCGGAAGTCATCTTCAGAACTAGTTTGCCTTGACCCTTAATGTCAGAAGTAGCCGAATTTCCCATAAACAGCTTTTCACCATTCTCAAAAGCTTCGAAAGTACTAAACATTTCCTTATTGGAACACACATGTCTAGTTTCCCCGGTGTCAATCCACCACTGGTTTGGGTTTGAATCCACCAAATTCACCTCGGATATTACCACCGCAAGGTGCATATCAGAAACCTCCCTTGAGATCTCTTCCACCATGTTTGCCTCACGAGTTTTCTTAGGCATCCTACAAGTAGCATCCTTGTGTCCTTCACCACCACAATTGTAGCATGTTCCCGTGAATTTCTTCTTGGAAACGCCACCTTTCAGTTTTAGATAAGACTGTTTTGCCGCAGTCTTTCCTTTACCCTTTCCATGACCCTTGCCTTTGGAGCTTTGACCATGCTCCACAACATTAGCTTTGGCCACACTTGGGTTGTATCTCTTCTCGGCAGACCTATTGCCTTCCTCAATTCTGAGTCGAAGAATCAGCCCTTCAATGATTGCAGCCACTTGGAACTTCTCACAAAGAATCATACCTTCAGCAAGAACCTCATGCAAAATCACTTGCAACTCATCCACTTGGGATTTCACAGTCCTTGAGTCCACCATCTTATAATCAAGGAAACGAGCAACAATAAACTTCTTTTTTCCCGTATCCTCAATTTTGTACTTGTGGTCTAAGGATTCCCACAATTCCTTTGCAGTCCTCTTCTCTCTATACACACCGTAAAGAGAATCAGAGAGGCCATTCAGAACATGGTTCCTGCAAAAGTATTCCCCTTGCTTCCATGCTTCAAGCACAGCCAAGGTTGTCACATTAGTTTCATTCTCGGCCACTATTGGCATATCTTCTTTCAGATACTTAGCCAAATTCAAAGTGGTCAAGAACAAATGCATCTTCTGTTGCCACCTTTTGAAGTCAAGGCCAGCAAATTTTTCTGGCTTCTCGGCATGAGAGGTTGAGATGTGCACAGTTTGAGGACCCGCCATCACACTAGCACCAGTTGCAGTTGGATTCACAATCGGAGTCCCATAGTTGTTTGATGTGTTTGATTCAGTAACCATATCTGAAACACAAACAATCAGTAAGTTTTGTTTACTATATCCAGTTGATGTATAATCTGTAACCGGTTCCCTCTTGCAGAAGGAATAAGGTGGCGTTTATTTTTTTAAGTGTTAAGTCCTGAAATCTGAATGCATATCTGAATTGATAAGAGGCAGCGTCTGAAAGTTGATTTCAGAATTATTCAAACTGTTTGATTATTCGTCTGAATACACATCTGAATTTAGGATTACGACATTGAATGAAGTAGAAAAATGACGTGAATAGTTGTTTATAAGGTGTTTTAGTTAGATATCTTTAGAATTATGAGTTTAAGAAAAAATATAAATTGAAAAAAAATCAATTCAGAGGCAAATCAGACTTCATTTTAGGTCTGAACATTAAGAGACAATTCAGATGCTTTTAGATCTGAATCTGGAAAAAAAACAAACAGACTTAATGCCTTAAGGTCTGACTCTCTCAGACATTCACCCCATTAAGTGGCTCTGAATGAAAAAACAAACAAGGCCTAAGTCTTAAAATTGTTACATTAAATTCTACAAAAAATAAGTTGTTAGAGAATAAATAATAAATAAATAAACTGAAAACAAATAAACTGAAAGCAAACTGATTGACTGTGCCAAGCCGTGTGTTGACCACATTGTCCTTGAGACTTATTCGCCCCCTCACCGTGAGTGCTTGAGGTTGATATCGGACGCTAGTCTCCCAGGATAACTCGCACGAACCGGATGCTTTCCTGCACTGAGAGATTCCGGCGAATTGAAGTTGTGCCTGGACAGTAACTAACTTTTCACTTGGGATTCCAGTTTAGATGGGATGAATCTGTTGTTTCTGTTTTTGAGGAAAAAAATTGACTGTAAGAGTAAAAAATAATAGCAAAGTGTGAGTTAGCACGGACAAGCCAAATTGGTGCTACATTCGTGTCCGCAGGTCTCGTGCACACATGAGTTCGATGGTCCCAAGCCAATTTGGGTCCATGATTTGCATCCCCCCTGCGCGCAAGAGAGAGCCTCTATGCCATACAAGCTTGAACACTACTAAAGTGCCCAAGCCTTTATACTAGCTTCCTTTCGCATTTCTTTCCAAAGTGGGATAAAACACAATATCCCCATTTCAACCCACCAACTTCAAGCCTTTGTATCTCATTCATCCCAACTCCAAATTGGACAAATGAATACATTATCTCAATGTTCTCACGGAGTAGAACACAAACCCACAAACAAGTTTGTCATTCGACAAAATATTTATCACGGAAATAAATCATATTTCCTTCACATAATACAAAAATACACTTATTTTTCCAACACTAATAATGTTTAGTCAAAGTTTATTTGTGTTCATTTAATAATGTTCGGTCAAAATTTACTTGTATTGATTAAAGTGTTAGATTATAATAAGTCAATTACGATCAATATACCAATATAAATGAGACGAAGAACTACTCCCTCTGGTCGAAAATAATTGTCACTTTGGCACTTTTCACTTTTCACATGTTTGAAAAAGTTTAAGAAAAGTAATTATAACTCTAGTTTAATGAATAAAGTACCAAATATATCCTTATTTACTATCACTCTCACCTACATTTCTTCTCACAACAAACACAATCAATTAATAACAATTTTCAATATATGAATAACAGAGTAATTTGAAACAAAAACGATAATTAGTTTGGACTAAAATTTTGGTTCAAAAGCGACATATATTTTGTAACGGAGGTAGCAGTTATTTGGGGTAAATGCCAATCAAGAGATTGTGAAAGACTATGACCTATGAATCATATTTTTGGTATTCAACCGACTAAGAAAGCATGTGAAGACTTGGGTTTGGCATAAAAATTACCTGCACCTCAAGTTCTCAGTTCACAAACATTTTTGACTTTTGAGGTAGTTGGATCTCACAAGGCAATGTTATGGAGTGAAGTGAAGCACTTTATACAAATTCCCTTTCTAGGGACATTGACAATCAATATTGCCAACTGTGTCCTTTTGTTGATACCCCTAAATCACAAATTCATAAATATATTAAAAATCATAAATGCATAAAAAGATCCCAAAAATAAAAAAAAAAAAAAAAAAAAAAATTGAAAACCCTAAAAGAGCTCCGATTTTTTCTTGGGTACAATACCAGCTCAAGAGGTAATAGCAAAACATGCTAACACCACCAGACTGATGAAACAAGATAAATGGCAACAAGCAGATGATGAGCAGCACTACAAGTACAAACAATTGCAAAGAGGAAAGTGCCCAATAAACGCCAAAAAGATGAAATTCTCATCCAACTTATCTGCCCGATGAGAGCTTTCGATATTTTTGCTTTTTACTGTTTGTAGAACTACCTCCGTCCCAAAACGAATGTACAATCTTTTTTCGAATTTGCTCTTGATCAAGAGCAAATGTGAATTTTGTTTGAACATTCATTCTGGGACGGAGGGAGAATAGCTTTGTGTAGAATGTCCTCACTTGGCCATCATGACCTTGACGAATTCATCGTAGTTGATCTGACCATCACCGTCCACATCAGCCTCGCGAATCATCTCATCAACTTCCTCATCTGTCAGCTTCTCACCAAGATTTGTCATGACATGGCGAAGCTCAGCTGCAGAAATGAAGCCGTTTTGGTCCTTGTCAAAAACCCGGAAAGCTTCCTTGAGCTCCTCTTCAGAATCAGTGTCTTTCATCTTCCGTGCCATCAAGTTGAGAAACTCTGGAAAATCAATTGTCCCATTCCCATCAGCATCAACCTCGTTAATCATGTCCTGAAGTTCAGCCTCCGTTGGGTTCTGTCCAAGAGATCGCATCACTGTCCCAAGTTCCTTTGTAGTGATACAACCTGCAGCATGTATAAATTAAAAATTTACAAGAACCCACATTTTTTCAATAACTAATCAGGCATAATCCCATTCATGCATCATCAAAAGGGTCAAACAGATGTGGAGAACGCAGCATACCATCCATCCAGAGTAATGATCCATAAACAGAAATTTAGTACAGAGTTCATCAAACTGTGTTTTAAGGTGTTGTATAGAGTATACAACAGTACAAAACCCGAGAGCATATTCTGTAAATTTTTCTACATCATTTTCTGTTTATATTTGTTTTACATGCAATAATCTACAAACAAAACAAATGAGATGATTGAAACAGCGTAATAACTCCAAAACATCCAATGATCACAAACAAACGGACATCACACATCCCGCAACAAACTCAACTAGAAGTATGTTTCACACTGAAGTATATCTGGAATGAGTGTTGGGATCTTGTCTCAAATGCTCAATTCTAATGGGTGTGTAGCATAGAATGCTTTGTACAGAAATTGAATCCTAGTGATAGTGGAAGACTTGGGGCCTCTTTGTTTGCGCTGAATGAGGCCTCTAAATGGCCTAAAAGACAACACGTTTGGGCCATTAAGAGGCCTCATTCATCCCAAACAAATAGGCCCTTGGTCTGTATGTGATCTTGTCTCAAATGATGTATATCTGGTACTCCCTCTGTTTCATAATCAATGTCGTTTTAAATTTCTTCACACATATTAAGAAATGCAATAATACATATAAAAAAGACATGCATACCACCAAAAGAATCCAACTACCTAGATAATTAAAATTATTAAATGCTTAAACAAGAGATAGTTCGCAATTAATGAATGAGGGTATAATTGGAAAACAAGAGCAAAGATGTCTTGGAAATAGTAAAACGTCAAATATTTTGAAACAAAATTTAACTCTAAAAACGTCATGCATTTTGAAACGGAGGGAGTAATTAGCATTGGGATCTTGTCCCAAATGTCCAATTCACTACATGAGGAAGATTTAGATAACATGAACCCGAACCACTTCTTTTTCAGACTAACATCATAATAGATCAATCATAAGGTTCCCAGAAAGTTACTATGGATCAATCAATCACTCATCCAAACATGTTCTGATACAACAATACTCCCTTAGTGAAATGATCGTTCCACTTTTTTGGTTGTTAATACAAAACATACTTTAAGCAATAAACTTAGGTTAATTAAAATATCCTAATCATAATTGAAAACTTGTTATTATACAGCATTACAAATAATATCAATAATCATTTTTAGATGATCATTAGGATAACTAAATTAATCTAAAATTATTGATGAAATTACATTCGTGTATAGCGAATCAAAAATTAGGAATTCATTGGGGAGACGCCTAAACCTAAATCAAGTTGAACAACGGAAAACATAAACAAAAAGAATGAAATTAAATTAAATTAAACCACACAGAAGCACAAAAATAACAAACATCTTCATAGGTAAACGAAAATATTATAGATCTAGAGCATGACTTATAATTTACGATTGAGAATAGGGGTGTAAATGGGAACTGACCGTCTCCATCTTTGTCGAATAGGCTGAAAGCCTCTTTAAATTCAGAGATCTGATCATCGGTGAGCTGATCGGCCATTGTTATGGTGAAGAGATTGAGAGGGAGAGTACTCGATCGATTCTTTTGTTCTGTTCTGTTCTGCGGCTGAAGACTCAGACAAAATGGGGGAGAAAATGTCAAGGGAGTAGATTTATCAGTTTTTAAAAGAAAGTGCTCAAAAAAAAAGAAAAGGAAAAAAAAAAAAAAAAGAGTTAAATATCTCAAAATAGTAATCTTTTATATATTAACTAGTACAACACTCATCCGTGCGTTAAACGCACTGGCGAATAAACGTTACAATAGATAAAAAAGAGTAAAGATTTTTTTAAGCAAATTATAAAAAATAAAAAATAATTTATGTTATATTTTCTTTATTTTTCTCCTCATACTTGCTATTCATATAATTTTATTTATTTAAAAAAATAATAATTAAAATAACATAACTTTAAAAAAAATAACTAAAATACATCATCATTTTAATATTAGAAGGAGGGAATTGATGATATTTATCGAAGTCATTCCTATTGTTTTACCTCTTAAGGGAATTTCAATTAGTTGTTGAAATTAATTTATGTTATATTTTCTTTATCTTTCTCCTCATACTTGCTATTCATATAATTTTTCACACATTTTATAATTTGTCATAGTCACAAAAACTATCCATTTGATATTTTTTACCCCACTTTTTCTTTCATACACGATATCTACACTCACCCCACGTCACTTTTTCAACGTTTTCCTTAATTCTTTGTCCAAACTCGTATTTATAATTAAAGTGAAATGGAGGGAATATATTTTTATAATTACATTAAATTATTTAGTACTTCTGTCTCATGATGTAATTAATTAAGATTACAAGAATATGTACCATAAAGTGATTAAGCGGATGTAAAAACTTAAAAACATTGATATTGATATTTGATGAAATGATAATCTCACTTTTCAAATATTTGTGCATTTTATTGATTTCCAAATAAACAAAAAAAAATTGTGCATTTGAGTTCTAAAGTAATAGTATGTATATTTAATATTACAACTTAAAAAACAATTTAAGATTCTCGTTGATTTCCCGATCCTATTTCTCATCTCTTTCTCTCCCACTTTACAAGAAGTCCTTTACCCCCCAACCCCCAATCAATTCCTAACACTTACCCCCCATCTTTTACTTCAACACCCTGACCTACTCTCTCCACCCATCAATTTTCTCTGAAGTTTATTGAACTTCCTAAGGTTGGATTTAAGATAATAGATTAATAGGTAATTTAGTTATACATTGAATGTATGATTATTTTTTTCCCCATCGTTTTTTCTTGTTTTTTATTGATTCTCTTTCAAGTATTTTTTTTAACCAAATTTTTTGTTTTTCTTTGTTTCATTTGTTCCCCGAAAATAATGTAAATGGGATGAGAATAGTGGACTGTGATTTTCTTGCTATTTTTTTTTTGTTAATCTTCCAATTTTCTTTGTCCTTTATAAAAAATAATAGAGATTTAAGAGGAACTATGTTTGGCTTGGTTTGAAACAAAGGGTATTATTGTATACATATATTTTCTCCTCCAGTTCCCATAGACTGCTGCAAATCTTGACTCATTAACTTTGGGGAGTAAGCTCCGACATTGAATTCCTTACTCCAAGATTCTTTCATCCCATATTCTTTCATAACCCAAATCTGGAATTTCCCATGCCCATAAAAAAACAGCTGCGGAAATTGGTTGAGAGAGAAAAAAAAAAGGTTGTAGAAAGCGGAGAGAGAATAATGTGCATTGTGCAGGCTTCAACTAATTTGGGGATACAAATCAAAATAATTAAACACACCTTTCATTATCCGAGGGTAACAAATTGAACTTGGATAGAGAGAGAGGGAGGTGACGTCTTTTCTAAGAGCTAATTCAAATGGAGATTTCATCAACAATGATTTTCAAGAGTTGGGATTTCGATTTAGTTAGATTTGATTATAGATAATTTCTTATAAGTAGATAAATAAAAAATATATTCAAGTTTGAAATTGTAGTAAAAAGAAAGTTAGAAATTATCCATTATTATATCAACTATGATCAAGAAACAATCTAATCAAGGTTTCTAATCATCGAGGGTGAGTTTGAGCAGGAAACTGATTTAGAAAGGGGCTCCAATGACTTCAGTCATTATTTTTATATAAATTGGGTGAACGACTTAAATATGTGGTTATAATTTAAGCAACGTACCACAAATTTACCTCTTAATTATATGTATTTTATATATTTGTTACAATTTATGCAAAACACTCATGACGTCGTTAAAAAATAACATAAATGTTAATGTGACATTTTAATCGCCATACTTCCTCCGTTTCAGGTTCGTGTGAACTTATTTCCTTTCTCGTCCGTCTCAGGTCAGGTTAGTGTGAACTGCTCAAAATAGCAAAGAATATTTACTATTGCTCTCAGTCATTCTCTCTCCTACTTTACTTTTACACTCACAAACACCAATCAACTTACTATTCCTCCCACTCATTTCTCTCCTATTTAATTTTTCATACTCACAAACACTTCTTTCTACTATTTATCTCTCTTACTTTTTCTTAATTTCTGTGCTCAAATTTTTGGTTCACACTAACTTGAACTGGTGAGAGTATATACTAATGACACACTAACACTAGTTAATAAATCATCTTTGTGGAGAGTCAATCCCCAGTTCCCCTCCTCCTTCGTCGTTCGATCCGCTATCAAGTTTTTAAAGGAGTGAAAGGAAATCTATATATATATATATATATATTAAAGTTGGCCAAAAGAGCTATGGTATTGACATGTGGACAAACAATGGAGAAAACTTGCATTTGGAGAAGCCACATCAACAACATACTAATAAATAAGTGACTTTTCATTTTCTTTTCATTAGCTAATACTATTAGCTAATAATAATAGTTACTATATAATAGTTAACTATTATAGTAACTATTACTATTATTAGTAATAGTTAACTATAATAGTTAACCATTATAGTTAACTATTACTCTTATTAGTAATAGTTACTATTATAGTTAACTATTACTATTAATAGTATTAGCTAACAATATTAGTTACAATACAAGTTAAATATTACTATTAATAGTATTAGTTAACTATAATAGTTACTATTATAGTTAACTATATTAGTTAACTATTATTATTAATAGTATTAGTTAACAATATTAGTTACAATACAAGTTAAATATTACTATTAATAGTATTAGTTAACTATAATATTTACTATATTAGTTAACTATTAATATTAATAGTATTAGTTAACTATAATAGTTACTATATAGTTAATTATTACTATTAATAGTATTAGTTAACCATAATAGTTACTTTATAAGTTATTTTTTACTATTAATAGTATTGGTTAACTATAATAGGCTACATACATTAACTATTACTATTATTAGTATTAGTTAATTATAATAGTTATTATATAAGTTAGATTATTAATTTTTAATATTAATTAATCATAATAGTTACTATATCAATTAACTATTACTATTAATAATATTATTTTATTATAATAATTATATTAATAATTATTATTATATAGACTAATCATTGCTATTAATATATATATTAACTATTACTATCAATGGTATTAATTAATTATAATAGTTATTATAATAATAGTAATCATATAGATTAATTTTTATTATTAATAGTATTAGTTAAAATAATGATTACTATATTAGTTAACTATAGTTAAAATATTTTTTAAGACATAGTATTGGTTTCCCGTGCAGAGCACGGGTTACCCGCTAGTGTAATGTAAGGGAGGGGAAAGAAGGGGAGGGGAGGGTAAACATCATCTTGAAGTGCTCCTAAGTTTAGAAAGGAAAAAAAGAAGGGGGAAAATGTGAATTACACTTGTACCCTTAATGAAAGAAAGCGGGAGTTATATTTGAGGGATAAAATAGGTTTATCAAAAAAAAATAAAAAATATAAGACTTTCTTTCTTTCCAATGGAAAATCTTAAAAAAAGAATCATTTCTTTTCCGTTCACTTCCTTCTTAGAAAAACTTGGAGGCAACCTTAGGAACGAAAATATATTACACTTCCTCCCTTTCTTTTCATTTCCCTTGTTTCTCGGGAGCAGATACCCAACATACGTTTACCCACCACCAACATAATTCCTTCACATAAACTTCCATTTCCTTCTACACCTCAGACCATCTACAATGGCAAATGTTTAGGGTGTTTAATGATCCATTCACACAAAATGTAAGGTTTAATGCTTGCAATGGTGTGTGAATGGAGGGGGTGTGAATGAAGGTGTTGAATGAATTAAACGGGTGTGAAAGCAGAGAATTGTCGGGTCTTGGGACACGTGACAAGCTGGGACTGGCCCGAAATCAAGTCTGGGATACACGCGCCTGTGATGGGCCGTGAAGCCAGGCTTGCGTTCCTTTTTTTGTTTGTTTGTTTTCCTTGTTTCGCCACGTGTTGGCTCTTAATTGGTTGGCCATATTTTTCTCTTAATCCCAATTGTTTGAGCTCAATTATTTTACATAAAATGTATTTTTTATTTTTTTTACACCAAAATTCCTAAAAAAAAAATTCTCTTTAAATTGACGTAAGTTTCATTGTATTTCGACAAAAAAAAAAACCCATTTTTTTCTTGAAATGGATCCCAATAATAACTATTTCAACACTAATCATAAAAATAAAAAATAAAAAATAAATTTTAAATGATGGGGTATAGGATGATGAGTGGGAAAAGTGTTGAATGAGAGATTAAACAAACCATTGTAAGGTGTTTTGTTGAATGAGTGTTGAATGGATGAGTTGGAAGAGAGAGAAGCTGATGTGGAGTGATAAAGTGGGTGTTGAATGGTTTTTTTGTGTGAAACCATTGTACATGGTCTCAGACCTTCCACATTTCCCAACCCTCTCTGCGATGCAAAAGCTGCCCATCTCTGTCTCTCCCAAGGTCCGCCCACCAAGTTTGAGCAGCTCTGTTCATCTCTTCCCCATCTGCTCTGTCATCCCTTAAAGCTTTCAACTTTGCTGACCCTTTTATGTGACGTCTGTGCACCGACCCCCTCCTACTTCTTCAAGTTCCCCTGGCCGACTTTACTGTCAAGAAACCATCATCTCTGACTGATACTCCTCTCCTCTCAGTCGCCGTCTTTTGCTCTAGCTTTTAGCTCATCTCTGCCAGCGATTTCCCACATCCCAACCTCCGGCTCCAAGTTTATCCTCGCAACAACATTGCATCCATTTCTCAAGTATCAGAGCAACATCTTCAACTATTTTCTAGGGTTTGATTTGATTTTGCCTTGGGCTCGATTTTGCCTAGGGTTTGATTCGATTTTGGGTTTGAAAATTCTGATTTTCGTTTGATTTTGGTTTCGATTTGAGTTTTTTGTGTTGGAGTTTTTGGATTTACTTTTAATGTTCATCCTCCATGAGCTTTCAATTGTGCAGTGATTTTGATGATGATGGTGGAGCAAGTCAAAACCCGTTAAATCTTTAATGGGTATAGTTTTGGATTGACCACAAAAACATTTTGCTAATAAAATTTAACCTCATTTAACGGTGTTATATAAATTGTAATGAAATCTGAATATACATTTCATTATGTTGTCATTTTGAAGTACATTATACTTGTTGTAATTAGAGATGTGGTACTTTGCCTATAGTGGTAATTGTTCTTATATTGATCTCTAAAGTTAATATTGATCTATACATAATTTTTTTTTTGATCTATGCCTAAAAATGTTGTACATATTTAACTTAAACACAAACACGTGTATGTGATGGGTAGTTTTTCTGTTCATTCCTTTTAATTTTGCAAACATTTGCATATGACCCCCCACCCCCACTTTGTATCATTGAGTTGCATGTGATCTTAATATAGACTAGCGGGTAACCCGTGCTCTGCACGGGAAACCAATACTATGTCTTAAAAAATATTTTAACTATAGTTAACTAATATAGTAATCATCATTTTAACTAATACTATTAATAATAAAAATTAATCTATATGACTACTATTATTATAATAACTATTATAATTAATTAATACCATTGATAGAAATAGTTAATATATATATTAATAGCATTGATTAGTCTATATAATAATAATTATTAATATAATTATTATAATAAAATAATATTATTAATAGTAATAGTTAATTGATATAGTAACTATTATGATTAATTAATATTAAAAATTAATAATCTAACTTATATAATAACTATTATAATTAACTAATACTAATAATAGTAATAGTTAATGTATGTAGCCTATTATAGTTAACCAATACTATTAATAGTAAAAAATAACTTATAAAGTAACTATTATGGTTAACTAATACTATTAATAATAATAATTAACTATATAGTAACTATTATAGTTAACTAATACTATTAATAGTAATAGTTAACTAATATAGTAACTATTATAGTTAACTAATACTATTAATAGTAATATTTAACTTGTATTGTAACTAATATTGTTAAACGAATACTATTAATAGTAATATTTAACTTGAGCTTTTAACGAGCTAAACGAGACGAACACAGTCGTGTCAATTATTTAACGAGCTTGAAACTCATTTCGAGCTCGAATCAAGTTACAACTCGAGCTTACTCGACTTCAACCTTTTCCAACCCGATCCCGAACCGGCTCAATTTGCGTAACAACTTTACTAATAATAATCATTGGAAAAACAAAAAACAAAATACTACTCCCTCCGGTCCAAAATAACTGTCCTTTTTTAACTTTTCACAAAGATTAAGAAATGCAATTATTAAGGCATATTAATGGTGAAAGTTCCATGCTTACCCTTATTTATTGTTCAACTTTCTTATATTATTACACTCACTAAGTCAATTAATAAAGTAAAACAACTTCCAATGCAAGGGTAAATAAGGAATTTTAATTGTTTTGACTCAAAAGTGACAATTATTTTGGACCAAAAAAATTGCTCAAAAGCGACAGATATTTTGAACCGGAGGGAGTATTAGTTGGGAGGGAGTGTTTTATTGAGGAATAAGACCAGCTAGGATGCATTGAGATTTGAGGACCACCCATCACCACTCCTGAGTCCTGACCCATTATTATTTAGTTATTATAGTTTCATCGGTAGTTGTTCTTATTTTCCTTTTTATTTTGTCACAGATTAAAGTTTTTAATTGCTTTATTATCTAAAATGGATAATGAGATCCATTTGTTACTGTCACAACAAATACTTTCTACGAACTTTCTCTTATTTTAATTTTATACTCATACTCCCTCCGTTTCAAATTATCTGTCGATATTAGGAGTAAAAAATTGTTTCAAAATATCTGTCGTTTTACTATTATCAATGCACTTTTGCCCTTTTGTCTCAATTATACCTATTAATGATGGTGAAAGTATCTCTCATGCAAGCATTTAATCACCTAGAAAGTTGAATTATTTGGGGTAAATGGGTCTTCTTAACATGCATTAATTACATTTCTTAATATATGAAAAAAGTCTAAAGCGACATATATTTTAAAACAGAAAGAGTAATATTTAATTTTTTTTAATATCCGTGTAAATCAAAGTAAGAAATTTAGTAGGGAATAGGGATTATATAAATACCCCAGTCGTATTTGATATTTCTCCCCCATTTCCCTTTACCAGAACAAAGAAATTTGACCGATTCCTCTCCCTCTCCCTGTCAATCTCTCTACCGCTCCAATGGCCGATCAGCTCACCGATGATCAGATCTCCGAATTCAAGGAAGCATTCAGCCTATTCGACAAAGATGGAGACGGTCAGTTCCCCTTTTTTAAATTCTTTTTTCTCAATCGTATATTATCCGTCATGATCTAACTATGTTCAGATCTGTGATATTATCGGTTTAGTTTTGTGATTCTGTGAGTTTTAATTTCAATTGATCTTTTGTTTTCTGTTTTTTGTGAGGTATAATTCTTGTATCAGAACATGTTTGTATGATTGATTGATCCATAATTGCTATCTGGGATCCGTGTGATTGATGTTAATGCGGATAAGTGGTTGTGAAATCGTTCTTGTCATCTTAAATTTTTCTATCCATTTAGGGTTCTTTGTTGTTTGGGTTCATATTACCAGATCTACTTCTATGTAAAACAGAATTAAGAAGTGAATACTAATACTCCCTCCATCCCAAAATGATGTTCGCATTTGACTATTCAAACTTTTTAAGGATATAGACACTTGCTTAACTAGACATGTTGTGTTTATACACATTTAAGCCTAAATTGTAGAAATGAGAAGATTTTTTTGGGACAAGGAAAAATGGCAAATGAGAAGATCATTTTGGGACAAGAGTCAAAAGTAGTTTGTGCGGAAAAGAGGTTGTATGGTAAGAGAGTTATGATTTGCGAAAGGGACCCATACTTTTTAAGTGTGTGAATATGGGGTAAGGTAAATAATAATAATAATAATAAAATTTGTTTATTTCAGGATGGACTTAATAATGACACCAAAAAGGAAAATGTGCATTTTGAGATTGTGACAAAGGGAGTATGCTCTCAGCTTTTGTACTCTACAAAGCTTAGTGCATTTTAATGTTGCAAGTGCATCACCTTAAAACACATTTTGTTGAACTCCTTTACTAAATTTTTGTTTATGGAACATTATGCTGTGTTCTTCACATCTGTTTGACCCTTTTGATGATGCATACATGGGATTTTAAATCTATAATGGTTCAGGTTGTATCACTACAAAGGAACTTGGGACGGTGATGCGTTCTCTTGGACAGAACCCAACGGAGGCTGAGCTTCAGGACATGATCAACGAGGTTGATGCTGATGGGAATGGGACAATTGATTTTCCAGAGTTTCTCAACTTGATGGCACGGAAGATGAAAGACACTGATTCTGAAGAGGAGCTCAAGGAAGCTTTCCGGGTTTTTGACAAGGACCAAAACGGTTTCATTTCTGCAGCTGAGCTTCGCCATGTCATGACAAATCTTGGTGAGAAGCTGACAGATGAGGAGGTTGATGAGATGATTCGCGAGGCTGATGTGGATGGTGATGGTCAGATCAACTACGATGAATTCGTCAAGGTCATGATGGCCAAGTAAGGACATTACATTCAACCCACCCAAAGCTAATACGTAAAGACAGTGAAAAGAAAAAAAAAATCATTTCATCTTTTTGGTGTTTTTTGGGTACTTTCCTCTTTGCATTTGTTTGTAGTGCTGCTCCTTGTTATCTGCTTGTTTGCCATGTATCTTGTTTCGTTAGTCTGGTGAGGTTAGCATGTTCTGACAATTATCTCTTCAAATTGGTATTGTTTTACCCTAGAAAAAAATTGAGCTTGTTTAGGTATTTCATTTTTAGACTTTTTTTTTTTTTTGGGATGTATTTATGAATTATGAATGACTCGTTTCGTGAATCCACTGGTATTGCTGAGAACTTTTGTTTTTCTGAAATAGCATTGTTGCAAGCATATGTCTTGGTGTTACTGGCCATTCCGTTGTTATGTACTCCCTCCGTCTCAAAATAGATGTCGTTTTAAGAGTTAAATTTTGTCTCAAAATACTTGTCGTTTCACTATTTTCAAAGCTTTTTTATTGCTCTATACCAATTATACCCTTAATAATGATAGTGAACTGTCTCTTACTTAACCATTTAATTACCTAGGTAGTTGAATTACTTTAGGTATTTGGGACTTCTTCACATGTATTAATGACATTTCTTAATATGTGTGAAACACTCCAAAACGACATCTATTTTGAGACGGAGGGAGTAATTGGTGAGTGCTTAGGAGATGAGGTCAGTTAAGTTGTTATTCCAAGTTGAGCAGAGTTCTTGAGTTGAAGTTGCAAGACTGACTTGAAATGGTATTGGTTGGCTAATGAGATTACCTTTTCTTGATTGCATTAGCCTATTGTTTGATTATGCATGTTACATTGGGTGCTTTAACATTCACAGGTATTGGGTTGGATTAAAGCTTAAACCATGTGAGTTTTTTTTTTTTTTTTTTTTTTTTTTTTTTTTAAAGGAAGCCTTATGGCCTGGAAAATTAGAAGCTGTATATTGAAAGTTTGAGAGAATGCAGTTTGTGTTCAGTGTTCCTATTTACAATGAAAAGACTTCAACCCCTCCCTCTCCCTTCCAAACAATAGAGTAAACTACCAAAATGACCCGTGTACTACTCCAGATTATCATATTTACCTCCGTACTTTGAAACAACCAATCTAACATGCGTACTACATACAAAATAATAAAAATAACTAAAATCGTTAAAAATGTTAATGAAAGTTAACAAGAGTTAGTTTTTTAATATTACCATAAAAATTTCCATATTGCCCCAGTAAACTTAACAAAATCGTAGCCCGATCAATTTAGTGAGAAAATGACACATTGTCCCTTATTAGTATGAGGCAGTCTCCTGTGCAACCGCCGCACAACGTGCGGTGGGAGGAGCACCAATATTTTTATTTTTTTTTGGCACCCAAAATTTTTTTTCCTCCCAACAAAAGTAACACTTATTATAAGGAAATGTGACACTTTTTTCTTTCAAATGTAACACTTTTTTTAAAAAATGTATCACAACTTTGCTGCAATAGATTAAAGATAACATAAAGATTGACAAACTAAACCAATGTCACACTTTTTATAAAGGAATGTAACACTCTTTTTTTCAAATGTAACACTTTTTTTTCAAAAATAACATAAGATTGACAAACTAAACTAATGTTACATTTTCTCAATTGTAACAGTTTATATTCTTAAATGTAACATTATATCTTAAATGTAACAATTTTTTATTGAGAAAGTAACAATTGAAATGCAACTCGATTATATATATGAATTTTTAGTCATTGTTTAAAGAAGAAAAGTAACATTTGCCAAATAAAAATGTTACATTCATCTATATAGGAAATTATAATTATATATTCACTTTGTTACACTTCAAATATTACATTTTCTAACCACAAAAACTATCAAACAATTTAAATTTTCTTGTAAAATTGCTGTTACATTTGATTGTAAAAAGTGTTACTTTTTTAAGATGAAATTGTTACTTTTATCAAAACAGAGTGTTACATCTCAGCTGACAAGCAGCTCAAACTTTTTGTGTGTAAAAAAATATGTTTTTTTTTTAAAAAAAACATCAAACCATATCATGACCTATGTATTTTTATTCGTCTCATCGAGACGAATACAAAGGTTTTTTTTTTCTGAGTTATAAATCTCAAGATATAGCATTTTAAAGTTATTGGGAGTTTTTTTTTTTAGGGAAGACACGTGTCGCGATCTGAGAAGTGGGAGAGCTGGATCAAACGGTCGGATGTAGCGGAGCAGGAGTGCGCGAGAAGCAGCGGAACACTCTCACCTTGCCGCACGTTGTGCGGCCGTTGTACGCAAGAATTTTTCTATTAGTATTTAGATTAATTTTATTAGAATTAATATTAACCTTAGACATCTTTTAATTAAATTTTTTATCAAATAAAAAACATTATAACAATATAAAAAAACATTGGGAGATGGTATTTTTGTAATTAACTTGTACTCCCTCCATCCCACCACAAGGGAGACTAATTTCCTTTTCAGTCCGTCCCACCACAAGTGAGACTGGCCAAAATGAAAATGTTTTAATATATTTATATTCAACCAACCCCACCATTTAACCACACTCATTCTCTCTCTTTATTTTCCACCACTCATTTTATTCAACCAACACTACTATTTACCCCACTCATTCTCTCTCTTCATTTTCCACCACACACTACCTTTTTCTTAATTATTGTGCCCCATAAGTTGGTATCACTTGTGGTGGGACGGAAGGAGTATTGATTAATACAAAACCCACACAAATAAAATGCCCTCCAGCATTATCCAACCCACCACAGCCCACTAGCACAGTCCCACCACCATCCATCACCCAACCACAACCGCAAACCAGACTGAAACAGGACGAAATTCAAACCATAATACAACCACCTGCAGTGCACCAATTGAAATAGCAACAGGAAATGTGCATAACCCAAATCCGATTTACACAAAGAAAAAAAAGCATCACACACATAACACACAAGTACAAGCACACAAGCACAAACGCACACCCACCCAAGCACAAGACCCACACGTACACACGCCAAAAAAGAAGAGAAAGAGAATGGACGGGGAAGGAGATGGCAGAGGTCGTAGGTGCTGGAAGGACGACGGCGTTTAGATCTGAAGCAAGGATGCGATGGTGGCGGACGGCTACGGTGCAAGGGGAAGGAGATGGCGAATGTCGTTTGGGAAAGCATCGAAATGGAGGGCGGTAGTGCAGATGGCGGCGCAGTGGGGAACGAAATGGCAGCAAATGGTGGTGGTGATTGTATGGGTTGTGGAGCGTCTTATCTTATCATATAGGTCCGCACACATAGGATAGGGAGTGGTTTGCAACTCAAGTAAGAGGTAAATTAGGGCGACATTTATATGGTGATGGGTAGTTGGTATAGATTTTGTTAGGCTACAAATATATGATTGTAAGTTGTGCATGTTGAACCAGGTTTGTCATATTCCACTAGTAACAAATAATCATATATCACTAACACACTAGAATTCCACTGGAATACAAGCAAACTCAGGGCCAATGTATGACTTTTGAAAAATGTTTTTTTCTTTTTTTTTTTTTCATTTTCAACCATTTTACTTCGCTCGACTTCCAATTTAAACATTATGCATTCGTTTTTCACACAAAAAAAAAAAAAACAAATGAAAATTAAAGAGAAAATTACCACCTAATCCACTCATCCTAATCTAAACTACCACCTAGTCCAGGCACCTATTTTCCTTGACCATCTAGTCCAGGCGCCTATTTTCTTTTACCACCTAGTCCCTCAAAATTATTAAATCCCGAAACTACCCACTTATAAAAGGAAACCCTATCCCTCCTCCTTCACAAAAACACGTCGCTACCTCTCTCTACTCTCCAAATCACCGACGCCTTCCTCCCATCTCCGACGACCAATCACCTTCCAGTCTCCGGCGGCCTCTCCCTTCCCAATCTCCAGCGACCTATCCCTTCCCCCAACCTCCGACTACCTCCCTCCATCGTTTCTGGCTAACCCACACCACTCCTCTCCTCTCAATCGACACACACGCAGACAATCTGATAAATGACTATTTTATAGTCATTTAAGGTCCAAAAATATAGTTTATTTACCTTATTTTAAGTAATTATTAGCTTGAACTATTTGATTTTATCTCATTATGCGGATATAATGCACTTGGTAGTATGTTTATATATAATACAGGTTTTGGAGCATTATTATGAGCTTTGGACATCTCTTGGAGGAAGGTGAAACAAATAAATAAGGAGCAAATTAGCTGGACAAAGAAAATTGAAGAATAAAAGTGTTCTAGCAGTTGCTCGGCCGAGCACCACCCGTGAGTCGGCCGAGCATAGGCATCAGAAAGGCAGAAGTCATTTTCGAAGGCTTGCTCTGCCGAGCACCTTCCTTGACTCGGCCGAGCACCCCTTGTTCAGCAATTTTCCAGACTTCTCCAAAAGCACATTTTCAAGGAGGCATCCGGGAATAATCACTTCCCTTGGTCCAAGGCCTATATATAGAGATAGATATCAGTAGTTTTAGGGAGCCAGAAATAATTGTAATATTACTCTAGCAAATTTTAGTCTCATTATATTGTTATTTTTCATTCACAAAAGTGTTTCAATACATTCAAAGGGTGAAGTAATAAAAGTTCTCGAGGTTTTCTTCAACTTCCCTTATATTTCCATATCAAATCTGAATAAGTATTTCTTCTTTATCCTTATTTTAATGCTTGTTCTTATTTTACATAAAATGACTAGTGAGTAATCCTCTCTTTCCTTGGGATTTGATACTTTACATCATTTGTTCATCACTTTTATTTATGCTTTCTTTCTTCTTCTCTTCATCTTAAACAATCCTTTCATATTGTATCAAAACGCCTACAACCATGATGAGCTCCATGTTTTGTATGAACCTCAGTTAATCGAGAGAAGGACCTAGCGGTGAATCTCGATTAACGGAACCATATGAATTGACTGGGTTTCATTAATCACGAGAGTAGATTAATGGCCTAGGGGTGCTCCTTGAGTGGAAGTACGTGGAATTTTTATAAAACTTAACGGATTTTTATTAATTATGGGCCATCGAGAGATAGGGCATAATTAGTATTAAAATACATGTGTTTTAAGCCTTAATTAAGAAGTTGACACAACATAGCGTACCACCCTTGTTTAAAATGAAACCTTTACTCTAAAAGAGAGCATAATAAAATGATGAACGTATGATAGTTTAAGTCCCAATCCCAGGAATTTATTAAATATAAAGAGTTTTTAATCTAAGTTAAGAGTATTTTGCAATCATTTCTAGTTAGTGACAAACAAATTCTATACCCCCAATCATTTTCTTTTCTTTATTTCTTTTTCAAAGCAAAACAATTTTTTTAAAAGTAAGTTGTCCTCGTGGGATCGACCCGCTCTTGCACTATCTATACTATAATAACCCGTGCACTTGCGGATTTAACGGAACAAGTTTTTGGCGCCGTTCCCGGGGATAACGGTTTACTTTTAAAAAAAATTTTTTGCTTTTTAATTTTCTGTTTTTGTTTTTTTTTATTTAACATCCCTTCGAAGAATTTGTGTCTTTGAAAATTTCATTAGGTACTCCCGGAGTATATGAAAAGAGCCCGAATCATACTTGAAGAGTTTGATCCGGAATCAGAAAGAACCTTTCACGAAAGGTTGAGGAGACTAAGAGAAGTACTTGAAGAAAATATGGCACAGAACGGAGAAGGAGATCCCGCTACACCTCCACCTAGAACCCTACGGGACTTCGTTAACCCGAGTACCCCGGGAACTAGGACACCCATAGTAGTACCAAATGCCGACGCAGCCCACTTTGAGATCAAACCTCAACTCCTACACATGGTTATGAACAACCAGTTTGGAGGTTCGGCACTTGAAGATCCCCACCTTCACATCCAATCCTTTTTGGAGTATTGTAACACTATCCGAGTTCTCGGTGTCACACCCGAAGCAATACGGATGCGCCTTTTCCCCTTCTCTTTGAGGGATAAGGCAAAGCAATGGTTGAACTCGGTCCCTCACAATTCTTTAACAACATGGGACCAAGTCCAGGAGGCGTTTCTTGGACGCTTCTTCCCACCATCCAAGACCGCTCAGATTCGGACTAAGATCGCAAACTTTAGTCAAAACAGTAACGAATCACTCTATGATGCTTGGGAGCGATACAAGGAGCTTTTGAGGATGTGCCCACACCACGGGCTTGAAAAGTGGTTGATCGTGCACACATTCTACAACGGTCTCATGTTCAAGACAAGGGAGACCATAGATGCCGCAGCAGGAGGGGCATTAATGAATAAAACGGTGGACGAAGCCTATGACTTGATCGAGAATATAGCTTTGAACCATTATCAATGGTCCAATGAGAGGGAGCAAACGCAAGGGACCCCAGGTAAGTACACTATCGATGCTGTTACTCTCCTCTCATCTAAGGTTGACATGATTCTAAAAAAGTTTGAAAATCTAAATGTGAATCCTGTGGCCAATGTAAACGTTTTTTGTGAACTATGTGGGTCTAACTCACATAGTACCCAAGGTTGTGAATTGCTTGACACTACCCCTAGTGAGCAAGCAAATTTTGTAAACTCTTATGGGAAAAATGGGGGTATGTATTCAAATACATATAATCCCGAATAGAAAAACCACCCCAATTTTTCCTATACGAGCAATAATGTTTTGAACCATCAACCTTCTAATCAACCACCGGGATTCACATCAAATTTCAACAATAATTCTTTCCCTCCCCCTAAATCAAAGTTAGATCTTATAATGGACTTCATGGTCGAAAATAAAAATACACAAGATAAGATCAACAATGAAGTTATGGAAAGTTTAAAGGCATTAAATAGCAGGTTCGATAATCTAGCCGCACATATTAAAATGCTAGAGAACCAAATTTCTCAACAAGCCAATGCTTCATCTAGACCACAAGGGATCCTTCCCGGTCAAACGCAAAGGCCAGATGAGCACGCTAATGTAATAACTAGCGGGAGTGGAAAAGAAAAAACCTTAGCGAGAATAACCATAGTCAAACTCCTCAAATTTTTAAAACTAATAAGGAAGTTGAAAAGGGGACGGACTCCCCAATACCTTCTAGAAATTTTGATCCGCCAATACCTTATCCTCAAAAATTGGCGAGGGCAAATCTTGATAAACAATTTTCAAAATTTTTAGAAGTTTTAAAATCAATTTACATCAATGTTCCTTTTATTGATGTTTTAAAACAAATGCCCTCTTGCACAAAATTTTTAAAAGAAATTCTTTCAAATAAGAGGAGACTTGAGGAGTTTGAGTCTGTTGCACTAACGGAAGAGGTAAGTGCCGTTTTACAAAGAAAATTACCTCCAAAATTAAAAGATCCCGGAACTTTCTCTATCCCTTGCAACATAGGTAATTTCAATGTTGAGAACGCATTACTCGATCTTGGGGCAAGTGTTAGCCTCATTCCGCTATCGGTTAGTAAGAAAATAGGTGTGGGGGAAATCAAACCCACCACAATAACTTTACAATTAGCGGACCGTTCCATTAAGACTCCGGTGGGTATTATGGAAGACATTCCTTGTCGAGTCGGGAAATTAAACATCCCGGTCGACTTTTTAGTTATTGAGATGGAAGAAGACAATAACATTCCCGTTATCTTAGGTAGACCATTTCTTGCCACCGCAGGGGCAACCATTGATGTTAAAAATGGTAAACTTTCTTTAAACGTAGGGAATGAGAAAGTAGGATTTAAATTAAAAAAAAATCCAAATCTTAAGAACCCTTGCTCCGGTATTAACATGTTAGAATCTATGAGCAAGGAATGTGAAATTAAAAATAAGTGCCCTACTAGAGATAAAATTGAAAAATCCATACCGAAGGGTAAGGTACCAAAGAAGGGAAGCAAACCGGGGTGGCGTGTGTGTATCGACCGCAGAAGCTCAATCATTCCAATGGACATGGAATGGCGGATTGTCAAGGACAATAGGCCATTACAATACCATTCCTTGCCCATTCAGTTATAAGAAAGGGGTCGAGCTAATGACCTTAAACAAGCATCATCGGGATGGTAACCGATGGATTATTTTTGTTTTATATATTGTTATTTTGTTCTTCTCATTTTTCTCCTCCTCAAGTTTTTTTAAAAATTGTCCTATTTTAAAACATTGAGGACAATGTTTCATTTAAGTGTGGGGGGGGGGGCAATATCTTTCTTCAAAAAAATAAAAAATATTTAGCCAATGCTCCCGTTGATAAGAATGTTATCTCTATTATCATTTGTCTAAAGTAAATTTTTACCTTTCTAACTTCTACTTCTTAAGAAATTTGATAATAACAACATAGGATTGTATTGGATGGTAAATAAAAAATTTTCAAAATTAATATGAACTTTTAAATCCTATTGAATAGAAACATTACATTATTAATGAGTTTGTGGGCATTAAGTTTGGATACAACATACTTGTGAAACTTTTAAAACATTCTTGTATATGCATCTCAAAAACTTTCATTTCTATTCTTTTTCAAAGGTTTTTCATCTTTTTTATGCTTATGAATCACAAAAATTTTCACTTTAATCCATCTTTCCATTCCCACTTTTAAAAGGCTAATTAATCAATATATTATTCTTTTGATTGTCCACTCAAATATCTAAATGAATATATTATTATAGAGTGTGACAATTTAGAAGCAAGAAACTCAATTGCCACGTCTAATTAATCAAATCTTGAACCTTATTCCACTATCATCCTCCGCCTTTCATCAATTTTTGTGATTCAAAATGCATAACGACATATGGACATCTTTGTTAAAGAATAAAGATCATAGTTTAAGAAATGTATATTCAAGCATGAAAAATTTATTCACAAAGCACTCTAAAAGAGTGAATATAATTCTTAATTCATACTTATGTCCCGCAAATTCATTTGTTTTTTTTTCTATATGCTCTTATTCAATGGAATTTATTCATGTAATATTAACATTCAAACTTTTCTATTTACTCTTCAATATCATCCTACATTCTTCTTCACAAATTTCTTGGGATGAAAAACTTAAAAGGAAGAAATTTTATGAAAGCAATACCTTATATAACAATATTTTGAGGGAGCATTGATGACCTTCTTTGTTTTTCTTACTATTGTCGTTTTCACTCCTCTATTTTCAAATGTTTAAACTTGCTCGAGGACAAGCAAGATCCAAGTGTGGGGGAGTTGATAAATGACTATTTTATAGTCATTTAAGGTCCAAAAATATAGTTTATTTACCTTATTTTAAGTAATTATTAGCTTAAACTATTTGATTTTATCTCATTATGCAGATATAATGCACTTGGTAGTATGTTTATATATAATACAGGTTTTGGAGCATTATTATGAGCTTTGGACATCTCTTGGAGGAAGGTGAAACAAATAAATAAGGAGCAAATTAGCTGGACAAAGAAAATTGAAGAATAAAAGTGTTCCAGCAGTTGCTCGGCCGAGCACCACCCGTGACTCGGCCGAGCATAGGCATCAGAAAGGCAGAAGTCATTTTCGAAGGCTTGCTCGGGCGAGCACCTTCCTTGACTCGGCCGAGCACCCCCTGTTCAGCAATTTTCCAGACTTCTCCAAAAGGCACCTTTTCAAGAAGGCATCCGGGAATAATCACTTCCCTTGTTCCAAGGCCTACATATAGAGATAGATATCAGTAGTTTTAGGGAGCCAGAAATAATTGTAATATTACTCTAGCAAATTTTAGTCTCATTATATTGTTATTTTTCATTCACAAAAGTGTTTCAATACATTCAAAGGGTGAAGTAATAAAAGTTCTCGAGGTTTTCTTCAACTTTCCTTATATTTTCATATCAAATCTGAATAAGTATTTCTTCCTTTATCCTTATTTCAATGCTTGTTCTTATTTTACATAAAATGACTAGAAAGTAATCCTCTTTTTCCTTGGGATTGGATACTTTACATCATTTGTTCATCACTTTTATTTATGCTTTCTTTCTTCTTCTCTTCATCTTAAACAATCCTTTCATATTGTATCAAAACGCCTACAACCATGATGAGCTCCATGTTTTGTATGAACCTCAGTTAATCGAGAGAGGGACCTAGCGGTGAATCTCGATTAACGGAACCATATGAATTGACTGGGTTTCATTAATCACGAAAGTAGATTAATGGCCTAGGGGTGCTCCTTGAGTGGAAGTACGTGGAATTTTTATAAGAACTTAACGGATTTTTATTAATTATGGGCCATCGAGAGATAGGGCATAATTAGTATTAAAATACATGTGTTTTAAGCCTTAATTAAGAAGTTGACACAACATAGTGTACCACCCTTGTTTAAAATGAAACCTTTACTCTAAAAGAGAGCATAATAAAATGATAAACGTATGATAGTTTAAGTCCCAATCCCAGGAATTTATTAAATATATAGAGTTTTTAATCTAAGTTAAGAGTATTTTGCAATCATTTCTAGTTAGTGACAAACAAATTTTATACCCCCAATCATTTTCTTTTCTTTATTTCTTTTTCAAAGCAAAACAATTTTTTTTAAAAGTAAGTTGTCCTCGTGGGATCGACCCGCTCTTGCACTATCTATACTATAATAACCCGTGCACTTGCGGATTTAACGTAACACAATCTCTCACTGCTTTCGCTATCTACAGCTCAGATCCGGAATCACCTGTCTGTTGTAGCCCCCTTCTTCTATGTAACAACTCCGCCGGCAAATCTCTTTTCTGCAAATCTGAATGTCTCCCATGGACGACGCATCTCCTTCCTCCGGCGACCTCCTCTCACCCCAGCGCCGACGTCCTAATACCATTGACAGCCGCTATCTAGTGATTAATTTACAGATGAATCAGAGGCAAGTCACAATTCCTTGCACAATTTTGATAAATTACAAAAAGGCTGCAATTGTTTTTTATATAGTTCTGTTACAGATCTGCAATTGGAACGGGCTGAATCAGAGAAAAATTGGGTTGAAATGAAGTATTATTCATGTAAATTGATGTTTGGATTGTGATGGATTTTTCTCCATTTTACTCCTAATTTTCCAGCTACGTAGTCAGAAGAGTATATGGATTTGATGTTCTTGGTTAGATTTCTGGTATATTACAAGTAATAGTTGAATTGAACTTTGTATTGGCTTCTTGTCTCAATTAGTTATTTGTCAATAGCACTTCAGTGAAATGAAATCAGTTATGCTTAATTTGTTTGTTATTTAATTAATAGTTGAAACTGCTTATTGGTTTGAACATTTAGCATGGGAGTTGCAGATTTAAACACAATTGTGTTACTCTTGATTTTGGGATTAAGGATTTTGTTGTTAAGTTGTCAATTGTTCTTTGAACAATTGCGAACTTGTTCTTTGAACAATTGCGAACTTGTTCTTTTAACAATTACGAACTTGTTTTGGAACAAGTGTGAACGTGTTCATTGGAACAAGTGTGAACTCGTTCATTGGAACAAGTATGAACTTACAATTGCGAACTTGTTCTTGGAACAAATGAGAACTTGTTCTTGGAACAAATAATTTGTTCTTGGAACAAGAACAAATGTGAATTTGTTCTTGGAACAAGTGCGAACTTACAATTGCGAACTTACAATTGCGATCATACAACTGCGAACTTACAATTGTGAACTTACAATTGTGAACTTACAATTGCGATCTTACAATTGCGAACTTGTTTTTGGAACAAGTGCGAACTTACAATTGCGAACTTGTTCATTGGAACAAGTATGAACTTACAATTGCGAACTTGTTCTTGGAACAAATGGGAACTTGTTCTTGGAACAAATGCGAACTTACAATTGCGAACTTGTTCTTGGAACAAGAACAAATGTGAATTTGTTCTTGGAACAAGTGCGAACTTAAAATTGCGAACTTACAATTGCGATCATACAATTGCGAACTTACAATTTCGAACTTACAATTGTGAACTTACAATTGCGATCTTACAATTGCGAACTTGTTTTTGGAACTAGTGCGAACTTACAATTACGAACTTGTTTTTGGAACAAGTGTGAACTTGTTCATTGGAATAAGTATGAACTTACAATTGCGAACTTGTTCTTGGAACAAATGGGAACTTGTTCTTGGAACAAATGCGAACTTACAATTGCGAACTTGTTCTTGGAACAAGAACAAATGTGAATTTGTTCTTGGAACAAATGCGAACTTACAATTGCGATCATAGAATTGTGAACTTACAATTGCGAACTTATTTTGGAACAAGTGCGAACTTGGTTTTGGAACAAGTGCGAACTTGTTATTGGAACAATTGCGAACTTGAACAATTGCGAACTTGTTTTTGAAACAAGTGCGAACTTACAATTGTGACTTTTTTTTGAAACAAGTGCGAACTTGTTATTGGAACAATTGCGAACTTGAACAATTGCAAACTTGTTCTTGGAATAAGTGTGAACCTGTTCTTGAACAACTGTGAATTTGTTCTTGAAAAAAATTGTTTTTTTTTTTTGAAAAATGTGAATTTGTTGTTAAGAGTTGTTAATTTGTTCTTGTAGAAAATGTGAAGTTGTTTTTTTTATATAAAGAATGATTATTTTTTTCAAAAAAATTAAAATGGTCGCCGGGAAATGGCCGCCGGAGGTGGTCGCCGGAGGTGGTGGTCGGTCGGTCAAAGTTGTTGACTGGTGAGAAGGTGAAAGGTTGAGGAGGGAGGGGTACTAATAGTGGCCGGAAAAAGTCGCCGGAAAATGGTGGCCGAAAAATGGTGGCCGGAGGTGGTCGCCGAAAAAAGGTCGCCGGAAATGATGGTCGGAAAAAGTCGTCGGAAAATGGTGGCCGGAGGTGGTCGTCGGAAAATGGTTGCCGGAAAAAGGTCACCGGAAAATGGTGGCCGGAGGTGGTCGCCGGGAAAAGGTGGCCAGAGGTGGTCACCGGAAAAGGGTGGCGTGAGGTGGTCACCGGAAAAGGTGGCCGGAGGTGGTCGCCGGAAAAAGGTGGCCGGAAAAAGTCGCCGAAAAATGGTGGCGGAGGAGGTCGCCGGAAAAGGTGACAGGAGGCGGTCGCCGGAAAATGGTGGCCGGAAAAAGTCGCCGGAAAATGGTGGCCGGAGGTGGTCGCCGGAGGTGGTTGGGATGGGTGGTCAAAGGTGGTCATGGTGGTTGAAGAGAGAAAGTGAAATGATGGATGGAGTGGCATTAATGTAATTTTTCATTATTTATTAAGGGCATGAGTGTCTTTTTAGTAACCCTTGGACTAGGTGGTAATATTGAAAATTCCTTGGACTAGGTGGTAATTTTGATTAGGATGAGGGACTAAATGGTAGTTGCCCCTATAGAAGCCTCCCACATTGGCTACAAATTCGTGTCTAAATCGTGCCCTAATCCACGACTTTTGGGTAGGGATGAATGGCTTCCAAATATATACTTTTTTCGTGAAAAAATAATATTCATAGTTAAAAAAGAAGTCATATAGGAAATCTAGAAAAAGTCTAGTGACCAAAATATGTTTTGTTTTTTTTTTTTTCCTTTTCAAAATGCTGAACACAAAATTGCCATTTTCGCATCCAAAATAACTTCTAATTGTCCAGGCCATAGGGATTATACAACTAGGAAAAACCTCCAATGCACAACCTTAATCCAACTCTATGTTAAGTACCTAATGAAACATGCACGTTAGATCATTATGGCTTGTAACACAAGTTATTTAGCACTTCCATAAATAAAATCATGTCTATAATATTAATATAAAGTATAGTCAAACTTAGTCAATGTGTAGAATCCTTTAAATGTAATTTATCTATTTATGATGGGCAAAATGGTAAATTGACATTGCTTAAGAAATGAATAGGTGTGGTCCCTAAATGAAATGTCACCAAGTCTACTATATAAAGGGTCTTCCATCAACCCTTAAGACTACTACATTTCTTATATTCTCTCCTAAATTCTCTTCATTGGAAGTACTTGAGAGATTAAAGAAGACATTCATCATTTAGAAGAGCCATTTCCCTACATCTTCTTCATCTTAATTCTCCCTTCATCTTTGACTATGGATTCAACAGGTAATACCTCGCTTCCGCCTTCATCTCCTTCCTCAATCTCCTTCTAAATATGAGTATGGCATTCAGGGTCACAAATTGTTCCAGCAATTGGTATCAGAGCCCGCTCATTATTTAGTTTGAGTTTGAGTTCTTTCAAGAAAGCTTTATTGCTTTAATTTGATTCATTTTTCCTGTTGAATCATAAAGATTTGAAGTTGATTAGGGACTCTAATTCATTAATAGAGTACTAATAATCTTCATCAGAAATTAAGATAATGGTTTGAAAGTTTTGTTCATTAAAATTTAAAATGGTTCAAGTGTGACTATCCCTCATAAGATGGTTTTATGTCTAGTGCATACCATGTGGATCTACTCACTTGATTCCATTAATTTTAAAGCAAGATTATCCCTAAATAACGTGGTTTTATGTTTTAAGTACATACCATGTGGATCTACTTGCCATTCATTGATTTTGGGAAAGTTTAAACAAAATTCAGAAAATGCAGAAAATTGGACTGCTCGGCCGAGTCTTATGATCTGCTCGGCCGAGCACATGAAAAGGCGCCAAAAATGACATAAACCGGTTGGATCTTTGGTCGAGTCCGGTCGGTTCTCTTGATTAACCCGGTCGGGTCTTTGGCTATGCCCGGTCAGACCAAGACCTGCACGGTCGTGCGTTAAGTTTTGCACGGTCGTGCATTGTATGTCGAAAATGACAAATTTTTCTGTTGATGGTGCTCGGCCGTGCACTTCTCTATGCTCGGCCGAGCAGCTCGGTCGTGCGTTTTGGTTAGCGCGGTCGTGCACTATATGTCGAAAATTAAAGTTTCTGTAAAAAGTGGTGCTCGGCCGTGTCATTTGCTCGCTCGGCCGTGCAAACACTGTTCACAGCTTATGGATTTTTCAAATTTCTGCATATTTTTTTTTGTTTTTCCCCTTGGACAAAACATTCATTTTTCAAACCTTAAAGCCCTGATTAATTATATGCTTAAACAATTTTATTCATTGTTTAAATAATATTATCACCTAAGTGATTAACGTTATTTAAACACAAAATTGTTAAAGTGTTGAATGTTTAAGTTAATATGTGAATGACTTGAATTTTCCAAAGAAGACCTTGACATTTGACTAAACTTAAGCATTCATGTGATGACAAATAAAATGAACATTAAGTTGTTTTGTTAAATGCTTAAGACTACCCAAAGGAAGATTAAACATTTAATCAAATATTGTTCAAATTACTTGTTATCAAAGTCAATTATTTATGAATTAACTCGCAATCCAAAGATTAGTTTTGATGTCATGTTAATTGACTTATTGATGGATTTCATTTGATATAATTAATCTTTTATTCATAATGTAGTTACTTATTATTGTTTTGTATTCATTCTTGTTCTCGATTCCCAGATTTACTTAATAACGCTTCTTCTATTACTGCTGCGATGAGCACAATTCCGATGCTTAATGGGACAAACTTAAAAACTTGGAAAAACAAAATTGTAATGATCTTAGGCTGTATGGACATAGATCTCGCATTTAGGGAGCCGTTTCCTCTTCCTCTTAATGATGAAAGCACCCCTGAGGACCGTTTATATTCTGAGAAGTGGAAACGCTCTAATCGCGTGAGCCTAATGATTATGAAAAATGTCATCCCGAAAACATTTTTAAACAGTGTTCCCGAGGACGTTGATGCTAAGACTTTCCTAGAGACACTTGAAGAACGCTTTGCAAAAAGCAAAAAATCGGAAACAAGTTCTACCCTAAGGAAACTTGTTTCCATAAAGTACAAGGGTACCGGAAATCTTAGGGAGTATATTTTGGAAATGCTTCATCTTTCGACAAACTAAAAGCACTTAAGTTAGAGGTGACTGGAGAGCTGCTCGTGCATTTAGTTTTGGTCACTTTGAGGTGACCTATAATTTTTCAAAATGACAAGTGGAACATTAATGAATTGATTTCACATGTGACACAAGAGGAAGATGGGTTGAAGCAATCTAAGGTAGAAAGTGCTCACTTAGAATCTACCTCTTCTCATGGGACTAAGAGAAGAGGGAAAGAAATTGTGGTGACAAGCAACAAGAAGCCTAAGGGATCTAACGATCATAAAGAAAAGAAGTGCTTCTTTTGAAAGGACCCTACACACATGAAGTACGACTGCCCTAAGTATCACGCTTGGCGTGCTAAGAAAGATATGTCATTTGGTCTTGTTTGTACTGAGGCTAATTTAGTTTCAATTCCTTCATATACATGGTGGTTGGATTCTGGTCCAACAACTCACATAAGTATGTCTATGCAGGGTTGCCTGAATTACCGAAGACCTAGCGAAGATGAAAGATTCATCTATATAGGAGCTGGGAACCCGGTTGAAGTAATAGGCATAGGGACCTTTAGGTTGTTATTAAGTAATAGATATTATTTTGTACTAAATAATACATTTATTGTACCTTCATTTAGAAGGAATTTAATATCTATCACTGTTTTGAACAAAGAGGGTTACTCTTGTTCATTTGGAAATAATAGATGTGATCTTTATTTTAATTCCATTATTGTTGGTACTAGTACTTTATCAAGTAGTGATAATATTTATTTGCTTAACACTACTCAAACAATCAATGAGTCCCATAATAATGAAACTAAAAGTAAAAAGCGAAAGTTTTCAAGTGAAAATTCTTATACCTTATGGCATAGGCGTTTAGGTCATATCTCCAAAAGGAGAATTGACAAGCTTGTGTCAGAAGGAATCATAAATAAACTTGATATTCCGGATAAAGACTTTTGCATTGAATGCCTAAAAGCAAAGTTTACAAACACGAAAAGGAAAGTATCCTCGAGAGCATCAAGTGTCTTAGAACTAATACATACGGATATTTGTGGGCCATTTCCTACTCCTTCTTGGAATGGTCAACAATATTTTATTACGTTCATAGACGACTACTCTCGATATGGATACATTTATTTACTTCATGATAAATCTCAATCTTTGGACATTTTCAAGTCTTTTAAGGCCGAAGTTGAAAATCAACTAGGTAAGACTATTAAGAACGTTAGATCCGATCGTGGTGGGGAGTACTTGTCACGCCCCCAACCCAAAGAACGTGCCAAGGGCATGACAACGACCGCAAGCTAGAAATAAAACCCCAAAAGCCTGCAAGGTCTCATTTAACAATCCATCAAATAAACACTTGAAACGTTTTAACAATCCATTTGAAATGTAAACCAAAACCATTGAACTTCCAAAAATTAAATCCATACGTAACGTTCTATAAGCCAAAATGGCACTCGTTACAATAATCCTAATCTACTCCAAAATGAGTCTATAACTGAAAATAGTCATCAAAATACAATACTGAAATAATGGAATAAAGTAGTACTTTTAGGGTCTGTTATCCTTTCAGTCACTTCCAATCCAATGTAGCTGTTTCACACCCGTGAACGTTAATTATCTGAAAATAATAAAAGGATGAGCGGCGAAGCCCATCAAGTAACAAATAGCTCTACTAGTTGGACCAAAAGTGCAAAACGGTCATAAACTTTTCGTAAAGCACTTTAACTAGAAAACGCTTTAACCATAGGATCATTATAAAATAGCTACAGTAAAACATTTTAAAGTCAATTAAAAATACACTTTATGCAAATTCAGCTTAAATGACTATAGCCACACATATCCCTATGGCGGGGCCCACTGTACATTAATCACATAAGGATCCACTGAACCTAGTTCCGGAACTAATCGGTCACAGTTATACGCTACCCCCATTTTTGGAGTCCACTACCCCCATTGCTGGAGTCCACTGATATAGTCACTGAACGCATATAAAACACTTTGGAAGGAAACATTCACTCTCCAGTGACTTTAGTATAACAATAACATCACAATCATTCGGGACAAAATAACACTGAAGTCACTTTAGTAAAACGCACATTTGGTCCAGTTTAGAAAACATTATTTGAAAAGGATAATTTTATTTTTAAAAGAAGGTCAAAAGAGTTTTAGAAGTATAATAACAATTTATGTGAAAACGCTAGAAAAGGTATAAGTCACTTACTTCAAACAGTCACGAAGATAGATAAATATTTTGCTACAATGTCAGTGCTCCAGTCCACCTAAACAGAAGTAAGGATTTCTATTATTAATAACATCAATTTATTTGCCTAAACCTTTACTTAATAATTACCTAATGTGAGTAACTGGTGCCTAAAATATCACAATTCAAATAGGCTAATAGTCTCCTACTGTAAGGAAATAGGAATCCGGCATACGATAATTAACCCAAGATGATAAACTAAACACCAGATACTCCATTAGGCACTAGTACAGCACTTTTACATTAAAAGATTGATTGCCCTAGCCATGATCGCTTTAGATGATGGTAGTAGGAAAATTAGATATTAATTAAAGCCCCATATCCAATTACTTCTCCATGGTCAACGAAATTTATAATCTATACTGGAGCAAAGCAAAATCACGAGACTACCCAATTAAAAATAGGATGCTCCCAGCCATATAAATAAAAAAGATTAACAACTCACCTTAATTTCTTCGAGTTCTAGTTGTCCAATCGATAGAATAGTTGCTAGTAGGTCGCTGATCTCATTCCGTTCTCTCGCTCTCTCTAATGCGGCTCTCGTTTCTAACTGCTATACTTCAAGCGGTTACCCTAATTTCATATACGTAACCCACGATCCTTTATAAAACGGATTCTCTAAACCAGTAATAAAAGGTTAAAGGTTTTACCCTCTTTACGGTTATTCCTTAAATACCTCTAGCTTCCTAAATATGTAACAATCATAATAACTCATAAATTTAGTTTTTCGGTATTTTACAGTACTATGGTCGGAATGACGGTTCAGGGGAACAATGTCCGGGTCCTTTTGCTCGCTATCTTGAAGAGTGTGGGATTGTCCCTCACTACACTATGCCGGGTACGCCTAGCATGAATGGTGTAGCTGAGAGGCGTAATAGAACCCTTAAGGATATGGTAAGAAGTATGGTTTCTTGTACTTCTTTACCTCACTCATTATGGGGAGATGCTTTGAAAACCGCAACTTATCTTCTCAATAGGGCTCCCTCTAAGGCTACTAACAATAAAATCCCTTATGAATTATGGACGAATAAGAAACCGTCCTTAAATCATCTTCATGTATGGGGTTGTCCAGCAGAATCTAGGCCTTATAGGCCTAACGAAGGAAAACTGGACGCTAAGACAGTTAGTAGTTATTTTGTGGGGTATGCCGAGAGATCGAGGGACTATAAATTTTTATAACCCGAAAACTAGAATCTTTTTTGAAACGGAAAATGCTAGGTTCTTTGAGGATGTTGAATTTAGAGGGGAAATAAGGAATAATAATTTTGATTTTGAAGAGGCATCCATTTCTATACCTCTTCCCATTGTAGTTTCAATTGGAAATCAAGTACTTGTACCTGAAATTCAAGAGGAACATGCAAATCAAAATATTAACTCCCCTATAAATGTTGAACACCATGAAAATGTTGATCATAATGAGGAAATTCAACAACCTCAAAATGAGGAAGAACCAGTGCCTTTAAGGAGATCCACTAGAGTAAGAAGAAGTGCCATTTCGGATGATTATGAGGTGTATCTTGCCGAGAATGAAGGACACCTAGGTTTAGTGGGAGATGAGCCTCTCACCTTCCATGAAGCCATTAAGAGTCCTAATTCTCATAAATGGATCAATGCCATTAATGAAGAGTTAAAATCTATGAAAGACAACGACGTTTGGGATCTTGTCCCATTACCTAAGGATGTGAAACCTATTGGTTGTAAATGGATATTTAAAACCAAAAGGGATTCACAAGGTAATGTGGAAAGACATAAGGCTCGTCTTGTTGCTAAAGGTTTCACTCAAAAGGAAGGTATTGATTACAAAGAAACATTCTCTCCGGTATCTTCTAAAAACTCCTTTAGGATCATTATGGCATTAGTAGCACATTATGTGTTGGTCCCAAAGGGCAACAAGGGTATGGAAAAATAGCTAGAGGGGGGGTGAATAGCTATTTTAAAATTCTTTTCGTACCCTTGAAAATTCAATGGCAAATTCGCACTTAATCAAATAAGCGTTATGAAATGCGCCTAAGTGAGTGAGTGAAATGCACAGCGGAATAGTTAAGTAAAATAGGCGCAAATGATTAAAAGGGGCGCAACACACACTCTAAGTATTTTGGCTCAAAGTGGGTGAAATAAGGAACTTAGGCAAATGATATAACCAACATAACACAATTCAGATCAATCAATCTACAATGATTAAACAAGCAAATAGTGAGATAAGATAATAACTTGAAAGTAAATGACAATAAATTAATACGCGCTATTTGGAGAGGTTCGATCGGGAAAATGATCTACGTCCTCTACCAAGATGGTTAGTCTTGGATTCTAATGGAGATTTTATATAATGAGTGAGTGTTACAAATTACAAACGTTTGAGCTTATACACTAACTCAAGATCTAATATTCTATGAAAGAACAAATCCTAGACAATAACCGGTGTATCTCTAAAAGAAAGATCTAAGTGATCAAACTTAAAGAGGTGCGTGTGTGATTTTAGATTCAAGGCTCTTTAGATCTTTGAGATTGAGAGCACAAGAAAACTAAAGTGTTTTTGCTTGAGGATCTGGGCTAAGGATGAAGGTATGAAGATGTTCTTGAGAATTCTGAAAAATCAAAGGCAATCTTCAAATCTTCAACAAATGTTTGAGAGAGAAATTCTGAGATTCTTAGCAACTTCAAAACGTTTGAAGTTATGGGGTATTTATAGTAGAGCTCCAAAAACTAGCGGTTGGAAATCCCTTGTGGATAAGGTTAAAGGACAGATGTGCTGTCGCTCATTGAGTGGAGCACGTGTCCTTTTATAGCCGCTAGACACATAACACAAATGTGACCGTTATGGACAGGTGTCCTTAGATGCGGGTACATACGAGTTATTTAACCACCATTGGATCATTGGTGTAGTTTGAATTCCTTCAAGTCTTCATGTCTTCAATAAATCACCAAGTGTTGAATCATTTAAAAATGAGGCGCGTTGAGACTTTGGGGCGCGTTGAGCCATCTGGGGCGCATGATCAAAGCTAGGCGCATGATCATGCGCGCGCGCCAAGGGGGTGCATGGCGCAAGAGAAGGCGCATGGGCGCGAGGCTCAATTTCAACTTGTGATTTTTCTTCAATCTTGACCTTCTTGCCCTATTCCTAAGCATATTCTATTTCAATGGACTACCTAAAAAATGAAGTATAAATACTTCTTACATGTGGGTCTAAAGTGCATGAAATAAAACTTAGGTGATGGATCAATCAAATCTAATCAATCCTATTACATTGAAACTGAGATATAAGAGGGCATACCCAACATTATGACCTTGAGCTTCATCAAATGGATGTAAAGACAGCTTTTCTCAATGGAGACATTGAGGAAACCATCTATATGAAGAAACCAGAAATGGTGGATGATTTGGAACAAACTAATCATTTAGTTTGTAAACTTAAGAAATCCATTTATGGGCTCAAGCAAGCTTCTCGTCAATGGTATCTCAAATTTAACCAAGTAATTCTTTCATTTGGCTTTGAAACGAATCTTGGTGAAGATTGTATATACCATAAGTTCAGTGGGAGTAAATTTATATTCTTAGTCTTATATGTGGATGATATTTTGCTTGCTAGTAATGATATGAACCTTCTAAAAGAAACTAAGAAATTTCTTTCAAACAAATTTGAAATGAAAGATCTTGGTGAGGCATCTTTTGTATTAGGAATCCAAATACATCGTGATCGCTCACGAGGTACTTTAGGATTATTACAAATGGCCTATATAGAGAAGGTATTACAAAGGTTTAGCATGCAAAACTGTAAACCACATGACACCCCTGTTTCTAAAGGAGATAAATTCAGTCTTAATCAATGTCCCAAAAACAATTTTGAAACCAACTATATGGAAAATATCCCTTACGCATCAGCAGTAGGAAGCTTAATGTATGCGCAAGTCTGTACTCGTCCAGACCTTGCATTTATTGTTGGGATGCTTGGTAGATACCAAAGCAATCCGGGGAGAGAACATTGGGTCGCAGCCAAAAGAGTGATGCGGTATTTACAAAACACCAAGGACTACATGCTTACATATTCAAAGTCGGATCATCTTGAATCGTTGGGTATTCCGATTCCGACTTTGCTGGATGCCAAGACAGCCGTAAATCAGCGTCTGGTTATGTCTTCACATTAGCCAGTGGAGCAGTTTCTTGGAGAAATGCCAAGCAGACACTCGTAACTTCCTCTACCATGGAAGCCGAGTTTGTTGCTTGATTCGAGGCATCCAATCAAGCTATATGGCTGCGTAAATTCATTGAGGGACTCCGTATTGTCGATAGCGTCGAAAGACCTATTAAGCTATATTGTGACAATAGAGCAGCGGTTTTGTACTCTTATAATAACAAGAGTTCGTCAAAGTCTAAGCATATAGACATTAAATTTCTTGTTGTAAGAGAGAGGGTACAAAAGGAACAAATAGAAATACAACTTATTGGTACAAACTCTATGTGAGCGGATCCGTTTACTAAGGCGTTATCACCTTTAGTGTTTCACGAGCATGTTGCTCATATGGGTGTAACAACTTTTGATAACATTTAATATAGTGGGAGTTTGTGTTGTTTCTTCATTTATTGTTCTATTAAATTTTAAAGTTTGATCTCATTTGGTTAAAGTTGGACTAGTTGGAAGAATATGTATATATATTCATTAAGTTCCATGCTACACATCTATACTTTTGATCTATGTCATTTAGTTGGGTTGGTATATGTGATTATAGTGAGTTTAGTTGCGAATCAATTACGAGTCATTTCCCTACATCTATACTTTTGATCTATGTCATTTAGTTGGGTTGGTATATGTGATTATAGTGGGTTTAGTTGCGAATCAATTACAACGAGTCATTTCCCTAAATGAAATGTCACCAAGTCTACTATCTAAAGGGTCTTCCATCAACCCTTAAGACTACTACATTTCTTATATTCTCTCCTAAATTCTCTTCATTGGAAGTACTTGAGAGATTAAAAAAGACATTCATCATTTAGAAGAGTCATTTCCCTACATCTTCTTCATCTTAATTCTCCCTTCATCTTTGACTATGGATTCAACAGGTAATACCTCGCTTCCGCCTTCATCTCCTTCCTCAATCTCTTTCTAAATATGAGTATGGGGTCATAAATTGTTCCAGCAATGCATACTCAAACAATAGGCTAATGAGATCAAGAAAAGTAACATCAAATTAGCCGGCCAATACGATTCGAGTCATATAGGAACACAAGGCAGTAAAACTGATCTCTCTACCAAGTTTTAACAGTAGCATTCTTACACCTTCATCTCGATCGAGAACCCTGCTACAGTTCTAATAGCACCTGAATTGACTTGATCTACTAAGTGCTCGGCCATAACAAGGTAACATTTAGCATACCATCAACTCAAAAATTACTTTAAATTCTCAGGCGAGGAGATGTTATTTGAAACCTTTTTCTATTGTTCTAAATAGCAAAAGCTAATCTCTAACAAGATAATCAGAATTTCATTAACTTTTTAACGGAATGAGCTATTTGGAAATGCAGTAACACCAATAAGTACGTTTGAAATAATGCTATTCCCTCAGTCCCATATATATTGGCCACTTTGACTTTTGATGGTTAACACAAGTGAACTTTGATCAAACATTAATGTCAATCTAATCATCCCAATGAAATTCTACAAACTTCCATCAGGATGATTACATTGACATTAATGGTTGGTCAAAGTTTACTTGTGTTGATCATCAAAAATCAAAGTGGCTAATATAAGTGGGACGAAGGGAGTATTTCAGAAAACAAAGTTCACTTACCGTTGAATTGGGGTATTTAAGGAAACTAGTCACTCTAGTTCATAAATATATAAAAATCTGAAAAAATATAAACTAAAATAGCTCCAATTTTCCTAAGTTAACACAACCAATTTCAAAGGTAATACCAGCATGTAATGTCCTCACTTGGCCATCATGACCTTGACAAATTCATCGTAGTTGATCTGACCATCACCGTCCACATCAGCCTCGCGAATCATCTCATCAACTTCCTCATCAGTCAGCTTCTCACCAAGATTTGTCATGACATGGCGAAGCTCAGCTGCAGAAATGAAGCCATTCTGGTCCTTGTCAAAAACCCGGAAAGCTTCCTTGAGCTCCTCTTCAGAATCAGTGTCTTTCATCTTCCGTGCCATCAAGTTTAGAAACTCTGGAAAATCAATTGTCCCATTCCCATCAGCATCAACCTCGTTAATCATGTCCTGAAGCTCAGCTTCCGTTGGGTTCTGTCCAAGAGAACGCATCACTGTCCCAAGTTCCTTTGTGGTGATACAACCTGCACCATTATAAATATAATTTGTTACTCCCTCAATCCCATTTATATTGGCCACTTTTGACTTTTTTGATCAACGTAAGTGAACTTTGACTAATCTAGTCATCCTAGTGAAATTATAAAACTTGTTATTGATAAATAACTAAGTGATTTGTTAATACTACCTCCGTCTCATTTATTTTGGCCACTTTTCATTTTTAATGGTCAACACAAGTAAACTTTGATCAATCACTAATGTCAATCTAATCATTGTGACGAAATTATAAAAATTGTTATTGTCAAAGCACATAGTGATTTATCAATAACACTTTTTAAATTTTAATTAGGATGATTAGATTGATATTAAAGTTTGGTCCAAGTTCACTAGTGTTTACCATTAAAAGTCAAAAGTGGCAAAAAAATATGAGACTGATGGAATAACAAATTTTAGAATTCACTAGGATGACTAGAATGGCATTGATGTTTGGTCAAAATTCACTTGCGTTGATCAAAAAAGTCAAACGGGATCAATATAAATGGGACGGAGGAAGTACAATAAGAACCCCCCATTTTTTCACACCTAATTACCATAATCCCATGCATGCATCATTAAAAGGGTCAAATAGATGTTTAGAAATAGGAACAGTCAAGAAATTCTCCACTTACTTGCACAAGATCGTTGCAAGAACACTAAAGAAGGCACAAATCACTACTAGAACAGTTTAACAAGTTCCGATGTGCATTGAATACTTGCAATAACAAAATAGCCTAATTAAATACCACAGACGTACTGTATAGACTAATGCACTGAAATTAAGGTTCCTGGGTAGGCTGAAAGTAAAAGCAGATGGCCCAGAAACAAAGGTCTCAACTACTGTATTAACTTGGAAATGATGATAAGAATTCAGTACATCATCCATGAATACAGTACAACATCGAGAGTAATGTTCCACAAAAGAAATTTTGTAAAGGAGGTTATCAACATGTGTTTTGTGGTGTACTGTACAATATTTTGAAGCATATTTTATTACCATTTTGTCATATTCACATTTTTTACCAATTTGTTTTTAATAGTTCATTATAAATTTACAGATTAAAATTTTGAGTAGATAACAAGGATATATATGCATTTTTCCTACCACTCTATCTGTCCCGGAATAAATGTCATAGCTGGCAAGTCATTGTTTTTAAGCTTTTAGTTGTGTTTCCTTGATTGCCCCAATCCATTCATATGTGTAGAGTGACACCTTATGTGGCATTGCAATGCTTGTGCCTATTAGAATGGGTAGTATCGGTAGATCACCAAACTTCGTACCCTATTTTTAGTAAGACGACATTTATTTTGGGACAAACGAAAATGGAAAGTAGGACATTTATTCTGGGACAGAGGGAGTACATCATCTTCTGTTTAAACATTATATTCAATCCCAATAATCTACAGCAAAACAACTGAGATGACTGAAATAGTGCGATGACTCCAAAACATCCAATGATCACAATGAAGTAGATTCCACAGCCCATTTATAGATAATCAATCATATGGTTCAAATACAGTAATTGTGGATAGCAAAAAACGATTTCACAACCACATCTAAAATATGCAAAATCATGACTGCAAACCGGCCTTCATTAAATTTTACATTTTTTTACCTTTTTTCCCTCATATAAAATCATCTATGGTTATATAATATCATTATCTTTTTGGACGTTCATCGTTATCCACATGGTGAATGTATGATGACTTTGGAGTTTGCAAAGAAACTCTTGGTGTTTCCTATGAAATATTTGGTGTTCCATCTCTCTCTTAGATACATTCTTATTTTGAATGGTTTGTGTCAATAAATAAGTTTTGGTAGAATGCTTTCAAGCATTGTGGCAAATCGTGACAAGTTGTGAGAAATCATTTATAGTGTTAAAACACTTTGCGAGAGAGAGAGAGAGACACACACATTTGTAGAGTGGGGCGAGAGAGAGATACACTTTGCAACCACTTTGTAATCACCTTGATATGGTGATTTTTGGTTGCCACCCGTGTACGTAAAGAATTTCTCCGAACCATGTAAATCTTGTGTCTCATATGTTACTTTGTTCGTGTGGGTGTGTGGAAGTGCAAGATCCGTTTTTGCATTTGGTTTCAACAATATATACCCATTAATATATTCTTATACTTTTAACTTTCAAAATTTTTACTAGTTAATGGAAAGGAGTATGCAAGTAAAAGGCCAAAATATGTTTACCCCCCCCAAGTATCCACCCATTCCCACTTTGCACCCTCGCGCGGATTTTGTCCCAAAGTGGCACCTTAAGTATCCCCCGTCCCACTTTTGCCCCCTCCCCCAACGGCGTTAGAAATCTAACGAAAAAGGGTCATGTGCATGTCATGTGAGGGCTAGTTTAGTCATTCTCATTTTAACTTTTGATAATTTTTAATTTATTATTTTTTTATATATATATATATCAGCATTATTAATAGTAATAAATTTATTTTTAGTAAAAAATTCATATATTAAAATTATTTTTTTAAAAAAGAGAATATATCATTCTCTTTGTTAAAAAAAATGAATATATCTTTTACCAAAAAAAAAAAAAAAAAAAAAACATAATATATCCTAAGTTACCTAAATTAAAAGGACTAAAAAATATAAAAAGACACATTATTCATACCCTCCAAAAAAAAAAAAAAAAAAAAAAAAACATAATATATCATTATCTTCATCTCCCCCAACTCCACCTCCCCCCCCCCACCGTCTTCTTCATCTTCTTCCTCAAGTCCGCCCCAAATCCTCTCTCCGCCCCCACCATACCCTCCCTATATTCGCCCCTCTTTCCCCTCCCCAAACCCCTTCCTCCATTTCCCTAGTTCGACGCTCCCAGCCCCTTCTTTCCCAGTTCGGCCCTCCCCTTCCTTCTCCCCCGAATCCGACCCTCCCCCACCCACAATCCGACACTCCCTCCATTCTCAGCCGCGTCGTCACTATCTTTCCCTCATCTAAGCCTGACCAGCACCTTCCCAGTCGCACCAAGCATTATTGTAGAAGCCCAAATCTTCTTCTTCTTATTTTTTTCGTTTTTTGCAAAATCCCAGATCTGGGTTATTGTTGTTCATTTTTCTTCAATTTTGATATCTAAAATTGTGAGGAATTATTTATTCGGTGTTTAAACATGTATTAATTTGTTAGTTTGGATTTGAGTTTGAAGAATCATACTAGAAATTGATATTACAATTCCAAATGAGTTTTTGAATCTCTTAATGATGGTAGTGGGTGGTGGTGGATGGTGGCCAGATTAATGGAGGTGGTGGTTGTAACTGGTGGTTCTAGCCCATGCCTAAAAGACGTAAAAGCCCTCTCTTTTTTATGGTGCCGACCGAAACTGGGTTGTGGTTGTCAGAATGTGGGTTGGGTGGCCGGAATTTGGGTTGGGTCGCCGGAATCTGGGGAAAATGGGTGGTGCTTATGAACTGTTGGTGAGTTGTCTGGGAAGATGTTGATTGCCACAACCAACAACAAATTGACATCTATGCCCTTCTATTTTCAAAGAAAATGACTAAATAATCCCTCACATGACATGCACATGACCCTTTTTCGTTAGATTTCTAACGCCGTTGGGGGGAGGGGGCAAAAGTGGGACGGGGATACTTAAGGTGCCACTTTGGGACAAAATCCGCGAGGGTGCAAAGTGGGAATGGGTGGATACTTAGGGGGTAAACATATTTTGGCCCAAGTAAAACATCAAACTTTTGTTGATAATATTTATTCTTAATTTATTCTATTCTATTTTTGAAAAAATGGATGGTGTTTATTAAGTCACACTAACATCATGGAAATCATACAATCATGTCTCATACAAGAATTATAACCGGATGAAGACGCCATCAAACCAAATCGAGTGAAAAAAAAAAAAAAAAAAAAACCGAAATTAAACCACAAAACTAACAATGATCTTTCTAGGTAACTGAAAATCTCATAGATCTGAACATGATGCATAATATAAGATTGAGAAAAGGGATTAAAGAAAAGGGGATCTGACCGTCTCCATCTTTATCGAATAAGCTGAAAGCCTCCTTGAATTCAGAGATCTGATCATCGGTGAGCTGATCCGCCATTGTTATGGTAGAGAGAGATTGAGAGCGAGAGGAATAGAACGACTATTTTTGTCTGCTAAAAAGAAATGGGGGAGAATTATCAAAGGCCGAAACCTATACTTTTTGGTCACTCAATTACTGATCAATTTCCAAACGTCCTCACTAAATTGTTTTTATTTAAAATATCATCATTGTACTATCTCAATTATTAAAAAGTCATCATTTCATTCAATTTTTCGTTAAGATCCTAATGAAATTGTGTAACTTGACCTCATGTGTTAACTTTCATTAAATCTTTAAGGAACCCGTCAATGAAATTTAAAATACGTCTCTTTGACTTTCAAATTACATAATAACCCTACTGTAGATGTAGAGACTCACTTCATCTCTTTCCACCACCGTCTCCCACCACCGCCAAAACAAGCTTAACCACCGCCACCCATCCTCCACCTGCATCTACTACCCTTAACTTCCACAACCCTTCCTCCACCCGCCATCATGACCAAAGCAAAAGAAAAAAGTTTCATCCCTGTTCATCAATCCACTCACCACCACAAACACTTTGACAAATTCAAACCCTAACCAACATATTCATCATAAAGAAAAGGAAAACTATTATTTTAACTTATACAAGAAGAAAACATAATCTGAATCTTCAACCTCTATGTTCATCAACAAAAATAATACAAATCCAAACCCAACCATTGATTCAACAAATTCAAAAAAATATATATATATTCACCTATCGACCCACATAACCATCGCACTTGACCTTCACCTATCGACCTTAAGAACAAGCAATGAGAAGTCGACAATGTCTCCGGACGTCAATTTCGAGAACCCGTTAAAAAAGAATTTGATTACAAGAAATAATACGAGGCGGAGGTGATAATAAGGTGGAGGGTGGTGGGGATGTGGGTGGGGAGGAAAGAGAAGTGGAGAGGTGGCGGGAAAAGGGAGGATGGCGGTGTGGTGGAGGGTGGAAGTGGGAGGTGGGTATGGGATTGAAGAGGGGAATGTTAGTATGAGCGGAATATTAAGGGGCGTTTGGTTCGGCAGAAAAAAAATGAAGGAATGGAATGGTCAATTGGAAAAGGAATTGGAAAGGAATATAAAGTGGTCAAACCTCATGTTTGGTTGCCATGGAATGAAATAGAATTCCTTCAACAATCATGTTTGGTTTGAAAATACAAATTATATGAATGGAATGGAAACATATAAAATGTCCAATTTACCCTTCTTTCAAAAAATTAATGAGTTAAAAAAAAATTGTAATGATTAAAAAAAAAATTTTTTTTTTTTTTGGGGGTGGTGGGGGTGGGGTAGGGGAGTTATAAAAACTGTTAAAAAAAAAATTGACAGGGGGAGGTTTTTTTTTTTGTGTTTGAGGGGGGTATTTTGGTCTTAAAAATTTGTTCAAAACTTTTCCAATGGAATGGAATTTTTTCCTTAATGGATTTTCATTCCTTTGGGAATGGGAAAATTTTGGTAAAAATGAACCAAACGTGGGAATGGAAAAAGTCAAAGGAAATTCTTCATTCCATTCCCCCCCTTTTCCTTCACTTTCCATCCAACCAAACACTACCTTAGGGTTTTTTTTTTCCTTTTTCATGAACTAACGAGGAGTGTAACAGAAGTTAATCATGTGAGTTGACTCGACTAACTTTTGTTACTTTTTCCTCACTGGAATTTTAATGAGATATTGAACGTAGTGATGATCATTTTAAAAATTGAGATAGTATAATGCTGACAATTTAAATAAAAAAAATTAGCGAGGACATTTGAAATTGTCCAATAATTTAGTGACCAAAATATAAATTTAGCCAGTATCAAATAAGACTGACATTGCCCGGGCAGCCATGTTGAATTTAGGGGTGTAAGCCAATTTTTTGACCGGGTCTTAATTCGAACATAAACATATGATGTGAATTAGATCAAAAAATTTCCCCATTCCAAACTGAATATTTTTTTTATTTTATACATAAACCACTTGTTTAAGTTTGCCGTCTACTCCCTCCGTCCCAGCTCACTTGAGACTTTTTGACCAAAACTGGTCAACTTAAGGTCGGTTTGACCAACACTTTATAGAAATATTTATGATCCGAACAACTTTTTAAAAATTGTTATCGAGAGGATTTTTAATGGTGGTCATTTTACATTTTTTTTAATTTTTGTTCGGAACATAAATATTTCTATAAAGTGTTGGTCAAACCGACCTTAAGTTGACCAGTTTTGGTCAAAAAGTCTCAAGTGAGCTGGGACGGAGGGAGTATATTTTTTAAGGAGAAACATTTTGTAATTATAATTATAATTATTTAGGATATATAGAAGAAAGTGAGAGAACAATTATAGATAGAGAGGTGATATATTAAGGGTTGGTCTCCTGGAAAACGCGTTTTTTCTAATGGTTAGAAAAACGTTTTTTTTTTTAAAAACCTTCTGGCTATCACTTTCAAAGGTTCTCGCTATCAATCTCATATCCAAAAGACTTTATATTGATATCCAGAAGGCTTTATACTGATATCCCGGACCCTTCTGGCTATCACTTTCAAAGGTTCTGGCTATCAATCTCATATTCAGAAGGCTTTATTTTGATATCCAGAACCTTTTTGGCTATAACTTTTAAAGGTTCTGGCTATCACTTTCAAAGGTTCTAGCTATCAATCTCATATCCAGAAGGCTTTATATTAATATCCAAGACCCATCTGGCTATCACTTTCAAAGGTTTTGGCTATCAATCTCATATCCAGAAGCCTTTATATTGATATCCAGAACCGTTGAGAAGTTCTGATTATTTACAAAGTTGACCCTTCTGGCTATCACTTTCAAAGGTTCTGGCTATCAATATCATATCCAGAAGGTTTTATAATTATATCCAGAACCGTTGAGAAGTTCTGATTATTTACAAAAATGCCACCGCATTTTTTTTAAAACACGTTTTTCCTAAGCGTTTGAAAAAACGCATTTTCCCAAGATTTTGCGATATATTAATTAGAACAAAATTTACATTAGTTAAATGTTTGGCGTATAAAGTTGACAACAGACTACAAAAGCTTGTTTTACATTTTTTTTTTGAAAGTTTGTATCATATCATTTAAGGCAATTGACATCGTGTTACAGGCTCTTATGAAGTCTATTACAGATCTATTGCCTTATCTATTACAAATTCCTATATTGAAATCTATTACAGTGATACTTGCCTCTCAAGAAATCTCTCATAGACGTCCCCGCGCCATCTGGTAGTCTGCTTGTCATAGACGTCCTGCGCCATCTGGTAGCCTCCTTGCCATAGACGTCCCCGCGCCATCTGAACGATCACCCGTTGGCACAAACTCCCCTACATAAGGGGTACCCTCTATGGGGCTTGAAGGATAAGGAGGAAGGATAAATGTTCTCCACATGCTCCCTACGGGAGTCGAACCTGAGACCTCTTGCTAAGAGAGGACTCTATCCTTCCTCAGGATACTAAGAGTGTTGTTATTCACGCATGTCAACGTTAAGTTCTACTCCCTCCGCCCCAAAATGATCTTCCCATTTGCCATTTCTCACTGTTTCAAAAAGTTCTTTCCATTTCTACAATTTGAGCTTAAAAGTGCATAAACAAAACATGTCTAGTGAAGCAAGTGTTCATATTCTTAAAAAGTTTGAATACTCAATTGAGAAGATCATTTTGGGATGGAGGGAGTACTTTTTTTTTTTAATTTTATTTTGAATTTTATTTTTGAACGGTTAAAGTACTGACATTTTGAAATCGTATTTACACCTATTTAAGTAAAAATATGGATATACTCATTCTTATTGAACTAAGAGGAGGTCTCCTGTGCAACCGCCGCACTGTGCGACGGCGCCAGGCGAGCCTCCTTCTTTTTTTTTTGCCACACAAAACTTTTTTTTCTCCCAACAAACGTAACACTTATTATAACGAAATGTAACACTTTTTTCTTTCAAATGTAAAACTTTTTTAAAAAAAAAATGTACCACAATTTTGCTGCAATAGATTAAAGATAACATAAAGATTGACAACTAAATTATTGTCACACTTTTTATAAAGGAATGTAACACTCTTTTTTTCAAATGTAACACTTTTTTTTTCAAAATTAACATAAGATTGACAAACTAAACTAATGTTACATTTTATAAAAAATGAATGTAACATTTTTTTTCTCAATTGTAACAGTTTATATTCTTAAATGTAACAATATATCTGAAATGTAACAATTTTTTATTGGGAAAGTAACAATTGAAATGCAACTCAATTATATATAAAAGAATTTTTACTCTTTTTTTAAAGAAGAAAAGTAACATTTACCAAATGAAAATGTTACATTCATCTATATAAAAAATTATAATTATATATTCACTTTGTTACACTTCAAATATTATTTTTTTCTAACCACAAAAACTATCAAACAGTTTAATTTTTTTTAAAAAATTGCTGTTACATTTGACTGTGAAAAGTGTTACTTTTTGAAGATGAAACTGTTACTTTTATCAGAACAGAGTGTTACATCTTTGCTAATGAGCAGCTCAAACTTTTTGTGTGTAAAAAAATATATTAAAAAAAAACATATCATGACCTATGTAGTTTTATTCGTCTCGTCGAGACGAACACAACGGTATTTTAAAAAAAAAAATCTGAGTTATAAATCTCAAGATATAACATTTTAAATCCAGGGAAGACACGTGTCGCGATCTGGGAAGTAGGAGCGCCGGATAAATAATAGTACTCTTTTGAGTGAGGTTTGATTGGTTGACCAATTAAGCTTTTAGTTTGAAAATCTTTAAGAGATTAAAAGTTAAACTTGTTTGGTAATGAAAAATTTACCATTTAAATAACTAATACTATTTTTTTAAAAATAAATATTAAATTTAAGTTATAAAAGGATGTCTTAATAAGGTAAGTGCGGGAAAGAAAAAGAAAGAATTTTAGTTCAATATCAAACCATCCTGGCATCCATCAATATATTTTACTTACTTATTGATTGCTAGTTTTTTTTTTTTTTTTTTGTTAAAATATTATTAGTTTCTCATACAAATTATATTTGAGTAAACTGTTATTAAAATTTCATTATTCTCATATTAAAATTATTGACAATATTTTAAACAGTGTATCACAATTAAGTTTTCTTCAATTTATTTTGTCAAAATTCAATCAAGTTGACTAATATAGTCATGAAGAGATTTATTATAAGGCAAAAGAGTAACATTAAGAAATATTCAAATATGGTTATGTATGTCGTAGCTAAATAATTAAAATATTATGACACATAATATTTTTTATGAATAATAATATATTTTCTTTTAAGAATTAAGACTTTGTTTCAGAATAATTTAATAAAAATTAAGTGAGAAGAAATGAGACTATTTCTCTTCATGAACTACAACAAATAAACTATGGTACAAACTCATTACAAGTCGTGAATGTGAAGATTAATTGATTTTAGTTATATATAAATAAAGTATTTTAGTTAAATATTGTCCTAGCAAGTGAGAAAAATTATAAAAATGTCATCTAATTATAATAATGGTGATGCAAATGTCAATAGTAACTTTATTTTATCATACACTTACTGAAGTTATTCAAATAATATTTTAAACGTTGATTTGAAATGTTGACTAAATTTAGATATACTCCCTCCGTCCCGTCCCGTCCCAGAATGATCTTCTCATTTGCCATTTTTCATTGTCCCAAAAAGTTCTTCCCATTTCTATCAATTTAGGCTTAAATGTGGATGAACACATGGCTAATGAAGCAAATGTTCATATCCTTAAAAAGTTTGAATAGTCAAATGTGAAGATCATTTTAGGACGGAGGGAGCATGTGATTTGTCATCATCAAATAAACTCAAGTATTAAACTTCACCCACTTAACCCACTTAATGGTTTCAGACTTTTTAGTTTTATATTTTCAAAGCTTAATTTTCAAGTTTACCAAACGGAGCTAAGAAAGTAGGCCACACATCTCAAATCATCACAGGTCGGATCCTGGTCAGAAGCCCATTCGACCAATTTAGTCGGCTTCGTTTGGATTTTGGAGATGTTCAATGTAGTTGAAGTTGTAGGATTTGTGGGCTATCGAGTTGTACGTTTGAAATTTTATGATTTTAATTGTTTTTTGTTGTCAAGTCGGAGAGCAGTCACTTCTTCAATCTTTGTAATCCCTTTATAATAAAAAGTTTGTAACACGGGTCTATTAAGGAGTAAATAGTAATAAATGGAAGTGTAGGGACTTAGATGTAAAATTCAGTTAGTTTGTTAGAATTGTTGTTAGTTTGTTACATAGTTTGTTAGAGTAAGTGGGTGAGTTAGTATATAACTCTATCCCAATGTACTGTTCAGATAACAATTCAATAATATCAAAAACAATCTCTCTCTTCACTAATATCTCTCCCGTGTCTCTCTCTCCCTCACAGATTCCGGCCACCACCACAGGTGGTGGTCCGGCCATTTCTCCACCACAATAACCTCTCCACATCTACAATATCAATTCTATCATGGTATCAGAGCCACCGGTTTGGTGGCCTGATTACCGATTTCGCTTCCGCAAATAACCTAGGGTTTTGAAAATTCAGAATCGAAAAATCACAAATTCCTCAAATCTCTTCGGCGAAATGCCGATCTATCTTCTTCTCAACAATTATCCTCATCTCAATACCTCCACAAATATCAATTTCTGTTTCAAAAATACCTAGGTTTTGATGATTTCAAAACCGAAAATATTCCAGTTCGAAATTCCGGCGAGTTGCTGGTGATTCCTACCTGTTCTCCGTTCACAAACCTCCATTGCTGATGAATCACCTCACAAATCCTTCGTACAATAACAGATCTGGAAGTTATCTCCAGTCTCATCGGTGAATTTACAACTTACATCGCCGGTTCTTCTCCTGAAAGCGACGGCATCTTCTCCGATTGCATCTCCAGTTGCAGCGGCGACAAATTGTTTCGATCGTCTTCATCTCCGTCGATGATCGTTCTTCATCAGATTTGTTTCGATCGTCCCAGTCCGTCGACGCCGGATCTATCATGTTTTCCAGTAAAGAAGCGGTGATCGATTACGGCTAGTCTCGGATTGAAGATCTATATGAGGTTATCATATTTCCAGTTTTCATTTGGATCTGAATAATTTTTGGTTAAGATCTTCAAATATGTCAGAATTGATGTTCCTTTACCCTTTTTTTCCAGTTGAAGTTTGAAAATAAAGCCTAAATTTAGGCTTTGATTGTTCATCTTGCCGGTTGAGGTTTGATACTCTCACCGAGTTAGGGTTTTGATTTGCTGAGTTGACTCAGTTTTGCACAAATAATCACCGAGTTAGTGAGTCACAAATATGGATAGCAACTTTTTCTCCTTGTTTACCAAATTTTCAGAATAATTTGATCCTTTGATTGAGGTTTCCAGTTGTGAAAGGATCATATATTGATTGAGAACACTTGTGACATAAGTTTGGGGTTCTCACATGGCTTTTGGAAGGATATTTTGCTTCCAACAATTACAAGATATGGTGATATATAGATTGTTCTCTTTGTTTACCAGATTTACAGATTTTTGTTGTCCTCTTATGACTGATATTCTGATTGTAAGAGGATGAAATGGATTGATTGGGAATACTTGTGACTTTGAGTCTCGGATTCTCATTGATTTTGGAAGGTAAATTGCCTCCAACAACTATGACAAATTGTGTGGGAGTTCATCAAATGTGGTGTTTCTCCTTCAAATTGCCTACAATGGAGAAAGCTTTTTGGGGATGGGCTCCTGTTTGGGCTTCTCAACAACAACTGCTGCAGATTTGTGCTTCAACAATTCATGGCATGGACTGTAATGTAACAAATGAAAGTGTATCGACTTCAATGTAAAAGTCAGTTTCTGTTAGTTTTCTTGTTAGATTTCTGACTGTATACTTCAAATCGGACACTTCACGAATGTTGGCGTGTACGATTTGAGGGGGGATATTAAGGAGTAAATAGTAATAAATGGAAGTGTAGGGACTTAGATGTAAAAGTCAGTTAGTTTGTTAGAATTGTTGTTAGTTTGTTACGTAGTTTGTTAGAGTAAGTGGGTGAGTTAGTATATAACTCTATCCCAATGTACTGTTCATATAACAATTCAATAATATCAAAAAGTCTCTCTCTTCACTAATATCTCTCCCGTCTCTCTCTCTCTCCCTCACAGATTCCGGCCACCACCACAGGTGGTGGTCCGGCGACATCTCCACCACAATAACCTCTCCACATCTACAATATTAATTCTATCAAGGCCGGTTCCGGTTCATCCCCTTAACCTAAACGACGACGCACAACCTACTCCTAAATGACGTCGCAGCTCATAACTAACGACTAATAAACTGATAAAATAACAAAAATCAAATGACACCCTACGACTGAATTAGAGGGACTAACGGGCACAACTTCATTTTCCGACAATTACCCCGAAACATAACAAGAGAGAGAGAGAGAGGAATCAGCTGAACCAATGTAAAAGTTCTCAGACAAAGAGACATTCTTTGGTACACTTTTCTGTAGTCCTAATAGTAATCTGTATCAAAATTAATATGAACTTCAATAACTCTTCACAGAATGAGCTATTTCAAACTGCAGAAACACAGTCGCGTAATTTCAGAAAACAAAGGTCATAGAATTGAGGTATTAAAGTCACTACGCGCTCATAATTCATAAATATATAGAAAGGTCAAAATAAGAAAAACTAAAAGATCTCCATTTTTTTCGAGGTAACAATACCAATTTCAAAGGGTAATAACACAGCATGCTAACAATCCCAGATTATAGAAACAAGATACAGGGCAAACAAGCAGATAACTAAGAGCAGCACTACAAACAAACACAAACACGAAAGTACCCAACAAAGGCCAAAACGATGAAATTGATCCTGACAATAAATAGAAAAATCTCATCAAACTTATCTGCCCGGTGAGTCTTTAATTTGTTTCGCCTTTTTACTGTTTGCACGTATTAGCTTGGGGGTTAAAGGTCCTCACTTGGCCATCATGACCTTGACAAATTCCTCGTAGTTGATCTGACCATCACCGTCCACATCAGCCTCGCGAATCATCTCATCAACTTCCTCATCAGTCAGCTTCTCACCAAGATTTGTCATGACATGGCGAAGCTCAGCTGCAGAAATGAAACCGTTTTGGTCCTTGTCAAAAACCCGGAAAGCTTCCTTGAGCTCCTCTTCAGAATCAGTGTCTTTCATCTTCCGTGCCATCAAGTTGAGAAACTCTGGAAAATCAATTGTCCCATTCCCATCAGCATCAACCTCATTGATCATGTCCTGAAGCTCAGCCTCCGTTGGATTTTGTCCAAGAGAACGCATCACCGTCCCAAGTTCCTTTGTAGTGATGCAACCTGCAGCATTATAAAATAAGAAATTACGATAAGAACCCGCATCAATTCAACAACTAATTAGCGTAATCACACACATGCATCATCAAAGAGTACAAAAAGAGAACAATCATGAAATCATCCACTTGTTTACTCAAGAAAGTGGCAAGAACTCTAAATAAGGCACAGAATCCTTGAAATAACAGATTCACAATTGCCCATGTGCAGTGATAGATCCAGGTATGATAAACAATGGGTGCACAAATGACACTACCAAAAAGATAATGTCAATTGTGGGACACAAACCCACGACATCAAGTTTAAGAACCCACAGTTACCCACTAAGCTAGGCTAGCTACTTAATTAATGGGTGCACTTTATGTATACATGTCTAAGGATGTGAGTGTATATTTAAAAAGATAAATTGTTTTACCATTACATGTGAGACATCATATAGGATGAATCCACCGTCGATGTGGATTAAACAACATATAATCAGAAAATGGCTAATTCAATACATTATCCACTGAGAGTGCAGCTCCTTGCGTATAAGTGCACCCAATATCTTTTCACATTTAATAGAAACAAATAATTTTAACTACATTGAAACAAAGTGCACCCATTATTCACATAGCTAGTGTAGTTTACTTGGTTAAGTGCAAGGTTTTTCACTTTACACTCATGTTTCGAGTCTCAAGGTGTTTTATTTTCATAAGTACATGTTGAAGCTTTGTAGTGCAAATTGTGCATACACTTAGAAAAACTCTTGGACCCGCAACTAGACAATGCTATTTAGTTAAAAATGATATTAAGTACATTGTACACAATTCATCAAGAGTAATGTTCCACAAAATATACTTTGTACAAGAGATGAGCAAAATGTGTTTTGTTGTGTGCAGTACAATGCCTTGATGCACAAAGTGTTGTAGAGGCAGAGAGCATATTTGTAAAGTATTTTACATAATTATTTGTTTACGCATTAGTTTCCATCCAATATTCGACACAAAACAAATGAGATAATTAAAATAGCGTACATCCAATGATAACACAGATAGATGTCGGATTGGGATTGGAGCCAAAACCGAGTTTGGAGGAATCATTCACGTGAAAGAAAGAGTAAACAACATCAGGGGTGATGTGGCCGCATAGTCATCTGGGACGAATGAGGGCGCATGGTGCGGCTGCATATGTGCGGGATCATAGGGCAAGATCAGAACTCAAGGCTGGGCTTTTCTTAGACGCGTGGAGTTACGATTGCCTTCTAGGGTTTGGTTATTTAGTGCTTTCCAATATAAACCAAGTGACGGCCAAGGAGCATTGTTAGCCAGGAAAAAGAGGCCGGTAGAATCTGTGAGATCCACAAGAGGGTCAAAAACAATGCAGGCCTTTGGAGTGCCCTTGGGGGACATTAGGGTAGGTCAGATGCGTACGTAGGGGCTATGTATATGTGTATTCATAGAGAGGCAATGATCTAGAGAAAGAGATTGTGCAGTATTGTTACACTACAGATTAATGAAATTAGTGAATATCTTGGCTTGGTAGTGCCCTCAAATGTATTACGTACAACAAATTGTGTGTTCCTTTATTGTTACTCCCTCTGTCCCTAAATGAAAGTCTATTCTCAAGAAATTTTTGTCCCAAAATGAATGTCTTCTTTTTAAAAAAAAAAAAAACTCTCCCTATGCTTTCTTACCAAAACTTTTTCACTAGTCTCTTATACTCACTCTGTCCCATTTGAAGCTTCACCTTTTACCCAAATGGGTGTCCCGTTAAAAGCTTCATTCTTTCCTAAAATGGTAAAAAATGTAGGTCCCACTTGTCATACACACTCACTTCTTCCTCTCGCACACTTAATTATGGGGCCCACTAGTCATACCCACTAACTTTTCCCTCTCACATATTTAAATTGTAGGCCCCACTTGTCATACCCACTAACTTTTTCCCTCTCACAACCCTTCTTACACTCACCACTTTCTATTTGTGTGCCATCACCAAAATAGTGAAGCTTCAAATGGGACGGAGGGAGTATATATGCAAAAACTAAATGTTGAAAAGACGATTACAAGAATACATATGAATCTTTGCCACCAAATTGTATAAAAAGTAGAGATTTTCAGAATCTCTCTTAAAACGCAATTTGGACATTCATTTACAGAGAGGAGTATTTCTTTTACATGGATTCTTGCATGTTTGTTGTTTTCATCATCTGCTCCTAATATGGGAGGTACTGCTACCGGACCCATATCCCTAACAATGGAGTCGATCCAGAATGAGAACACACGCAACAAAGAACCCTAAAAGAATCCATTGAAGGAACAAACATAAGACAACAAAAACGATTGCAGAATATCTTCTTCACACTAACATCATGAATCAACCATATGGTTCATACAAAGTAATTATGGATATAGTCAATCATTCAGCATCCAAATATGTCCTCATACAAAAATTATAACAGGCTGGAGACACCATCAAAACTAAATCAAATCCAACGAAAACAAATGATATTGAACCACAAAATAACAACGATCGTCCTAGGTAAAATAAAATATCATAGATCTGAACATGAAAAATAAATTACGATTGAGAAAAATGGATTAAAAAAGGGGAACTGACCGTCTCCATCTTTGTCGAATAGGCTGAAAGCTTCCTTGAATTCGGAGATCTGATCATCGGTGAGCTGATCGGCCATTGTAGAGGTAAAGAGATTGATAGGGTGAGGAATCGAACGATTTTTGTTTTTGTTATGATAAAAGGGAAATGGGGGGGGGGGAGAATTGTCAAATACCAACTGGATGTGGATTTAATTTATATAAGTAAATAATAATGTGTCCTCAACGCGTCTCAGACGTGTCTCGTTTTCTTTTTCTCTGTTTTTTCTTTTTTTCCATTTTATCTTTTCCAACTTTTTAATCTTAAAGTAAATAGTAATGTCCCTCTGTCGCATAGGAAGCTGGCCCGGCTCAATGGCTTTGAGCCTTCAAAAATCTAGCGCCCTAACATATGTGTAAATATAAAGTCACAAAGAAATTCAAAAAATTTGGTTCACTTCACAAAATAATGTGTGATATTGTCTTGATTTTTGGGGTCAAGAAGATGATCTTCAATTTGATGTCTCTTAAACCTGAAATCACAACACAACCAAGAACATTGTTAGGACCAGAGTCAGGTTTAAATCTGGCTTAGGCCATCGGGTGTGAGAATAAGATCTTTGAGGAAAACCTAAGAACAAGGCTTGGAATGCCTTTGATGTGTGATTCAGGATAGAGCACGTACCTTGCCCATGAGGGCGAATGGGGGTGTTTATAGGATTATGAGTAGAAGAAGAGAGAGAACGATATCTCAGTATTAACTACCTCTGTCCTTGTAAATACACGTGTCACGATCTGGTTGGCTTGTCAGGAAAGGACAGTGAAAAGTAAGGTATGGTTGGTAGGATATGTCACCATAAGTCAGAGTTATGGTTCAGCAAGCATAGCGTATGGATGTCGTCTCTGTAACACGTTAACGGTTATTTGAACTCATCTGCCAGCTGGACTGTACTTTGTCAGCTGCAGGCTAGGTATCTCGGGCTGGTGCCGACTAAGGCGTCCCTCGAGCTAAGCGGGTTCGGTTCTCTTTTATAAACACGATATGACCTCAACCGGTCTGGCCGGTCCATGCAATCTTAGACCCGGTTCGTTAGGCTCGGGCATATCAATGGTTAAGATTTTATTGGTGTTTTTAATTATAGTGTAGCAGATCCATAATCAATTCAACCAATATAATATCGACACCTCATTTTGTAGACTTCTTTTGTGCCCCTAGCATTGCCGCTAAGATATTTTAGTTTGTTAATACTATACCCTCTCCGCCTCATTTCAAACTTCAAAAAATAGTTGAATATAAAAATTAAAAAAAAACGTGATGTGTTGTGAGTGTAGATGGCTTGGTAGGAGAGAGAGAGTGTGGTAGAGAATAGTTAGTGGATAATTGTTGTGAGTATGACATATAGGGTCTACAAATAATAAAGTAAAAAAAAAAAAAAAACTTTTTTATTTAGGTTTAGAAGTTTAAAATGAGATGAAGTGAGTATATAACACTTCTGCATTTGAGAAATTGAGACTATTGCATTCTTTTCTTCTTCTTGGTTTAGTTAGCATTAAGTTTGAGTTTTTTTTTTTTTTTTTTTTTTTTTTTGCAATTTCATTTAATTTCTTTATACTAATAAAGTTTCTTTTAATACTTTGCAATAATCACTAAAAAAATTATTAAATTATTTTTATTTTTATTTTTATTTCAATTCTCAAAATTCATTTCAGTCCAATTATCATTCCCAACTGTTCAAGTCTAAAGTTCAATCACTTTATTGCAAGAGATTTTTACCAATAAGTCCCTCATAGAAGGTGGAATTTGCCAATAAAAACAAACATTTTTGTATTCTACCTTAGGGTCCTAGGTTGAAATCGATTTTACCAATAAATCACTCACACTTTTTAAATGTCAAAACTACCCTCGCCTATGTATAATTTTGCATCTTTTCTCCACCAAATCGTAACCCTAGACCGCTCTCTCTCTCTCTCTATCTCTCGATTGATCGATCTCTCTGCGCCCTCGCTAACGCTTCCTCTTCTCCGGCGATTCTCTCCTCATCCTCCGTCTCATGCCATATCTCCGACAACAAGATAGCTAGGGTTTGCAGCATCTCCCCGTCCGACCCACCTCAAGCCTACACGTTGGAAATAGTCCAGACGCAAAAATCTAAGGATATCGACATGGAATCATAGTAAAAAATCAGGGAAGTTTCAAGTAAAATCGGAATATCAAGTAGAATCGCGAAAGCGAAACCGATTTCTGCACAAATTGCTTGGAAAATAGATGATGGATGTGTTTTTACCCATCCAAATTATATAATTCTATGACTTATTAGATACTCAACCTTGGGTGTTTTGATGGTTTTTGGAGTGTTTATGAGTATAGGGAAGGAGCGAAAGAATGTATGGATTCATGTACGTTAAAGCGCGAAAAGGAAGGATAAAGAACGGACCATAACATAAATATAAAGAGATGTTACCTCTGAGTAATCAATTCCATTTGATATTACTCGAGAAGAGCTTTCCAACGATAGTTTACATGTCCAAAAATCGGAGTTCGTATGAAGAAGTTATGGCCTCCGGAAGTTTGCGCGAAAAAAGTTCAACATCAAATCATAGCGAGCGACCGAGCGCCCGCCTGGTCCGTAGCGAGCGCCCACTCGCGTCTTGGGCAGAAAAAATAGTAGGTGAGGGCTAAGTATGCGCCCGCTTGGTGCCTACCAAGCGCCCACGTGTCCAGGGACCTTAGGGGAATTTTCTAGGGACCTTAGGGGAATTTTCCAGGGACGCTTGGGAATTTCCAAAATATGTTGGGATTTTCTGTAATTTCCGATATCTAGGGACTTTTCTGGAATTTTCGGAGGACCTTTGGGGAATTTTTGGAGGGCTTTTCTGGAAACACAAAAATCCCAGTGGCTTGTGGGGAAATTCCGGCCAGCAACTTTATTTATCCTTTTTCAACAAGGAATCTTAGGATTTTTCCTAGTTTTACACCTCCTTAGCCCTAGTATAAATATAACACTCCATACACGTTATTTGGGGGACATACTTTATTCAAGATTCAAGGATTGTAATCAAGGATTCATCAATTAATCCAGGTTTTGATGTTCTTTAATTTATTCTTTGTTCTTGATTTTATGAGTAGCTAATTTCTTAGATTCATGGATTGGTAGTAACAAATACTAGATCTCTATGCTATATATTTAATTCTTCAATTCGATTTAATTCTTATTCATTAAAATATTCTTCATGATAAATTTTTAGTTTCAATTATATGTTAAGATATAAATTGGCTTTAGGGTTATTGGGTATATATTGCTACACTAACGGGGGTGATTATACGTTGACCATTGTTTTGATGATTAAATTCAATTGAGGACCTAGCGGAAGTCAAAAGGATTTAGGTTCATGTGTTCTTGAGTGCTTCATGAATTTCTTGCGTGTTGTATAGACCTAGCGGAAAATATTAACATAAAGGAAATAATAGAATTGCAATCCGGCGACCGAAACATCACAATTCTTATTAAAGTGAACGAACCCAAGAAAGAATTTGATCTTATTATTTTGAAGCATATCTTAGAGTGAAAGTATTTGTGAACTCAATTCGTGAATTTATACGTTAATCTTGCTTTTATTTATTTTCTTAATTTAATTTTAATTATAGTTTAGTAGTTATAAATAATCAAATAAAAAACCCCTTTATTTACATTTCTGTTTTAATTTCATTCTTGTTAATCCTTCAAGTCTCTGTGGATTCGACCCTTGCTTGTGCATACTACTACAGCGGTACCTAGTACACTTGCTAGGTATTTTAATTAGAGAGAGATTTTCTTCATCAAGTTTTTGGCGCCGTTGCCGGGGACTTGATTAGGTTAACAAGTTTGTATAGTTAGTGTAAATAATTTTTTTTTATTATTTTCGTTTTAGTGTAAATAGTAAAAAAAAAATAATAGAAATTTTGTGAGATCTACTCTAAAGGGATGTATGGAATAAACACCAATGTTGAATTAGGGAGACAAACGACAAATAGACATCTTATCTAAGAATTTAGACATATGATTGCAAAGTTAAATTTGGTACAAGAAAGATATGCTAATTGTGGTGTTTATTCTCATGCTACTAATTATTGTCCATCTAGGACCTATTTTCCTGAGTATGTTCCACAGGTTCAAGAAAGGAGTTTCGCCCAACCATGACAACAACAGTATAACTATTTTCCTAACTCTTTTAATTAAGGATGGCGAAATCATTCAGACATGGTTTGGAGCAATGATGATATATTTTATAATCTCACTTGTGAGCCAAACTATGTGCACCATCACCACAGTCGGACGAGAAACCTTCAACCCTTATTTGGTATTTAAATGATGAAGGGGAAGAGTGTGTCTATGACCCGATTTTTGAGCCATATTTTAAACCACCACAACAATATGAAAAGCAACCCGTGGAGGACGCAAAAGAGAATTTTGTTTATGAAATCTCTAATGTTTCCTCTCCGGATGAGTCACATGAAGAGAAACCTTTTGAGGATGCAAAGGAGAATTTTGTCTATGAAATCTCCAATATTGTCTTTAATGGAGGGTCACTTGAAGAGAAATCTTTTGAGGATGCAAATGAGAATTTTGTCTATGAAATCTCCAATGTTGGCTCTGAAGATGGATCACATTTTGATAATTCAAGTGGGTGTATAGGGTGTGTGGAAAAGGAGGAGAAGGTGGAGAAAACATGGCTGAGTTAGCCATTGAGGAGCTTGAGTTTGCCTTATATGATGGTGAGAAGTGGGATAGTATGGAAGTTCCCAACGAGGATGAGGACCTTCATTCTAAAGAGAACTTGATCATCCTTCTGGTACCCCCTCCTTCTTGTGATGGTGGAAAAAGTGGTGAGAGGCCACAAGTGGAAGAGCCCAAGACACGAAGATGCCAAAAATTCCCTTTGGTGCTAAACGACAAAAGAAAAGGGGGATTATACATGTGGCTCGATCTGAGATAAAGACCCGCGAGAATGCAAAGTGGGCCAAAGGAAGAAAGGTGAATTCCAAACCGAGCAACGGTCGGGCTAACAACCTTAACCAAATGCGCTTGTTGGGAGGCAACCCAACTAGGTATGTTTTATTTATTGTCATTTAATTGTTTTGTTGTGTCATGCCATCCTTTGAACCTAAAGCATGCTTTAGTTCCTTATGCTATAAGACATAGCGTGTTTTGAGTTTGGGGGTAGTGTAAGAATGCCCGCGGGAAAACGGAGAAAAGTTCCCTCGAGAATCAAACACGAAACCTTTTAATGTTCAACGGAGTCGCCACGTTAGTTTAACTTTAAACCCAAACTTAACGACAAATGGTTAGAGCAAAGGATTCGGAGGTCAGGTTACACTTTGGGAAGAACTTAACCGGTAGTTCACCCAAAGTGCCTCGAAAAACCGAGTCTCCCTAAGTTTGTTAACAAAATTGTGCAAGTGTGTGTGTGTGTGTTCTTGAAAATGGGAGAAACTGACTTTTAACAGAATCAGTTATAAACTTAACAAAAAAAGGGTTGTTTTGTAAACAGTTTAACAGAAAAGGGGAAAGACTGAAAAATCACCCCTCTGACCAAACTAGCCGTACGGCTAGGAAGGTTATCCCTGGAGTTTTTATAGAATGTCAAGAAATCATTCCAGTTTCAGGCAGAAACAGAGCATTCTGCTGAAACTGAACTGTTTTACATCTTTCCAGTTTATTTGCTCATACAAAGCTTGAATTAAATCATCCCTATGCTCTTAATCACTAATTAAACACCAAAACACAAGGTTTTGGGTGTGATCAAGGCAATAATTGGGGGGAAATTAAGAAAGGTGATAAACATGGCCTTTGAGCGAAAATCATCATTTGGATGGTTAAAGATTGAGACTTTAACATCCAAATGGATGATTCATCCAAGGGAATACCTTGGGGAAGCAAGAAATCAACCTTTGGATGGATAAAGAATGAATCTTTACCATCCAAAGGGACATTATTGTGGTTTGATCAAGTTTATATGGTAAAGATTTAAACTTTTCCATCAAAACTTGATCATCATCACAAATTAATCAACATTAATGTAAAGACATGAAAGTAAGGTGCATAAATGTAAAGACTTGAAAGTAAATTGCATTAAAGTAAAGACTTGTAAGTAAATGACATTAAAGTAGAGACTTGTAAGTAAATGACATTAAATGATAACAAGCCTTGATCATCTTGGTTTGTAACCCACATTCATGCATAAAACATGAAGGGCACCAAAGATCACTCAAAGGCTTGGAGCCAATATATAATTACAAGGAAATGTAAAGACATTATGTAAATAAAGAAGATAAAATAGAATGAGATGAAGAGAAGATGGGGGAAGGAGGCCACACCAATATTTAGTTCTAAGCCTATCTTTCTCTCTCTCTTTTACTCAAATGTGTTTGTGATTATGACCAGCTCTCAATTCTACAGAGCTTCAGCTCACTAAACAGTTTCCCCCCTGATATGATCAGCAAGGGCCTTAATTTATAGAGACCGAGGGTGCCCAAACCATCCGTACGGATTGTCCCCTCCCGCGTCCAAACCCTCCGTACGGCTCAGCCTGGCGAGCTTCTGGATTTTTCCAATTTTAATTCCAGAATAGTCCTAGAATTTTAGGTTTATCTTAGTGAGGTCCCAGCCTATCAGTTTATCCCTGAATGGTGCTAAGAGTTCCTCTAAGTTTGGTTAATTTCAGATTGGGGTACTTACAGGTAGGTATCTCTCAGAGTTTGTGGGTTTATAGGGGAGTGTATATAGTTGTCACCCTCCAAAAAATAGAAAATTTTAATTATTTTGTTCTCTTTATATTTTAGGATGTTGGCCATGGTCGGTGATGATCCGAGGGTTTGTTTTTTGCCATTGTGGGTTCTATTGTTTAGCCTAGAGTTGGGACTTCATTAGCACTACTAAAGGCATGATTGCACCACCTCTCACTTACATTATTTTCATGATAATGTTACCAACTTAGGAATAATTTATGGGATCACTTGGTGTATGCCCGGGGACCCTAGAACATCGTTGCATGGTTGTCAATAACAAGTCAATAGGTTATTCAGTATTTATGGCATTTCTTTCTCAACCCTTTTGTTGGCCTTATTTTGTCTATCTAGTCACTAAATAAAATCATCGCCAGAACACCCTTTTGAGCCTAATAATTAATGAAAGAATGTCATATTAAAGACCTCCGTTCACCTGATTTTGATACCCGATTTCCTACCCTTTTGCACTAAGAATAGGTTAGACCCACCTTGCAAGGAAGTGGACTAGGGAATGATGGTAATTGATGGTTCGGAATTGGGAGAATGATTTGGGGAAACATTGGATGTGGCCAAAGTTTTAAAGGGAGTTATGTAATGAGAAAGAAGGGACAAACACAAAAATATTGTGATCATTGAGTAGTGTGCAAAGTGATTAAATAAGCACACATTTATCTGATGTTAAAAAAAGAGAGAGAGAGAGAGAGAGAGAAAAAGCTTGTTACCTTAATATATTAAAGTGATGATTGGAAAGAAAAGGGCCACAGAAATAGGGAATCATATCTCACCCCATGTAATTACATAAAAGTTCAAGTTTGGGGGTGAGACAGCGTGGGAATTGAGTGAGCGGAGAGTTTAACATATTGTGAGGATGTACACATTGTAGAAGACTTCTTAGTCCACTTTCTTAACTTTGTATGTCCTTATCTTCATTTGTAACCGTGAACCTAGCCTCGCACGTTTGTTGTGATTAAAACTTTATGCCATATTTTCCTTCAATATCGGTAACCGGGTTGACAAATGTGTATACATGATTATGAGTGTCCTTGCTTGGGTTAACCGGTATCATCATCATTGTTGGGTATGCTTATTTCATAACCCTCGTAATTTATGTTAGAATTGATTGATACAATCACCTAAGTATATTTTATGGACTTTAGGATCCTATATAAGAAGTTTTATAACTTTAATTTTTAGCTAAGTCCAATTTTATAGAATAGGCTTAGTGGTTAGGGCTTATACTTGGAATTGAGGTTTCATGCTGAAGACCAACTGTAATGCGCATGACATTTCATGATCAGTACATCATCTGCTCATTCTTCGTGCGCAGTAGGTCATGTGCTCATTTTCCATGCGCTATAGACCATTTTGTCATTGCTCAAGCGCAGAGCATCACTTGCTCATTCTCCATGCGCAGAGCATCATCTGCTCATTTTCATGCGCAGTAAACACTTTCTCATTCTCCATGCGCAGAGCATCACCTGCTTATTTTCCATGCGCAGAGCAACACCTGCTCATTCTCCACACGCATAGCATTACCTGCTCATTCTCCATGCGGAGAACATTATCTTCTCCCTTTGATGTGGAGAACAACACTTGCTTTGTTTCCATGAGCAGAACATATGCACATTCTCTATACGCATGACTTCTATGAGCAGAGCAGATTAACTTGGTCCTTATGCTTATCTTTCAAAAACCTCATATTCTTGAAGCTTGGAAAACGCTTTACTTAATTTCAAGTTTTGAAGAAGAACAAGGAGCAAGCATGAAGACCATGCACAGATCATCATCTGTGCATCCATCACTTGCGCATGTCTCCCATGCGCAGGTCCTTCAGACCTGGTCCTTAAAAACTTCAACAGCTCTCTTATCTTATTAGCTTGGAAAGCGTCAAAACAATATACGCTTTATGGATAGAGCCAAAGAGCTGAGGTGTGAACAAACGACAAATTATGAACACTCAGCACAAGCAGACAGAGGTGCCTAACGAATACATTTCAAAGTGAAGACAGCTGTCATACTTCTAGAAGAAGATTTGAAACTTGTTTTCTTGCTCTGTCTCCAATGGCTATAAAGGACACCTGCACACCAATAGGATTGTGCCAGCTCATCGTCCTTGCTAATGCTCCCCAACGGCTATAAAGGACACCTGCGCACCAATCATATTGTGCCAGCTCATTATCCTTGCTCAGAGCTCCAACGGCTAGTTTTTGAAGGTCAGCTATAAATAGCATGCTCATCCTCATTTCCAAGCTGCTTGAGTTTTTGCTTCCAAAGAGATACTTTGATGTTTTGAAGATTGCCTGCTCATTTCCAGAATTCTCAAGAACAACTTTCATATCTTCATACCTTACCAAGCCCAGATCCTAAAGCCTTGTAACACCAGATTATCTTGTGCTCTTCATCTCATAGATCTATACAGCCCAGATTTCTGACACACACACACCTCTTGAAGTTCCGATCTCATCGATCATACTTCTAGAGATACACCGGTTTAGTCTAGGATTTGTTCTTTAAAGCATAGATTTAGTTTTGAGTTTTGATTCTTGTAATATTGTAAAAGCTCCTCAAACTAATATAAATCTCATCGTTAGAAATCCAAGACTAACCATCTTGGTAGAGGACGTAGATCTTTCCGATCAAACCTCTCCAAATAGCTTGTCTCGTTATTCGTTTTTCATTTTACTTTCTTACTTTTCTGATATACTGCTTTGTTTGATCTTTGTAGATTGCCTTGCACTGTTTGAATTGTGTTTGTTTGCTTTCTGCCTTAGTACCATTTTACGCCTCTCTTTAAGCCAAATTTAGTGCGTGCTGCGCATCAGTGATTGCTTTAAGTTTCCGCTGTGCATTTCACACTCTTGTTGCGCGCTATAATTAGCCAAAATTAGAGCTGTGCGCATTTGCCATTAATTTGCAAAAGGGTTTGAAAAGAATTTTAAAACTCTATTCAACCCCCTCTAGCGATTTTCATACCCTTGTTGCCCCTCTGAGACCAACAAGTGGTATCAGAGCAAACACCATCATAAAACTTATTTTGTTTTTCAAGCATAACAGCTTAGGTGTCGATTCAAGATGGCTTCAAAATCTTTGGCAATGGGTTACTATTCACATGTTCCTGTGCTCAATGAAGATCACTTCGACATCTGGAAGCACTGCATGCTCACTCATTTTTCCTCAATCGATGAGATCCTCCACGACATAGTTCCTGAAGGAATCTACATCCCTATGAAGGCAAATCCTGATGCTGCTACCAACAAGGACAATCCTACCATCAAGAAGCCCGAGGAGGAATGGACTGATGAAGAAAAAAAGTGGGTTGCTATGATGGAAGAGTAAGGAACATCATCCTAAGCACCATGGACCTCTCTACGCACAATCAGATTGTGAGCTGTACAACTTCAAAAGAGCTATGGGATGCTATTGAAGGCTATGTAAATGGAGACAAAGTTAGCAAGGAAAACAAAATATTTATGGTACAAAGAAAATTTAACTGCTTCATGAAGATTGATGGTGAAACCCTGAGACAAACTTATGATCTTTACTGTGCAATTGTAAACTCTTGTATATCTTTGGGAAAGACATTCACCAATAAAGAAATTAATGCTCAATTTCTGGATGCGCTTGGTTCTAGATATGTGCACAAGGCAAGTCATCTGGAAGATTATGGATTTCTGGATACTTGGCCTCTGCGCAGTTTGTATTCTAATTTGAAAATGTTCGAGTTAAAACTTGAGCGAATTGATGAAACTAAAGGAAAAGAAAAAGCAATCTCAATGATTGCGCAAAAAGAACCTGCGATTGCTCAAACCTCAGACAAAATCTCTACTTCCTCTTTACTTGATATGGATGATGATGATTTCGCAATGTTTGTTAAGCGATTTCAAAAATTCAGAAAATTCTCAAAACCTGGATCCTCTAGCAAATCACCAGCAAAGTTCTCTCGAGGCAGAGACTCAAAGAAAGATGATGCCTTGGTTTGCTACAACTATAAAAAGCCTGGTCATTTTGCATCAAAATGCCCTACTCCAAAATTTGAGTACATGAAGAGAAGCAATGTGCAGAGATCGTCTAAGCAGCGCGGAATGGTTGCTGAAGAAGACTGCACAGAAAAGGAGCTCAAGACCTGGATAGAGACTGACACTGAAGACAGTGATGATGATGACTCTGAGGATGGACTGCTCTGCTTGATGGCCAATGCTGATGATGATAGTGATTCAGAGAATGACGTTCTAGACATGAACGCACCAAATGAGCCAAGGAAGATAACAAAGAAGAAAGGTCTCACTATTACCGAACTGGTAGAAATGGGACATCTGACTCCAAGAAGACAGAATGGAAAGTACTTATTTGCCAGAGCTGACCTATCGAAGAAAAATGTAGCTGCGCCTTTGCGCAAAGAACCTCTTGAATTCCTGCTGAAATTGTAAAGGAAAGTGATGACTCTGCTGCTGAACGCGAGTCTGTATTTCAACAAGCTAAAAAGGTAATAAAAGATTTAATTCTATGAAAGAAGCAGTGGACTTATCAATTAGAGAATTTTTACAGTTTAAGACGGAGAAAACTCTTTTAAAATCTGAAAACACCCTCCTTAAGGAGCAGATTAAGAGCATGACTCCTCTTACTGAAAAGAACCGTTTCTTGACAGATCAAAATGTGCTATTTAAAGTAAGAAACGAAGAATTGGCTGCTCAAGTAGCTGATCTCACAAAGATCACTGATGAGTGGACCAAATCTCATGTCACTATGGATCAAATTCTAGAATCCCAAAAAACCGGTGGAGATAAGGAAGGCTTGGGGTTCTCAACTAGTGACAACTTTAAATGGGCCGTTTGCTCTGAAAAAAAAAGGAATTTACACCCCAACAAACTATTGAAATTCCTAAAGCAAAGCATTCTGCTTCAATGGATAAAGGACATGATAAAGTCCAGAGACAAAATTTTCATTATGTCTACCCAAAGAAGCAAACTGGGAAAGCCAAGGGTAAGGCTAAAGTTGAACCTGCGCTTGACAACTCATATTCTAACTATGGTTGCGCTTCAACTTCGAATGGTAAATCTGCACATAAGGGCCATACGCATGAAAGTCATGCGCCTCAACGCCAGATGTGCATTCTTAAGAAAAGCGCACCCAAACCTCAGAAAATGGTGTTTGTTAAAGCTAGTTCAACTGCTCCAGTTAAGAATGCTAAGCCAAAGAAGAGTAAAGATTTTGTAAGAACCCAATCTATAAGTGGCTTACATCATTGTATTGTGTGTGATGGTTTAGGTCACACGGCTGCAGAATGCCTTTTGCGATTTGCTCCTAATGCCAAGGGACGTAAAAATCCTAAGGTTAGACAGAAGTTGGTTGTCAAAAGTTGCCAACTCTAGGACCCAAGAATAAAGGGGACCTGCGTTTTTAATGTCTATCTTTCAGGTCTCCTGCTTCACTGCGCACTCTTCACAAGCTAAAGCGCATATATGGTATCTCGATAGTGGATGTTCTAGACACATGACTGGAGATGCCAACAATCTTGAAGATGTGCATGAAGGAAGAGGTGCCTCAGTAACTTTTGGGGACAACAACAAAGGGCATATAGTTGGATATGGAAGAATCAGAAAATATAAAGTGTGCATTGAGAAAGTTGCGCTCGTAGAAGGCCTCAAGCACAACCTGCTCTCCATATCACAATTCTGCGATAAAGGGCTAGAATGCCATTTTACTTCAACGCACTGTTATATCAAAGATGGCGTATCCAGACTAACTTTGCTCACAGGGACTCGTAAGGCTAATGTTTACATTATTGATCTTACTGCTGTAAATTCTATCACCAATCTCTGTTTTGTAGCAAAGAATGTTAGTGAAAGCAGCTGGCTATGGCATAAGTGCTTAAATCATTTAAACTTCAAGTATTTGGCTAAACTTGGTCGGGAAAATCTTGTCAAAGGACTTCCCAAAGTAGCTGATCATCATGACAGAAAATGCGTAGCATGCCAGCTTGGTAAACAACCTAAGCAGTCTTTCTCCAGCAAGATTGCTTCCTCAACTTCCAAATGTTTACAACTGCTTCACATGGATTTATTTGGACCTGTCACCACCGCGAGCATTGGAGGAAACAAGTATACCTTAGTTGTGGTGGATGACTACTCAAGATACACATGGGTTGAAATGATGATATCCAAAGATGACTTCTATGATATCTTGTGTAACGCCCATCCTTAATCTCGTTAAATATTTGACTTATTTGTTAAATTCTTGACTTACTTGTTAAATTCTTGATTAGCATATTTATATGCTATTTTATTTGAGTTAATTATTTAACTACTTTAGAAAATTAAGGTGGTTAAATGTCAAAGTTGAAAGTTTAAGGGCCTTTTTGTCAAAGTTAGAACTTGAGGGGCTTAATTGCAATTCCTCGAAACTTGTAAGTATATCAAGTTGGGTTTGCCTTCTTCCTCAGCACTTTCTCAAGTTCTTTCTCGTACTTTCTCTCTGTTTCACAAAAGGAGTTCAGTTTTATCTTATTCTCGACTCCTCGCGATTAATTATCCCTCTGTTCGTGATTCCGGTCCCGGATAAATATTCGTGGCATTGAATAGAGCGTTTCCTGCCGATCAGAAATTAGTTTGGGTCAACTTGATTTTGGACTAGGTAAGTTATTGACTCCCCCTTACTTGTAATAACATGCATATATGTTATTCCCGCTACTTGTTCTTGTTAAAATTGTGTTTTGAGCAATTTTTGTGATACTTGTTAAATTGGAACGAAGGGAGTATTTCTTGGTACAGAGAGATGCTAAATGGGTTTGCAAGTTAATAAGAAAATTATACTCCTATTCGTGAGACGGTAAAATAGTAACTCGCTTTAAATATTATTAGAAAAATTGTACCATTATTTGTGGTACGGGGAAATGAATGAAAGTATCCCTAAATAAGTATATTAGTATATTATAAAATTGTACTTATACTTTTGGGACGGTGAAATATTTAAATGGAATAAAAGAGAATTATTCTGTTACTTGTGGGACGGTGATAAATTAATAAAGTGTCCCTATAGAAGTGTTCTGAGCATGTTAAAATGCACTCTTGAATGTTAGAAAGTGTTAGTGGGTTTATACTCCTATACTTGGGATGGAGAATTTATAAGTATAAAAGTCTCTGTTGAAATAAGCAAGTATAATTGAAATAAGTGATTTAGGCTTATTATATGTCCTGGGTAATGTTAGATTGTAAGTAAAAGTATACTCCTACGCTTGGGACGGAGAATTCTAAGCCTGGGAAAGAAATTGAGTTTGCTGAAAATTTGGACCAGGCGCCCGCCCACTTAGGCACCAAGCGCCCGCCCTTTTCCACAGAAGTTTTGGGTTTCAAAAGTACTTCAATGAGCGCCCGCCCGGTCCCCTGTTCCAACCAAAATGTTTTAAATCTAAATTAAATTGAAAGCTTATCCCTCCTAAGGCATATAGCCTTAGTATAAGATGTCCTAGCAAGTGTATATGTACCTTTTGGGGCATTAGAACTTAGTCTTGAACATTAATACTAATAAAACTCAAATGAGCTTGAATATCCTATGTAGAGGATTAAGAACTTGTAAGTATGAGTTGTATAGCTCATTTACTTAATTTGAATTTGAAGTATTCTTGGTCTAGGTTTAAGGTACTACCCTAGATGGCCTAGATGAGTGTTGTAGAACACTCTAGTACTGGAAAATAGTCCCTTTGTGAACAAATGAAATGTGGACTTGAATCATAATTAAATGATAACTTGAGTATAAGAGTAGTAACTCGTTTATGTGTCTTGAAGTTAATGTTTGTGTACCTTAGGGGCACCAACTGATGTCTTGAGCTTGAATGTCCTAAGAAAATGATTGGAAAATAATACGTGAAAGATTTATAGTTCATCTTCCTAGCTTGAACTTGAAGTATAAGATAATTAACTCTTGTACATGTTTAACCATCCAAAGAAATGGATTGAGAACTTGGATATAAGGTGATAAAATCTTGTATATGTATTGAATGTCTTGAATGTCCTGAATGTCTTGAATGTCTTGAATGTCTCAAGTTGAGACGGTAACTTGAAGTATAAGACAATAAAATCTTGTACATGACTTGAACATCCAAATAATTGGATTAAGACTTGAATATAAGATTATAAAATCTTGTACGTGCCTTGACACCAATATATGTGTATGGTGATAAACTTGAAAGATCATTGATGTGTATATGCAAATCTTGCATATAGTTACTTGATAGAATGTGGCTTCTTGATTACTTGATACATGGTATGAATAACCAAAAGAGTTGGGATATGGAACTAGATAGAGAATGATTAACTCTACTACATACTTGAATTTAATACGTGTGTATTGTAAGTGCTATGAACAAACACTAAAGTGCTAGTGATTGGTTTTAATCGTGTATATACTTAATAAAGTATATAAAGAATAAAGAAGATATCTTGTCTAGAAATGGGTTCCTAAAGAAAATAGGGACTAGTGTAATATGAAGATAATTCATATAATCGTGAATACTATGATTTAAGTTAATAAGAATAACTACAGAACACAATATGTGTTGGAAAATGTATTCGATTATTAACGATACATATACGTGAGATATGACTGTGACTAGGTATGATGTGACCTATTCTGCGTATTTAGAGTCTAAGGTATTGGGCTCTATTTGATAGGAAGGGTATCGTGATAGACACTTTAATGTGTTAAACGTGATATGAATATGTACGTGCAAACTTGGCATGTGACAAAGTGATATAGAATGATATACCCTACTACTTGTTTGAGGTCTGTTATTAATAGACTCTAACTTGGATTGACCGTGTTATATGGACACTCTACGTGCCATTGTTAGATTGATTTGTCTTCGCAATGATTTCGTACGTGTACTTGTATTCTCGTGAGCACATAATACATGATTACATGGTGCATATTCTCGTGAGCACATGATACATGATTACATGGTGCATATTCTCGTGAGCACATGATACATGATTACATGGTGCATAAAGACTGGTCCACTAATATGGGACTTAGTTCTATTCTCGTAGTTCAAGTAAACATCTACTTGTGCATTCTTGTGTGAGTCCAGCTGGTTCTCCTTGCTTGTTCGGAAATATATAGGTTCACGCTTGTCGCGAGAGCTGGGGCTTAAGTGACAATCGGGTCCCTATGTATTTGCGCTTGACCCCTTACTACCGGCCATAGTAAGGGCATAGCTTCCTTGGTTAGAGCAATAAGCTTGACTTAAGTGAATGCTAAACTCGTGAACACCTCGTGAATCTTGTTCTTATGAATGACACTGGTTACCGGGTCTTCTTATATACTGCATAGCAGTCTCTTGATCTTGATCGTGGTTGTCCTCAGCTATACAAGCATCGACAACAATGGTATTCTTGGGAGGAATAAGGAAGGATTCAGGTAATGATACGTTATAGGCCTATGTGCATCTTGGTGAGTTGGTCTAGCCTCTCACACTACTTGACTACTTGTTACCTGATCATATCTTGAGCTTGATTACTTGTTGAGTTGGCTTAGCCTCTCCTATACTTGTTACTTGATGATACTTGATATATGATTACTTGAGTATCTATTTGAATTGCATGATAACATGTCATGTAGTTGCATGTTAATAGCTTACTGAGATTTATCTCACCCTTTATTTGTTTCCCCCCCAGGAAAGCAGGGGATAGTACGCAGTGAGGCTCGACATAGCTGGGAACGTACTCCGCAGGATGTTCTTGTTTGAGACTAGTGTCCTTTTACACTTTGATAAGGACGATGTTGTATGAGTTATTAAACTCTGGGCTTGTTTTGGGGTAGACTCGTGTAGTACTTGTTGTCTCTAGTAAGTTCTTGATGCCAGCTTATTTGCTAGGCATGTCTTCCGCTGTATGTAACCATTTTGGTTTTAATTTTCTTGGTCTAGAACTCGTTGTGAGCTATCTTAGCTCCTTACTCTTGAGTATATATATCATGTCAGTTTGTTTCTAACATGTATTGTTCCTGTTTCTCGTTAGTTTCTGGTTTCTTGTTAGTTACGCGCACCAGGTTCGAGGTTCTATTAGGGGATCCCGGGATTTGGGGCGTGTCATCTTGACTGCTCTCTTTCGAAGGCTCCAAACTCAAAAGGAAGACGGCATCGTGAGCGTTAGATCAGACAATGGAACTGAATTCAAGAATAATGGTGTTGCTCAATATTGTGACGACCATAGGATTGATCACAATTTCTCTGCGGCTGGATTTCCTAAAAAAAATGGCGTTGTGGAAAGAAAGATTCGAACGTTGATTAAGGCTTGAAAAACAATGATAGCAGAAGCAAAGCATCCAAAGTATTTCTGGGGAGAAGCCATCAACACTGTTTCTTTACTCAGAATAGATCCCTCATCAACAAAGCCTAAAACAAAACTCTAAATGAGCTATGGAGAGGAAGAGCGCCCAACATTGCTTTCTTCAAGAATTTTGGCTGCAAATACTATATCCTTTACAACGGCAAAGATCATAGAGGTAAATTCGATGCCAAAGCAGATGAAGGTATTTTTGTTGGGTATGCCAACCATTCTAAAGATTTTCGTGTTTTTAATAGAACTACTCTAGTTATCATAGAATCTGTACATGTTACATTTGATGAACATTCTCTCCTTGAGCCACATTTGGCTCCAAATTATTCTGATGATTCTGCTGAGAATGATGAGATAGGTACGCAGCCTTAAACTGCACCTGCGCAGAATGATAATCAAGTTAATCAAAATCAGAATCAAGCAAGTCCATGTCATGCGCCTACACCAGATGCTGGGCAAGAAGTTACAACTCCTGATGCACAGACACCCCCTCCTGCGCATGATGTTTCTCTGCTTCAGCAAATCACTTTTGATGATCTTGATGCTGAAGCAAATGAAGTTCCTATTGAAGATCTTCGTATTCCTACTACTCAACCTAACTTACCTCCCGAGGTTCGTGAAGTTAGAGATCATCCAACAACAAACATCATTGGTGATCTCAATGTAGGGGTTCGTACAAGAAGAGCATCCAACTTTGATGCGTATAATTCCTTTATTTCTCAAATCGAATCAAAGAAGATTGATGAAGCGCTCCAAGACTTAAGCTGGATTGTTGCTATGCAATAAGAGCTTAACCAATTTGAGCGCTGCAAGGTTTGGACTTTAGTACCCAGACCTCATGACCAAGGAGTTATTGGTACAAAATGGGTACTCAGAAACAAGATAGATGAGAATAGAAGCATTACCAGAAATAAAGCAAGGTTAGTTGCGCAAGGCTATAGGCAACAGGAAGGAATCGACTACGATGAAACATTTGCGCCTGTAGCAAGACTTGAAGCTTTCAAAATTTTCTTAGCTTATGCCTCTCACAAGAAATTCAAGCTTTATCAAATGGATGTGAAGAGTGCATTTCTCAATGGTGAACTCCAAGAGACGGTCTACATAGCTCAACCACCTGGATTTGAAGATAGCAGATTTCCAAATCACGTCTTCAAACTTCAGAAAGCCTTGTATGGACTTAAGCAAGCTCCAAGAGCATGGTACGATACTCTATCAAAATTCCTACTAGAGAAAGGCTTCAAGCGCGGTAAAATCAATACAACTCTTTTTATTGCGAAGTATAATGATCATTCTTTACTTGTTCAAATTTATGTCGATGATATTATATTTGGTTCTACTAATGAGTTACTTTGTAAGCACTTTTAAAAGCTCATGAAAATCAAGTTTGAAATGAGTATGATGGGAAAACTCATATTCTTCCTCAGACTTCAAATCAAGTAATTGAATAGTGACATCTTCATAAATCAAGCCAAGTACACAAGAGATCTAATCAAGAAATTTGGACTTGAAAATGCTAAAGCATACGACACTCCAATGGCCACCGGCAACAAAATTGACAAGGACTTAAAAGGTAAGAAAGTTGATCAAACTTTATATTGAGGTATGATTGGCTCTCTCCTTTATCTTACTGCAAGTATGCCATATATTATGTTTAGTGTTTGTGTCTGTGCGCGCTATCAAGCTGATCCTAGAGAAGCGCACTTAACTGCTGTTAAACGCATTATTAGATATCTTTCTGGAACTGTTAACCTTGGACTTTGTGTAACGTCCGTCCCATTTGCATACATTTTTCATGCATTACATAACTTCTTGGTGCATTATTATGTGTGTTAATATTTTATTTGAATGTTCGGTCCGTCTATTGACTCGTCTAAAATTAATAATAAAATAATAATAATAATAATAATAATAATATATGTAAATAAATAAATTATAAAATTATAATTAAAAATAAAACTATGAAATAAAACAAAGCTTCATATTTTATAGTGTGTAATTTAGAGTTAGTTAAATGACTTAATATTAATAAGAGTTAAGTAAGATTAGTATTTTAGAATTAAGAAAGTTTGAGGAGCAAATTTGTTAAAGTGAAAACCTTAGGGGTTTAATTGCAATAAACCAATTCTTGAGGGGGTGTTTGGTAAAAGCTGAAAATATATATATGTGCACATCAAGACTTCGTTGGGAAGCATTTCATAACCAAATTCTTTGTACTTCGTCTCTCTGTCTCGAACAAAAGGGTTTTATGCCCAAATTTCTTCATCCTTCACCATCTAAGCTTTATTTCGACGATTCAACTCCGTAGAAGAGTAGAGTCCGCACCAGGGATCATTTTGACACCAAAATTAAAAAGTTCAATCGGTCCAATTTTGTCAATATGTAAGTTACTAATTTTATTCTTTTACTTTAAAAATCATATTAGTTAAATTTATTGTTGTTAGATTATATTGGTGAAAGTTTAGATATTCATTTTGAGACGGAGTAGGAGTATTATTGAAATAGTGTTGTTAATCTATTTGGGTAGGTTGGTTGTGCGTAAATAGTCTAAAATAATTGGTACTATGTTAAATTAATTATTTGGGATAATTTTATTAGTAGCAATTTCGACTTGAAAGTGGACATTTTAAATGATGTGGTGGTGGTTAACTTGCGCAAATAATGTGTTGGATTATATGTATTGGTTGGAACAAAGTGATATAATTTTTCATGTGAATTATGGAAAGGTCCACTACTTTTGGGCCTAGTTGAATTTGTTTAGGACAAGTAAACATCTACTTGTGCATTTAAGTCCAGCTGGCGTACGTGTTTGGGGGTGTATAGATGTACGGTTATTGCGAGAGCTGGGGCTAAGTAATAACCGTGGGTCTACACATCTGTGACCTTTCCTCTCCGATGGCCACGGTTGGGGTTTATAACCCCACTGTTATAACAATAGCATAACTTTGGTAAGCTAGTTTATCGTGGCTAGTTGCTGGGCTGTAGGGGACAGCACGCCACGTGGCGTGAATACGAATACCGGTTCACAATTAAGTGCTACAGTCTTACGACACATATCGCATATGAGTACTACACATACAGCAAATGTACGAGAGGATGAATAAGGTGTGCATTGAAGATGATCAGAGGGTTTTCCTGATCCCGTATCTTTTTATTGTGTGCGCTTTACAACTTATTATGTGGCTAAGTGTATCTTGTGAAAGATGTGCAGTTATCTTTACTGATTTTATATGTTAAAAGTAATTGTATGTTGCATACTATCATGCCATATTGTTGCATTTTAGTAACTTACTGGGTTTCGACTCACCCCTTCCTTTCTTGTTGTTTTCCTTAGATCGCAGTGATGCCGGGGAGGCATATCGTTGAGTTCGTAGGCCGGTGAGGATCCTCAGATGGTTTTTCTTTTGGGGTAGTTGTTTATAGTGTTTAGTATGTTAATTTTGGTGAGGCCGTGGTTGTACAGTGTTATGTAAATGTTGTTATCTTTTGGGTAGAACGTATGGTGCTTGTAAATAGACTGTGGACTTTAGCACAGCCGTGTGTATATATTAGTCGTTCTTTCTTCCGCATGCGTAAAGTTGTCTCCGAGCTAAAAGCTTGTTGAAGTGTTGTTTATTGGTATTGGTGTAGTTTGGTTCCGGGTTTTGTGTAGCCGATGTTGTGGATATAGTATACATTATACAGGTTTATGGTAAAATGTTGGTTTTATAGCAGGGTTCACGCACATGGTTCGAGGTACCATATAGGACCTCGGGACTCGAGTCGCGCCAGTTGGTATCAGAGAATAGTTTAGATAGCCAGGAGAGGATCTTTGGCTTAGGTGGGGTAGTTTTGTGATTAAGGTATTAACGTCGAGTGTTGTGTGTAGGTTTTAAGTATGGCGGAGAATCGTCAGGGAACTGGAACGAGTGATATAGGCAGAGTCGGTGGAAATGAGAATGAGAATTTCATGCATATGTTCCAAGGATTCATGCAATCAATGATGGATATGAACAGACAGGCTATGCAGGGCCAAAGGCTACCTGAAGGTGCATAACAACAGGGTCAAGGGCTTGTGCAGAATCATGGGTTGGAACGCTTTTTAAAGATGAAGCCTCGTAGTTATGATGGGAAACCAGACTCTACCAAGGCTGAGAGATGTATTGAATCAGTAGAGAAAATCTTTGCAGCATTGCAGTACGGGGAAGAGGACAAGGTATGGTTTGCTGTGTTTAAACTAGAAGATGCAGCAGAACACAGGTGGGAAGTACTGAAAGAAAGTTGGGTTCGTGAAGGAGTACCACATACTTGGGATAATTTCTTGAAGCAATTCAGAAACCAATTTGTACCAACAGTGGTTCAGGATAAGAAAGAGATGGATTTCTCAATCTGGAGCAAGGGAGCATGACTACAAGACAGTACTCAGCTAAGTTTATAGAGTTAGCAAGGTACTGCGCACATCTAGTCCCTAACGAAGAGAAAATGGTGTATAGGTTTGTGAAAGGATTAAAGACTGAATTTTGGAGGCAGTTGTTGTCAATAAAGTTTCCAAGTTACCAAGCAGCAGTCAATAAGGCTTACCAGATTGAACAAGATATAGAGGAGCATCGGTTGAAGAAAGGAAATACCAGTGGTGGCCAACAATTTTTGTGAGGTCAAGGTTTGAGGCAAAATACAGGCAATGCTAGTAACAACAGAGGTAGCCGATTCAGACAAGGAAACCAGTCATAACAGCCAACAAGCGGCCGAGGTAGTGTTAATCCATCCCAAGGGTCGAATAACACTGGGATTGTTTGTGGATTTTGATTGAAGGGTGGACACACAGAGGATCGTTGTTGGGCTAAGCAAGGAAAATGTTTGTTATGTGGTGATAGTGGGAATTTTAGGAAAGATTGTCCGAGAAATCAGGGAGGTCAGGCATCTGGTAGCACATAGGCGACAACTAGGGCTCAGGTGACAGCTAGGGCGACGAGATATCATGAGGGCCGTCCTAGAGTTTAGGGTAGAGTCTTTGCGCTAGATCAGAGGGGTGTACCAGAGTCGACCGCAGTGATTGGAGGTATGTTACATATTTCTAGCGCGAGAGATCGTGTAGTTATTGACCCAGGCTCATCTCATTCATATGTTGCATCTCATTTTGCACATTATTTGCATGTTCCATCCCAGTCTTTATCTTATGTGTTGGAGGTATCTACTCCATGGGAGAGTGCGTGGTAGCTACAGACGTATATCGTGCATGTGAAGTACATATTGGTGATCGCATTTTATATACTGATTTGGTAGTATTGCCGATACGTGACTTTGATGTTATTCTTGTCATGGATTAGTTATGTGCACATCATGCATCTGTTAATTGTCGTAGCAAAGTGGTTACGTTTTCTATTCCGGGAGTACCTGAGTTTACTTTTTAAGGTGACAAGATTATGGGAGGCATCCATATTATTTCTGCTTTGAACGCTCGTAAGTTGTTGTCACATGGTTGTACTGGATATCTAGCTTGTGTGATGGATAAAAGTAACAGATGCCTAAGTTAGAAGAAGTGCCTGTCGTAAATGAGTTTTTCGATGTGTTCTCTACTGAATATGATATGCCTCCAGATCGGGAAATAGAGTTTTGTATTGAGTTGTTGCTAGGTACTGCACCAATCTCAAAGGCACCTTATAGGATGGCACCTGCAGAACTTAAAAAGCTTAAGGTTCAGTTGCAGGAATTACTTGATCGTGGGTTCATTAGACCAAGTGTATCTCCATGGGGTGCACCAGTATTGTTTTTAAAGAAGAAAGATGGGACACTTCGGTTATGCATTGATTATCGACAATTGAATCAGGTAACAGTGAAGAATAAATATCCGTTGCCACACATTGATGATTTATTTGATCAACTTCAATGCTCTGTTGTGTTTTCTAAACTAGATATGAGAAGCGGTTATCATCAGTTAAAGATGCATGCCGAAGATATTCCAATGACCGCATTCCGAACAAGGTATGGACATTATGAGTTTCTTGTTATGCCTTTCGGGTTAACTAATGCACCTGCGGTATTCATGGATTTGATGAACCGAGTTTTCAAGCCTTATCTGGATTGTTTTGTGGTTATTTTCATTGATGATATTTTGGTTTATTCCAAGAGTCGGGAGGAACATGAACAACATTTACGAGCGGTGTTGATAGTGCTTCGTAAAAAGCCGTTGTTTGCAAAGTTTATCAAGTGCACGTTTTGGCTTGAAAAGGTATCATTTCTGGGTCATGTAGTATCCAGTGAAAGTATTACAGTAGATCCATCCAAAATTGAAGCTATTATGAGTTGGAAACGACCAGAAACGGTGACAGAAGTACGCAGCTTCTTGGGATTGGCTGGTTACTACCGAAGGTTTATTGAAAGATTTTCAAAAATAGCAACCCCGTTGACTAAGTTGACTCAGAAAAATGCTTCATTTGTGTGGAATGATAAGTGTGAATCAAGTATCGAGGAACTGAAGAAAATATTAACCACAGCTCCCATCCTTACGTTACCAAATGGACATGACAGTTTCATTATATACAGTGATGCTTTGAAAGAGGGTTTGAGATGTGTGTTGATGCAGAATAGGAAAGTAATAGCTTACGCATCTCAAAAGTTAACACCTTGCAAACAGAATTATCCAACACATGACATGGAGTTGATTGCGATTATATTTACCCTTCACAAGTGGAAACATTATCTTTATGGGGCCAAGTTTGAAGTGTTCACTAACCACAAGAGTTTGAAGTATCTGTTCTCTCAAAAGGAATTAAACAACAGACAACGTCGATGGATGGAACGATTGAAAGACTATGATTGCACTATTTCATATCATCCAGGGAAAGCTAATGTAGTAGCGGATGCAATAAGTCAAAAAGCTTATATGTCTTGTTTGATGGTCTGAGAGTGGAAAATGTTGGAAGATATTCGAGATTGGAGTCCACTAGAATCGAGACATGGGGTGATTTTTGCGAATATTCGAGCTATACCTGTATTGTTCCAACAAATCAAGGAAGCTCAACCAGAGGATCCTGAGTTGAAGAAAATGATGGATGGGTTAAAAGATGGAAATGTAAGGGATTTCTCACTAAATAATGATGGTATTTTAACATTCAGAGGCAGAATTTGTGTTCCAGCAATCGATGGAGTTAAACAACAAGTTCTTGATGAAGGCCATAAACCAAAGTATACTATTCATCCCGGAAGTACCAAAATGTATCGAGATTTGAAACAACATTTCTGATGGAACAACATGAAATGGGAAATTACGGAATATGTCTCTAAGTGTGAAACATGCCAACAAGTGAAAGTGGAACATCAAAGGCCTTCAGGGTTATTACAACCATTAAAGATACCGGAATGGAAGTGGGAAAACATAGCGATGGATTTTGTAACAGGGTTACCCCGAACTCGACGGAGTCATGATGCTGTGTGGGTTATCATTGATAGATTAACCAAATCTGCTCACTTTTTGCCTGTTTCTATGAATTACTCGATGGAGAAATTTGCTTCTTTATATATTCAAGAATTGTAAGATTGCATGGAGTACCAGTTAGTATTGTGTCTGACAGAGATCCTCGGTTTACATCTAGATTTTGGCAGGCGTTACAGAATGCCATGGGTACAAAGTTGAGTTTCAGCACTGCATTTCATCCGCAGGCAGATGGAAAGTCCGAGAGAACTATTCAGATACTCGAGGATATGTTAAGAGCGTGCTCCATAGACTTCACTGCCACAGGGGATATTCATCTACCGTTAGCAGAATTTGCGTATAACAATAGTTATCAGTCTAGTATCGAGATGGATCCGTATGAGGCACTTTATGGGAGTGAATGTCGATCTATGATTTGTTGGGATGAAGTTGGTGAAGCAAAATTTTGGGGTCCTGACATGGTACATGAGTCTGCTGAAAAGGTAAAGTTGATTCGGGAGAGATTGAAAACAGCACAGAGTCGACAGAAAAGCTACGCCGACAACAGAAGGCGTGACCTTGAGTTTCAGGTAGGCGATAATGTGTTCTTGAAGGTTTCTCCTCGAACTGGAATCAAGAGGTTTGGAAAGAAGGGTAAATTGAGTCCAAGATACATCGGGCCATTAGAGATCTTACAGAAAGTGGGGAACGTGGCTTATCGACTTGCATTGCCACCATCTGTGGTGGGTATCCATGATGTCTTTCATGTATCAATTCTAAGGAAATACCTCCATGATACGTCTCACGTGCTACAACAAGAACTGATGGAACTTGAGACTGATCTTTCACTTATAGAGCAACCCATAAAGATTATTGACACTAAGGAGCGTGTGTTTAGGTCGAAGCCTATTCCTTTGGTGAAAGTTGTATGGAAGAACCATGGCATCGAGAAAGATACATAGGAAATGGAAAGTGAGATGCGGGAAAAGTACCCTCAACTGTTTATGGATTTTGGTAAGTAAATTCGAGGACGAATTTGTTTTTAGGGGGAGAGGGTGTAACGTCCGTCCCATTTGCATATATTTTTCATGCATTACATAAATTCTTGGTGCATTATTATGTGTGTTAATATTTTATTTGAATGTTCGGTCCGTCTACTGACTCGTCTAAAATTAATAATAAAATAATAATAATAATAATAATAATAATAATAATAATAATAATATATGTAAATAAATAAATTATAAAATTATAATTAAAAATAAAACTATGAAATAAAACAAAGCTTCATATTTTATAGTGTGTAATTTAGAGTTAGTTAAATGACTAGTTAATATTAATAAGAGTTAAGTAGTTAGATTAGTATTTTAGAATTAAGAAAGTTTGAGGAGCAAATTTGCTAAAGTGAAAACCTTAGAGGTTTAATTGCAATAAACCAATTCTTGAGGGGGTGTTTGGTAAAAGCTGAAAATATATATATGTGCACATCAAGACTTCGTTGGGAAGCATTTCATAACCAAATTCTCTGTACTTCGTCTCTCTGTTTCGGACAAAAGGGTTTTATGCCCAAATTTCTTCATCCTTCACCATCTAAGCTTTATTTCGACGATTCAACTCCGTAGAAGAGTAGAGTCCGCACCAGGGATCATTTTGACACCAAAATTAAAAAGTTCAATCGGTCCAATTTCGTCAATTTGTAAGTTTATAAATTTATTCTTTTACTTTAAAAAGCATATTAGTTAAATTTATTGTTGTTAGATTATATTGGTGAAAGTTTAGATATTCATTTTGAGACGGAGTAGGAGTATAATTGAAATAGTGTTGTTAATCTATTTGGGTAGGTTGGTTGTGCGTAAATAGTCCAAAATAATTGGTACTATGTTAAATTAATTATTTGGGATAATTTTATTAGTAGCAATTTCGACTTGAAAGTGGACATTTTAAATGACGTGGTGGTGGTTAACTTGCGCAAATAATGTGTTGGATTATATGTATTGGTTGGAACAAAGTGATATAATTGTTCATGTGAATTATGGAAAGGTCCACTACTTTTGGACCTAGTTGAATTTGTTTCGGACAAGTAAACATCTACTTGTGCATTTAAGTCGAGCTGGCGTACGTGTTTGGGGGTGTATAGATGTACGGTTATTGCGAGAGCTGGGGCTAAGTAATAACCGTGAGTCTATACATCTGTGACCTTTCCCCTCTTATGGCCATGGTTGGGGTTTATAGCCCCACTGTTATAGCAATAGCGTAACTTTGGTAAGCTATTTTCCCGTGGCTAGTTACTGGGCTGTAGGGGCCAGCACATCACGTGGCGTGAATACGAATACCGGTTCACAATTGAGTGCTACAGTCTTACGACACATATCGCATATGAGTATTACACATACAACAAATGTACGAGAGGATGAATAAGTTGTGCATTGAAGATGATCAGAGGGTTTTCCTGATCCCGTATCCTTTTATTGAGTGCGCTTTACAACTTATTATTTGGTTAAGTGTATCTTGTGAAAGATGTGCAGTTATCTTTACTGATTTTATATGTTAAAAGTAATTGTATGTTGCATACTATCATGCCATATTGTTGCATTTTAGTAACTTACTGGGTTTTGACTCACCCCTTCCTTTCTTGTTGTTTTTCTTAGATCGCAGTGAGGCCGGGGAGGCACATCGTTGAGTTCGTAGACCGGTGAGGATCCTCAGATAGTTTTTTTTTTGGTAGTTGTTTATAGTGTTTAGTATGTTGCTTTTGGTGAGGCCGTGGTTGTACAGTGTTATGTAAATACTGTTGTCTTTTGGGTAGAACGTATGGTGCTTGTAATTAGACTGTGGACTTTAGCACAGCCGTGTGTATATATTAGTCGTTCTTTCTTCCGCATGCGTAAAGTTGTCTCCGAGCTAAAAGATTGTTGAGGTGTTGTTTATTGGTATGGTGTAGTATGGTTCCGGATTTTGTGTAGCCGATGTTGTGGATATAGTATACATTATACAGGTTTATGGTAAAATGTTGGTTTTATAGCAGGGTTCACACACCTGGTTCGAGGTACCATATGGACCTCGAGACTCGGGTCGCGTCACTTTGGTACACCAAAGATTCGAATTTCGATTTGCTAGGTTATTCAGATGCAGATTACGCAGCATGCACAGTTGATAGGAAGAGCACTAGCGGCACTTGTCATTTCCTTAGAAATAGACTTATTTGGTGGGCAAGTAAGAAGCAAGCTGATGTATCCATTTTCACTACAGAAGTTGAATAGATTGCTGCTGGAAGCTGCTGCTACCAAATCCTATGGATGAAGCAACAATTAGTGGACTATGGAATTCATGAAGAAAATTGTCCAATTTTCTGCGATAATATGTCCACCATAGCAGTCTCCAACAATCCTGTCATGCATTCAAAGACAAAGCACATCGACATCAAATATCATTTTCTCAAGGAGCACATGGGAGAAGGAAACATTCATTTAGACCATGTGGGCATAGATAATCAAATTGCTGATATCCTCACAAAGGCTCTTGACGCAAAAAGATTTATCTTCTTGAGAGGAGAAATGGGTATGCTTGAACTTAGCTAAATCTTGTCCATATGATTTGTCATTACTAATGATCTTGTGTTTACTTAACAATATTCTAAGTTAGGAAATTCCTCATGCACCTGCGCATATGAAGCGCACAAGATGTTGCGCATAAGGCAAAATATTTCTGAGTTTTTTAAAAAACTCTGCGCATTCTATTGCTGTGCATGAACCTCATGCGCATGCCACGTGGACCTTAGTATATCATTCCTCTGGTTTCTGCTCTCTCAAAGATCCCTCAGGTTCCTCTACTGACATGCGCCAAATCATTGCCATGCTTCAAGCTATTCAAGCCAATCAGTTTGCTGCGCAAACCCAACACTTTCAGGTGGTCACTGCGCAGGTAAAGATTCAAGAGCAACTGGATGCGCAGGCTGCTAGGCTCGATGCTCAGGCCAGTATGCTACAGGCCATTGATTGTGCCATTAAGGGGGAGAGTAATCTAACAAAGGCAAAAAGTTCCGATTTGATGCTCCCACTTATGATATTGCAGCTCTGCGCAAAGAAATTTAGGAAGCTACAAGATGAAGTACACAGAGCTCTCTCAAAGCTCTGTGCAAAGCAATTTGGGAAGGTACAAGATGAAGTGTGCAGAGCTCTCTCAAAAGTGAACACTAATCTTATAATGCATCATTGCTTTTCCCAAAACCTTGTTTAATTCAAAACTTTTCGTTTGTGGAACAATGAATGCATTATTTCAAACTTCATGCGCATATACTTGATTGCTCATATTTTAATGCATGATGTTTAAACATTCAGTTTAAACGCATACTAAACTTAAACTCATAATATTTGTATGCGCTGAATGATATTTCTTTCTTTCCCATATTGTAAGTTAATATTTTGTATAGACTAGAAATCTATAACACTGGCTAGTGTGTGCATTGACTTGAGGCATGATTTACAATTTTCATTTCTATGGACATGTTATTATCAAGTACAATGAATTTCCTTTGTTATAGTAGGTAATGGCATCAATCATTTAGGGGGAGATTGTTGGGTATGCTTATTTCTTAACCCTCCCAATTTATGTTAGAATTGATTGATACCATCACCTAAGTATATTTTATGGACTGTAGGATCCTATGTAAGAAGTTTTATAACTTCATTTTTTAGCTAAGTCCAATTTTATAGAATAGGCTTAGTGGTTAGGGCTTATACTTGGAATTGAGGTTTCATGCTGAAGACCAACTGTAATGCGCATGACATTTCATGAGCAGTACATCATCAGCTCATTCTTCGTGCGTAGTAGGTCATGTGCTCATTTTCCATGTGCAATAGACCATTTGCTCATTGCTCAAGCGAAAAGCATCACTTGCTCATTCTCCATGCGCAGAGCATCATCTGCTCATTTTCATGCGCAGTAAATAATTGCTCATTCTCCATACGCAGAGCATCACCTGCTTATTTTCCATGCGCAGAGCAACACCTGCTCATTCTCCACGCGTATAGCATTACCTGCTCATTCTCCATGCGCAGAACATTATCTGCTCCCTTTGATGTGGAGAAAAACACTTGCTTAGTTTCCATGAGCAGAACGTCTGCACATTCTCTATACGCATGACTTCTATAAGCAGAGCAGATTAACTTGGTCCTTATGCTTATATTTCAACAACCTCATATTCTTGAAGCTTGGAAAGCGCTTTACTTAATTTTAAGTTTTGAAGAAGACCAAGGAGCAAGCATGAAGACCATGCACAGATCATTATCTGCGCATCCATCACTTGCGCATGTCTCCCATGCGCAGGTCCTTTAGACCTGGTCCTTAAAAACTTCAACAGCTCTCTTATCTTATTAGCTTGGAAAGCGTCAAAACAATATACGCTTTATGGATAGAGCCAAAGAGCTGAGGTGTGCACAAACGACAAATTATGAACACTCAGCACAAGCAGACAGAGGTGCCTAACGAATACATTTCAAAGCGAAGACAACTGTCATCCTTCTAGAAGAAGATTTGAAACTTGTTTTCTTGCTCTGTCTCCAACGGCTATAAAGGACACCTGCGCACCAATAGGATTGTGCCAGCTCATCGTCCTTGCTGATGCTCCCTAACAGCTACAAAGGACACCTGCGCACCAATCATATTGTGCCAGCTCATTGTCCTTGCTCAGAGCTCCAACGGCTAGTTTTTGAAGCTCAGCTATAAATATCCTGCTCATCCTCATTTCTAAGCAGCTTGAGTTTTTGCTTCCAAAGAGAAACTTTGAAGTTTTGAAAATTGCCTGCTCATTTCCAGAATTCTCAAGAACAGCCTTCATATCTTCATACCTTACCAAGCCCAGATCCTAAAGCCTTGTAACACCAATCATCTTGTGCTCTTCATCTCATAGATCTATACAGCCCAGATTTCTGACACACACACACCTCTTGAAGTTTCGATCTCATCGATCATACTTCTAGAGATACACCGATTTAGTCTAGGATTTGTTCTTTAAAGTATAGATTTAGTTTTGAGTTTTGATTATTGTAATCTTGTAAAAGCTCCTCAAACTAATATAAATCTCATCGTTAGAAATCCAAGACTAACCATATTGGTAGAGGACGTATATATTTCCGATCAAACCTCTCCAAATAGCTTGTCTCGTTATTTCATTTTTCATTTTACTTTCTTACTTTTCTGGTATACTGCTTTGTTTGATCTTTGTAGATTTCCTTGCACTGTTTGAATTGTGTTTGTTTGCTTTCTGCCTTAGTACCATTTTACGCCTCTCTTTAAGCCAAATTTAGTGCGTGCGTTTTTACACTCCTGCGTATATACCTGCGCATCAGTGATTGCTTTAAGTTTCCGCTGTGCATTTCACACTCTTGTTGCGTGCTATACTTAGCCAAAATTAGAGCTGTGCGCATTTGCCATTAATTTGCAAAATGGTTTGAAAAGAATTTTAAAACGCTATTCACCCCCCCTCTAGCGATTTTCATACCCTTGTTGCCCCTCTGGGACCAACAATCATCATCTGTGAAATAAGAGCATTAATTTAAGTGATCCTATAAACTAATATTATTTTGGTTACATTGATCACCAACATCACTCATCCTATCATGCTGCAGTGGAAAAATCAAACGAGTTAGTAGTGTGTATGTGTTGCAATTTGGTTTTATGATGGTACCTATTTGATGGAATTTGTGTGAGGAACCCTGAGACTTTTGGCTAACGACTCCCATATGTAATGAGAACATCCCAACTTTTTTTTTATTGTTTTTAGTTTTTGTAGTTTTATATTTGTTTTGTTTTACTCGAGGACGAGCAAAAGAGAAGTTTGGGGGTATTTGATGGATGTGTTTTTACCCATACAAATCATATACTTTTATGACTTATTAGATTCTCAACCTTGGGTGTTTTTATGGTTTTTCGAGTGTTTATGAGTATAGGGAAGGAGCGAAAGAATGTATGGATTCATGTACGTTAAAGCGCGAAAATGAAGGATAAAGAACGGAACAGAACATAAATATAAAAAGATGTTACCTCTGAGTAATCAATTCCATTGGATATTACTCGAGAAGAGATTTCCAACGATAGTTTACACGTCCAAATCGGAATTCGTATGAAGAAGTTATGGCCTCCGGAAGTTTGCGCGAAAAAAGTTCAACAGCAGATCATAGCGAGCGAGCGCCCGCCTGGTCCGTAGCGAGCGCCCACTCGCTTCTTGGGCAGAAAAAAACAGTAAGTGAGGGCTAGGTAAGCGCCCGCTTGGTGCCTATCAAGCGCCCACGTGTCCAGGGATCTTAGGGGAATTTTCCAAGGACCTTAGGAGAATTTTCCAGGGACTTCTTGGGAATTTCCAAAATAGGTTGGGCTTTTCTGTAATTTTTGATATTTCAGGGACTTTTCTGGAATTTTCGGAGAACCTTTGGGAATTTTTGGAGGGATTTTTTGGAAACTCAAAAATCCCAGGGGTTCCTGGGGAAATTCCGGCCAGCAACTTTATTTATCCTTTTTCAACAAGGAATCTTAGGGTTTTTCCTATTTTTACACCTCTTTAGCCCTAGTATAAATATAACACTCCATAGACATTATTTGGGGGATATAGTTTATTCAAGATTCAAGGATTGTAATCAAGGATTTATCAATTAATTCAGGTTTTGATGTTCTTTAATTTATTCTTTGTTCTTGATTTTATGAGTACCTAATTTCTTAGATTCATGGATTGGTAGTAACAAATACTAGATCTCTATGCTATAGATTTAATTCTTCCATTCGATTTAATTCTTGTTCATTAAAATATTCTTCATGATTAATTCTTTAGTTTCAATTATATGTTAAGATATAAATTGGCTTTAGAGTTATTGGGTATATATTGTTACACTAACGTGGGTGATTATACGTTGACCATTGTTTTGATGATTAAATTCAATTGAGGACCTAGCGGAAGTCAAAATGATTTAGGTTCATGTGTTCTTGAGTGCTTCATGAATTTCTTGCATGTTGTGTAGACCTAGCGAAAAGTATTAACATAAAGGAAATAATAGAATTGCAATCCGGCGACCAAACCATCCCAATTCTTATTAAAGTGAACGAACCCAAGAAAGAATTTGATCTTATTATTTTGAAGCATATCATAGAGTGAAAGTATTTTTGAACTCAATTCATGAATCTATACGTTAATCTTGCTTTTATTTATTTTCTTAGTTTAATTTTAATTATAGTTTAGTAGTTATAAATAATCAAATAAAAAACGCCTTTATTTACTTTTCTGTTTTAATTGCATTCTTGTTAATCCTTCAAGTCTCTGTGGATTCGACACTTGCTTGTGCATACTACTACAGCGGTAACCAGTACACTTACTAGGTATTTTAATTAGAGGGAGATTTTTTTCATCAATAGAAGTCGAGACAAATATGGGCATAGCACAAGGACACGATGGGAATTCAGAATTGAAAATAATCCTTGAAGCAAGATCGAAAAGAAATCGCCAGAAACATTAACAAAATGGAAGTTCGTTAACACAAATCTAGGCAACAAACTCATCACCACGGCCATCGAGAAAAATCTCCATCAATTCATACTCACCCCCATTACCTGAGTTCTTCAAGAAAAATCATTCTTTTTGATTTGGGTGATTTAGGTCAGGCATGAAATTGAAAGGTTGAGTGATTGGATAAAAGCGATTATACTGGGATGTGATAGGATAATTGATTTGGAATGTGAGAATACTGGTAGAGGCCGTAGATCTAAAGGGAGGAAACCAACGTGGGAGGAAACTCGATGGTTTGCTAAACAAGAGTAAAAAATGTTCCTCATCACTAACACTAATCAAGTAGTTCTTTTTTTTTTTTTTTTTTTTTTTTGGCAGTATGAACATGAAATGTACACTTTCAACTCCTTCTATATCATCCGAGCCCAGAATATCAATACTAGCATTGATTTCTTAATCTTACAAGCTGGTTGATCTCAAACTGAAAGTTGGACCTTCTTTGAAGCATAGTGAGAAATAACAAGTTATTATAAATTGTGAATAATTGAGAAATGGTATCAATTTTTCAATTGAAAATGACTTTTTACGCAATTGTGAATAATTGATTTATCAGTTTTAAATTTAAAAGTCTGAGAAATGGAGTATCATTTGTGAAATTGAGAGATAAATTAATCAGTTTTATACTAGATTATGAAAAAAATGAGAAATAAATGTCTCAATATTTAAATTTAAACATCTGCGAAATTTGACTATCAATTGTGAAAATTTAGAGATTAATGTATCAGCTTTACACTCAATTATGAACAAATGAGTAATAAATAACTCATTTTTATACTCAATTATAAACAAATGAGAATCTCCGATAGTTGAATTTTTCAGTTTTAAATGTGAAAAACTGAGAAATAAATTTTTCAATCATTCACAAGTGAGAAATAAGTGATAAACTGGGTTATCTATTGTTCAAAGTGTGTGTGTCACTGCATCATTCACAACACATTCATAGTTATCATTAAACAATTGAGAAATTGAGTCATCAATTGTGAAAAATTGAGAGATGATTTTATCAGTTTTTATAATCAATTATGAATAAATGAGAAATGAATATTTTTGGAAAAGTATATAGCATCACATAATTGTGAAATCACACAACTGTTAAATCAGTTGAGAAATGATTTTACAAGTGAAAAATGAAAAAAATGACACAATTGTGAAATCACACACAACTGAGAAATTACACAACTGTGAAATTAGTTGAGAAATGATTTTTACAAGTGAAAAATAAAATTTTTGTTTCTAAAATTTGAATTATGTGTTGAGTGTACTTGTTAGATTCGTCTTGACGACACGATTAAAACACTGCTTTCGGATCTTCTTCTTGTTTTTTTTTTTTTTTTTTTTTTTTATAAAGATTTTGGGATATACCATTTTAAAAATTTTGGTGGAGAAAAAAACGAAAGAGAGAGAAAGGGGAAAGATAATGAATAGAAGAAAGGGAGAAACGTGGGTTGTTGTTGTGTTTGTTAGGGGGGAGAAAACGCGGGATCTAGTTGCGTTTCTTTGGGGAGAATCGGCCACGAGCCAAACCTCGCACGCGACATCTGCAACCGAGGGGCAATGTTGTCCAACAAAATTTCGAAGGAGTTTTTGGCGAATTTCGAAAATGTCCGTCCTTATTGATCGTTTTCATCTGAACAAAGGACTTATTGGTCAAAGCTTCATAAAGTTACTATATTAAAAAAAAAAAACAAGTTTATACTACCCACTTTCAATTGTTTAATTAGTTTCATATACTCGCTTGCAACTGTTTAATTTTTTTATTTTTTATTTGCACATGTTCTCTCATCTAATCTTTCACCCACTTTTTTTTTTAACCAAAAGGCCGAGAAAGTTATATCTTATGTGAAAATCTTACAAAAAATGTGTTTTACACTCGTAATTGCGTAAAACGTGTTTTCAAAATGCGGAGTGCCATTTTTGTAACTAAGTGAAACTTTTTTACAACATGCGGAGTGCCATTTGTGTAATTAACCGGAACTTATAAAAACTCACCAGACACTTTTTGACACCGTAACAGACATACGTGGCACTTGTTGACACTGTAAAAGATATACAAGATGCACTTTTTAATACTAGGATAAGCAATTCATAACACTACAACCAACAATCTTTAACACTACCACTAAAAGTGCTTGTTTGAATGTTTATAAGTGTCGGTTTCAATGTTTTATAAGTGTTATATTAGAATAGGATAATGATATGTATAGTAAAAACTCAAAGGGAAAACTCATAGCGAAACACTGTAATCCGTTGGATTGTAATAAATCTTTGTGGACCCCACTACTAAAAACTCATCCAATGGATTAGAGTGTTTCACTATGAGTTTTCCCTTTGTGTTTTCACTATGTGTATCATTGTCCGAATAAGCATTTTCTAATATTAGAACATGCACATGATAATATTAAAGCAGCCAATTACAAAAAACTTATTTTTTCATCTATTAATATAAACATGTTTTTCATAATTACAACTCATATCTTCCACCCACTTATGTTATCTGCCACCCAGTTATGTTTAATACTTCTTCATTCTTTCATCTCATCTCCTACTCACATTCAATTGTTATTTTTTTTAATTTTTTTTTTAGTAATAAGTGTGCATTCCGGAATAGGAATCTTACTAACGTCACAATCAGAGTCGATCCTGTAATATTTGAGGCTAGCCAATTATTGGATTAGGACCTCAATCTCTTAATATCAATTCATACGCACATTGAACACTTATACGCTAAACATATATTAAAAGATGAGGTGGTCTCCCATGAGAACAAGGGGATCTGTCTCATGCATGAGACGGGTCGCTCCATGACCCATGGGCCGAACCCGTCACGTGGCAACCCACCATTGATTTTTTTTTTTTTTTTTTTGAGTTTTTATATTTTTTTTCCGGCTTTTCAGTGGTTTAGCAAAAAATAATAGTTACCATCTCTTAAAGTAACATTGTTCATAAGTAAACGTAATACTTGTTTTTTTTAAAAAAAGGCTCGCTTTTACCCATTTTTCCAAATGTAATACTAAATATAATTACATGTAACCCAAACAATATCTAAATGTAATAATCATCTATGCTGAAATATAATAGTGCTTTAGCTAAAATGTAATATAATGTGTATTTTAAATTTTATTTTTTAAAAGAAAATAACATTTGAAAAGTAATAACTTATGTATATGAATGTAATAGTAAGTTTATACAAGTAAATGTAACACTTTGATTGACGAAATTGTAACAGATTTCTATAAGATAATGTAATACTTTTACATGTATCATGATAAATTTGACCCCATTGTAACTTATTGTTTGAAAACATATAGATATCTATACATATGTATTACAATTATGTACAAATACTATTACATATAAATAACACGTTTGTTACATTTTAGTTATAATAAGTATTACTTTTGGCAAACGAAGAAAACATAGGAAAAACACTATTACTTTAAGAGATGGTAACTATTACTTTTCACAAACCGAAAAAAAACAAAAAAAAAAAAGCAAAAAAAAAAAAGCAAAAAAAAAAAAAGCAAAAAAAAAGCAAAAAAAAAAAAAAAAAAAAAAAAACGGCCAATGAGGGGCTGCCACGTGGCAGGGTCCCCATGGGTCCTGGAGCAGGGTTGTGGGTCGGGTAATGGGTCAAAAAAATGACCCGTCTCACCCATGAGACGGGTTGGAGTGTTCTCACACAAGTTTTTGTCTTAAAAGATTGAGTTCCTAATCGAATAATTTGGTATGAGCGAGTTTGAAGATGTCATTTTTATTTGTAAGATTTTATTAGTCTTGAATTTTAATTTTTATGTAGTTTGTGTTAAACATTGTGTTTCAAGAGTTTTATGGTTCTATAATAATCATTGGTTATGGAATGAGTCTCGGGCATGTGTGGAAGACCATCTCGTTTTCGTTTTTCGTATATGAACGCAACTAATTTTCTTGTTTGATAAAAAAAAAAAAAACATGATCCAACCCCTTAAATTATGACCGTAAAGTTGTTAAGAAATTATACTCCCTCCGTCTCAAAATGATCTTCCTGTTTGACTATTCAAACTTTTTAAGGATATGAACACTTGCTTCACTAACCATGTTTTTGTTGTGCACTTTTAAAGCCTAGATTGTAGAAATGAGAAGAACTTTTTGGGACAATAAAATATAGCAAATGAGAATATCATTTTGGGACGGAATGAGTAAATTGGGAAGGTACATAAAATTTGAGTAATACACTGCATTATTGTATTACTTCGTCTCAATTCAAACATCTCCTCCAAACACTCTGTTGCCTCGAGTTTGGGCTGGAATGTGATTTGGCTACGTTTTCAAGAATTTTTTTTTTAAAAAATGCTAATAATGAAAGGCAATACTTCTTGGCAGCAAATTAAAACTAACAAAAAAGAGACAAATAGTTTAACTCTGTGCGAATGAAGAGAGATTAAAGTTTCAAAACTATTAAATTATGACCGTAAAGTTGTCAAAGTATAATTATCTAGTCAACAAATTATAAATTGGGAAGGTACATAAAATTCGAGTAATATTGCAGTATTACTGTACTTCCTCCGCCCAAAATTCTTATGTGTGATATTAATGGAAAAATTTCTCAAAAGTCCTCTAGATAAAGCAAATTTCTTAAATAGGACAGACATTTTAGTTTATTTCTCTCGGGTCCACAAGATGGAATGTTTATTTCTATTAGGTCCCTGATTTTTTCAATGAAATAATTTAATCCCAAAACTACCCCTCCCACTCGACCCTAATACGTTAACCATCCCCCTTATGCGTGCCGTCCCCCCTCTCTCTCCTCCTCCGGCAAAATCCCATCTCTCTCACCCCCCCCCCACACTCTCTCTCTCTAAAGCCCACCCCACCCTCTTCCCTCTGTCGATCTCGCCGGCAAATCCTCCGACGAGTCCTTCTCCAGATCTGGTAATCTCTATGCCTCCATCACCGGCGGCTCCTCTCCTCCGGCCAAATCGCCATAGTCGGTTTCTATTACATACAGTCGTAGAAGGGGTTTAAATTGACATATAGTATGGGACATGACATCAAGCTAGGGATCCGATTCGAGGGGACTAACGCAAATTTCCCCAACAATAGCCACTATTCTCACCGTCGGTGCCGCCGGAGTAGCCCTCTCCTTCACACTAATCACTGAATTTTCTTTAATCGCACGAACTGTGATGCGTCTGGTGTTTGATTTTGAGAAACAGAGAGTGGTTTTATGGCCAAAATTGCATAATGATTCGAGATAGCCAGAAGCGATTTGATGGTTGGGAAATTGAGAGTAGAAATGAAATTGAGAAGAAGCGCCGCCGGGAACCGGCAGTTAGGGAGAAAACGGGGATGGAGTTCGTGAATTGGGGATGGTGGCGCAGACGCCACGCTGCCAAAGGTCATTGTGAGAAATGTTGCAGCTAGTTTCGTAGGTTCAATACACTTGACAAATTGCAACTTCCACAGAAACGTTACTAGACTCTTCCACTTGAGTTTTTGGCATGTAATTGACTGAGACTGAAATAAATGTGTGATTTTTTCTTTCAATCAATTTAGTCAAACTTGTGAATTTTTTTTTTTTTTTTCATACAATTCTAAAAATGTTGAGCACACCAATGAAAATATGATCATTAATTATTGGTTCTTTTTTAAAAAAAAAATAGAAAAATAAAATGACACTCACAGCGTTTTAGGAGATGCTGTCAAAAAAAGATAATACAACGTTGTAAAGAAATGTTGTACTCCCTCCGTCCCGGTATAAGGTTCTTATTTTTTTTAAAGGTTTTTAGCTGCTTTATTCCTTAAATGGCAAAGTATGAATATTTTTTAGATAAACTTGTTCCTATAAAGTTCATATATTACAATCATGCGGTGACGCTTTTACAAGTAAGTGAATTTTTAAAAATAGTATGGAGATCGTAAATAATTGAAACACATTAATACTCCCTCCATTTCATTTTAAACTTTAAAAAATAGTTGCGTACAAAAATTGAAAAAAATATATATGATGTGTTGTAAATGTAGATTGTTTGGTAGGAGGGAGAAAGTGGGGTAAAGAATAGTTAGTGAATAATTGTTGTGAGTGTGATATGTGGAGTCCACAAAAAAAAAAAAAAAAAAAAAAACACTTTTCGTTTTAGATTTTGAACTTTAAAATGGGACAATCAACAATATAATACTCAAAAACGTTACCAAAGCACTCTAACGGGCAGTCGAAGGCAATCACTCACAAACTCAGTGTTTTTATAGGTATGTGACATGACTCTCAGTGTTATTGTAGGTCTGAGACATGGCTCTCAGTGTTTTTATAGGTCTGTGATGTGGCTCTCAGTGTTTTTATAGGTCTCTGACATGACTCTCAGTTTTTATAGGTTTGTGACATGACTCTCAGTTTTTATACGTTTGTGACAAGGCTCTCATTCTTTTTATAGGTCTGTGACAAGGATCTCAGTGTTTTTATAGGTCTTTGATATGACTCTCAATGTTTTTAAAGGTCTCTGATTTGACTCTCAGTGTTTTTATAGGTCTCTGACATAGGTCTCAGTGTTTTTATAGGTCTGAGACATGACTTTCAGTGTTTTTATAGGTATGTGACATGTCTCTCATTATTTTTATAGGTCTGCGGCACATCTCTCAGTGTTTTTATAAGTCCGTGGCATGACTCTCAGAAGTTTTATAGGTATGAGACATGTCTCTTAGGGTTTTTATAGGTGGGAGACATGTCTCTCAGTGTTTTTATAGGTCTGTGACATATATCTCAGTGTTTTTATAGGTCCGTGACATGGCTCTCGGTGTTTTAATAGGTATGTGACATGTCTCTCCGTGTTTTTATAGGTCTGATACATGTCTCTTATTGTTTTTATAGGTCTGTGACATGACACTCAGTGTTTCTATAGGTTTGAGATATGTCTCTCACTGTTTTATAGGTTTGAGACACGTGTCGCAGTGTTTTTATAGGTCTGTGACATGTATCTCAGTGTTTTTATAGGTTTGCAACATGGCTTTGTGTGTGTTTATAGGTATGTGACATGTCTCTCAGTGTTTTTATAAGTTTGCGACATGTCACTCAGTGTTTTTATAGGTGTGCGACATAACTTTCAGTGTGTCTAAAGGTATGCGACATGTTTCTTAGCGTTTTTATAAGTATAAAACATGTCTCTTAGTGTTTTTATAGGTGTGACATGTCTCTCGGTGTTTTTATAGGTATACGACATGACTCTCAGTGTTTTTATAGGTCTGCGACACGTCTCTCAGTGTTTCTATAGGTCTGAGATATGTCTCTTAGTGTTTTTATAGGTCTGAGATACGTCTCTCAGTGTTTTTATAGGTCTGAGACACGTCTCTCAGTGTTTTTATTGGTTTGAGATATCTCTCAGTGTTTTTATAGGTCTGAGACACTTGTCTCAGTATTTTTATAAATCTGTGACATAGCTCTCAGTGTTTTTATATGTATGTGACATGTATCTTAGTGTTTTTTCAAGTCAGAGACATGACTATCAATGTTTTTATAGGTTTGTGACATGTATCTCAGAGTTTTTATAGGTCTGCGGCATGTCTCTCAGTGTTTTTATAGGTATGTGACGTGGTTTTGAGTGTTTTAATTGGCATGTGACATGGTTCCAAGTGTTTTTATAGGTATGTGATATGGTTCTAAGTGTTTTTATTGGTGTGTGATATGGTTCTAAGTGTTTTTATTGGTATGTGACATGGTTCTAAGTGTTTTTATTGGTATGTGATATGGTTCTAAGTGTTTTTATAGGTATGTGACATGACTTTCAATGTTTTTATATGAATGCGACATGTCTCTCAGGGTTTTTATACGTTTATGATATGACTATTAGTGTTTTTATAGGTTTGAGACATGATTCTCAGTGTTTCTAAGAGTCTGAGACATGAATCTCAGAGCGGGATGAAAATATGGCCTGAAAATATGGTCTGGAAAGGGGGAGCACCCTTATAAAGGGTAGTTAGGGGTATTCTTGGCTATTTTTGTCCCTTGGGTTTTTTAGCAATTAGAAAAATATTGTGTCTTCTTTAGAAATAAAAGTTAGAATGAAGGGCTTTTAAGAAAATGTCCCGATATTAATTTACTACTCCCTCCTTCTCAAAAGGAATGATCTTTTGTACTCCCTCTGTTCTTAAGTGCGTGTTCATTTTCAGAAATTTTTTGTTCAAAAATGAGTATTCATTTTGATCATAACTTTGTTCCTAAATGTTTTTTTTTTTTCGAATTTTTATTCACCGGTCTCTTTACACTTGCAAAAACTAAATGTTTGTAAAGAAAATTACAATATTATACATGAATTTTGCCACCAAGTTGTACAAAAAATTATGTCCCTTAAAATGATATTTAGACACTCATTTAGGGACATAGGTAGTAATTTTTTATGTTAAACGAATGTCTTTTTTATTTGGTAAAGAAAAACTTTTATTAGGCTTCGTTTGTTTTCCGGAAAACATCTTCCGGAAAACATTTTCCGCATTTTCCGGTGTTTGTTAAACACCGGAAAATGGGGAAAATGTTTTCTGGAAAGGCAAATTCTTGGAAATGGCAGCCGCACCACGTGCGGCGGGTTGCCCACGGGTCGGCCCGCCCGTTTCCATGCTCTACCCGCCCGGTTTTTTTTTTTTTTTTTGAAAGCGACATCTGTCCTTTTTTTTTAAAAAAAAAACCCAATAACTTTAAAATGTTATATCTTGAGATTTATAAGTAAAAAAAAATATTTAAAAATACCGTTGTGTTCGTCTCGACGAGACGAATAAAACTACATAGGTCATGATATGGTTTGATTTTTTTTTTTTAAACATTTTTTCACACATAAAAAGTTTGAGGTGCTTGCCAGCTGAAATGTAACACTCTGTTCTGATAAAAGCAATACTTTCATCTTCAAAAAGTAACCCTTTTTCTACTGTCAAATGTAACATCAATTTTACAAAAAAAAATGAGTTTGCATTTCAATTGTTACTTTCTCAATAAAAAATTGTTACATTTCATATATAATGTTACATTAAGGAATATAAACTGTTAGAATTGAGAAAAAAAATGTTACATTCATTTTTTATAAAATGTAACATTAGTTTAGTTGTCAATCCTATGTTATTTTCGGAGAAAAAAAGTGTTACATTTGAAAAAATGAGTGTTACATTCCCTTATAAAAAGTGTTACATTAATTTAGTTGTCAATCTTTATGTTATCTTTATCTATTGTAGCAAAATTGTGGTACATTTTTTTTTAAAAAGTGTTACATTTGAATAAAAAAGTGTTACATTTTGTTATAATAAGTGTTACTTTTGTTGAAGGCAAAAAAGTATGGGTGGTACATTTGAAAAAAAAGTGTTACATTTGAAAAAAGAATGTTACATTCCTTTATAAAAAGTGTTACATTAATTTAGTCGTTAATTTTTATGTTATCTTTAATCTATTGCATCAAATTGTGGTACATTTTTGAAAAAAAAATGTTACATTTGAAAAACAAAAGTGTTACATTTCGTTATAAGAAGTGTTACTTTTGGTGGGAGGGAAAAAGGTTGTGGGAGCAAAAAAAAAAAAAAAAAAAAAAAAAAAAAAAAACCAAAAGGGCATGGTCGGCGCCGCACGGGGTGCGGCCGCCGCACCAGAGACCGGCTCTTCTGGAAAATGGTCTTCCCCCTTTTCTAAGGAAAACGTTTTCCTTACCTCCACCTAAGGAAAACATTTTCCGGAAAATAATGATAACACAAAATTATTTTTGAACACACCTCCACCTCCGCCTCGCCCCTTTCCCACACCAACCATCCCACCCCCACCCCCGCCCCTACCCCCCACCCCCCCTCCAATTTTTTTTTTTTTTTTCACTCATATTAAAATTATTTTTGAACACCCCCCCACCCCTAATACCCCCACCACCCACCCACCTCCACCCCCACCCTACCCCACTATCCACCCACCCTCAAAAAAGAAACTTTATTTTCACACACATTAAAATTATGGATAATGATATGTATAGTGAAAACTCAAAGGGAAAACTCATAGTGAAACACTGTAATCCGTTGGATTGTAATAAATGTTTGTGAGCCCCACTAATAAAAACACATCCAACGGTTTAAAGTGTTTCACTATGAGTTTTCCCTTTGAGTTTTCCCTGTGTGTATCATTGTCCTAAAATTATTTTTGAACACCTCCCCCACCCCACCACCTCCCCTACCCCCTCCCCAACACCACCCATCCCACCTCCCTTCAAATTTTTTCTCATAATAATTTTTTCTCATATTAAATTATTTTTTGCTCATATGAATACATTTTCCGAAAAACATTTTCTTTAGATTTACCAAACAACCAAAACCATGTTTATATCATTTTCCAGAAAACATTTTCATTTTTCGGAAAACATTTTCCGAGAAATCATTTTTCCAGAAAATGATTTCCCCCAAACAAACAACGGAGCCTTAAAGTGTTTTCAGACCAATTTTTTTCACTATTCTATTAGCAAAACAAAGTGTTTGAAAAGTGAAAGAATATACTCCCTCCGTCTCAGAAAGATAGTCTTATTTTGACTTTTTATAATCAGCAGAAATGAACTTTGACCAATCACTGGTGACGATCAAATCATTCTAGTGAAATTCTAAAATTTGTAATTGATAAATCATTAAGTGATTTATCAATAATAATTTTTGGAATTTCATTGTGATTATTAAACTGACACCAATGTTTGGTCAAAATTTATTTTTATTGACCATAAAAATTCATAAAAATACTATCTTTTGGGGACAGAGGGAGTATTATGTAATTTTGGTGTGCCAAAGATTATAAACTTGTGCCAAAGAATATAAAGTTTTTTTTGAATGTCTCCTAAAATGAAAAAATGAATAGCAAGAATGCTTAACAAATTTGGATTCTAATGGATTTGCAGCCCACATTCCTAGTTTGGATTTGGGCCACTACTTTACCCCCATCTGATCACAGTTTATCCTCACAAGCAAAACCTCAGCCGTCCAGTTAACCTTTCCTTTTTAATGCTCCCTCCGTTTTTAATATCGTTTTGACGAAAGCTTTATAGAAAATTTGATGATCTAAATAAAAATTTAAAAAATGTGATTGAGAGTGTTTTTTTTTTTTTTATGGTGAATCACTTTATAATTTTTAAATTTTTATTAGGATCATAAAATTTTCTATAAAGTGTTCGTCAAAACGATATTAAGTTGACCAAAAGTCTCAAGTGACGTGAAACGAAAGTAGTATGTCTCAAACTGAGTGTCTATTTTTTAAAATAGAAAATAATTTTTACAATTTCTCTCACTCATTCTCTCTTCTAATTATATTCACAATACTAATCAACTTACTATTTTCTAGCTCATATTTCTTAATCCTCATGCAAATAGTGCAAATAGGAGGGTGGACGTTTATTCGAGACGGAGGGAGTATATGATTTTGATCTGCAAGTTGCAAGTTTGGGGTGTTTTGATTGGTGATTGAAATTAAGAGATCAGATAGACATTGGAGTTGAGAAGAAGAAGGAAGAAGCTCGAATGGTGGGGATAATTCACTCTTGAAAATTAGGCCACACGTACATGTATTATTACATTCTCATTTAATTCAACTGAAAAAAAAATTTGTTAATTTAAAATACTTTGGATGCAACAAAATATTAAGTGAGGTACTGATGACGCCTTAGGTTTCTGGGGTCACGGAGATAGAACTCCAATTTAGCTGTCTCTTGATCCTGATCACAACACAGACAAGAACACCGTTAAGACCAAGGCCGGGTTGGAATCCGGCTTAGGACCTCGGGTGTGAGAGTAAGATCTCTGAGGAAAACCTAAGTAGAAGGTTCTATGAAGACCTTGTGTGAGTGAATAGGATAGAGCACGTACCTGGCCCTTGGGGGCGGGTAGGAGTATATATATGAGTGGAAGAAGGAGGTAGATTTAAAGTACTAACCGCCCTGGTACCGGATAGACACGCGGCAAGTCCTCATTGGTTCGGCCAGGGGAGTGGCTGAGAATGTGGCGTGTTGTCAGGGAATCATGGTTCCACTACCAACCGTTATGGTATGTCAGGTACGAACAGGTAATGTCAGTTGTACGTTTGTGACAGCTGGATACTGCGGGCTCCGGGCATGAGGTTGAGTGATCAACACGGGACCCTTAGAATAGCGGGAGGCAGAACCATCTTGGTCATGGTCATCGGGGAGCCCGGGGTTCTCGGGCTTGCTCGCTTGCGGGCTTATCCGGTTCGGTGTAGTCGAACTCGCTTGAACTGGCTCTGAACCGGGTCCGGTCCGGTCTATGATGCTCGGTCTCATCAGTGGCCCCTAACTCCGAGAGTCAGCTTATTTATGAGCAGCGCGAGGAGTTACATTTCCATGGCTCGGTCCGGGAAATTCCTTAGTAAATATGGACACGGAATATCATGGGACGGGAGTCTCACGATGGTGGTTGACGATAGGATAGTGGGCCCCTCATGTCAGGCTAGTGGCGTAGCTGCCAGACCCTTGACATGACCAGGAACACGCTCATTAAATGCGAACCGTCATCGGAGTTCGAAAAAGCTGGTTCCCGCCTCTTCATTTTCGGGTCGCACACCGGTTCAAACCGGCTCTTGGATAAGACCCCAACCGCTTTGGGGGTATAAATAACCCTACCTGGCTTCGCTCAAACACTTTTGCCATTTTCAGAATACTTGCCTTTGGTTTCCTCCATCGCTTCTGTTTGTAGGACTTCGTGATTCTACTTTCAGCGCTTTTTCTCTCCATCGATCACACAGGTAGTGTTTCTATTTTCTTTTGCTCGTCGTTAATTTCTTGGTTCGTCCGTTCTGGGTATTTAGAGACCTTCTTTGTTGTCTTTTGGGGTAAGCCCTAGGCATCAGTTCTTCGGACTCGGGGAAAGAGTCCTTAGGTTTTTGACTAAATAACTAGCCCTTTCTCAGGAACCTCGGGTCCTTGCTTTTCTCAGAATTTTCGGGACCATATACTTCTTTCTAACAGGGATAATGGACGAACTGGACTTGGGCGCAATCTCCGTCCTGATCTTTTTGGTTGTTGTCGACGAACGGGAGGGATTTACCGGTATCTGATAAATGCCTGGAAAAGGCTTCCTTGGATGCTTTCAAGACCATAGGGGTAGTCTATGACTGGGATTCTTGGATTCTACCCCTGTTGTGGGAGATAGGTCCTCGGGTTCATTATGATTCAGAGAGGATGAGAGTTCTGGGGGGTGAGGAGCAACTGGGCACTTTTGTTAGGGCCGTTTTAACTCGATTCCCTGATAATGTAGATATGGCCGGGAACGCTAGGCGATTAGTGAGGCAGGGCGGAGACCGTGTGTCCTCGACTGGACCGAATCCCTTGACTTGGATGGATACCCCATTGAATGATGACTTGCCCATTGCTGAGCAAGCACAGGATATTCCGGCGGCCCCGGACGTGGTGGAACTGTCCAGCGGCGACGAGGCATTGGAGCCGATCGTTGAAGGTGACAGTTTCTTGCTGGAATATCATGCTTCGGATGCCGGTGAGGAGATCAATATTGGTCGCGGGCTTATCGACGAGCCCGTGTCCTCCGGGACTCCCACGGACTCTCGCGGGCCAGATGAGAGGTTGGCCCCTGATGCTGTTCGAAAGTTGAGTTTGAGGCGCTCGCCGGTCAAGATAGTGAGCTCCTTCCCCGAAGGGCCGGACAACCGTGCGGTCAGTCAGATGGGGGCGTCTACCTCAGGTGCGGCCTTAGCGGATGAGGACGAAGGCGATTCTGACGATGAGTTTCGGTCCCAGTATCACGTCGACCCAGAGATTTATCTTGTGAGTGGTTTGGGTGAGTATGCATTGCCTACGGGAGTCTCCAAAATGACTTCTACTTTGGTCCGCTCAGAGAATTTAGCTTGTGTCTTTTATCCAGTGCAGTTCGAAAATGGGCTTCGCCTCCTTCTTGACCCGTTTATTTGCGAATTTCTCAACTTCGCTCAGTGTCTGCCTATGGACCTGACTCCCAACGCCATTCGTTACTTGGTGTCCTTCATCGTGGTTAGCCGCGTTCTCGGGTTTGAGCCCTCTTTGTCTGCCCTCCATATTTACTTTGCTCATCAAATAACTGCGAGTTGCCTGAGTTTGAAGACAAAACCGCGCTCTTAGAAGATTTTTTTTGCCGCCTCTAACAAATTCGATCAGTGGCAAAGGTATCCTCTTGTGATCCAGAATCGACTGGGTTGGCCTTTTCCCCATCCTGAAAACATATCTCCTATTTCGGTTTCTCGAAAAAACTTTCCCGATCCGGAAGAGGGCCGTGAGTTAAGCGCGGCCATGGAGTCTTATCTTGCTCGCCACGCAAGGAAGGTCATGGGGGAGGATGGGACAGTGGAAGCCGTGGTCCCCCAGGTCTTTGATGTACAGGCCATCATAGATGATGAGGATCTTTTGATTTATGCTGGGGTGGCCCCGATTCGTACTCCTGATCGCGGGCCCAGGGTTGATATGGTCCCCTTGCTGAGAGATCCTGATTGGAGGGTCCATCAGTCTTTTGTTTTTGCGTCTGAATATTCGTTCTGTAATCATGGGGATGCGTGTTCTGATCCTGGCTTAACCGGTCTCTCTTTGTTACTTTTTGCGTCTATGCTCGTTTTTTTTGCTATCTGGAGGGGGTGCTAAATTCCCTTTGATTTCAGGTCCCGAAGATACAATGCCTCCCAAGAGCGTGGCTGCCCAGAAGCAAGCGGCAAAGCTTCAACTGGAACGGGAGAAGAAAAGGTGAGGGGACGATCTCAATAAAACCGAGGCTCCGGGCATCAGGCTCCCGGTTACAGATAAAGCGGATAAGTCCGGTGCCGCTGTGGCCGCACAGCCTGCTCTGACTCGCAACCTGCCCCTTAATCCCCGTCATGTAGTTGGGAGGGGAAAAGGATTGATCGGCACCGGTCATTCACAGTCTTCTCCAGACGCGGGCACGACTACCCCGGAGCCTCAAAGAAAGAGGTCTGCAACGGGAGACCCTCCTCTGCCTCCGAAAGATAAACAACAGAGGACTGAGGCCCCTACGACTGAATTTGCCGTGGTGTCCCTGGCCAGAGGAGGGATGTGTGCTACTCTCTTCCCCGTGGAGCTTATTGATGATAGGGAGCGGGCAAAAGAGTTTGGTCTTAAGGTTGCCCGAGCTCCTGAACTTTTTGGGATTGACCTACATAGCCGCCACAGCAATAACGCCTATGTTGGTGATGGGTTGCTACGCCGGTTAGATTTTCCAGACTACCAACAGAGGGTTCTATCTACCTCCAATCCCGCAACCGCGGTTGGCCACGCCGGGCTGGCCCTCATCGAGGTTCGCTCTTTGCCTCTGTTCCAAATTTTCCACATTCATTAATTACCCTTCTGATTTTTTATTTCTTGTTTGCAGATAGCCAATGACCTCCTCTACTTAAGCGCCCAGGCTAAATCTGATGCTTCCACCATTGCCACCAGGAATAAAGAGGTTATGGAGGCAAGGGCAGAAGCCAGTAAGTGGTCAAAAGTCACAGAGGGCTTACGCGCCGAGCTCAAAGAGAAAGATGCGGAGGTCATGGGCGCGGTTAAAGAAGTTTCCCAACTGAACAACGATTTGGCCGTGGAGCGGGGAGCCAAGGAACGCCTTGAAGCTGAGAAGCAGAGTCTGGAGGCCCGCTGTGCTGAATTGCAGAAGCTTTTGGATGAGGGGAAGGAGACCATTGATAGGTTGTCAACAAAGGTGGACGAGTTGGATGGACAGTTTCTTGATCGGGTACGGTTTGATACTGACCGGGAGCGGGTGCTGCAGGAGGAGAGGGAGAAGAGCATAGATGCGTTCAAAGAGTCCGGCGAACAGTCCGTGATATTAACGGACCAATACAACATGGCTGTTCATGCCGTAGCTCAGAATTTGGCTGCCACGGGCATATACACGGCGCATGAGATAGCCACTTTATGTTCTATACTGCCTTCTGACCCAGAGTGCTTTTTGATAAATGACTATTTTATAGTCATTTAAGGTCTAAAAATATAGTTTATTAGCTTTTATTCCACTTAAATTACTTATTTTCTACTCTTTATTTGATATAATGCACTTGGAGAATGTTTCTATAATGCAAACAGGTTTTTAGTACATTCTTGAGGAAAAGGGGAGCTAAGGCATCATCTTTGTGAAGGAAGAACGCTTGGAAAAGAAGGAAATAAGCTAGTCCATGAAAAGTCAAAGTTCCAGTCAAAGCAGGGTATGCTCGGCCGAGCAGTACCCTTGACTCGGCCGAGCATAAGGAATCAGAAAGGGCAGATTTATTTTCGAAGGCTTGCTCGGCCAAGCACTTTTCCTTGACTCGGCTGAGCACCCCCTGAATCAGCAAAAGGTGCCTTTTCAAATGAAGACCTCTCCAAGCACCCATCCGGGGAAGATTACCTCCCCTCCTCCAAGGCTTATAAATAGAAGTAAAAATCAGTAGTTTAGATATCTAGAAACATTGTAAACTTACTATAGTGAAATTTGTACTCTCAAACATCAAATAATTCTCAGAATTTGTGAAAGGCATTCATCTTTTCTTAAGCAATATTCTGAGTTCTTTATCAATAATATTAAGAGGTTATTTTCAAGTCTTTGTCTCCATTTCAAGTTCAGAATAAGTATCTCTACTCTTTTATCTCATCTTCATCTTATTCTTCTCTTTTCGCAAATGGCTTGTGAGTAATCCTCCTTTTTTCTTGGGATTGGAAACTCAACAAACACTTGTATTTACTAATATTCATGCTCTAAATTTACTTTCTTCATCTTATACAATTCTACCATATCAAACTTTAACGCCTACGACCATGATGACGTCCATGGCTCGTATGAATCTTAGTTAATCAAGGGAAGTACTGATCGGAGAACCTTGATTAGCGGATCCATATAGTCAGAACTAAGTTCATTACTCACGAGAGTAGTGTAATGGCTTAGGGATGCTCCTTGAGTGGAAAGTATGCTGATTTTCATGAAAACTTAATGGATTCTTACTAATTATGGGCCATCGAGAGATAGGGCATAATTAGTATGAGAATACAAATGCTACTTGCTTGATCGTGAGAAGTAGTGTAGGCCTAGCATACCATCCTTGTTTTAAAATGAAACTTTAATCTAAATAGAGCATGGATAGTTGATGAATATATGTTGTTGATGTTCCAATCCCGAGAATTCCTTAATCATAAGAGTTTTCAATCTAAGCTATAGTTTTTATTATTACTTTCTAGTCGTGACAAACAATTTTATAACCCCCAATCATTTTCTTTTCTTTATTTTCCTATTCTAAGCAAAGATATTTTGTAAGTAAAGTTGTCCTCGTGGGATCGACTCGCTCTTGCACTTTCTATACTACATACACCCGTGCACTTGCGGAATAAACAAACGTAACAAGTTTTTGGCGCCGTTGCCGGGGACAACGGTTTACTTTCAAAATTTTTCTTTTGCTTTCTATTTTTAGTTTTTAGTTTAATAATTTTTTTTTTATTTATTTTTGTTAATTATCTAACACCCCGTCAAAGAATTTGTGTCTTTAAATTTTTTTTTTCAATTAGGTACTCTCGGAGTATATGAAAAGAGCCCGGAAGCCTCTTGAAGAGTTTGATCCGGAGCCAGAAAGGACCTTTCACGAAAGGTTAAGAAAATTCAGAGAATTTCTAGAAGCAGAAATGGCACAAAATGGTGACCAAAATAGAGACGGTGATGGGATACCTGCCACGCCACCACCTAGAACCCTTCGGGAGTTTGTTAACCCAAGTACCCCGGGAACTAGGACACCAATCGTGGTACCAAATGCCGACGCAGCCCACTTTGAGATCAAGCCTCAACTTTTGCACATGGTTATGAATAACCAATTCGGTGGCTCGGCACTTGAAGATCCCCACCTTCACATCCAATCCTTCTTGGAATATTGTGACACCACCCGAATCATAGGTGTCACTCCGGAAGCTATTCGGATGCGCCTTTTCCCATTCTCACTAAGGGATAAGGCGAAACAATGGTTGAACGCGGTCCCCCACAATTCATTAACAACATGGGACCAAGTTCAAGAAGCCTTTCTTGGACGCTTCTTCCCTCCATCCAAGACCGCTCAGATCCGGACCAAGATAACAAATTTCAGTCAAAATGGAGATGAGTCGTTATATGATGCTTGGGAGCGCTTCAAGGAGCTTTTAAGGATGTGTCCACACCACGGGCTTGGAAAGTGGTTGATAGTGCACACCTTCTACAATGGTCTCACGTTCAAGACTAGAGAGACCATCGATGCTGCTGCGGGAGGAGCATTAATGAACAAAGGAGTGGATGAGGCATATGACTTGATCGAAAGCATCGCCTTGAACCACTACCAATGGTCTAATGAAAGGGACCAACCGCAAGGAACAGCAGGTAAGTTTAATGTTGATGTTGTTACTCTTCTTTCTTCGAAATTTGATATGCTTTTTAAGAAGATTGATAACTTGAATACAAATTCCGTGGCTAACGTTAACGTTATTTGTGAGCTATGTGGGTCAAACTCACATAGTAGTGAAAGTTGTGATTTGCTTGACACTAATTCTAGTGAACAAGTCAATTTCGTTAATTCTAATGGACAAAGAGGGGGTATGTATTCTAACACATACAATTCCGAATGGAAGAATCACCCCAATTTCTCCTATAGAAGTAATAATGTTTTAAACCCACAACCTTCCTCACAACCACCGGGATTTGTACCCAAGAATTTCAACAATAATTCTTTCCCTCCCCCTAAATCTAAATTAGATCTTCTTATAGACTATATGGTCGAAAATAATAAAAATCAGGAGAAGATTAATAATGAATTTAGGGAAAACTTTAAAGTTTTGAATAGTAGGTTTGATAGTCTAGCCGCCCATAATAAAATGTTAGAGAAACAGCACGTTTTTGATACTAAGGCGGTAGTACTTAGGAGTGGAAAAGAACTAATAGATCCCCCTCCTAAAGAAATCATCAAATCTAATGAGGAGAACGTTAGTCCAACCCCACCGTTGGTTGAGACTAATGAAGAAGTAGAAAAGGGGACAGAATCCCCTAAAGTTTCTAGAAATTTTGACCCGCCAATACCTTACCCCCAAAGGTTGGTAAAGGCAAAACTTGATAAACAATTTGCAAAATTTTTAGAAGTTTTAAAATCTATTTACATCAATGTCCCTTTTACGGATGCTTTGCAACAAATGCCCTCTTATGCTAAGTTTTTAAAAGATATTCTTTCAAATAAAAGGAAACTAGAGGAATATGAGACAGTTGCATTAAATGAAGAAGTAAGTGCTGTTTTGCAAAGGAAATTGCCTCCCAAATTAAAAGATCCCGGCACTTTTTCTATTCCTTGCAATATAGGGAAATTTGATGTAGATAATGCTATGCTTGATCTTGGGGCTAGTGTAAGCCTCATTCCGCTTTCGGTTAGTAAGAAAATAGGTGTCGGGGAACTCAAACCCACCACTATATCATTACAATTAGCGGATCGCTCAATCAAGTATCCAATAGGGATTATGGAAGATGTCCCTTGTAAAATCGGGAAATTAATCATCCCGGTTGATTTTGTTGTTCTTGAGATGGAAGAGGACCATCACATTCCTATCATATTAGGTAGACCTTTCCTTGCCACAGCTGGGGCAATTATAGATGTTAGAAATGGTAACCTTTCTTTAAACGTAGGGAATGAGAAGGTAGAATTTAATTTGACAAAATTAATGAAAAATCCCAATCTTGAGAACACTTGCTCCGATATTAACATGCTAGAATCCTTAAGCAAGGAGTTTTAAAAACCTCAATCTAAGGACCCGCTTGAAAGATGTCTTGTAGATGAGAAATTCTTAGATAGCGATGTTGATGCTTCAAATTATGCTATGTATCTTGATGCTAACGCTGCAGCAAAGAAAGGAAGCATTACATTTGAAAAGTTAGAAGCTAAAGCGGAACCTTCTAACAATGAGATATATAAGGCACCTCAAGTTGAATTAAAACCTCTCCCTTCAAATCTAAGGTATGAATTTCTGGGACCTAATTCTACTTATCCAGTAATTATTAACGCAAGTCTAAGTCCTCTTGAGACCGAAAAATTATTAAGAGAACTTAGAATACATCAAAAAGCTATTGGATATACAATTGATGATTTAAAAGGGATTCACCCTAAGATTTGTATGCATAGGATTGATTTAGAGGATGACCATAAACCCTCCATAGAGCATCAAAGAAGATTAAATCCTAATATGAAAGAGGTCGTGAAGAAAGAAGTACTTAAGTTACTTGATGCGGGCATTATTTATCCAATCTCGGATAGTAAATGGGTAAGTCCCGTGCAAGTTGTCCCTAAGAAGGGAGGAATGACGGTAATAAAAAATGATAAGGATAAATTAATCCCTACTAGGACCGTCACGGGATGGCGAATGTGTATAGATTACAGAAAATTAAACAAAGCCACCCGAAAAGATCATTTTCCTTTACCTTTCATTGACCAAATGCTTGAAAGGTTAGCGAAGCATTCGCATTTTTGTTACTTAGATGGTTACTCCGGATTCTTTCAAATTCCCATACATCCGGATGACCAAGAAAAAACAACTTTTACTTGTCCTTATGGTACCTTCGCTTATAGGAGAATGCCATTTGGACTTTGTAATGCTCCCGCCACCTTTCAACGTTGCATGATGGCAATATTTTCAGATTTTATAGAAAATATAATGGAAGTCTTTATGGACGATTTTTCAGTTTATGGTTCCTCTTACGATGAATGCTTAAAAAACTTATCTAAAGTTTTACAAAGATGTGAAGAGGTAAACCTTGTTCTTAATTGGGAAAAGTGCCATTTCATGGTCAATGAAGGAATTGTTCTTGGACACATGGTGTCCGAGAAAGGAATTGAAGTAGATAGGGCAAAGGTTGATGTCATTGAAAAATTACCTCCACCCACCAATGTTAAAGGGGTAAGGAGCTTTTTAGGCCATGCCGGTTTTTACCGAAGATTTATAAAAGATTTTTCTAAAATTTCTAAACCTTTAACCAATATACTTTTAAAAGATGCTCCATTTTTGTTCGATAGTTCTTGTCTTGAGGCTTTTGACAGGTTAAAAAAAGAATTGGTGTCCGCTCCTATTGTCCAACCACCCGATTGGGATCTCCCTTTCGAGATTATGTGCGATGCAAGTGATTATGCAGTAGGAGCAGTTTTGGGACAGCGGAAAGACAAGAAATTACATGCCATTTATTATGCAAGTCGGACACTAGATGAAGCACAAGTAAATTATGCCACCACAGAAAAAGAGTTATTGGCCGTGGTATTCGCAATAGACAAATTCCGGTCGTATTTGGTGGGATCGAAAGTGATTATATACACGGATCACGTAGCAATAAGATATCTATTGGCAAAGAAGGATGCCAAACCAAGACTCATAAGATGGATCCTTCTCCTCCAAGAGTTTGACTTAGAGATCCGTGATAAGAAGGGGACGGAAAACTTGGTAGCGGATCATTTATCTCGTCTCCCCAAAAATATTATTGACTCCGATAAAGAAAATCTCCCTATTGACGATTCATTCCCAGATGAATATTTACTAGCCATTAACAATGTCGATACCCCTTGGTTTGCGGACATTGTTAATTATTTGGCTTGCAAAATTATTCCCCCGGAAATGAATTACCAACAAAGGAAGAAATTCTTTTCCGAAATCAAAAACTATTTTTGGGAAGACCCCCTCCTCTTCAAACATTGCGCAGATGGAATCATTAGGCGATGTGTGCCTAATGAGGAGATAAATGACATCCTTCATCATTGTCATTCTTCTCCTTATGGTGGGCATGCAAGTTCGTTCAAGACCGCCACCAAGGTTCTTCAATCAGGTTTCTATTGGCCGACTCTATTTAAAGATTCTCGAAATTTTGTTCTTACTTGTGATCGTTGCCAACGTACTTGCAACATCTCAAGGAGGAATGAAATGCCTCTTAACAATATCCTAGAGGTCGAGATTTTTGATGTTTGGGGCATAGATTTCATGGGACCATTTCCATCATCCTACAACAACAAATACATTCTTGTAGCAGTGGACTATGTGTCCAAATGGGTAGAAGCCATAGCATCTCCAACTAACGACTCGAAGGTTGTCATGAAACTCTTCAAAAACATCATCTTTCCAAGGTTTGGGGTACCAAGAGTGGTCATAAGCGACGGCGGTTCTCACTTCTCACACCGTCAATTTGAGGCCCTTTTAAAGAAATATGGTGTCCATCATAAAACAGGCACCGGATATCACCCTCAAACTAGCGGTCAAGTGGAAGTGTCGAACCGGGAACTTAAGTGGATCCTTGAAAAGACAGTTACAAGCTCAAGGAAGGATTGGTCAATCAAGTTGAATGACGCTTTATGGGCCTATCGCACCGCTTTCAAAACACCCATCGGAACCACACCTTTCCGTTTGGTGTATGGGAAGCCGTGTCATTTACCCGTAGAACTTGAGCACAAGGCATATTGGGCAATTAAAGCACAAAACTACGATTTGGTAAACGCCGGTGAAAAGCGAAGACTACAATTGCAAGAACTTGATGAACTTCGTTATGATGCATACGAGAGTGCCAAGTTATACAAGGAGAAAACGAAGAAATGGCACGACAGTCATATCATACGGAAAGATTTCAAGGAAGGGGATATGGTTTTGCTCTACAATTCTCGGTTAAAACTTTTTCCAGGAAAATTGAAGTCTAGGTGGTCAGGTCCATTCCAAATCCGGAAAGTATATCCTTACGGAGCTGTCAATATTTGGAACGAGCAGAAAGGTGAGTTTAAGGTAAACGGGCAAAGACTAAAACATTATATGGTTGGTGACCCTATAGGGGTAGTATCAACCATCTCCTTTGGATGAATTTCAGGCCTCCAAATCAGCAACCACCGCCACCACCGCCACCATTCTAGTCGGTACCTCTTTCTCCCTCTCCTTTAAAATTATTCTTGTCCCAATTTTCATTCCTCCTTTCCAAACATTAGGGACAATGTTTCATTTAAGTGTGGGGGGGGGGGGGTAGTATCTATCTTTTTCTTATTTCTTTTCTTTCTAAATTTCTTTTTTCTTCTTTTTATGTTTTTCTTTTCAAAGATTTTCAAAAAAAAAAATAAAAATTTAGCCAATGCTCCCATTGATGAGAATGTTATCTTTATTATCATTTGCCTAAGTAAAACTTTTTCCTTCTAATTTTTACTTCTTAAGAAATTTGATAATAACAACATAAGATTGTATTGGATTATAAATGGAAAATTTTCAAAATTAATATGAACTTTTAAATCCTATTGAATAGAAGCATTACATTATTAATAAGTTTGTGGGCATTAAGTTTGGATACAACATACTTGTGAAACTTTTAAAACATTTTTGTATATGCATCTCAAAAACTTTCATTTCTACTCTTTTCCAAGGGTTTTTCATCCTTGTTATGCTTATGAATCACAAAAGTTTTCGCTTTAATACATCTTTCCATTCCCACTTTTAAGAGGCTAATTAATCAATATATTCTTCTTTTGATTGTCCATTCAAATATCTAAATGAATATATCATTATAGAGTGTGACAATTTAGAAGCAAGAAACTCAATTGCCACGTCTAATTAATCAAATCTCGAACCTTATTCCACTATCATCCTCCGCCTTTCATCATTTTTTGTGATTCAAAATGCATAACGACATATGGACATCTTTGTTAAAGAATAAAGATCATAGTTTAAGAAGTGTATATTCAAGCATGAAAAATTTATTCACAAAGCACTCTAAAAAAGTGAATATAATTCTTAATTCATACTTATGCCCCACAAATTCATTTGGTTATCTCTATATGCTCTTATTCAATGGTATTTATTCACGTTATATTAACATTCAAACTTTTCTATTTGCACTTTAATATCATCCTACCTTCTTCTTTACAAATCCCTTGAGATGAAAAACTTAAAAGGAAGAAATTTTATAAAGGCAATATTATATAACAATATTCTGAGGGAGCATTGAAGACCTTTCTTGTTTTTCTACTAGTGTCATTTGTACTCCTCTCTTTTTGAACATTTAACTTGCTCGAGGACAAGCAAGATCCTAGTGTGGGGGAATTTGATAAATGACTATTTTATAGTCATTTAAGGTCTAAAAATATAGTTTATTAGCTTTTATTCCACTTAAATTACTTATTTTCTACTCTTTATTTGATATAATGCACTTGGAGAATGTTTCTATAATGCAAACAGGTTTTTAGTACATTCTTGAGGAAAAGGGGAGCTAAGGCATCATCTTTGTGAAGGAAGAACGCTTGGAAAAGAAGGAAATAAGCTAGTCCATGAAAAGTCAAAGTTCCAGTCAAAGCAGGGTATGCTCGGCCGAGCAGTACCCTTGACTCGGCCGAGCATAAGGAATCAGAAAGGGCAGATTTATTTTCGAAGGCTTGCTCGGCCGAGCACTTTTCCTTGACTCGGCCGAGCACCCCCTGAATCAGCAAAAGGTGCCTTTTCAAATGAAGACCTCTCCAAGCACCCATCCGGGGAAGATTACCTCCCCTCCTCCAAGGCTTATAAATAGAAGTAAAAATCAGTAGTTTAGATATCTAGAAACATTGTAAACTTACTATAGTGAAATTTGTACTCTCAAACATCAAATAATTCTCAGAATTTGTGAAAGGCATTCATCTTTTCTTAAGCAATATTCTGAGTTCTTTATCAATAATATTAAGAGGTTATTTTCAAGTCTTTGTCTCCATTTCAAGTTCAGAATAAGTATCTCTACTCTTTTATCTCATCTTCATCTTATTCTTCTCTTTTCGTAAATGGCTTGTGAGTAATCCCCCTTTTTTCTTGGGATTGGAAACTCAACAAACACTTGTATTTACTAATATTCATGCTCTAAATTTACTTTCTTCATCTTATACAATTCTACCATATCAAACTTTAACGCCTACGACCATGATGACGTCCATGGCTCGTATGAATCTTAGTTAATCAAGGGAAGTACTGATCGGAGAACCTTGATTAGCGGATCCATATAGTCAGAACTAAGTTCATTACTCACGAGAGTAGTGTAATGGCTTAGGGATGCTCCTTGAGTGGAAAGTATGCTGATTTTCATAAAGAAAACTTAATGGATTCTTACTAATTATGGGCCATCGAGAGATAGGGCATAATTAGTATGAGAATACAAATGCTACTTGCTTGATCGTGAGAAGTAGTGTAGGCCTAGCATACCATCCTTGTTTTAAAATGAAACTTTAATCTAAATAGAGCATGGATAGTTGATGAATATATGTTGTTGATGTTCCAATCCCGAGAATTCCTTAATCATAAGAGTTTTCAATCTAAGCTATAGTTTTTATTATTACTTTCTAGTCGTGACAAACAATTTTATAACCCCCAATCATTTTCTTTTCTTTATTTTCCTATTCTAAGCAAAGATATTTTGTAAGTAAAGTTGTCCTCGTGGGATCGACTCGCTCTTGCACTTTCTATACTACATACACCCGTGCACTTGCGGAATAAACAAACGTAACACTTTTCCGGCCACAGCCTGGTGCCATTTTCGGATGACCAATTGCTGGATCTCCCTGAGCCCGTTCACACTTCACTTCCTCCTGTCCTCCCGGTCACGGTCCCCGAGCTATTGGCCGCCATTGATGACTTGCGGTTTCCCGCGAGCGGGAGTGGTGTTCCTTTGGCCGTGGCTCTGGAGAAGGTTTTTGGCCCTGGCGGCCCATTTGTTGAAGGTATGGTTCTTCCTTTATCTACTTTTGCCTCTGCTCTCGCTGAGGCTTCGAAGGTTCCGCTCAATTCGGCTGTTGATCCTGACGCCTCTACTGCTTCTGTTCCAGAAGTGGACATCGATCCTCCTCCGGCTAGCTGAAGATCAGACCGGGCTGCGCCCTGGGACTTTTGTAATAGTCTTAGATTTCATGAACTTGAACATTTGATTCTATTTTGACCCGATTTTTTTATGTATCTATTTGTTCTTCTTTTGATCCCCATATCTCCTTGACATTTACTTCCGTTGTACTTTATTGCCCTTTTTGCTGGTTGCTTTGGAATTGCCAAGCATTTATTGTTTTTCCTTGATCACTTTGTTTGGTGTTTCTTCTTTGTTTTTCAAGGTTCTGGCCCCAGGCTGTTGTGGGGCCTCTTTTGCCTGATTATTGTAAATGTGCCTTGAACTTTCTATGTCTGGTATTCATGATTACTTCCCTCGGCGGGCTTATGGTCTAGCTCGGGGGCGTATGACCGCGCATCGTGCATGAAGATTTATGCAACGGTGTTTCTCTTGACGGGCTTACGGTCTAGCTCGAGGGCGTATGACCGCGTACCATGCATGAAGATTCATGCCACGGTATTTCCCTTAACGGGCTTACGGTCTAGCTCGTGGGCGTATGACCGCGCATCGTGCATGAGGATTCATGCAACGGTATTTCAGGCGCGGGGCCTTGGTGGTTTGGCACTTTGTTATATCTTGCCGAATACACGCTTTTCTTTTCAGTATCTATCTATGATATTTCGTTTCAATGGGAAAAACATAATATTATTGATCTTTCATCTTTTTTCCCGCTCATAGAGCCGTACATCAAAATTACAATGCAGAAAATAGAAAACAGGCGGATTTCTAATAAAAAAGGGGGAATACTATCTTTAAGGGTAGTAATTCTTCAAGTGGTCGCTGTGCCAAGCGTTCTTTAAGTCCTTCCCTTCTTTGGTGAGGAGTCTGTAAGTCCCTTCTTTGATTACGCGGGCAATCTGATAAGGCCCTTCCCAGTTGGGCGAGAGCTTGTTATATCCGGGCTGTCTCCCCGTGACTTCAACTTTTCTCAAGACCCAGTCTCCCACGGAAAACGACCTTTTGTTCACCCTTTTGTCATGATGTACTTTGGCCTTCTGTTTATAATTGACCATCTTTGCTCGTGCTTCCAACCGTTTTTCTTCGAGAAAGTTTAAATCTTTTCTCCAGGCTTCCTCATTCTTTGTTTCATCAAAATGGGCGACCCTGTAGGTGGGTAGGGCTGCTTCTACAGGCACGACCGCCTCTGATCCGTATGTCAAGGAAAAAGGAGTTTCTCCCATTGAGTTCATCGTTGTGGTTCGGACAACCCATAGAGCAGTACTGAGCTCTTCCATCCAGGGACCACTCCTTCCCTTCAAATTTTTTGTGTAAGGAGGTCATGAGCAACTTATTTGCGGCCTCGGCCTGTCCATTTCCCTGCGGTCTTGCGACGGAGGATTGCCGATGTTCTACATTGAGTCTCTTACATTCCGCCGTAAACTTGTTTTGAAACTGGGGTCCATGATCGGAGACGATAGCCCGCGGTAAACCAAACCGAAAGAATATATGGTCGTAGACGAACTTGATAATACTTGCTTCAGTAGTGCCAGTTAGTGCCTTTGCCTCCACCCATTTTGTGAAATAATCTACTGCGACCACTACCATTTGTGCTCCGCCGGGCGCTTTGGGATAAGGCCCAATCAAATCAATCCCCCACATATCAAATGCCCAAGTTGGGACGACCAAGCTTTGCTCCGTGGATGGCTGTCTCAGAATGTTGGTGAACCTCTGGCACTGATCACATTTGCGGACATATTCCTCTGCATCTCTTTTAATCGTCGGCCAGTAATACCCGAGGAATCTGATTTTATCGGATAGTGTCCGGGCTCCGGGATGCCCTCCACATACGCCCTTATGAACTTCGTATAACAAGTTGGTGATGGTCTCGGATTTTACACACCTCAGCAGGGGTTTGGTAAAAGACCTTCGATAAAGCACGTCGTCAATGACCGTATATCTAGCGGCCTGTCTCCTCAAAACTTTTGCTCGATCTGGATCGTTAGGAAGGGTTTCTTTTTCGATGTACTCCTTAATCTCGTCCACCCAATCCTTCTCAGGCTCCCCTATTTGGTGGATCTCTGTCCTGTCAATGGCCGGGCGCTCCGTGAATTCTATCCAGCAGTCCACACTAAGCTTTGCAATGTCTTCGTTAGTGATTCTTGAAAGCAAGTCCGCCTCGGAATTTTCAGCCCGGTTAACTTGGGTTAGCTCGTGGTACTCGAATTCCTCTAACAGGTTTGCTGCGAGCTCCTTGTATTTGAGCAACACCGGGTGATTTGTCTCATATTCCCCTTTGACCTGATTTACCACTAGCTGTGAGTCGCTCTTCACGATTAAATTGGATACCTTCATGTCCCGGGCTAATTCCAAGCCCGCTATCAATGCCTCGTACTCGGCTTGGTTGTTGGAGACCGCAAACTTAAACCTCAAAGCTCGTTTAAACCTTTGACCTTCTGGGGCGATCAATAGGATTCCGGCGCCACTAACAGTTTTTCCCGAGGATCCGTCAACACTTAACGACCAACAATTCTCTGGTCTTTCCCCATCATCTATGGCCTTCTTGCCCCGCTTTTTCTTTGCTTTAGCGGGCTGGACTTTGTCCACTTCGCTTTCCTTTGCTTCAAACGTGGTTTCTGCCACAAAGTCCGCCAGTGCTTGTGCTTTGATGGTCTTTCGCGGGGAGTAAGTAATCTGAAACTCAGTCAGCTCTATAGACCATGACAGCATTCTCCCCGAGGATTCGGGCTTATGGAGCACTTTCTTCAGCGGTGTATCCGAATAGACCGACAGCACTTTCTTCGATTCCCGGCAATGGAACCACTGATGACGCCCTAGGTTTCTGGGGTCACGGAGATAGAACTCCAATTTAGCTGTCTCTTGATCCTGATCACAACACAGACAAGAACACCGTTAAGATCAAGGCCGGGTTGGAATCCGGCTTAGGCCCTCGGGTGTGAGAGTAAGATCTCTGAGGAAAACCTAAGTAGAAGGTTCAATGAAGACCTTGTGTGAGTGAATAGGATAGAGCACGTACCTGGCCCTTGGGGGCGGGTAGGAGTATATATATGAGTGAAAGAAGGAGGTAGATTTAAAGTACTAACCGCCCTGGTACCGGATAGACACGCGGCAGGTCCTCATTGGTTCGGCCAGGGGAGTGGCTGAGAATGTGGCGTGTTGTCAGGGAATCATGGTTCCACTACCAACCGTTATGGTATGTCAGGTACGAACAGGTAACGTCAGTTGTACGTTTGTGACAGCTGGATACTGCAGGCTCCGGGCATGAGGTTGAGTGATCAACACGGGACCCTTAGAATAGCGGGAGGCAGAACCATCTTGGTCATGGTCATCGGGGAGCCCGGGGTTCTCGGGCTTGCTCGCTTGCGGGCTTATCCGGTTCGGTGTAGTCGAACTCGCTTGAACTGGATCTGAACCGGGTTCGGTCCGGTCTATGATGCTCGGTCTCATCAGGTACCTTTTTCACAACAAATGAGTTTAAGATCCAATCCTCATAAACCCAATATTTTTTTTTTATTATTTATTTTAATTTGAAAATTTCCTAAATTATATAAGTGATCCTTGTTTAATATAAAAATCAAAGAAGTAAAAGTAGTGAGAAAGATTTGTAGGGAGTTATTCGTGGGTATTATTATTTCAAACTTGTGTAGTGGAACTAAGAATATTTACAATTTATTGAGTGTATTCTTTTTTTTTTTTTTCTTTTCCCCAAAAGGATGTGTGTTCTTTCTTAAAAAATGGAACAAGTACTTTGTTTCTTTCTTTTATTGTTTGACTAGTATTTTTACCCGTGCCACTGGCATGGCGACAATATGGAAAGGAAGAAAGAACCCCATTTAATTTTGTCCTCTCACATAAAATCACTTAACCTCAACTCAATTTTCTCTCTTTTGTTACCCAAACTCATCACCTTAAGGATTTTTTTTTTTTTTTTTTTTTTTTTTTTAGCATTTCTTTCATGTTTTTGTATCCATCCTTTTTTTTGGATAATCCTTGTACCAATCCGAATCAGTGAAAGCTTTCTTTTTTTGGAGTGGAGAGGTTACATAACTACCGTGGGGAGTGGGATATTGGGTTATTTTAGATTAATTTTAGGCCGTCCGATCATGTTTCGAGAAGCAATCTTGACTTCTCTTTGTAAAACGGTTATTCTTGCTTTGTATTGTAATATAGATGAGTGAAAATCCTTCTTTCTCTAAGGAAACATAACTAGAGAAGACTAGATATTGGGAGATCAGTAAGACCCGACGATAAGATTCATGGTACACTATTCGTAGAATCTATAAGTGTGCGTAGTTTTTGCTGAGCTAAAAAAAAAAAAAAGAAATATAATGTGTTTAGGATTTTCGCTTTTCTAGGTGAAAAAAGATTTCTATTTTGTATACGATTTTTACCTTAATTAATTAGTTGTAAATATTATTAGGTGTAGATATATTTTAGTTTCCTTGTTTGGTAGAGCGGCGCGTTCAAAACGCTGGGAAAAAGCATCAGCGTTTTGCTAATTAAGCGTCTCAATGAAGAGTTTTTCAGTGGAGCTTTTCAAAAATCTTAACCATTTTTTGCCGCTCCAAATAGTAGCGTCCAAAAAAAAGCTCCGTTTTGAAAAATCTCAGTTTTTGAAACTGTTCACGAAACGAGCCTTAGGGATTTGATTATGGAATACTAACCCTAATGAATATCTTCCTTCTTTAGTGTTGATCTTTTCTTGTAGGACAATCATTACCATATTTTAAATGACTCCTACACATCTATAAAAGAGGAAGAGAGCTACAGATTATTTACACACTCAGAATATTAAGAAAGACATACAAAGTTAAAGAGTGTTGTCATTTATTAATATTTTCGTAGGTTGTTGATGTAGGTGCATGTGCGGGACATCGCAATCTACATCGTGTTTTGTACTTGTTATAGGATAGACTTGATTCTTCAAGAAACGATTATTTTTCAACTTTGCTACTTTATTCAGCGTAGGATCGTCTTCTCAGTGTATCATTAAGTCATAGACAAGTGTTTTAGTATTTTAGTATTTAGTGTTTTCATATTTAGTCGCTTCTCTTGATTTCATTGTTTGTAATTGATCTTAAACGTTTCAATAAAGAGAAGTTTTTGTTGTCTACAGCATATTGCTGTAGATGTGTAAATAACTCGTGTTTATTATTTATCCCGCTGCAAATTCTGTTTGTGTGAACTCTGGTGTAACCACATCATAGCTTACACTGCGTCTCTGTTCTTTATTTTATCTGATATCCTAGCTACCAAAACTTTCAATTAGTATCAGAGCCGTCTCTCGACGGCACTAAGAGTGATCCAGAAGGGTAGTCATGATGGATTATCTTGATTTTGAGAAACAAAGTAAGGTTTTAATTGTTTTTTGTGATCATTTAAGTATGATTGATATCTCAAGAATTTATTTTCACTACTCTCGTACTAAGCCTACTGATATTATACATTATTTCATACGAGATTTTGTTGAGCAAAAAATATTTAGCCTTGAATCTTATAGAATAAAAAATCAAGTGGTTTATATTTTCACCAAGGCCATTTATTTTAAGAGACTTTTCTGTTGGTAGTGGTGCCCTAGGCACGTTTAATAAACGTTGTAATTGTTATCATTTATTTCATATCAATAAAGAGATGTTTTGATTATTATTGTTGTTCATGTTTACTTATAATAATCCCCGTCCCTAGTACTTGTTAAGCACTAGTATAAAGGTTAAATGATCATGTTAGATTTATGGGTACTTGTTTGGAACAATGTACTGGACATGACCCGCTGTATGAGATTTATGTCATGGTCTATGTCATACATATATCTCATATTAGTTATGTCATTTGAATCCTTAGACATGAAGTTATTATAGTCTTCCACTTGATGAACATTGTGTTTGACATATTCAAACGCTACCTTAACACGGTAGTTATAAAGGGTATGATTGGCATAATCGGATTCCCGTTGGGAAGAATAATAAGCTAAATGGATTTGTCCCTCCACGGAGAGATGTCAAGCTTGGGCCCCTCGAAGGAATGATGTTGATGAAATGTTCGGCCGGACTCAAATGGATTGATTGGATCAATAGCATTTGGATTATCAACATATTCGGAATCGAGAAAGTATTGAACAAAACAAGTTGACCGTTTGACCATGACTTGTGTTCAATGACATCATAGACAAAGGGATTATGACATATTCTAAAGGAATGCGAACTTGTATCTAGTTATACTATTTGGGTAGGTATGACGGTTTGCTAGAACCTAATCATATCTTATGGTTTCATGCTTGAACCCATTGCCAACTTAGTATAATCCTAGAGGGTCACACACAATAGAACGAATTTTTAAAAGGACTATATTGGAATTTTGGAAATTCTGGACATTCTGGGGTAGTGGGCGACCGCACAGTATGGACTGGGCGGCCGCACACTTAGCTCAGTTTTTGTACCAGTTTTGTTTCAGATAGTTGTGCGACCGCACAGAGGCTTTTGGGCGGCCGCACAGAACTGTCGGGTGGCAGATTCCTAATTTGATTAGGAAACGAATTTTGGACGGATTTTAACGCAAGTTTCCTATATGGAATAGGTCATACTTGTGTATAAAAGACCAAATTCGGCCAGCACTCTAAGAAAATGATTTTGTGAGTCTCAAAGAGTTTGAGAGAGGGTTTATTTTGTTCTAAGACATTCTTGGTTGAAGAACAAAATAATACACAAAATAAATTCCATATAGTTCTTTTGATTGTGGAAAAGTGTTTCACAATTTGGTCTAGCAACCAAGATCAAAGAAGCTCCTTTGATATTCGTTCGAAGTGTGGATACCGCTAGAGGGTGAAAATCATCATCTTCAAAGTTCGTGTTCAAGCTTTGTGATCGTGATCAAATCTTCAAACCTCCACCAAAGACCAAGAGAATTTGATAGCCATCAAGGGTTAGTTTATTCCTTTATTCTTATGTTGTATTTGATTTAATCATATGAACGGATCCATGGCTTTGGGTTTCAAAATTTTAAATGCTAAATTCTGCTGCGCATGTTTGATCGAAACCCAACAGTGGTATCAGAGCCCCGTTCATGTTGATTATTTCAATACCTAGATCATGTTATGTGTATATAAATTGTTTATGTGCCTTGCATGATATGAATATTGGAATATGTGATATATATGTGTTATGTGATTTTATGTGGTTTATTGTTTTACAACTTTAATCGCACGATTCAATCGCAATAAATAAATTATGGTGGATTCAGAATTGTTGGTTATTAATTTTTGATTGGATCAAAGTTTTAATAATCAGGGAAAAACAATTTTGAGACAAAATTTTCGAACTTAAAATTCTGCACATTCTGATTGAACCGCGCGACCGCACGGAAGATACTGGGCGGCCGCACGATTTTTGGGCGACCGCACAGGTCTTTTGGGCGGCCGCACGCCAAGATCAGAATGTCTGATTTTGCTCAAAAATCAGAATTTGGAATTTTTGAGAGGTTCAACAAAACCAGTAACAGAACCAATCCAGACCTGCTGATCTGGAATGGGTTTTGGGTAGTTAGTTTGTGTGTGGATCTTGGGGTTTGATTTTCCTATTTGTTTTAGTCTTGTGATTCTAAGATTGGTTCAAGGTTTGGATGGCTAATCTGCGTTCATCGAGATTGTGTTTCCCAAACTTGATCGCAATCAAAGTTTCAAAGATGAAACGAAGTTAGAATTATGAAGAGTTCATAATTGCTAAAATTGAGAAACAAAGTTCTTGATTCAAAGTTTGGAGATCCATGTCGAATTGTGAATGCAATTGGCCTACGTTCATCGAGACCATCTATTGCTTAGTTTCGGCCACATGGACTACTTTCTTGGTTTCTTGAATTAGTGCGGGATTGTGGTTGCCTAATGGCTTAGTTCGACCGCACTTCTTGTTGTCTTGATTTGGAGATAATAACCAAAGTTGAAATAGTCTCATCCTCATAATTATAGAGAAACTAATGACACATAAATATCATGCTTAAATTAATGGAGATTAATTTAGTGGCTAAACTTGATGTGTAACATGTTTATATTATGTACTCATAAATGTGTTATATGCTATATGTGATGAACCTTCAAAGAAAGTTTTAAGTCTTTTATTGCCATGCCATGATTAAAACACTTGTTAGTACATGAGTGATTTTAATGTAGATTCGCCCTAGCGAGATGCATTAAATTTGTTTATGTATGAGCAAGATAGATAGTGTGGGCACGCCCTAGCGGGACACATTAACTGTGCGTTTAAAATGGTTAGACTTAATTGGGCGTCAAAACAGTTTTGGGCCTAGGCAAAGATGAGGTTTAACATGCTTTTTGAAATTTGATTTCTTAAAGAATCTCATAAAAGGAACTAAGAGTCATATGAGATATGATTGACAAGAGTTGTCTACCTAATTAATTTGATTTTGTGTAATCCGCCTTAGCGAACTTGAAATTAAATTAAAGTTGGATCTTAACCCATTTAAATTATATTATACATTGGATGTATATGAAGGTTATATAATTTAGAAGGAGTATTTTGTTTGAAAAATACATTATTTATCTCTTTAATGAAAATCGGTACTTATTAAATTTTGGAAATTTTTGCATATTTGTAGATAATGACTAATAACACTCAATCAATGTCGTTGCGATCGATCCTTGAGAAGGATAAGCTCGAAGAGAATGGTACAAACTTTATGGATTGGATCCGTAGCATAAGAATTGTTCTTAGGCAAGAAGATAAGTTGTACATTCTCGATGGGCCTCTCCCCGCTGAACCACCGCCTACTGCCCCTAGGGTAGAAAGAGACAATTACAAGAAACATCGTAATGATTCTAGAGATGTAAGTTGTCTCATGATTGCTGCTATGTGTTCAAAACTCCAACAAAGTTTGGAACATTTGGAAGCCTATGAGATAGGCGTGGAGTTGAGAACTATGTTTCAAGAGCAAGCTAGGCAAGAGAGGTACAAGACCATTGTTGCATTCACTACTAGTAAAATGAATGAAGGGCAACAAGTGAGTCCTCACTTTCTTAAAATGAAAGGTTATGTAGAGCACCTTGAGAAACTTGGCTATCCAATCCCATTGGATCTAGCCACGGATCTCATTCTTAATTCATTGCCTAAAAGTTATAATCAGTATGTGATGAATTATAACATGCATGGAATGGATAAGAATCTCTCTGAGTTGCATGGGATGCTCAAGACTGCAGAGATGAAAATTGTGGAGAAAGGTTCTCCCGTGCTCTTGGTTCATGATGGGAAGAAGGCTAGTGCCAAAGGAAAGGGTAAGAAAGTTGTCAAACCCAAAATAAGCAAGGCAAAGGTTGCCAAGGATTCTGAGGCAAAACCTGATTCACAAAAGGATGCAATCTGTTTCCATTGTCAAGAAATTGGTCATTGGAAACGTAATTGCAAGGCTTTCTTGGAAGAGCAAAAGAAGAAGAAGAGCAGCAAGGCTGCGTCGACTTCAGGTATCTATATGATAGATATTCTCCTTTCTACCACTGATTCTTGGGTATTGGATACCGGATGTGGTTCTCACATTTGTCTAAATGTGCAGGGACTAAAGAATAGGAGACTGCTTAAAGAAGGTGAAGTAGATCTACGTGTGGGAAATGGAGCAAGAGTTGCTGCATTAGCCGTAGGGACTTATGAAGTCACTTTACCTTCTGGATTAATTCTTGTTTTGAACAATTGTTATTATGTTCCGGATTTAAGCAGAAATATTATTTCAATTTCTTGTTTGGATAATGAAGGTTTTAAGTTTCTTATTGAGAATAAGAAATTTTCTATTTATTTAAATGATGTGCTTTATGTATTGCTAATTCATTTAATGGCCTTTATATCTTGGATGTCAAGAATGAAAATAATGACAATGTCTATCATGTAAATAAGAAATCTAAACCTAATGATGTAAATCATACCTATTTATGGCATTGCCGTCTTGGTCATATTAATGAGAAGCGTATCTCAAAACTCCATGGGGACGGACTTTTAGGTTCATGTGACCTCGAGTCATATGATACTTGTGAGTCGTGTCTTCTTGGAAAAATGACTAAGACACCTTTTACCAAGTTGGGTGAAAGGGCAAGCGACTTATTGGGGTTGATACATTCCGATGTATGCAGACCATTAAGTAGCAATGCTAGGGGAGGATTTCAATACTTCATAACCTTCACTGATGATTATAGTAGATTTGGGTATGTTTACCTAATGAAACATAAAAGTGAAGCATTTGAGATATTTAGAATATTTCAAAATGAAGTAGAAAAACAACTTGGCAAAAGTATAAAGGCACTTCGATCAGATCGAGGTGGTGAATACTTAAGTCAAGAATTTGACGATCATCTAAAGAATTGTGGAATAGTTTCACAATTGACTCCGCCCGGAACACCACAATGGAATGGTGTGTCTGAGAGGAGAAATCGGACTTTGTTAGACATGGTTCGATCAATGATGAGTCAAGTTGATCTTCCAATATCCTTTTGGGGTTACGCCCTAGAAACCGCTGCTTTCACACTAAATCAAGTTCCAACTAAATCGGTTCCAAAGACTCCATATGAGATGTGGAGTGGAAAGAAACCTAGTTTATCTTTCATGAGGATTTGGGGTTGCGAAGTTTATGTCAAGAGACTTATCTCTGACAAACTAGCACACAAATTTGATAAATGTATTTTCGTGGGATATCCTAAGGAAACTAAAGGATATTACTTTTACAACCGAGAGGACAACAAAGTGTTTGTTGCCCGAACTGGTGTCTTTTTAGAGAAAGAGTTTCTCTCCAAAGAAATCAGTGGGAGTAAAATAAATCTTGAAGAAATTCGAGACCCAGAAAATAACATTGAACCAATAGTGGAACAAGAACAAGAACCACAAGGAGTTGTGGAACCTGTTCAAAATACACAAGCATCTCGCAGATCTACTAGGTTACGATCTGAGCCCGAGAGATATGGATTTCTCGTAATGGATAGTAATGAGGTAGAAATCATTGAGAATGATGAACCGTCAACCTACCAAGAGGCGATGTCTTCTCCTGATTCGGACAAGTGGCTTGGAGCCATGGAATCCGAATTGCAATCCATGCAAGACAATCAAGTTTGGAATTTGATTGATGCGCCCGAAGGTGTAAAAACCATAGGATGCAAATGGGTCTTCAAGAAGAAGACTGACATGGATGGGAAGATGCATACTTACAAAGCTAGGCTTGTAGCGAAAGGTTATAGGCAAGTTCATGGTATTGACTATGATGAGACCTTTTCACTCGTAGCAATGATCAAGTCTATAAGAATTTTGCTTGCCATTGCCGCATATCATGACTATGAAATATGGCAGATGGACGTCAAAACCGCTTTCCTGAATGGAAAACTCCAAGAGGATGTGTATATGACACAACCAGAAGGTTTTGAACAAGATTCTAAGGTATGCAAATTGCAGAGATCCATCTATGGATTGAAGCAAGCTTCTAGGAGTTGGAATCTCCGTTTTGATGAATCGGTCAAAGAGTTTGGTTTCATCAAGAACGAAGATGAGCCTTGTGTATACAAGAAGATTAGTGGGAGCATAGTGCTATTCCTTATTTTATATGTGGATGACATATTGCTCATTGGAAACGACATTCCTACACTTCAGTCTGTGAAGACTTGGTTAGGAAAGTGCTTCGCAATGAAAGATATGGGTGAAGCCGCATATATTGTTGGCATTAAGATCTATAGAGATAGATCAAGGAGGCTACTTGGTTTAAGCCAAAGTATATACATTGACAAGGTCATTAGAAGATTCCGTATGGAAAATTCCAAGAGAGGCACCTTGCCCGTGTTACATGGAGTTTCTCTAAGCAAGACTCAATGTCCTAAGACAAACGATGAGCGTGAGAAAATGAATGATGTTCCATATGCTTCGGAAATTGGGTCCATCATGTATGCCATGATTTGTACTAGGCCGGATGTATCTTATGCTTTGAGCATGACAAGTAGATACCAATCCGACCCTGGCGAAAAACACTGGATAGCTGTAAAAGCGATTCTTAAGTACTTGAGAAGAACTAAAGACTCCTTTTTGGTCTATGGAGGAATGGAAGATGATCTCGTTGTAAATGCTTACACGGATGCAAGCTTCCAAACCGACAAAGATGATAGCCGATCGCAATCGGGTTTTGTGTTTATGTTAAATGGTGGAGCTGTAAGCTGGAAGAGTTCCAAGCAAATTACAACCGCTGATTCTACAACAGAAGCTGAGTATATTGCTGCATCGGATGCTGCAAAGGAAGCTGTTTGGATTAAGAAGTTCATAACTGAACTTGAAGTGGTTCCTAGTATTGCTAATCCAATAGACCTTTATTGTGATAATAATGGTGCTATTGCTTAAGCAAAGGAACCAAGAGCACATCAGAAATCCAAACACATACTTAGGCGTTTTCATATCATTCGAGAGATCGTTGATAGGGGAGACGTAAATATATGCAGAGTACCTACTGATGACAATGTTGCGGACCCGCTAACAAAGGGACTTCCACAAGCTAAACATGATGGTCATGTTAGGTCCATGGGTATTAGATACATGGGAGATTGGGCCTAGGGCAAGTGGGAGATTGTTGGTAGTGGTGCCCTAGGCACGTTTAATAAACGTTGTAATTGTTATCATTTATTTCATATCAATAAAGAGATGTTTTGATTATTATTGTTGTTCATGTTTACTTATAATAATCCCCGTCCCTAGTACTTGTTAAGCACTAGTATAAAGGTTAAATGATCATGTTAGATTTATGGGTACTTGTTTGGAACAAGGTACTGGACATGACCCGCTGTATGAGATTTATGTCATGGTCTATGTCATACATATATCTCATATTAGTTATGTCATTTGAATCCTTAGACATGAAGTTATTATAGTCTTCCACTTGATGAACATTGTGTTTGACATATTCAAACGCTACCTTAACACGGTAGTTATAAAGGGTATGATTGGCATAATCAGATTCCCGTTGGGAAGAATAATAAGCTAAATGGATTTGTCCCTCCACGGAGAGATGTCAAGCTTGGGCCCCTCGAATGAATGATGTTGATGAAATGTTCGGCCGGAATCAAATGGATTGATTGGATCAATAGCATTTGGATTATCAACATATTCAGAATCGAGAAAGTATTGAACAAAACAAGTTGACCGTTTGACCATGACTTGCGTTCAATGACATCATGGACAAAGGGATTATGACATATTCTAAAAGAATGCGAACTTGTATCTAGTTATACTATTTGGGTAGGTATGACGGTTTGCTAGAACCTAATCATATCTTATGGTTTCATGCTTGAACCCATTGCCAACTTAGTATAATCCTAGAGGGTCACACACAATAGAACGAATTTTTAAAAGGACTATATTGGAATTTTGGAAATTCTGGACATTCTGGGGTAGTGGGCGACCGCACAGTATGGACTGGGCGGCCGCACACTTAGCTCAGTTTTTGTACCAGTTTTGTTTCAGATAGTTGTGCGACCGCACAGAGGCTTTTGGGCGGCCGCACAGAACTGTCGGGTGGCAGATTCCTAATTTGATTAGGAAACGAATTTTGGACGGATTTTAACGCAAGTTTCCTATATGGAATAGGTCATACTTGTGTATAAAAGACCAAATTCGGCCAGCACTCTAAGAAAATGATTTTGTGAGTCTCAAAGAGTTTGAGAGAGGGTTTATTTTGTTCTAAGACATTCTTGGTTGAAGAACAAAATAATACACAAAATAAATTCCATATAGTTCTTTTGATTGTGGAAAAGTGTTTCACAATTTGGTCTAGCAACCAAGATCAAAGAAGCTCCTTTGATATTCGTTCGAAGTGTGGATACCGCTAGAGGGTGAAAATCATCATCTTCAAAGTTCGTGTTCAAGCTTTGTGATCGTGATCAAATCTTCAAACCTCCACCAAAGACCAAGAGAATTTGATAGCCATCAAGGGTTAGTTTATTCCTTTATTCTTATGTTGTATTTGATTTAATCATATGAACGGATCCATGGCTTTGGGTTTCAAAATTTTAAATGCTAAATTCCGCTGCGCATGTTTGATCGAAACCCAACATTTTCACATTAGGCATTCATATTAGGTTAATTTGCACTATACTCCCTTCGTCCCAGCTCACTTGACACTTTCCAAAATAGTCTACCTTTTATAATTTTATATTCACTCTACCCCACCACTCATCCTCTATCTTTCATTTTCTACCACCCAATTTATTCCACCAACACTACTATTTATCCCACTCATTCTCTCCCTTCATTTTCTACCACACATTTTCCTTATATTATTCATTTTCCTTAGTTATTGTGCCCACCTCTTGAGTGTCAAGTGAGGTGGGACGGAGGGAGTATATCTCAGTGTGGTCACTTGATATCCTCCATTGACTGGTCTGATCCTTGAACTGTGGGCTCTTCCTATGTTTAAGTGACTAAAAGTCACATTTTATATCTCTCAGTGGGTGCAATATCTAAGGAAAACAGCTGCTCCACCATTGTATGCAGCCAATCCAAATGTGATCAAACGAACTCAACACAAAAGTTTGATTCAAATTTGAGACGACCATTTGAAAGAGAAAGGGGTATCTTTGGATTTAACACATAGTAAAAGCTACCCACAAATCTTTACCCATAATTAAAAAAGGGGTGGGTGCATTCTAGAGGCTGAGCAGATTGGAAATAAATTCATTGAAGTTCTTGAATAAGTTGAGTCCCCGGGTGTGATTTCATTCTATGCCAAACAAGACTGAGATATATACATCACTTGATTGTGTTTTTTGTATATTTTTTAGACATAAATTTAGGACATCCTTGACCATGGTGAAAATATTACTCGGTTGATTTTTTATTTTTTATCCCTCTTTGGTTAATTATTTCTTCCCTAACAATCTTTTAAATAATATCTTGGCTAATGTTGGCATGTTTTTAGGGGAGTATTTATCTTGAATTTTTGTGTTATCTTTGGTAACTACATTTTCTCAAAGAATTTGTTTTAACCTTGTCTTGTGTCTCATAATTCAAATCATTGAAAATCAAAAAGGATTTTTTGAAGTTTAAAGCCTTTTTTCTGCGATTTGTTTCTCCCTTGGAGTGGATGTTGGGTTTCCTCATAACATGCGCAGCGGAATTAAGCATTTAAAATTTCATGAAACCCAAAGCCAATAGATCCAATCATATGATTATATCAAATACATGCATAATGAATACTAGAATACTAATCCTTGATGTCTTTGATTTTGCAACCTTGAATCTTGGTGGAGAATAGAAAGCTTGATCATGAAGAAAATCAGGAACACGAACTTTGAAGATGATAAGCTTCACCCTCTATTGGTATCCATACCACGAACGAATATCAAGCAACTTCTTGATCTTGGTTGCTAGACCAAAATTGTGAAACACACTTTCACAATTAGAACTATATGGAATTTATGAATTCTTGATCTTTAATTCTCAATCTTTGATCAAAAATATTGTTTCTCCAAGAAACTAGGTTTCATGTGCTTAATGGCTGGTGAAAAGATGTTTATATAGGTCCTAGTCCTCAACCCTTAAGGATCTAGGAAACCTAAATCCCGTCACCCAATAATACTGCAAACTTTCTGTCCAAGCAGCTCTAGCACGGTCGTGCTCTCTAATTGGCATGGTCGTGCCAATAAGTGCGCGCCTGCCTTCCCGGCCGCTGGTTAATGGCACGGTCGTGCTTTAAATTCGGCACGGCCGTGCCGAATGGCACGGTCGTGCTTTATATCTGGCACGGCCGTGCCAGACCAGAAAACTGCCTTTTTCCCATTCAGTCCTTTACGATTCGTTCTATTTGTGTGACCTTATAGGATTACACTAAGTTGGTAATGGGCTCAATCATAAACCCATAAGATATGATTAGGTTCTAGTAAACTATCATACCTACCCAAATAGTGTAACTATATACAAGTTCGCATTCCTTTATAGAACATGTCACAATCTCTTTGTCCACGATGTCATTAAATACAAGTCATGGTCAACTAGTCAACTTGTATTGTTCAATACTTTCTCGATACCGAATATGTTGGTAATCCAAATGACATTGATCCAATCAATTTATTTGAGTTTAGCCAAACATTTCATCAACATCATTCTACGAGGGGCCCAAACTTGACATCTCTCCGAAGAGGGATAAATCCATTTAGCTTATTGTTCTTCCCTACCTGAATTCGATTATGCCAATCATACCCTTTATAACTACCTGGTTAAAGGTAGCGTTTGAATATCTCAAACATAATGTTCATCAAGTGGAAGACTATAATAATTTCATGTCTAAGGATTCAAATGACATAACTATTATGAGATCAATATAAGACATTGACCATGACATAAATCTCATACAGCGGGTCATGTTCAGTCCCTTGTTCTCCAACAAGTACCCATAAATCTAACATGATCATCCCATGATCATTTAGCATTTATGCTAGTGCTTCATAAGCTCTAGGGATGGAGATTATTATAAGTAAACATGAATAATAATAATAATAATAATAATCAAAACATCTCTTTATTAATATGAATGAAATGATAACATATACAATGTTTTACAAACGTGCCTAGGGAACTAACACTAACAGTGGATACCCTTGAGTTTGCAGGTTCATCTCGTTATTTTTCTTTCCATGATATATTGTCAAGTCCAGAAGATGACGTTTGTCAGGATGTACTCACATCAGTGCGCACATCAGAGTATACATCCATTTTTGTCTATCATATGAGGTACAGATCTTGATATTTCAGACTCTACTCTTAACTTTGAAGACCGAGTGTGCGAGTTTGATCACCTTGTATTCTGGTCAAAAAGGGGGATAGTGAAGTTGGTTCGATGGTAAAGTGGTGAATAAAGTGGACAATGAGGTAAATCTTGGTTTTGTTCATGGGAGATTGAAAGTGTTAAAGATTTTAATTGAAGTGGAGTTTTGATTATAATTGCATATTATCTTCTTGTTTGACTTATCATTTTGTTTTGCCCAGAAAGCCGAAAATCAGGGGAGATTGTAAGTGTGCGTAGTTTTTGCCGAGCTAAAAAAAAAAGAATTATAATGTGTTTAGGATTTTTGCCTTTCTTGGTGAAAAAGGATTTCTATTTTGTATATGATTTTAACCTTAATTAATTAGTTGTAAATATTATTAGGTGTAGATATATTTATTTTCCTATTCTTTAGGGATTTGATTATGGAATACTAACCCTATTAAATATCTTCCTTCTTAGTGTTTATCTTTTCTTGTAGGACAATCATAACCATAATTTAAAGGACTCCTCACACATCTATAAAAGGAGGAAGAGAGATATAGATTATTTACACATTCAGAATATTAAGAGAGACATACAAAGTTCAAAAGTGTTGTCATTTGTTAATATTTTCGTAGGTTGTTGATGTAGGTGCATGTGCGGGCACATCGCAATCTACATTGTGTTCTGTACTTGTTCTAAGATAGACTTGATTCTTCAAGAAACGATTTTTTTTCATCTTTGCTGCTTTGTTCAGCGTAGGATCGTCTTCTCAGAGTATCATTAAGTCTTAGACAAGTGTAATAGTATATTAGTATTTAGTGTTTTCATATTTGGTCGCTTCTCTTGATTTCATTGGTTGTAATCGATTTTAAACGTTTCAATAAAGAGAAGTTTTTGTTGTCTACAACATATTGTTGTAGATGTGTAAATAACTCATGTTTATTATTTATTCCGCTGCAAATTCTGTTTGTGTGGACTCTGGTGTAACCACATCAGAGCTTACACTGCGTCTCTGTTCTTTATTTTATCTGATATCCTAGCTACAAAACTTTCAATTGGTATCAGAGCCGTCTCTCGACGGCACTGAGAGTGATCCAGAAGGGTAGTCATGATGGATTATCTTGATTTGGAGAAACAAAGTAAGGTTTTAAATGTTTTTTGTGATCATTTAAGTATATTGATATCTCAAGAATTTATTTTCAATACTCTCGTACTAAGCCTACTGATATTATACATTATTTCATACGAGATTTTGTTGAGCAAAAAATATTTAGCCTTGAATCTTATAGAATAAAAAATCAAGCGGTTTATATTTTCACCAAGGCCATTTATTGTAAGAGACTTTTCACTTTAAGGAAGTATCTTTATTTGTGTGTTATTTGATCGTGTTTTCCCACTTGTGGAGACATCGTCCTTCACCTGTACTGTATAGTAAATTTAAAAAAAAAAATAAAAAAATTAGGCATTCATATTAGGTTAATTTGCACTATACTCCCTTCGTCCCAGCTCAATTGACACTTATTTCCATTTTGGTTTGTCCCAGCTCACTTGACACTTTCCAAAATAGCCTACCTTTTATAATTTTATATTCACTCTACCCCACCACTCATCCTCTCTCTTCATTTTCTACCACCCAATTTATTCAACAAACACTACTATTTATCCCACTCATTCTCTCTCTTCATTTTCTACCACATATTTTCCTTATATTTTTCTTTTTCTTTAGTTATTGTGCCCACCTGTTGGTCCCAAAGACACAACAAGGGTATGAAAAGAGGCTAGAGGGGGGGGGGGTGAATAGCCTATTAAAATTATCAACCCTTTTTCAAAATTCAACCTTATGCTTACTCTTGAATTTTGTGGTCAAGTAAAAATCACTAGTTCAAAGTAAAATGCACAGCGGAAGTTTTCGATAAAACGAAGTAGAGTTGGTTTTGAAGTTAAAAACTGCTAGGTAAGCAAATAGTGCGGTCAGCAATATTGCGGTCGGCAATATTGCGGTCGGCAAAGATGGAGATTTGAAAGGTTCAATTTGCGGTAAACAATGCGGCAAGCAATGCGGCAAGGTAACCTTGCGGTCAGCTATGTGCGGTCGGCAAAGGTTACTGACGAGGTAGGTTGAAAATGAAGTTTTGTGTCAGTGAGTTTTGGCAAAAGATAAGTAGTCAGAAGTAGTAACTTAGGCAATAGGCAAGCAACAAACAAAATTCACAATCGTTTGATTATCTGGAAAGATCAAAACACTAAACGACAAACAAAGTCAATATGAACAATAAGAACAATAGCAGAAAGTAAATTTTTAGAATGTAAATGACACAATGATTGTTAAAAGATCTACGTCCTTTACCAAGATGGTCAGTCTTGGATTTTGAATGGAGGATATATTAATTCTCTTGAGTACAAATTACAAAGATGAAGATTTGAATTAATTCCTACTTTCTATGAAGAACAAATCCTAGACTTAGACCGGTGTATCCTTAATGATGCAATCTATGTGATTGATCAATCGGGGTGTGTGTGTGTAAAGAATCAAGAGCTCTATATAATCAAATGATTGAGAGCCTAATGAATCTTTAAGTGTTGCTGGGCTTGAGATTTGATGTTCTTGAAGGCTTGCTGGGGATCTTTGAAGATTTGAAGGCGAATGCTTGAAGATTCAAATGATTCTGGAAATCTTGAGTATGATCTTCAATCACCAAGTATTTCGACAGCAATTTCTCTCTTTGAATCTCAGCACTCTTCAATGAAGAGTTCAAGGTCTATTTATAGCCTTGGGTTGAGAAATAGCTGTTGGAAGATGATGAGCTGGAGCATTCTGATTGGAGCTCATATCTTTGTCTTGTAGTTGCAGAAGTTAGTGGTCCAGCTGTACTATCTTGTACGACCAAATTCAAATTTGAATTTGCAACGTTCAAACCAAGTTTGTCTTTACTTGGATTTGCGGTCGCCAACGTATGCGGTTACTAGTGCGGTCAGTAGTGCGGTCACTAGTGCGGTAGCCTATGTGCGGTCGCCTAGGTGAGGTTGGCAGACATGGCCAATTTCGCAGAAGTCTTTCAGCAGCAGCATTTCTTCAAAATTTGAGGGGCTGATCTTCTAAGCCTAACTGAACTAAAAATGGACTTAACTAATGGAGTTTAAAAACTTCTTACAATTAAACCTAAAGTCCACAAAAAGTAAAATAAGGTTATGGGATCAATCAAATCTAGGTAATAGGAGTGGTTTATAATTTTCATACCCAATAATCTCCCCCAATTTGATTGAGACCATTACCTACTATAACAAAGACTAAATTCATTGTACTTGGTAATAACATGTTTCAAGAAATTAATTTTATTAAGTTCATGCCCCAAGTCAATGCACACACAGTAAGTCAATGTTATAGATTTCTATATTCCTAAAAAATAAAATAAAGTCTAAACCTAAGAAATAGAAATAATTTTGATGCAAATCAAAAAGATAAAATAAGTGAGGGATATGAATAGCATCAAACACGAACGTAACTGGTAATCTGAATTAATAAAGCAGTGAAGCATAAGAGTACGAATCCAAAAGAGATAATAGTTGAGTTACAGACCAAATAAGTTAAACAGAATTAAAAATTGTCTTAGGCATCTAGCCTATAAAAACAAAACAAAGTAGAGAAATAATCATGTGGTCATCAAAGCGGTAAGCATAGCGGTCGGGTAGGAGCGGTCGAGACTGCGGTAGCTTTACATATCCAATCCAGGAATCTTCACTTCGTCCTCAAATTCTGGAATGATGGGGCAAGTGAATGCATTGGCAAGCATGTAGTCAAAGCTATTCACGGTCGGGAAATCAATACTGTTGCCTTCATCATTTTCAGCCTGTGAATGAACATTTCCATGACCAGCATCAGCAACTTGAACGGATCCTTCAGTAACTGCGCTCCCAACTGACTTCCGAACAGATTCTTCTAATGTCTCCAATTTCATTTCAATAACTTGGAAAGAACCAACAACAGTGTTAGTCAGTTCCTCAATTCTGGTTCCTTGATACTCAAGTGGTGTTTTGAGAGTAGCATATGCAGCCTTGATTGCTTCAAGCTTTTTCGCTTGATTTTCAGTTAGAGCTTCAAGAGAGGCCTTGATTGCAACATCCACACTGTTTTCCAAACTGAATTTGATTTTCTTCAGTTCAAGAGTTTAGTCGTTTTTAACAAAATCCAGTTGTTTGTGGACTTCAATGGATGCATCCAAGATTTCACGAGAAAGCCCATGGTTAAGGGCATTTGTTTGAATGGTCAGAGCCTCCTTTAAAAATCGAGGAGTAACCAAGAAATCAGTGGAAAATGCGGTCGAAGTTGAAACGGTCGGAGGAGTTTATGCGGCAGGATGAATGGCAGCAGAACTCGAGCTTGTATTTCCACGAACAATGTCTTTCACCGTCTTTGTTATAGCTACTGTCTCCCCCTTAATGGTGTCAATCATTTTGGAGGGAAGAGAGCAGAGCTCTAGCTTCAAATCAGCCTGAGTGGACTTAAGATCAATTACCTCTGCGGTCAACTGAGCAATGGTAGATTGGTTTTCAGATTGAAGTTTAGTCAAGGATTGAACTGCGGTCAATAGGGAGGCAACCTGTCCTGCGGTCGCCGGAATATCATCGTTCTTTACCGGAGAGGGAGGAGTTGGAATATGAGAGTGGGTAGGAGAAACAACAGGGGTGAGGTCGACAGTGCGGTCGGTGGCATCTACCGTGGTGACTTCTTGGGCGGCAGTCTCTGGGCGGTCGAAGGTGGGACTATCAAAATTTATATCCCCATCCTTGTCCTTGTCATCACTGTCACCATGTTCACTACCAACATCAACATGTTTATCAGCATCAATATTATCACCTTCTTCACCACTTCCAACAATTTCAACTTTTGAATCACTTGAAACTTCATCTTCAGTTTCCTCACTATCTGATTCATCCCTTAGAGAGTAAACCTGTCGTGCAACCTTTTTCAATGTAGGAGAAATATCAACTACATCTGCAGTGGTAAGAGGAGGAGAGCCAGTTGGAGTAAAGACTGGAGATGCAGCAACCTTTGCTTTCTTTACTACAACCTTGACCGGACTGAGGGAGTGAATTCTCTTTTTCTTCCCCTGAACAGTTGCGGTCGAAGGAGTCTTTGAGGGTTTGAGAGATGGTGCGGAAAGTGACTTTAATGATGCGGTCGACTTGCGAGGAGGAGAAGTGGAGTGAGTTGATTTAGCGGATGGTTCCTTGAACTTAATACCTGCGGCAACTGATGATTTCTTTGCGGTAGGCTCAATAGCAATACCCTTGCCTTTCCCTTTGACTGGGGCGGCAGGGAGATACTCTTCTTCATCGTCGTCATCATCACTAGCGGTCGGCAGAGAAGATCTGTGTTTGGAAGGAGACTCATATGGCTCATGAGGATCCTTAGCAAGATAGGTCTTATAAAGACGATTTCCAAATCGAGACCAGAAATTTGTTTTCATGGTAGAGATGGTAAATAGCTTGTTCTTGGAAATGGAAAGTAGAAGTTCGCGATTCTTCGCCATGATTTTGCGAATTTCCTTAATGTGAGTCATGAGAAAAGTGATGAATCTGCTGTGAGTGCGGTACTTGATAGTGCCCTTGTCCTTTGCTTTATTGTAAGCAATAATGTTCTCTTTCAGGGCATCATAGATGACCTGACACCAGTCTATGTCCTTACATAAATAAATTGCGGCAGACGGAGTCCATTGGGAGGTATTGAAGTTTGCCTGGTTACCTGTCTTGCAATGAATAGAGTGTCCAACCAGTGACCGATATGGTACATGACCTCATCAAATTCCTTACGAGGAACTTTGGTGACATGAGTATGACCAACTAAGCGCGTTGCAAGAGCCTTCAATTCATCATCAGCCACGGTCGTGGCATAAACAACACCAGACTTCTTTTTGATTCCCAACACTTCACCAATATTAACCACATCTAAGGTCATCTCATGACCTTCAATTTCAGCATAAATAAACTTCACTATTTTGCCGTGCTTGGAGCGACCGGTCTCTTCAGTAGCGGTCGCAAAGAATTGATCGACCAAAGCTGGTGCATGAAAGTCTTGGTCAAAGGTAAAGAATGGTAGAATCCCTGTCTTCTCGAATCTCTTGATGAGATTTCTGCCAATAGCATCCTCTTTTAAGTCTTCAAGATCCATTAGAAGACCAGGTAAGAAATGTTTGGTATCCTGAAACAAAAATGAGAAGTTTGGAAAAAGAAAAATACGTGCGGTCACTTTGCTTAATGAAACGGCAAGGGACCAGCGGTAGGCGAATAAAGGTAAGGGATTCGTGGTAAAGGAAACCATGCGGTGAGCATATCACGGCAACTAAGGATGCGGCAAGGAAGAACTATCATGCGGTAAGTAAATCACGGTAATTCATGCGGTCGACAATAAACATGTTATACGGTCAACAACACGGTAAGAGAAATATAAGCGGTCAATATTATGGTAAACCATGAGGTTGATAATCATTAAATGGAATAAAAGCGGTCGACAGACATGCGGTCGACATACTTGAATGAAACTTATCTAAGAAGATCAAAACACACACACAAACACCTTTTGAGTGTGTGTGCTCAAAAGAAACGGATCAAAAAGGTCATAGCTCAAGAACATTCCTATGAACACGAAGAACAAGCACTGTAGCTAAAACCCAGAAATTACGAACAGTGCCAAAAATTCGATTTTTTTTTTTTATAGAGAATGCCTCGAAAAACCCGATTAAAGCCGAAAATCACATCAATTTCAAGAAATAATCATCCAAAATACACGAAATCGAAGAAAAATGAAATGGGGGGGGGGGGTCCGAAACCCGGAAAACCCAGTTGGTGAAAAAAATACTTAAATCCCTCCATTAAATCATGAAATATCACATATAAAAACGATTAAGGATGAACTAGCATGAATTTAAACAATATCTAAGCATGGAAATCATCAAAATCAACAATGGGAAGAATATGAAGAGATTTTTTTTAAAACAAATTAGAACACCAAAAACTCAAAATTTTTTATCAAAATGCAGAGATTTAAGGGCCGAAATCATACCATTCGCGATTGATAAGGTGAGGGATGGAGAGAGGATGATTTCTTGAGGGATTTCTCAGTTGGACCCATGAATTTATAGAGTAAATGGAGAGAGAGACGGGTAGTATAGAGAGAGAAAATGTAGAGAGAGAAAGGTTAGAGAGAGAAGGAGGACGGAGAGAGTGGGACGGAGGGTAGTGGGAAGGGATTATATAGGCGGTTATGGGGGGGGGGGTGAGAAGGTGGAAAAGTGGGGGTTAACCTCTGCAGATCAGATTTGACAGAGAAAGAGTCCTTTTGTCTCCAAGTGAGAACCAATAACGGCAGAGCAATAATATAATAATGATTTGAAATAAATTAAAAGGCGAGGGAAAAATGAAAATTACCTTGATACCCTTAATACCCTTGAAGTCAAATCAACACTCCTAAAAATCTCTAAGGTTAGAATACTTACTTGGAATCCACGAGTGCAGTTACCGTATATCATGCGGTCTAAATATTGTAGATCCGACCGTGTATGGTGCGGTCGATGAAGGATGTGGTAGGTATGAGTGATGACCAAAATACATTGAGGTTTCCACCAAGCGGTCGACTCAATACGGTAGGTACTAGCGGCAACCTAGAAACTTGCGGTCGACATTTATCAAGATAAATGATATTGGCTTGATTCGAGCGGTCGACGCAACGCGGTGGATTGAAGCAATGCGGTCGACAGATTTGCTAGGTACCTACTTGTTTGAAGAAACTTGGAGAAACCAAAACATTAGTACAAAAATCATAAGGACAAGATATTTAGAGTTCTAGCATACCCATTTCTCCTCTGAGAAACCTAAACCTCTTGGAATCCAAAGCCTTGGTGAGAATGTCTGCAATTTGATTGTCAGTACTCACATACTCTAGATGAATGTTACCCTTTTCAACATGATCCTTGAGGAAATGGTATTTGATATCAATGTGTTTGGTCTTCGAATGCATGACAGGGTTGTTGGACACAGCAATGGTAGATGTATTGTCACAATAGATTGGACAATTTCCTTCGTTGATTCCGTAGTCGACCAATTGTTGTTTCATCCAAAGCACTTGGCAACAGCAGCTTCCAGCAGCTATATTTTCAGCTTCTGTGGTAGATACTGAAACTGATGCTTGTTTCTTGCTTTCCCATGAAACAAGTCGATTTTCGAGGAAATGACAAGTTCCACTTGTGCTTTTCCTGTCGATGGTACATGCTGCATAATCTGCATCTGAGTAACCTATAAGATCAAAATTTGAATCTTTGGAATACCAAAGTCCAAGGTTAATAGTCCCAGATAAATATCGAATAATACGTTTTACAGCAATAAGATGTGCTTCTCGAGGATCCGCTTGATAGCGAGCACAAACACAAACACTAAACATGATATCGGGCCTACTAGCAGTTAAGTATAGGAGAGAGCCAATCATACCTCGGTACAAGGTTTGATTAACCTTCTTACCTTTCAAGTCTTTATCCAACTTGTTACCAGCAGCCATAGGAGTGTCGTATGCTTTTGCATTGTCGAGTCCAAATTTCTTTATGAGATCTTTTGTGTACTTTGCTTGGTTGAGGAAGATGCCTTCAGCACATTGTTTAATTTGAAGTCCGAGGAAGAATGTCAATTCTCCCATCATGCTCATCTCAAATTTGCTTTTCATTAGCTTTTCAAATCGCTTACACAACAATTCGTTAGTGGAACCAAAAATAATATCATCGACGTAAATTTGAACAAGTAAAGTATGATCATGATATTTAGCAATGAATAGAGTTGTGTCGATCTTACCACGCTTAAAGCCTTTATCTAGGAGAAATTTAGATAGTGTATCATACCATGCCCGTGGAGCTTGTTTGAGCCCATATAAAGCCTTTTGAAGTTTGTAAACATGATGTGGAAATTTGGGATCTTCAAATCCGGGCGGTTGAGCGACATAGACGGTTTCTTGAAGTTCGCCGTTGAGAAATGCACTCTTCACATCCATTTGATAAAGCTTGAATCTTTTGAAAGAGGCATATGCTAAAAATATCCTAATAGCTTCAAGTCGTGCAACGGGGGCAAAAGTTTCGTCGTAGTCAATGCCTTATTCTTCTCTATATCCTTGTGCAACCAACCGAGCTTTATTTCTTGTGATGCTTCCATTCTCATCCATCTTATTTCTAAACACCCATTTTGTACCAATCACTCTTTGATCCTTAGGTCGAGGAACTAAGTTCCAAACTTTACATCTTTCAAATTGGTTGAGCTCTTCTTGCATGGCAACAACCCAACTTGAGTCTTGGAGTGCTTCATCAACTTTCTTGGGTTCAACTTGAGATATGAATGCGGTAAGAGCATCATAATTTGATCTTCTTGTTCGAACACCAGAATGTAGGTCACCAATGATATTTTGAATTGGGTGATCTCTGACCTCGTGCACTTCATGAGGTAGGTCTGGTTGAGTTGATGGTTGTTGCAAGTCTTCTAGTGGTACATCATTTGTGCCATCCCAATCATAGGTAAGTTGAGGGATAGGTTCTTCAACATTGATGGGTGTTTCAACTTCAACTCCATTTGAGGTAGCAGCAGATGTGGTAGCTTCTGGTGCTTCATGTGAGGGAGGTGGAGGAGCTATTAAGGTAGATGGATTTCCTTGAGTTGACTGATTTTGTGGTTGACTTGTACCTGTCTCATTAAGCTCAACAAAATCATCAGCAACATTTGGAGCCATATGTGGCTCGAGGAGAGAATGTTCATCAAAAGTAACATGGACAGATTCAACTATCTTAAGAGTGGTTTTATTAAATACACGAAAAGCTTTTGAGTGTTTAGCATACCCAACAAATATACATTCATCGGCCTTAGGATCAAATTTACCTCGATGTTCTTTACCGTTGTAGAGAATGAAGCATTTGCAACCGAAAATCTTGAAGTAGGCAATGTTGGGGGTTCTTCCTCTCTAAAGTTCATAAGGTGTTTTGTTATAGGTCTTGTTGATGAGGGATCTATTTTGAGTGAAGCAAGCTGTGTTGACGGCTTCAGCCCAAAAATATTGTGGCAGCTTTGCTTCAGCAATCATCGTTTTTCCTGCCTCTATCAACGTTCTGTTTTTCCTTTCCACAACACCATTTTGTTGAGGAACTCCAGCAGCAGAAAAGTTGTGGTCAATACCATGGTCGTCACAGTATTAAGCGACACCGTTGGTTTTGAATTCTGTACCATTATCAGATCAAACACTAACGAGGTCGTCTTCTTTTTGGGTTTGGAGCTGTCTGAAGAGCGCGGTCAAAATGTCATAACAATCATCTTTGGAGATCATCATTTCGACCCACGTATATCTTGAATAATCGTCTACCACAACTAATGTATATCTTTTGCCTCCGATACTTGCGGTAGTGACAGGTCCAAATAAATCCATATGTAGTAGCTGCAAACATCTTGAAGTTGACGGAGTCGTCTTGCTGGAGAAAGACGATTTTGGTTGTTTGCCTAGTTGACATGCTGAGCACTTTTCATCGTGGTGATCAGCTACCTTGGGTAGACCACGAACTAGATTTTCTCTACCAATCTTGGAGAGATACTTGAAGTTTAAGTGACTTAGTCGTTTATGCCAAAGCCAACTATTTTCGCTAACATTCTTTGCTACAAAACAGAGATTAGAAGAAATACAAGTAGAATTAAAGTCAACAATGTAAACATTTTTCTTACGAATCCCTTTGAGCAAAGTGACGCCGGAGTTGCCATCCTTGATAAGACAATGAGTTGAAGTGAAGTGGCATTGCAATCCTTTGTCGCAAAATTGCGAGATTGAGAGAAGATTGTGTTTTAGACCGGTAACTAGAGAAACATCTTGGATTGTTATTTTTCCTTTTCTGATGACTCCATAACCGATAGTCTTTCCTTTGATGTTGTCGCCAAAAGTAACTGCTGGACCTTTTTCATTACGGACACTTTCCAAAAGGTTGATATCTCCAGTCATATGCCTTGAGCATCCACTGTCGAGATACCATAAACTTGTAGTTTCATTGGAGTGGCCGGCCATTAGGCAGAGGACCTATAAAATAAACATTTAAGATCGAGGTCCCCTTTATTATTTTGGGTCCTAAAGATTAGCTTTTTGACAACCCACACTTGCCTCACTGAAGGTGGTTTAAACCTTTTAGGATTGGGTGTGAATCTTAAAAGACATTCAGCAGCCTTGTGACCATAATCATCACACACAGAACAATGGTGGAAGCCACCCAACTGAGGGTTAACAAACTTCGTTGAAGTTTTCAGCACGACATCATTTACTGGTATGGATGAGGTCGCCTTTACAAAATTCATCCACTTGAACTTTGCCGCCTTGCCACTACCCACGGTCGTTGGTTTTCTTGCGGTAGCCAACTTCCTAGGTGCGGTCGACTGACCTTGCGGTAAGTGGGTGCGGTAAGGAGATTCAGCGACCTTGCTGGTGCTTGCCGCAGCAGCAGGTTCATCCATGGCAATACCTTTCAACTTTGCCTTGGCAGTTTGCTTCTTAGAATAGACATAATTGAACACTAGTTTCTTCTTTGGTTCTTGTCCTACACCCTTTGAAACATGATGTTTAGCCTTCAACTCTTCCAAAGTTTGCTGGGTAAATTTCTCATCTCTTTCACAACAAGATGCACATTTAAAGTTGTCACTAGTTTGGAATCCCAAGCCTTCTTTATCACCACTAGACTTTTGGGATTCTAGTATTTGTTCCATAGTGACACGAGAATTGGTCCACTCATTAGTGATCCGTTTAAGGTCATTTATCTCAGCAACCAATTCATCATTTTTAACTTTAAATATGACATTTTGTTCTTCTAAGAAACGGTTTCGATCAGTAAGAGGAGTCATGCTCTTGATCTGCTCCTTAAGGAGGGTGAGTTCAGATCTTAGTAGAGTTTTCTCCGTCTTAAGCTGGGAAATATCTTCAGTTGAAAGTGCTAAAGCTTCCTTCATGCCAGAAAACTTACTAATTACCTTTTCAGCTTTCATAAACATCTTTTCTTGTTCGTCGGGAGAAATGTCAAACTTGACTTGTGGAGTGGTAAGAAGAACTTCCTTCACCTTGGGATTGTATTGAGCCTTCTTTGCTGCTGTAGACACCCCGCCTTGGACCTCTCACCCCGATTGCATACAAAGTATTTTTATTTAACTTATTTTTGTTGATTTCTGTTACTTCGGTTAAGTTCCTAACTGATTCCGTTAGTTTTGGACTAAACTGCATAACAGAGTTAACTTTTAGGGTCATTCTGTCATTCTGTCATTTTTCACCCGCGGGCGCTTCCGGCACTGCCAGTGAGCCGCGCGCGCGTCCCGCCCCAAAAGCCGGACCCGCGCGCTTCCCACTTTGGCAGTAACGGATTGCACCTTATTTCCCTCCCTTTTCTTATTTACAAACATCTTTTCTTGATCACAAAAACCATCTTTTTACATCCACATTCATCCCCCCTTTTCTCATTAACTCCCAATCCCAAATTCTAAGCCTTTTCCCAAAAACTAATATTTCTTTCATTTATTATTTGATTTCTTTTATTTCTTTTATTTTTCTTTTATTCATTTATCTTATTTGTGATTGGCCCATTCCATTTCATATGGATGACCAATTTCCCTCCATCATTTCCCTCTCTTTTTTACCTATAAAAACCATCACCTTCCACCTTAGAAAGGGACTCCAACCTTGATTCACCAACTACATTATACACAAATTCTCCCAACAAGAGTTCTTAGTAACAAGACTCTACACAAATTGTTTTACAACAATTTCATTACAACAATAACACTTTCAAGTCAAGGTTCCAAGTCCTCTTTCTCAAGGTACAACTCCATTTTCTTCCTTTGTTTTCTTCTTCTTGATGTATGCAATCCCCATTAATGGGACATGACCAACATGACTACTTCACATATTGAAGTTAGTTAAGGTTATCTCCCTACATTTTAATCTTAACTTTAATTCACCATGTTAATTTCTCTTCATCTCTTAATGTAATTCTTTAACATTACTTGTTATATGTAATCTTTATCATTAAATAAATAAAACAATTCTATTTTATTTCCCCTTTATTTCCCCTTTTCTTCTCATCACAATTGTTAGCACATTTCTATTTAATTAATTGAAGGACATGTAAATATTAGAACACCAATAGTAGCAAGACCCGCGTAAGCGGGGCGGAGTGGGTGTTTAAGTACTTCCCACTCCGTCACCTAACCCCCGAAACCTTCTCTCCCGAATCTCTGGTTTTGTACATAAATTAGGCTATTTTTAGGTTTTTCTTATGTTCCTTTAAAAACATAGGTGGCGACTCTAAACAATCTAAAACAAGTTAGACATCCTAGGATAATTCACCGCTCTAGCCAAGCTGTGGTTTCCCGGGGTATCTACAGTGGCGACTCCGCTGGGGACTTATTAGAGGGTTAAACTTGCGTTCTTAACTTTTGGTGTTCTAATTTCTATTTTCTGGGCATTCTGGTAAAAAGGGTAGGAAGCGCGCGCGTCCGGCCTTCTAGGCCTAAAGCGCGCTCGTCCAACCCTTATTATCAGAATCGCCCGCCTTCCTTCTTGTCCTTCAATTTCATATTTCTGTGCTAACAAGTTTCTGCAGGGGAAAGTTACATAATTTGGGACCAGGGCAATCCCCTGAGTCCGCAGTTTCTTCTAACATTCTGACAGGTACCCCAGATGCGCGCGCCTCCCATATTCATTGCGAAATGCGCGCGCTTCCCACATCACTTCCCTTAGGCGCGCGCTTCTGGGAAATTTTCCAGAAACAGAACAGTGCACAGAAAGCAGAACAGAGCAGAATGACAGTGTGTGGGCACCGGGCCTGCATACAATTTCTTTTACTTTCTGTTTATTTTTTACCGGTCACACGGGTGATTCGGGAGTTGTAAATACGTGCTTATTTGTTTCTTTTTTTTTCTTTCTTTGAAAAAAAAAATAAAAAATTGTCACTTGTTAGACCTCACACTACATGCACATATTCTTATCAATTGCTCACTATCGAGTCGCACAAGTCCAACCCCAAACCCGTCGAGGCCCGTCCTAGAAAGTTTCAAGCTCCACCCGACCTTGACTCTTTCGAAGCGGTCAACCTCAGCCCGTGGTGTAGTTCAAGACTACATGCCGAGGGTGACCTTTAAGCCTCATATTCAAGCCGAGCACAAACCACACAATTCTAGTCTAGGGTCTAACACTCCGTGACTCAAGTCGGTTTTTCATGTATCGAGATTTCCCTAAACTAATGTCTTCAAATCATACATGCCAGCTTGTTGCAATGGACGAAATAAAACTCCGTCCCCAAAAGTGGGCATTTTGGACGAAAATAAAAATCCGTCCCCGCATGTATGATTTACTACATTAATTTAGTTTAATCCCGTCACATGTATGTATCACAAACGTGGTGGAATCCGATGAGTATATGGGACCGCGAGAAGGTCTATATACTAGTGTGACGATTCCACTATTTTTCTAGAAACCCCAAAAAGGACTCCGTCCTTCCGAATTTGTAAATAAAAAAAAAGTCTTTTTTTTTCTTTATGTGGTTGAGTCTTTTTCCTTTGTTGTGGGTGAAGTTACTTTACTCAAAAGGTGTTTGTGGGGCCATCCTAAGATCAACCGTGTTCTCTCCATAGGTCCAATGGCTTCAAATGGCAACGACAACGGCATTCCCGTGTCCAACGAAGGGTTATTCCGCATGGTGGAAGTATTGAAAGGGCAAGTTGATACACTAGCCTAGAATGTCCGCGGCAAGGATGATTTATGGCGAGCCCGTTACGAGCATGTGAAAGCGGTTCACATGAAAGAAGTTGCTCAACTCAAGAACCAATTGAAAGGGCTCACGAGTGAAAGAAAGGTCCAAAGCATTGATACCGGTTTGGTCAACACTCTCATGTCCTACATTGACCAAAGGCTTAGTGGGCTAAATTTGCACAAGGGCCCAAACACCGATCTTCATCAAGATTCTCTCCTCATGAACACAAGGGAGGCTCTTCCCGAAAAGTTCAAGATGCCCGATATTGGCAAGTTCAACGGCAACTCTTGCCCCAACGCTCATGTCGACTCCTACATTTGGGCCATGCTACCAAAGAAAGTGTCTCCTCAAATAATGGCACAATGCTTCCCGCTTACTCTCGAGGGGGTCGCAAAAGATTGGTATATGGGTCTTCCAGTTTCCACCCGCCTCAATTGGGATGCCGCTATGCTTGCCTTCAAGTCACAATATCAAGGCAACTCCATATTCCGCCCCACCAAGAAGGAATTGGAGAGCACCGTGCAAATGGGTAATGAATCATTTGGGGACTTCTATTGCCGTTGGAATGACAAGCTAGCCGAGATGGTTGATGGGCCTTCCAAGAAGGAACAAATGGACATCTTCTTGAAGTGTTTGAAAATGGACCACCGCACTCATCTTAGTGGGGCTTTTCACTCCGATTTTTCAAGCATGTATGATGCGGGGGTTAGAATTGACAATTTGCTACGAGAAGTGGCCGAGTCCTCCTATGACACAAGCTTCAACGACAAAGGGTTCCCAACCAATGACATGGAAGAATGTAGTGACATGGAAGACTACAACGACATGGGGGATGACGACAACAATCTCCGTTTCTCTTTCTCTACCTAGAAATAGGATATAAAAAAAAAGAGTCAAAAGTCCTCTTAAGTGTGCATTAAAGTTTTCTCTCGTCCTATATCAAATGTTCGAGTCCATCGAGTCATCAAATAAAAGTCGTTCTTGTCCTCATATCCAAGTTGTTCAATGTAATTCTTGGCAAAATGATGAAAAGATGTCTAAACAAGTTTTAGAACGAAGGCCATTGCTCGAACGCCTAGGGGCTAAACATCGTGACGAAGGCAACGACATCAACAACAACGGCGAATCCAAGACATCAAGCATGGATAAAAATCAAGCAAAGTTTTCAAAGGGGGATCAAAAAAAAAAAAAAAAAAAAAAATGCTCGCTAGGTTGAAATCATCAAATCAATCTAGGCAAAAGTTAGAGCACAAAAAAAAAAAAAAAAAAAAAAAATCCCCCTCAATCAAAGAAGATCAACATCATCATCCACCAACAAAGGACGAAGCTACGAAGCAACAATTCCATCACGAAGAATGGAGAATCCACAAGAACTACGGTGACCTGAGCCTCTACACTGGAGGAACGTAGGCAACCTGCGGGTCCGGTCTCATGCAAGAAAGAAAATATGTTTAGCCCTAGCGCGTTATGGTGATTGGCCTTCATCTCGAACTTGTCAAGACATCTTTGTACGATTCGTTTGCCAATGAATTAATCACCAAAAAGTTTGAACAACTTTCTTAGATTTGGAATCATTTCGCGTTCCTTGTCGAGTCTAGGGACTTCTATTCTTTCTGCATACTCCCAATTTCTTGCAATCAAATTGGGACTTTCCTTCTCTTCTCTCTTAATGACTTACTTGCCTTCGTGAGTCATTCAATTCAATAAAAAATACATGTCAATACTAGGGACCCTTCCCTAGTCAAGTCAACGTCACTCATCATTAGTGACAAAAGGTCTCCACCGCAAAATCACATGTCTTATCTCCTCAGCTAGAGTCAATGCACACTTCCTCATCAATTGAGTCAAAAAAAAAATGATGAAGACGCAAAAGAGATGCCCGCTAGATTGAAAACCCGAAAGGGCGGTCTAGGCAAAAAACAGGGTGCGTCATAAAAAAAAAATGAGAGAGTGAGAGAGAGAAGGGAAAGAGAAATGGAGATCCCCGGCCTCTAAAGAAGACAAGTTCTACACTGAATCTCCTCAGCAAGTCAATTCCCCACCGAGTCAACTTTGGGATTGCAAAAGGCCCGACAAGATATAGCACCATCAAAGGTTGTCTTGGGTTATTGGTATCATTCTCCAGCAGTGTGCATTTTTGGGTTCATAAAAAGAAGGCCCGTGGTAGCCAAGACCCATCCAAGAACGAGCCTATCATAAAAGGGCACGAGGTTGCACAAATAATCCCTAGCTAGTCAATTGGCTTGGGCAACAAATAGCAACAACATGTGTCTCAGTTTTCAAAGCTTCTTCAAGTATGTGCTTCTAATGTACGCCGAAAGGCTCCCGAGAAATGGAGTTAGCTCTTGCCATATCCTCTGATGTTTATTCCCTCACACAAGGATGAGTCACTCTTGCTTTGCTCAACAAATGGTGACGCCCTAAGGGCTATGTGACTCAAGGACAAGGAATTCTTTTGCTTCATTTGGCAATCAACAAGCCCTAGGGGCTATGCTCGAAAAAGATGTGTGAGACTATCCTCAAAGTCTCCCAAAAGGGATGTCAAAAAGCCCTCTTGTCATGTGTGCCCGTGCTCGTTTCCCCAATCAAGGGTGGACCTTTCTCGTAATCAATGATGGCACTCTAGGGGCTACGGTCAAGTCTTAAAGGCTCCCTCGGCAAAGAGCAATTAACTCCCCAGCAGTATCCCCAGCCAAGTCATGTGCAACATTGGAAGCTTCCTCAATTCGGCACCAAAGGTCTCAACGGGCTTCGCAATCTACAATCTTTTGGGCTGCGGCATTACAGTAATTCAAGCAAAGGGCAGTATTAGGGCTTCGCGACCGACAGTCTTTTGGGCAACAATACTCGAGCAAGCGAAATGTGGAGTAGTCTTCTGGCTCCATGAGAGCAATCAAGATTCAAGGGTCTCTCAACACTTCAAGTTAAAGGCCTCTTGGTTTTAAATGAAGACTCCGATGTTATGAATGAAGTTGATGATTTTTGTTAGAACTTTCAACGAGATCATGAAGAAAGTCTTAGAGAAAAGGAAAAAGATTCAATATGCTAAACTCTAATCAAAACAGGGTTATAGCGGGAAATGCCACGGCCAATCCCAATGTTTCTGCAATTCAGCACCCCCTTCTCCAAGATCAAAAGCACAAGGTGCAGCTCAGATAAAGTTGGGCCACAGCACTAGTTGCATCCGAAGATCCGTCATTAGTTCAACTCAAGAAGAGTCAAGCAAGCATACTCATTTGGGACTTTATCACACCAAGACCTTATCCTCCGCGACCTCGACGGCACCGCAAGACATTACTGCATCCTTTGACATAAGCCCTCGGCCATTTGGGTATCAACCACAATGAGGCCATTCATCTCCCAGTAAGAGCAAGAAGGGGATCTCTATCAATAATTCTACCGAACGGTACATCCGTTCTCAATGCCGAGCCAATCACGTGGTAATTTGGGGCTTACAATGAAAGGTCTTCACATCCCGCCATCTACAAGCCCACGACGCTTGGGGCTTTGCAATCTATCGAAGCTTGGCATCAACGATCTCCTCTTGGGGCTTGCTCACTACCACAACAAAGGGCGATTTACTCGAATGGGCCAAGAGCTGATTTATCTTGGAGCTATGCAAGTCCCTCAAAATTTGGCATCAAAGGCATCCTAGGGGCTTTACAATCAGCAACCCCTCATCTCGGCATCAAAAGCCTTTTGAAGCCCCATAATCGACAAATCTCTTGGGGCTAGACATCAATCTTCGTTGGGCACACCAGCGACAACAGAATTCAAGCGAGGCAATACGGACTTCGACTGAACATGACTTGATCTTGGGTTGGCTTCACAAGCACACAATGGTTAAAATGGTTCACCCACGAACTAAAAAAAAAAAAAAAAAAAAAAAAAAATCTTTTCCTCACATGTGTGCATATTCTTTCCTTTCTAATCTAAAAAAAAAAAAAAAAAAGAAATTTCTTTTTCTCCTTCTATGTGCAAAAGTATGTGCTTTACTTTGCCTTGCTCCATAGCTTCTTCCCCAGCATTCTCCATCATCCTTGAACTACGCTGGTCTGATTCTCTTAAAGGGATACGTAGGCAGCCTTTTGGCACGACCAACCCATCATCCAGAGTACCATCTCGCCAACCCAACATCAAGGGCATTCTCTCATCAACATCTAAAGAATGGACATTCTCCATCAAAGCATCCTCCGCGGACATCAAGAATCCATCTCCACTCAAGCGGCAATGGTAAGTGAAGGTATGAATACATCCAATGCTTTCTTCAAAATCACACCGCACACAAGATCACTTTCTACATTCTTACTTCTCTTTCATTGCAAGGGTGTTCCAAAATCCCATCACACCACGAGCACAATTTCTCTCTCTTCATTTCACACTTCATGCATCTTCTTGCAAGAACACATATACCTGTCAAGCACACACATGACAGGTACCACCACGAAGTCAACAGCATCCGCTACTCAAGGCACTTCATCCCCACCAGAAAGTGGTCAACCGTGCCCACACCCCACAAGGTCAAACAGCATACAGCAAGTGCGGCTTCAAACAGCAAGCAAATGCGGCTTCAAACAGTATACAGCAAGTGCGGCTTCAAACAGCAAGCAAATGCGGCTTCAAACAGCAGAAAACAAGCAAGTGCGGCTTCAAACAGCAGAAACAGCAAATGCGGCTCCGAACAGCAATTTTGGTCCATTGTGAACCACTGAAATCACTGTACCCCTCTTCCAGCGAAAGTCGCTCACACAGGGAGCGCATTTCTATCCTTTGTAATTTCAAATCCTGCTTTATCGAGTCTTTGTTTTCTCTTGTCAATGTCCTCGGCGGTTGTCTTTCTTTCGTCGACGCGTTTTGCTTCGCAATCCACGTCGCCGAGGGGCTCTGTAGACACCCCGCCTTGGACCTCTCACCCCGATTGCATACAAAGTATTTTTATTTAACTTATTTTTGTTGATTTCTGTTACTTCGGTTAAGTTCCTAACTGATTCCGTTAGTTTTGGACTAAACTGCATAACAGAGTTAACTTTTAGGGTCATTCTGTCATTCTGTCATTTTTCACCCGCGGGCGCTTCCGGCACTGCCAGTGAGCCGCGCGCGCGTCCCGCCCCAAAAGCCTGATCCGCGCGCTTCCCACTTTGGCAGTAACGGATTGCACCTTATTTCCATCCCTTTTCTTATTTACAAACATCTTTTCTTGATCACAAAAACCATCTTTTACATCCACATTCATCCCCCCTTTTCTCATTAACTCCCAATCCAAATTCTAAGCTTTTTCCCAAAAACTAATATTTCTTTCATTTATTATTTGATTTCTTTTATTTCTTTTATTTTTCTTTTATTCATTTATCTTATTTGTGATTGGCCCATTCCATTTCACATGGATGACCAATTTCCCTCCATCATTTCCCTCTCTTTTTTTACCTATAAAAACCATCATCTTCCACCTTAGAAAGGGACTCCAACCTTGATTCACCAACTACATTATACACAAATTCTCCCAACAAGAGTTCTTAGTAACAAGACTCTACACAAATTGTTCTACAACAATTTCATTACAACAATAACACTTTCAAGTCAAGGTTCCAAGTCCTCTTTCTCAAGGTACAACTCCATTTTCTTCCTTTGTTTTCTTCTTCTTGATGTATGCAATCCCCATTAATGGGACATGACCAACATGACTACTTCACATATTGAAGTTAGTTAAGGTTATCTCCCTACATTTTAATCTTAACTTTAATTCACCATGTTAATTTCTCTTCATCTCTTAATGTAATTTTTTAACATTACTTGTTATATGTAATCTTTATCATTAAATAAATAAAACAATTCTATTTTATTTCCCTTTATTTCCCCTTTTCTTCTCATCACAATTGTTAGCACATTTCTATTTAATTAATTGAAGGACATGTAAATATTAGAACACCAATAGTAGCAAGACCCGCGTAAGCGGGGCGGAGTGGGTGTTTAAGTACTTCCCACTCCGTCACCTAACCCCGAACCCTTCTCTCCCGAATCTCTGGTTTTGTACATAAATTAGGCTATTTTTAGGTTTTTCTTATGTTCCTTTAAAAACATAGGTGTCGACTCTAAACAATCTAAAACAAGTTAGACATCCTAGGATAATTCACCGCTCTAGCCAAGCTGTGGTTTCCCGGGGTATCTACAGCTGCACTTACATCACATCTAGAAAATAGAAGATCGCCATTCCTTTGAACTGGAGTTAGGAATCCTTTTTCAGCAAGTTCATCAGCTGTATAGCTTATCCGTTTAGGTTTTGCATTTGGTGAGCGACGATTTTTATTTTCATCCTCATCATCGGAATGAACGACCAAACAAATGTGACCTTCTTCAGAATCCTCGTCGCTTTCATCAGAGTCTGACTCTATCCAGGTAGCTAACTCTTTTGTGGCAGAGTCCTCTTCAGCGACCATTCCCTTTTGCTTTGAGTATCTAGGAGTGAAGTTGCTTTTCTTCTTCATGTACTCGAATTTGGGAATTGGACATTCTGATGCGAAATGACCAGGTTTCCTGCAATTAAAACAAACGAGATCCTCTTTCTTCTTGGAGAAGTTGGAGTACTCTTTCTTACTTGTTGAGCTGCTCCTTGAAAACCTTGCAGGAGCTTTGCTTGATGATCCGGGCATTGCTGATTTTCTGAACTTATGAAATCTTTTCACGAACATAGCAAAGTCATCATCGTCCATATCTAGTAATTCAGACGTGGAGATTTTTGGATCTTCTTCTTCGACCATTTCTTCCTTTTTAGCGACCAACGACAAGTTCTTTGTTTTTCCTTCCATTTCTTCAATGTTGTGGAGCTTGATATCAAAAACCTTGAGGTTGGCATAGAGGCTTCTGAGTGACATATCATCTAGTAGCTTGGTATCTTCAAGAGTGTTTCCTTTATGAAGATATTGAGAACCAAGAGCGGCTAGAAAGTTAACATTGATTTCTTTCTTGGTAAGATTCTTCCCAAGTGCGGTGTAAGTACTCACGATCTCACAGTAGCGATCATATGTGGCTCTGAGTGATTCACCGGGGATTTTGGCAAAGTTGTTGAATCTTCTTTGAATTGAAAACTTTTTGCTTTCTTTGCAAGCTTGATCTCCTTCGATGTAATCTTCAATTGCATCCCAAAGTTCTTTTGCGGTAGCACATTCCATGATTTGTCGACGCTGAGATGTACTCAAGGTACCTAGGAGTATGCTCTTTGCTTTCACATCCATTCCAACTAGTCTTTTCTCTTCATCTGTCCATTCAGCTTTTGGTTTCTTGATCGACGGTGTGTCTGCATTGGTTTCTGGATTCGGATTTGCTTTCATTGGGAAGTATGGTCCAATGGTAAGACAATCGCCGAGCTGCTCGTCCATGGAGTAGAACTGAGTTAGAATGCTGTGCTTCCATACGTCAAAGTTATCTTCGTCGAACGCTGGAACGTGGGTGAAGTTAACCGTTGCCATAGTTTTCTGACTTACCATTTTGAATCGGCACCCAAGCTATTAAGCTTGAAAAACAGAGGTTTTATAAAGGTGTTAGCTCTGATACCACTTGTTGGTCCCAAAGACACAACAAGGGTATGAAAAGAGGCTAGAGGGGGGGGGGGGTGAATAGCCTATTAAAATTATCAACCCTTTTTCAAAATTCAACCTTATGCTTACTCTTGAATTTTGTGGTCAAGTAAAAACCACTAGTTCAAAGTAAAATGCACAGCGGAAGTTTACGATAAAACGAAGTAGAGTTGGTTTTGAAGTTAAAAACTGCTAGGTAAGCAAATAGTGCGGTCAGCAATATTGCGGTCGGCAATATTGCGGTCGGCAAAGATGGAGATTTGAAAGGTTCAATTTGCGGTAAACAATGCGGCAAGCAATGCGGCAAGGTAACCTTGCGGTCAGCTATGTGCGGTCGGCAAAGGTTACTGACGAGGTAGGTTGAAAATGAAGTTTTGTGTCAGTGAGTTTTGGCAAAAGATAAGTAGTCAGAAGTAGTAACTTAGGCAATAGGCAAGCAACAAACACAATTCACAATCGTTTGATTATCTGGAAAGATCAAATCACTAAACGACAAACAAAGTCAATATGAACAATAAGAACAATAGCAGAAAGTAAATTTTCAGAATGTAAATGACACAATGATTGTTAAAAGATCTACGTCCTTTACCAAGATGGTCAGTCTTGGATTTTGAATGGAGGATATATTAATTCTCTTGAGTACAAATTACAAAGATGAAGATTTGAATTAATTCCTACTTTCTATGAAGAACAAATCCTAGACTTAGACCGGTGTATCCTTAATGATGCAATCTATGTGATTGATCAATCGGGGTGTGTGTGTGTAAAGAATCAAGAGCTCTATATAATCAAATGATTGAGAGCCTAATGAATCTTTAAGTGTTGCTGGGCTTGAGATTTGATGTTCTTGAAGGCTTGCTGGGGATCTTTGAAGATTTGAAGGCGAATGCTTGAAGATTCAAATGATTCTGGAAATCTTGAGTATGATCTTCAATCACCAAGTATTTCGACAGCAATTTCTCTCTTTGAATCTCAGCACTCTTCAATGAAGAGTTCAAGGTCTATTTATAGCCTTGGGTTGAGAAATAGCTGTTGGAAGATGATGAGCTGGAGCATTCTGATTGGAGCTCATATCTTTGTCTTGTAGTTGCAGAAGTTAGTGGTCCAGCTGTACTATCTTGTACGACCAAATTCAAATTTGAATTTGCAACGTTCAAATCAAGTTTGTCTTTACTTGGATTTGCGGTCGCCAACGTATGCGGTTACTAGTGCGGTCAGTAGTGCGGTCACTAGTGCGGTAGCCTATGTGCGGTCGCCTAGGTGAGGTTGGCAGACATGGCCAATTTCGCAGAAGTCTTTCAGCAGCAGCATTTCTTCAAAATTTGAGGGGCTGATCTTCTTAGTCTAGCTGAACTAAAAATGGACTTAACTAATGAAGTTTAAAAACTTCTTACAATTAAACCTAAAGTCCACAAAAAGTAAAATAAGGTTATGGGATCAATCAAATCTAGGTAATAGGAGTGGTTTATAATTTTCATACCCAACACCACCTCTTGAGTGTCAAGTGAGGTGGGACGGAGGGAGTATATCTCAGTGTGGTCACTTGATATCCTCCATTGACTGGTCTGATCCTTGAACTGTGGGCTCTTCCTATGTTTAAGTGACTAAAAGTCACATTTTTATAACTCTCAATGGGTGCAATATCTAAGGGAAACAGCTGCTCCACCATTGTATGCAGCCAATCCAAATGTGATCAAACGAACTCAACACAAAAGTTTGATTCGAATTTGAGATGACCATTTGAAAGAGCTTTATCTTTGGATTTAATGTAGAGTGAAAGCTACCCACAAATCTTTACCCACAATTAAAAAAGGCGTGGGTGCATTCTAGAGACTGACCAGATTGGAAATAAGTTCATTGAAGTTCTTGGATAAGTTGAGTCCCCGGGTGTGATTTCATTCTATGCCACACAAGACTGAGATATATACATCACTTGATTGTGTTTTTTGTATTTTTTTTAGACATAAATTTAGGACATCCTTGACCATGGTGAAAATATTACTCGGTTGATTTTTTATTTTTTTAATCCCTTTTTGGCTAATTATTTCTTCCCTAACAATCTTTCAAATAATATCTTGGCTAATGTTGGCATGTTTTTAAGGGGAGTATTTATCTTGAATTTTTGTGTTATCTTTGGTAACTAAATTTTCTCAAAGAATTTGTTTTAACCTTGTCTTGTGTCTCATAATTCAAATCATTGAAAATCAAAAAGGATTTTTTTTTTTAAGTTTAAAGACTTTTTTCTGCTATTTTTCTCTCCTTTGGAGTGGATACCCTTGAGTTTGCAAGTTCATCTCGTTATTTTTCTTTCCGTGGTATATTGTCAAGTCCAAAAGATGATGTTTGTCAGGATGTACTCATATCAGTGCGCACCTCAGAGTATACATTCATTTTTGTCTATCATATGAGGTATAGATCTTGATATTTTAGACTCATCTCTTAACTTTGAAGACCTATTGTGCGAGTTTGATCACCTTGTATTATGGTCAAAAAGGGGGAGAGTGTAGTTGGTACGATGGTAAAGTGGTGAGTAAATTGGACAATGAGGTAAATCTTGATATTGTTCAGGGGAGATTGAATGTGTTTCAAAGATTTTAATTGAAGTGGAGTTTTGATTATAATTTCATATTATCTTCTTGTTTGACTTATCATTTTGTTTTGCCCCAGAAAGCCGAAAATCAGGGGGAGATTGTAAGTGTGCGTAGTTTTTACCGAGCTAAAAAAAAGAATTATAATGTGTTTAGGATTTTCGCCTTTCTTGGTGAAAAATGATTTCTATTTTGTATACTCCCCCCGTCCCATAACAATGGGCACAGTTTAACTTTTTTGGTCAACTGAGTCAATCTTTGACCATAATTTTATGAATATCTAAAATATCTCTATGAAATTCTAAAAATTGTTATTGTTTCACTATTAGAAATACTATCATTAACAATTTTTAGAATTGTCTAGAGATATCTAGATATTCATAATATTATGGTCAAAGATTGACCTAATTGACCAAAAAAGTAAAAGTGTGCCCATTGTTATGGGACGGAGGGAGTATGATTTTGAGGAAGTCTCTTGTGAGTCCGTCTCATGTATGAGACGGATCTCGATGAGAGAGGAAATGAGCTTGCCTTGCCCCGCCCATAGGGGGGCAAACCATTTACTCTCACAATGAAACCCGTCTCATAAGTGAGATCGTCTCACACAAGTTTTTGTCTATGATTTTTACCTTAATTAATTAGTTGTAAATATTATTAGGTGTAGATATATTTTAGTTTTCTATTATTTAGGGATTTGATTATGGAATACTAACCCTAATAAATATCTTCTTTCTTTAGTGTTTATCTTTTCTTGTAGGACAATCATTACCATATCTTAAAGGACTCCTACACATCTATAAAAGGAGGAAGAGAGCTATAGATTATTTACACACTCAGAATATTAAGAGAGACATACAAAGTTCAAGAGTGTTGTCATTTGTTAATATTTTTGTAGGTTGTTGATGTAGGTGAATGTGCGGGCACATCGCAATCTACATCGTGTTTTGTACTTGTTCTAGGATAGACTTGATTCTTCAAGAAACAATTCTTTTTCATCTTTGCTGCTTTGTTCAGCGTAGGATCGTCTTCTCAGAGTATCATTAAGTCTTAGACAAGTGTTTTAGTATTTTTGTATTTAGTGTTTTCATATTTGGTCGCTTCTCTTGATTTCATTGTTTGTAATCGATCTTAAACATTTCAATAAAGAGAAGTTTTTGTTGTCTACAGCATATTGTTGTAGATGTGTAAATAACTCGTGTTTATTATTTATTCCGCTGCAAACTCTGTTTGTATGGACTCTGGTGTAACCACATCAGAGCTTACACTGCGTCTCTGTTCTTTATTTTATCTGATATCCTAGCTACCAAAACTTTCAGAATCTAAAAACAAACCTAATAATTAAACTAAGTTGCATCATTTTTAAAACTTTAATGTTATCAAATTGCTTAGTTTAGAGATTACTCCCTCCGTCTCAAAATGATCATCACATTTGACTATTCAAACTTTTTAAGGATAACAACACTTGCTTCACTAGCCATGTCGTGTTAATGAACATTTAAGCCTAAATTATAGAAATGAGAAAAACTTTTTTAGACAATGAAAAATGGCAAGTGGGAAGATCATTTTGGGACGAGGGAGTATTATATAGCAAAATAAGGGTATAAACATGGTGAACGGGAGACAATAACCGGATTAGCGAGCGGTTAATGTCGATTTACATGATGGCATCTGTTGGTCCCAAAGGGCAACAAGGGTATGAAAAATAGCTAGAGGGGGTGAATAGCTATTTTGAAATTCTTTTTGTACCTTTGAAAAACTCAATTGCAAATGCGCACTTTATCAAATAAGCGTTATGAAATGCGCCTAAGTGAGTGAGTGAAATGCACAACGGAATTTAGTAATGTAAAGTAGGCGCAAAGTATGATAAAAGGGGCGCACACACACTCCATATATTTTGACTCAAAGTGAGTGAAAGATGAAACTAAGGCAAATGAGAAACAAACACAACACAATTCAATCCAATCAATCTACAATGATTAAACAAGCAAATAGTAAGATAAGATATAAACTTGAAAGTAAATGACAAAAAATAAATACGCGCTATTTGGAGAGGTTCGATCGGGAAATGATCTACGTCCTCTACCAAGATGGTTAGTCTTGGATTTCTAATGGAGATATTATAATATGAGTGAGTATTACAAATTACATCTTTTGAGCTCAATACTAACTCAAGATCTATTATCTATGAAAGAACAAATCCTAGACAAAACCGGTGTATCTCGTTAAGAAAGATCTAAATGATCAAACTTAAAGAGGTGCGTGTGTGTTCTTAGTATCGAGGCTCTTTAGATCTATGAGATTGAGAGCACAAGAAAACTAAAGTGTTTTTGCTGAGAATCTAGGCTAAGTATGAAGGTATGAAGGTGTTCTTGAGAAATCTGGGAATTCAATGATCAATCTTCAAATCTTCAAAAAATACTTGAGAGAGAATTCAGAGCAACTTAGCAACTTCAAATGTTTGAAGTTATGGGGTATTTATAGGTGAGCTCCCAAAAACTAGCCGAAATCCATTGTGGATAAGATAAAGGACAGATGTACTGGAGCTCATTGAGTGGAGCACGTGTCCTTTTATAGCCGTTAAACACAAAACAACAATATGACCGTTGTGGACAGGTGCCCTCAAATCTAGATGAATACGTGTTATTTGTCCACCGTTGGGAGTATTTTGAATTTCGTCAAGTCTACATATCATCAGAAAATCTTCTAAGTGTTGAAACACATCAAATGAGGCGCGTGAGCCATAGGGGCGCATAACCATGCGTGCGCCTGATAGGGCGCATAGGCGCAATGGGCTAGGGCGCATAGGCGCGAAGCGTGACTCAATCTTGTGATTTTCTTGAATGTTGATATCCTTGCCCTATTCCTAAGCCTATTCTATTCAAATGGACTACCTAAAAAATGAAGTATAAATACTTCTTACATATGGGTCTAAAGTCCATGAAATGAAACTTAGGTGATGGATCAATCAAATCTATACATTAAAAACTGAGATATAAGTGGGCATACCCAACAGCACCCATAACAATGAATCCTCTTAACCTCTAACAAGTTAAATTAGATGATGTAATTAACTTAATTATTTTTTGTCAAAAGCATGTAAATGTACGATTCAAGAGCTCGACAACATAATTGAGTGATAGCAACGCAGTGTTTGTGATCGCCCGTGCTTAGAAAGTGATGATTGAGATTGTATGGAAAGTTATTTTATCACCTTTGCGAAGGAGTTTAGGGTCAAAATGTTAATAAATACGCCCTCTATTTTAAAATACATGGCGTTTTAAGAGATAAATTTTGTTCCAAAATACTTGACGATTCCAAGACATTTTCGCTCTTGTATACCAATTATACCCTTGTTCATTAGTTGCAACCTATTTCTTATTTAAGCATTTAATTGCATAGGTAATTGGATTATTTTAGGGATATACATGTCATTTTATACTTCCTCCGTCCCTATTTACCTTACAAAAATGAGGCTTTGCACAAAAATTAAGAAAATGATTGTAAAGTTGATGTGTTGTGAGTGTAGATAGTTGAGTGGGAGAGAGAAAGTGGGTAGAAAAAAGTAAGTGGATAGTTGTTGTGAGTATGACAAGTGGGTCCTACTATTTAAAAAATGTTTAAAAGTTTCCTTTTTGGGATTTTGTAATGTAAATAGGGACACCCAAAATGACAATTTTTGTAAGGTAAATAAGGACGGAGGGAGTATGTATTAACTGCATTTCTTAATATGTGTGAAGAAGTCTAAAATGACATGTATTTTGAAACAACGAGAGTATATTAACTAACTGCAATGAGGGCACATCAGGGATGGCCAAACGGAACCGGAACCGGATAGGAACCGGAAACCGGACCGGAAAAGCACGGAACCGGAGCAAACCGGCTAATAAACCGCCATTCATCCGGGCCGGTTACGGTTCACATAAATGGCGAACCGGACCGAAAATCCCTTGTTTTTCAATAATTTTAAAGGGGGGACCGGAACCGGAATCTAACCGGAACCGGATTGTGCCAACCGGAACCAGAACCGGGGTAAGCACGGGCCGATTCAGGGTCACATATGTGCCGAACCGGAACCGGCGGTTCCGAACCTGAACCGGGCCAGAACCGGTTTTGGCCATCCATAGGGCACATGGTTTAAAGTTAATTAACTACTAATATTATGGAGTAGTAAATAAGATCAGTAAAAGTGTTTGATTAATGCATGTGTAGGAGCTTTAATTGGTTTAGTTTGACATATTGGCAAGAACAACATTGAGAGTTCCTTGACTTATCACATTTTTGCACATACGACTTTATAAGGGTATTATGGGAATTTCTCATTCCCTTTTAGACTTTTAGTAAGCATGAAATATAGGCCTTGAAATGTACATGAAAAACTCTTATGTACATTCTTCTTGACATTCCAAGCCATAAAATCCCAATCAAACGGGGTAATGTAATCACAAGTGTGATTTCCATACATCACCCACTTTTATACATCGATATTTTATGATGATGTCGAAGAAATTATTTCTTTAATATAAAGTTGATTCACTCAGCGAAGTTGAAGAAATTATTTCTTTAATATAAATATAAAGTTGATTCAATTGCTGACTGATTTATGTGTGACTACTTTTTCTTTAAATTCATCTGAAATTTGTTATATAAAGAAGGAGAAATAAATGGATTAATTAATTATATAAGAACAAGGCTAAAAAAATTACCTTTACTAAATATAAAAAAATAAAAATCAAGGACAGCATAATTTATCCCATAAGGTGCTTAACCTAACCCACTAGTGTGCTATATCTAGTGTAAATCTTTTCCAAACGAGGTCAAGAGTTTGAAAAAGATATTCTTGATTTAGAAAAGGAATAGAATTCTTTTTTTTTTTTTTTTTTTTTGATGCCCAGGTTCACCAACTTCGCCAGACTTACGGTTGCTCGGCCTAACTCCGCCAACTACTCCTGGGGGTAGTAGTTCCGGTCCCCTCTTCCCTACCACCCGTTAAATCGCGGGATGTGCCTCAGTAGCCAGGGTTTGAGCACATGTCAACTGATAACACAATAGAAGGTCCGACCCCGGAAAAGAGCCCGGAGAGCTCCGTTGTGCCAGGACTTACGGTTGCTCGGCCCTGGCACTAATTGCTCCCACCAGGAATCGAACCCACACTCTATGCCTCCAGCGCAACAACTTATGTCCCCCTCCTTAACCACTGAGCTATGCCCCGGGGGACATAGAATTCTTTATTTCTACTTATAGTATGGTGAACAAATAAGATTCTTAAAAGTATAGTAAACATTCTTTAGAAAAAGGTTGAAAAAGGAAAAAGGAAAAAGAAAATGAAAAAAAGGTCATATATTGACCCCTCGTACGGTAAACCAGCTAAGGATCGAAAAAAAGGCATTGATTGTGCAGTTGGTCTCTTGTAAAATGCGGTTAGGAAAAACGTGTTTTTTAAAACTTTCTGGTTATCACTTTCAAAAGTTCTGACTATCAATCTCATATCCAAAAGACTTTATATTGATATCCAGAAGGCTTTATACTGACATCCAGGACCCTTCTGGCTATCACTTTCAAAAGGTTCTGGTTATCAATCTCATATCCAGAAGGCTTTATATTGATATCCAGAACCCTTCTGGCTATCACTTTCAAATGTTCTGACTATCAATCTCATATCCAGAAGGTTTTATATTGATATCCAGAACCGTTGAGAAGTTCCGATTATTTACAAAAATGCCACCGCACTTTTTTTTTTTAAGAAGTTCCACATATTTACAAAAATGCCACCGCGTTTTTTTTTTAAAAACACGTTTTTCCTAAGAGTTAGAAAAACGCGTTTTTCCTAAGATTTTGTGTTGATTTTGAGCTAATGACGCAACCGAAAGGGCATATAATCTCAAAGATTAATCATAAAAATTAGGAGACCAATAGAAGAACAAATAAGTAGATGTAAAGCGATTGGCCAACGGAAATGTTACCAAAAAATAAGCGGAAAAAAAGAAATATAATTAAGGGGGGTCATGTTCACCTAGGCTTTTTGACAAGGCAAAGAGGATTTCTATTGGTTGGTGAACTCAAAAGTTGCCCCTTTCTTATAATAGTTGTACAAGAAGATCCCTTTCGCCCTTTATCCTTGTTGTGTGGCAGTGGCACCCATCGTGCAATTCCATCATTCCTTCTTTAAATCGTACTAATTGCTTACATCACTAGCAACTATATTTACGATTTTTTTTTTTTTTAAAAAAAAAGTATAGTGAAAAATGTAGTTATGTTGATAAGAGAAGGGTACTAATCAGTGGCGGATCTAAGATTTTTTGACAGCGGGGGCACATTTTACACTACAAAACTTCAAACCAAATTTTACACTACAAAGTGGACTAGTTAAATAAACTTGTAGTAGAAAATGAGAGAGAATAAAAGTACTCCCTCCGTCTCGGTTTAAAGTTCTTAGTTTAATTCTGCACGCTTATTAAAAAATCAAGTGAAAAACAAAGAAAAATGAGCCAACAAAAGTAGGGAGGTGGAGATATAGTTGTCCTAAACACTATAAAGCAAATGAGTGAAAAGGAAGTTAGGTAAGTATTGGTTTTGTAATAAATGAAATTTTTTAGTGCAACTGTGTAAGATTTTCTAAAGCACTATTTATATTTTTTCATTTATATATTAAAGCAATTAAAAACTTTAAACTGGGGCAGACCAAAAAAAAAGTAAGAACCTTAAATACGAGGGAGTAGTAGAAAATGAGAGAGAATAATAAATATAGTAGTTATATTTGAAATTGTTATAGGAAACCCAAAGTGGCCTTGTTAAATTGTACTAGTAGAAAATGAGAGAGAAGGAAAAAAGAATTCTGGCTAGCGTTGAGAGTCGAACCTAGGTAGCCTGTAATATGAAGTTTTTTAAGAAACTCCATTACCACCAGAACACACAACTACTTATATATCTTATCAGGGTGTTATATATTTATCCATTGTGCGGGTGCACTTAATAAACAGGTTTTAAGATTTTTTTTAATTTTAACTACAAATTTCAATTGACCGGGTGCACGTGTATCCTCTGCTAGAACATAAGATCCGCCCATGGTACTAATTGAAAATGTTGCAAAGGTAAACTCGATGAACTGACTGACTGTAACTATTGAGTCTCATTTAAGTTACACAACATATTTATATTTATATGGCTAAGCAAGTGTGTTTTAGGAACACCATGTTTGGTAGTACAAGGAAATAGGGAACATTTCACGTAAACCTGGGAAGAGATGTAACCAAAAAATGAAACCAGGGATGAAGCGGACACACAAATACTCCCTCCGGTCCAAAATAACTGTCTCTTTTTGCATTTGCACAACTCTTAAGAAATGCAATTATCATGGTTTGATGACAAAAGTTCTAACTTTACCCCTATTAAGTGTGCAACTTTCTTACATTAATGTTTTACACTAAGACAATTAATAAAAGAAAACAAGTTTCAATGCAAGGCTAAAAGAGACATTTAGCTCAAAAGTGACAATTATTTTAAACCAAAATTTTGGTCCAAAAGTGACCGTTATTTTGGACCGGAGGGACAAATAAATTTCAGGGGAGGAAACAATCATATACGTTGACTGCAATATTAAATAATAGTTCACGTTGACTTTATTGGAGATTGTGCACGAATTCTTGAATTGATGAATAAACTTCCTCTGAATAATCAAGCAAAGCAAAGGAGTATCTCTCTCTCTCTCTCTCTTATTGTTTGTTCATTTACAATACCCCTCTATAATACCCCCTCCGTCCCGAAAAGATAGTCCACTTTTTTTCGTTGTTACTACGAGGGAACTTTTGAGCAGTTATAAATGCTACTTATAATTATGTTAATGTGAATCTAAAAGTTGATATTAATAGTATTTATAATGGTGTATCAAGAATAATTTCAAAAATTTCATTAAAATAATTAAAAGTAGCCTTAATTATACTCAAAGTTCCTTCGTAAAACTCATGAAAATAGGGGGACTATCATTCGGGGACAGAGGGAGTAGTAAATTAGATGTCTTTATTTTTATTTTTATCCGACTAAAATAAATATTGAATAGAAGAAAATTTAATCATATGATATAATCAATTGATAAATAAGTAAAAATCACTTTTCTCATAAACACTGAGAGGCAACTATAGTACTCCCTCTGCCCCGAATGATATTCCTCCTATTTTCATGGGTTTTACGAAGGAACTTTGAGTAATAATTAAGGCTACTTTTAATTATTTTAATGAAATTTTTGAAATTGTTCTTGATACACCATTATAAATACTATTAATATCAATTTTTAGATTCACATTAACATAATTATAAGCAGCATTTATAACTGTTCAAAGTTCCTTCGTAGTAACAACGAAAAAATGGAGACTATCTTTCTGAGACGGAGGGAGTATTTACTTTGGAACGAGTCGAATACTATACTATGAAACAAATAGACATAGCAAAATGTAAAGTCATAGTCACTCGTTTTCTAAACCCTCCGTGCGTATGATATTCACGTTTGACTATTCAAACTTTATAAGGATATGAACACTTGCTTCACTAGCTATGTTGTGTTTACACACTTTTTTAAGCCTAAATTATAAAAATGAGAAAAACTTTTTGGACAATGAGAAATGGCAAATGAGAATATCATTTTGAGACGGAAGGAGTATTATTTGTATCTTTGATTTGATCTGGAACAATAATGAACATTTACTTTTAGTCGGAACTCGGTAGCAGTAATTTGTTTACTACTTCCAATAAATATGGGTTGTGCACATAGAATATTTTTGGACATCAGTAATTCTTTTTTGTGGACCACCTGCTAACCAAAATTAAGCACATTTTTTTTTTCCTATAAAGCATTTAAAGTTACTAGCATAACCAAACCTAGTTCCAAAATTCTGATAACCTAATAATTCTATGTTTTTGTGGAATGATGGTTGTTTCCTCAATCTCAGCAGCATCAAACACCATTATGAATTACTTTACCAATATTATAAAATTCATAGCATAATCAATCTTACACCCTCCGTCTCAAAATGATGTCTATTTGCATTCATATTTTTTTTAAAAAAAATATAAAAATAGACATTCGTTTTATACCAGAAGTAGTATCTCATGTAAGTATTAAGTATTGGAGTGTAAAGAGGCTTCAATTTGGCATGTAAACTAACAACGATAAATGAATTTTATCATCAACTTTTTCGCCCGTATTTGGACTGGGTTGAGAAATTATTTTGGTATAAACAGGTTTCGAGTTTTTTGGTTGTCCAACCGCTATACATTCTTGCACCCTCTTGCATAATAATAAAAAAAAAAAAAAAAAAAATCGACCTTTGGCTGGTGCATGATAACCAAAGATGGGATCAAACTACTAAATTTGCATGTTTGACCCTAAAAATATATATATAAAGGACCTAAAGTTCAACAAAACCCCATGATAAGGGAGCTTAGATGTACAAATGACAGATTGCTTTGTCCATGGGGTGTCAAAGAAAATGTAAGGCACAAGGCCAAAATATGTTTAGCTCCCCAAAGCATACACACATTCCCACTTTGCACCCTCGCGCGAATTTTGTCCCAAGGTGGCACCTTAATTAACCACTAGTCCCACTTTACCCCCTAGCACCAAACGGCGTTAGAAAGTTGACAGAAATTGGCCATGTGCTTGTCATGTGATAGGTATATCAGTCTTTTGTCTGAAAAAGATAAGGGCTTTATGTCATTCATGGACCAAACCAACCAGTTAGAGCCACCCCCAAATGCACTTAACCGGCGACCACAACCACGTCACCACCACCATCCACCTCCATTGAAAGATTCAAAAACTTCATTTGAAATATCAGACTTAAATTTGGATCTTGGTATTCATACACAAATCAAATACCAAATTGTAGACACCCCGCTTTGGACCTCTCACCCCGATTGCATACATAGTATTTTTATTTAACTTGTTTTTGTTAATTTCTGTTACTTCCGTTAAGTTCCTAACTGATTCCGTTAGTTTTGGACTAAACTGCATAACAGAGTTAACTTTTAGAGTCATTCTGTCATTCTGTTATTCTCACCCGCGGGCGCCTCCCGTAATAGTCATGGGGCGCGCGCGCGTTTGGTCCAATAGGCCGGACCCGCGCGCTTCCCACTTTGGCAGTAACGGATAGCACCATTTTTCCCTCCCTTTTCTTATTTAGAAAATCTCTTCTTGATCACAAACACCTCCTTTTTACATCCACATTCATTCTCCCTTATTTCATAACTCCCAAATCCTTTATTCTAGCCATTCTTCATAAAAACAAAAGATTTCATTTTATTATTATTTGATTTTCTTTTATTTCTTTCATTAATTCTTTTATTTATCTTTTTCTTGATTGGTCAATTCCATTTCACATGGATTGACCAATTTCCCTCCAACCTTTCCCTCCTAATTTTACCTATAAAAACCATCATCTCATACCTTGGAAAGGGACCTCATTTTTAGACTTGAATTTTCTCTATACACACACTATACACAATTCTCTACACAAATTCTCCCAACAAGAGTTCTTCGTAACAAGACTCTACATAAAATTGTTCTACAACAATTTCTCCACAACAAAACACCATTTTCAAGTCCACGTTTGAAGTCCTCTTCTTAAGGTACAACTTCATTTTTCTTTTATTTTCTTCTTCTTAAATGTATGCAATCCCCATCAATGGGACATGACCAAATAATCACTTTACTATATTAAAGTTGATTAAGGTTATCTCCCTACATTTACACTCTAGTTTAATTTACTCTTCTTCTCTTAATGTAACCTTTGACATTTAATCAATAAAACAATTCTCTTTTAATTTCCCTTTTCTTTACTATATAATTGTTAGCACATTTTAATATCAATAGAAGGACTTTTTAGCATTAGAACACCAAAAGTAGCAAGACCCGCGTAAGCGGGGCGGAGTGGGTGTTTAAGTACTTCCCACTCCGTCACCTAACCCCCGAACCCATCTTTTCCCGAATCTCTGGTTTTGTATATAAAATTGGCTCTTTTTAGGTTTTTCTTATGTTCCTCTAAAACATAGGTGGCGACTCTTAAAATCAAGTAGACATCCTAGGTAATTCACGCGCTCTAGCCAAGCCGTGGTCCCCCGGGGTATCTACAGTAGTGACTCTGCTGGGGGACATAGAGGGTTAAACTTGCGTTTTCATCTTTTGGTGTTCTTTTATTCTGTTTTCTGGGCATTCTGGTAAAAAGGGTAGGAAGCGCGCGCCTCTGGCCTTCTTGGCCTAAAGCGCGCGCGTCCGACCCTAATTACCAGAATCGCCCGCCTCTCATCTTGTCCTTCAATTCTATGTTTCTGTGCTAACGTTTACTGCAGGGGAAAAAGTTCTATAATTTAGGGTCAAGGCAGTCCCTTGAACCCATGAATTTGCAGGTACTGCCCAGAAGCGGGCGCCTCCACCTCTCTCAGTCTAACGCGCGCGCCTCCCGAGTTGGCATCTGAATGCACGCGCTTCTGAGAATTTCCCAGAAACAGAAACAGTGAACAGAATGACAGTTTTGACAGTGTGTGGGCACCGGGCCTGCACATAATAGCTTTTATTTCCTGTTCATTTTTTTCGGTCACACGGGTGATTCGAAAGTTGTAAATTACTGCTTATTTGTTTTTTTTATTTCCTTTGAAAAAAAAATATTTTGTCACTTGTTAGACCTCACACTACGCGCACAATTCTTATCAACTGCTCACTATCGAGTCGCACAAGTCCAACCCCAAACCCGTCGAGGCCCGTCCTAAGAAGTTTCAAGCTCCACTCGACCTTGACTCTTTCGAAGCGGTAAACCTCAGCCCGTGGCGTAGTTCACGACTACATGCCGGGGGTGACCTTTAAGCCTCTCTTTAGCGAGCACAAACCACACAATTCTAGTTAGGGTCTAACACTCCGTGACTCAATTCGGTTTCCATGCGCCGAGATTTTCCTAAACTAATGTCTTCAAATCATACATGCCACTCGTTGTTATGGACGAAATAAAACTCCGTCCCCAAGTGGTCATAATGGATGCAAATAAAAAATCCGTCCCCGCATGTATGATTTACTACATTAATTTAGTTTAATCCCGACACATGTAGGATTCACAAGCGTGGTGGAATCCGATGAGTATATGGGACCGCGAGAAGGTCTATATACTAGTGTGACGATTCCACTATTTTTTTTAGAAACCCCAAAAAGGACCACGTCCTTCCGACTTTTGTAAATAAATAAATAAAAAGTCATTTTTCTTATGTGGTTGAGTCTTTTTTCCTTTGTTTGTGGGTTAATTATTTTACTCAAAATATGTTTGTGGGGCCAACCTGAGATCTACCGTGTTCTCTCAATAGGTCCAATGGCTTCCAACAGCAACAACAACAAGGGTGAGAACATCTCCGTGTCCAACGAAAGGCTCTTCAACATAATAAGAGCCATGGGGGAACAAATTGATAGACTTGTCGAGGATGCTCGCCGCAAGGATGATTTGTGGCAAAACCGTCTAGATCTCGAGAGGAAAATTCACAAGGAAGAAGTGTCAGAACTTAAGGCTCGTTTGCAAGATCTCACCGACAGCAAGGCAAAGGTCCATGGTAAAGCACGCTCAAGTGGCTCATCCCTCAAAAGTCACAAAGGGGCCACCAACGACCGTGTCTATACCCCTCTCAATGGCATGACCATCACCGAGGCCTATGAAGATCTCAAAGCAAAGGGACAAATTTCTCCTCTCCAAGGGTACAAGCAACCACAACTATTGCGTCGCAACCATGCCCACCACAAGTGGTGTGACTATCACCAATGCAGCGGTCATCTCACCGAGGATTGCTTCTCCCTCCGCGACATCATCCAAGACTTGATTGACAATGGTGAATTTACCGTGGGTGAAGAACAACAGTTAGAGAATGGCAACATGCAAGAACTCATCAAGGAAGAGGCTCAGATTTGAAATGGGGTTTCAACATGAGATCATACTACAAGGCCGACAACAACAATCTCCGTTTCTCTTTCTCTACCTAGAAATAGGATTACAAAAAAAAAGAGTCGAAAGTCCTCTTAAGTGTGCATCAATGTTTTCTCTCGTCCTATGTTAAATGTTCGAGTCCATTGAGTCATCAAATAAAAGTCTTTCTTGTCCTCATACACTCTTCCGAGTTGTTCAATTAATTCTTGGCAAAATGATGAAAAAAAAAAGTGTCTAAACACGTTTTAGAACGAAGGCCATCGCTTGAACGCCTAGGGGCTAAACATCAACGACGGCATTAACAACGAAGACATCAACAACGATGAAATCAAGACAAAGAAAGGTGGAGCAACAATCATGAAGCAAAGTTTTCAAAAGGGGATTTTAAAAAAAAAAAAAAAAAAAAAAAAAAAAAAGAGCTCGCTAGGTTGAAATCCTCAAATCAACCTAGGCAAAAGTTAGAGCACAAAAAAAAAAATTAAAAAAAAATAAAAAAAATCCCCCTCAATCAAAGAAATACAAGATCAACATCATTCCACCGATGAAGGACGAAGCAACAACCATCACTGCGAATGGAGCATCAACAAGAACTACGTGACCTGAGCCTCTACACTGGAGGAACGTAGGCAACCTTCGGGTCCGGTCTCATGCAAGAAAGAAGATATGTTTAGCCCTAGCGCGTTATGGTGACCGGCCTTCCTCTCGAACTTGTCATGACATCTTTGTACGATTCATTTGCCAATGAATTAATCACCAAAAGATTGAACAACTTTCTTAGATTTGGAATCTCTTTCCGTTCCTTGTCGAGTCTAGGGGTTTCTCTTCTTTTTGCGATACTCCCAGTTTCTTGCAATCAAATTGGGGCTTTCCTTCTCTTCTCTCTTAATGACTTACTTGCCTTCGTGAGTCATTCAAAAATATATACATACATGAAGTCAATACTAGGGACACTTCCCTAGTCGAGTCAATGTCACTCATCTTTAGTGACAAGAGGTCTTCACCGCAAAATCACATGTCTTATCTCCTAAGCCAGAGTCAATGCACACTTCCTCATTAATCGAGTCAAAAAAAAAAAAAGACACAAAAGAGATGCCCGCTAGTTGAAAACCCGAAAGGGCGGTCTAGGCAAAAAACAGGGTGCGTCATAAAAAAAATGAGAGAGTGAGAGAGAGAAGGGAAAGAGAAATGGAGATCTCCGGGATCTAAGGAAGACAACTGCACAAGCTCTACATTGGGTCTCCTCAGCAAGTCAATTCCCCACCGAGTCAACTTTGGGATTGCAAAAGGCTCGACAAGATATGTCACCATCAAAGGTTGTCTTGGGTTATCGGCGTCATTCTCCGGCAGTGTGCATTTTTTGGGTTCATGAAAAGAAGGCCCGTGGTAACCAAGACTCATCTGAGAACGAGCCCATCATAAAAGGGCACGAGGTTGCACAAATAATCCCTAGCTAGTCAATTGGCTTGGGCAGCAAATAGCAACAACATGTTTCTCAGTTTTCAAAGCTTCTGCAAGTATGTGCTTCTAAAGTACGCCGAAAGGCTTCCGAGAAATGGAGTAGCTCTTGCCATGTCCTCTCATGTTTGTTCCCTCGCACGAGGATGAGTCACTCTTGCTTTGCTCAACAAATGGTGACGCCCTAGGGGGCTATATGACTCAAGAACAAGGGCTTCTTTTGCTTCATTTGACAATCAATAAGCCCTAGGGCTATGCTCGAGAAAGATGTGTGAGACTATCCTCAAAGTCTCTCAAAAGGGATGTCAAAAAGCCCTCTTGTCATGTGTGCCCGTACTCGTTCCCCCAATCAAGGATGGACCTTTCTCGCGATCAATGATGGCACTCTAGGGGCTACGGTCAAGTCTTAAAGGCTCCCTCGGCAAGAAGCAATTCACTTCAATGTCCCCAGCAACATCTGAAGCTTCATACCAAAAGGTCTCAAGGGGCTTCGCAATCTACAATCTTTTGGGCTACGGCATTACAGTGATACAAGCAAAGGGCAATATTGGGGCTTCGCAATAAACAAGCTTTTGGGCAGTGGTACCCGAGCAATGCAATTTGGGAGTAGTCTTATGGCTCCATGAAAGGGATCAAACTTCAATGGTCCCTCAACACTTCCAGTCAAAAGGCCTCTTGGTTTTAAATGAAGGCTCTGATGATATGAATGAATTTGATGATTCTTGTTAGAACTCACAGCGAGATTCTGAAGGAAGTCTTAGAGAAAAGGAAAAAGATTCAATATGCTAGACTCACCCGGCTGAGTTATAGCGGGCAATGCCAATATGTTAACTCTATAAGCAGAGTTACGGCTAATCCCAATGTTTCTGCAAGTACTGCACCCCCTTCTCCAAGATCAAAAGCACATGCTGCATCCGAAGATCCGTCGTCGGTTCAACTCAAGAAGACTCAAGCAAACATACCGTTCGAGACTTTATCACACCAAGACCTTATCATCTGCAACAACATCACCATCTCCCACGAGACGTCTCCCGAAGACCATACTACATTTTCAACATGGACCTTCCACCTAGGGATGACCAAAACCGGTTCCGGGCCCGGTTCCGGTTCGGAACCGCCGGTTCCGGTTCAGCATATATGTGACCCTGAACCGGCCCGCGCTTACACCGGTTCCGGTTCCGGTCATCACAATCCGGTTCCGGTACGGTTCCGGTCCAGTCCACGCTACCTTTTTTATTTTATTTTTATCATACAATAATGAATAAACATGTTAAAATTTATTAAAAGACAAGAGATTTTTATTTTATAATACACTAATGAATAAACATGTTAAAATTTATTGAAAAATAAGGGATTTTTATTTTTTTTAATGGAAATGACGATCCGGTTCCGGTTCCGGTTCGCCATATATGTGACCCTGAACCGGCCAGCACTTACCACTGTTCCGGTTACTCCGGTTCCGGTTTACTCCCCGGTTTGCTCCGGTTCTGGGCTTTTCCGGTCCGGTTCCGGTCCGGTTTTCCGGTTCCGGTCCGGTTCCGGTCCGGTTTGGCCATCCCTACTTCCACCATTTGGGTATCAACCACAAAAAGGGCCATTCATCTCCAAACTAGAAGAAGATCACTTTCATGAGTCCTACCCAATGGTGCATCTACTCTCAATACAATGCCAAGATAAGTTGGGGCTTCACACCGAAAGGTCTTCATATCCCCATCTACAAGCTCGCAAACAACAAGCCCATAACATTTGGGGCTTAGAAATCTCTCAAAGCTTGGTATCAATGATCTTCTCTTGGGGCTTGCTCTCGTCAACATCAAAGGCGATTTATCATAGGGCTATGCAAGATTGGGATCAAGGGCATTATAGGGGATTCTCAATCAACAACCCCTTATCTCGGCATCGAAAGTCTTTTGAAACCCTATAATTGACACATATCTTGGGGCTAGACATCAATTTCATTGGACACCACGGCAACGACGACAGAATTCAAGGCGAGGCAATCCGGACTTCGATTGAACACGACTTGATCTTGGGTTGGCTTTACAAACACACAATGGTAAAAATAGTTCACCCATGAACTAAAAAAAAAAAAAAAAAACTTTTTGTCACATGTGTGCATATTCTTTCCCTTCTAATCTAAATAAAAATAAATAAAAAAAAATTTCTTTTTCTCCTTCTATGTGCAAAAGTATGTGCTTTACTTTGCTTTGCTCCTAGCATTCTTCCCCAGCATTCTCCATCATCCTTGAACTACGCTGGTCTGATTCTCTTAAAGGGATACGTAGGCAGCCTTTTGGCACGACCAACCCATCATCCAGAATACCATCTCGCCAACACTCCATCAAAGGCAAGAACAATTCATCACCATCAACATCATCATTCTCCATCCAAAGCATGGACATTCTTCAGCAAAAGCATCAACATCCTTCAACAATCCATCCCAATCAAGCAGCAATGGTAAGTGAAGGTATGGACATCATTCATCTCTCTCAAGCAAATCTCTGCTTTCAAAAATCACTTCACACACAGAATCACTTTACTTCTCTCTCATACAAACTGCTTTCAAATCACATTGCACCACGAGCACTATTTCTCTCTTCATTTCACACTTCATGCATCTTCTTGCACAAACACATATACCTGCCAAGCACACACATAACAGGTACCACCACGAAGTCAACAGCATCCGCTACTCAAGGCACTTCATCCCCAGCAGAAAATGGTCCATAGTCAATCATGCCCGCATCCCACGATAAAGTCAACAGCAACTGCAGCTCAAGACAGCAATTTGGTCCACGGTGATCCCGCAATCAGCAAACGGATCCCGCCTTAGCAAACGGATCCCGCATCAGCAAACGGATCCCGCTTTAGCAAACGGATCCCGCTTTAGCAAACGGATCCCGCATCAGCAAAACGGGTCCCGCATCAGCAAATGGATCCCGCCTCAGCAAACGGATCCCGCACCAGCAAACGGATCCCGCACCAGCAAACGGATCCCGCATCAGCAAACGGACCCCGCATCAGCAAACGGATCACGCTTCAGCAAGACGGATCCCGCCATATCTTTTCTATATCAATAAAGCCGCTCACACAGGGAGCGCACCCCCATCTTTCACAATTTCAAAATTCCCCTATTTCTTTAAATTGCGGCCGTGGTGGGCCGCCTCAAGCCACCACACCTTTTTTAAAATTTTGTGGCCGTGGTGGGCCGCCTCAAGCCACCACACCTTTTTTTGAAATTTTGTGGCCGTGGTGGGCCGCCTCAAGCCACCACACCTTTTTAAAATTTTTGTGGCCGTGGTGGGCCGCCTCAAACCACCACACCTTTTTAAAATTTTGTGGCCGTGGTGGGCCGCCTCAAGCCACCACACCCTTTCCATCCGCGAAAGCCGCTCACACAGGGAGCGCACTCCTATCCTTTGTAATTTCAAATTCCTGCTTTATCGAGTCTTTGTTTTCTCTTGTCGATGTCCTCGGCGGTTGTCTTTCTTTCGTCGACGCGTTTTGCTTCGCAATCCACGTCGCCGAGGGGCTCTGTAGACACCCCGCTTTGGACCTCTCACCCCGATTGCATACATAGTATTTTTATTTAACTTGTTTTTGTTAATTTCAGTTACTTCCGTTAAGTTCCTAACTGATTCCGTTAGTTTTGGACTAAACTGCATAACAGAGTTAACTTTTAGAGTCATTCTGTCATTCTGTTATTCTCACCCGCGGGCGCCTCCCGTAATAGTCATGGGGCGCGCGCGCGTTTGGTCCAATAGGCCGGACCCGCGCGCTTCCCACTTTGGCAGTAACAGATAGCACCATTTTTCCCTCCCTTTTCTTATTTAGAAAATCTCTTCTTGATCACAAACACCTCCTTTTTACATACACATTCATTCTCCCTTATTTCATAACTCCCAAATCTTTTATTCTAGCCATTCTTCATAAAAACAAAATATTTCATTTTATTATTATTTGATTTTCTTTTATTTCTTTCATTAATTCTTTTATTTATCTTTTTCGTGATTAGTCAATTCCATTTCACATGGATTGACCAATTTCCCTCCAACCTTTCCCTCCTAATTTTACCTATTAAAACCATCATCTCCTACCTTGGAAAGGGACCTCATTTTTAGACTTGAATTTTCTCTATACACACAATACACAATTCTCTACACAAATTCTCCCAACAAGAGTTCTTCGTAACAAGACTCTACATAATATTGTTCTACAACAATTTCTCCACAACAAAACACCATTTTCAAGTCCACGTTTGAAGTCCTCTTCTTAAGGTACAACTTCATTTTTCTTCTATTTTCTTCTTCTTAAATGTATGCAATCCCCATCAATGGGACATGACCAAATAATCACTTTACTATATTAAAGTTGATTAAGGTTATCTCCCTACATTTACACTCTAGTTTAATTTACTCTTCTTCTCTTAATGTAACCTTTGACATTTAATCAATAAAACAATTCTCTTTTAATTCCCCTTTTCTTTACTATATAATTGTTAGCACATTTTAATATCAATAGAAGGACTTTTTAGCATTAGAACACCAAAAGTAGCAAGACCCGCGTAAGCGGGGCGGAGTGGGTGTTTAAGTACTTCCCACCCCGTCACCTAACCCCCGAACCCATCTTTTCCGAATCTCTGGTTTTGTATATAAAATTGGCTCTTTTTAGGTTTTTCTTATGTTCCTCTAAAACATAGGTGGCGACTCTTAAAATCAAGTAGACATCCTAGGTAATTCACGCGCTCTAGCCAAGCCGTGGTCCCCCGGGGTATCTACACAAATAAAAACTCGCAACTTAAATTTAAAAACCAAATACAAACGATTTCTCCACATTCAAAGATCAAACTGGAAAACAAAACCTAGATGTGCGATTTTTTTCGATTGGAATCGAAGCTTCTAAGGTGATGATCTGGGCGAAGGTGGTGACGCGACATAGATGAATGGAAAACTTTAATTGGTATGGCTTGATGTTGGGCTGAAAAGGAGAGGGGCGATCTGGGAGAGAAAGGGAAGGTAGGGGCGGAATGGGGGAATAGTGGAGGAGCCGCTGTACAGAGGGGTAAAGGTTATCGGGTATGGAGAGGGAGAGTGTGGTAGAGAGAGAGAGAGAGACAAGAGAGAGAATTGGGGTCGGTTGGTCACTGGTTGGAAATGGGAATGGGGGAGGGGAGATTGGAAGGGGGAGAGGAGAGGTTCTTGATTTGTTGGGAAGATGAAGAAGACGAACAGGGGATGTATCTGGATATACATATGGGTTGTTCTTTTTCTTTTCTTTTTTTTAATTTTTTTTTTTATCATTTAGGATAGGGTTAATTGCAATTTGGTTACATGAGTTTTACTAAATTTTGCAATCGGTTACTAAATTTGTCAAAGTTACGATTGGGTTCCTGAATTTGCTGAATTGGAGCAATCAAGTGTAAAATCCGTTAACTTGTTAAAATTCTAACTAAGTCGTCACATGTGCCAAACACGTGACATTTTACTGAGGTCAAAAATGTATTTTCCCAACCAAATTGCAATTAACCCTTCGTTGTCTTCTACCCCGTCATTTGCACAAGAACCTTCACGTTCATCACCCAACCACCATCTTCATCACCAACCATACACACCATCAAAGCCATGATATCAGTCCAGACCAAACGAGGCCGTTTCAACGTCTTGGCGGAGGAATCGTCCCCACCACCACCAGCGCTGTAGTCCATCCGTATACCCGAATCAGCTTCCTCTGTGCCGCCTCTATCGAGCCTCCGAATCTTCCTCGAGTCGGAACCGTCACGAGTCAGATCCGTCTCGTCGGCTTCCACCACTGTTGGGTATGCTTATTTATTAACCCTCATACTTGTTAGAATTGATTGATACCATCACCTAAGAATATTCTATGGACTTTAGGACCCTATGTAAGAAGTTTTATAACTTCAATTTTTAGCTTAGTCTATTTTATAGTATAGGCTTAGAATATAGGACTTGCAGCGAAAAGGAATGAAGATCTAAGCAAGACTGTTTACTTCCTGCTTAATCATTTCTGAATTACTGCTTTGTTTGATCTTATCAGATTGCTATTATTGCTTCTGTGTTTGTTATTGCTTATTTCCTTAGAATCCTTTTTATCCAATACTTTAAGCCAAAACTTAGCGCGTGCGTTTTTATCTCTGCGCAGACTTTTCCTGCGCAGTAGCTGCTTAAACTTCCACTGTGCATTTCACACTCTCACTGCGCGCTATACTTAGCTTATTTGAGAACTGTGCGCATATGCCATTGATTTGCAAAAGGTTTAAAAAGAATTTTAAAACGCTATTCACCCCCCCCCCTCTAGCATTTTTCATACCATTGTTGCCCCTTTGGGACCAACAAGTGGTATCAGAGCAAACACCTTCATAAAACTTTTATCTGTTTTTCAAGCTTAACAGCTTGGGTGCTGATTCAAGATGGCTTCAAAATCTTGGGCAATGGCTAACTATTCACATGTTCCAGTGCTGAATGAAGATCACTTCGAAATCTGGAAGCACTGCATGCTCACTCATTTTTATTCTATCGACGAGATCCTCTATGATATCGTTCTTGAAGGACCCTACATCCCTATGAAGGCTAATCCTGATGCTGCTACCAACAAGGACAATCCTACAATCAAGAAGGCCAAAGAGGAATGGACCAATGAAGAAAATAAATGGGTTGGCTACGATGAAAGAGTAAGAAACATCATTCTTAGCACTCTAGACCTCTCCACGCACAATCAAATTGTGAGCGGTGGAACTGCAAAGGAACTATGGGATGCTATTGAAGGATATGTGAATGGAGACAAAGTAAGCAAGGAAAACAAAAGATTTGTGGTGCAAAGAAAATTCAACTGCTTCATGAGAAAGGATGGTGAAACCTTGAGACAAACTTATGGTCGCTTCTGTGCTGTTGTAAACTCTTGTAAATCTCTTGGAACTACCTTCACCAATAAAGAAGTCAACTCTCAATTCTTAGATACGCTAGGTTCCAGATATGTGCACAAGGCAAGTCATCTGGAAGATTCTGGATTTCTAGATACTTGGCCTCTGCGCAGCTTATACGCAAACTTAAAAGTGTATGAGCTAAAGCTTGATCGAATTGATGAAACTGAAGGCAAAGGAAAACTTGTTTCCTACGTTGCGCAAAAGGAACTTGCGCCTGCTCAAACCTCAAACAAAGTCTCTACTTCCTCTTTACTTGAAATGGATGATGATGATTTCGCTATGTTCGTTAAGCGATTCCAAAAATTCAGAAAATTCTCTAAACCTGGATCCTCGAGCAAACCACCTGCTAAGTTTTCTCGAGGCAGAGATTCAAAGAAAGAGGATGACTTGGTTTGCTACAACTGCAGAAAGCCCGGTCATTTTGCTTCAAAATGCCCTACTCCAAAATTTGAGTAAATGAAGAGGAATACTGTGCAGAGATCATCAAAGCAGCGCGGAATGATTGCTAAAGAAGACTGCGCAGAAAAGGAACTGAAGACTTGGATAGAGACTGACACTGAAGACAGTGATGATGATGACTCTGAGGATGGACTGCTCTGCTTGGTGGCCAATGCTGATGCTGATAGTGATTCAGACAATGATCCTGATACGGACACAAAGGTTGCGCCAAGGACAATTCAGAAGAAAGGTCCCACTATCACAGAACTGGTGGAAATGGGACATCTGACTCCAAGCAGACAGAATGGCAAGTACTTATTTGCCAGAGCAGACCTATCAAAGAAATTTGTAGCTCCACCTCCGCGAAAAGAATCTCTTGAAATTCCTACTGAAATTGTAATAGAAAAGGATGACTCTGCTGCTGAGCGTGAGTCTATTTTCAATCAAGCTGAAAAGGTAATCAAGAAATTTAATTCTATGAAAGAAGCAGTGGACTTATCAATTGGAGAAATTTCACAGCTTAAGACGAAGAGAACTCTTTTAAAATCTGAGATCACCCTCCTTAAGGAGCAGATTAAGAGCATGACTCCTCTTACTAAAAAGAACCGTTTTCTTACAGATCAAAATGCGCTATTTAAAGTAAGAAACGAAGAATTGGCTGCTCAAGTAGCTGATCTCACAAATATCACTGATGAGTGGACCAAATCTCGTATCACTATGGATCAAATTCTAGAATCCTAAAAAGCCAGTGGAGACAAGGAAGGCTTGGGGTTCTCAACTAGTGATAACTTTAAATGCACAGTTTGCTCTGAAAGGGAAAAGGAGTTTACACCACAGCAAACTATTGAAATTCCTAAAGCAAAGCATTCTGCTTCAATGGGTAAAGGACAGGGGAAAGTCCAGAGACAAAATTTCCATTATGTCTACCTAAAGAAGCAAACTGGAAAAGCCAAGGGTAAGGCTAAAGTTGAATCTGCGCTTGACAACGCACCTTTTGATATTTGTTGCGCATCTCCTTCGAATGTCAAATTTGCGTATAAGGGTCATGCGCATGAAAGCCATGCGCCTCAACGCCAGATGCGCATACTTAAGAAAAGCGCACCAAAACTTCAAAAGATGGTGTTTGTCAAAGCTAGTCCATCTGCTCCAGTTAAGAATGTTGCGCCAAAGAAAAGTAAAGAGTTTGTGAAAACCCAATCTATAAGTGGCTTACATCATTGTGTTGTGTGTGATGGTTTAGGTCACAAGGCTGCAGAATGGCTTTTGCGATTTACTCCTAATGCCAAGGGACATAAAAATCCTAAGTTCAGACATGAGTGGGTTGTCAAAAGATGCTAACTCTAGGACCCAAGAATAAAGGGGACCTGCGTTTTTAATGTCTATTTTTCAGGTCTCCTGCTTCACTGCGCACTCTTCACAAGCTAAAGCGCATATATGGTACCTCGACAGTGGATGTTCTAGACACATGACTAGAGATGCCACCGCTCTTGAAGATATGCATGAAGGAAGAGGCCCCTCTGTAACTTTTGGAGATAACAACAAAGGGCACATAGTTGGATATGGAAGAATCAGAAAAGATAAAGTGTGCATTGAGAAAGTTGCACTAGTAGAAGGACTCAAGCACAACCTGCTCTCCATATCACAATTCTGCGATAAAGGTTTGGAATATCACTTCACTGCAACGCACTGCTATATCAAAGATGGCATATCCGGACTAACTTTGCTCACAGGGACTCGTAAGACTAATGTTTACATTATTGATCTTACCACTATAAATTCTATCACTAATCTCTGTTTTGTAGCAAAGAATGTAAGTGAAAGCAGCTGGCTATGGCATAAGCGCTTAAGTCATTTGAACTTCAAGTATTTGGCTAAGCTAGGAAGGGAAAATATTGTCAAAAGACTTCCCAAAGTAGCTGACCATCATGACAGAAAATGCGCAGCTTGCCAGCTTGGTAAACAACCTAAGCAGTCTTTCTCCAGCAAGATTGCTTCCTCAACTTCCAAATGTTTACAACTGCTTCACATGGACTTGTTTGGACCGGTCACCACCGCGAGCATTGGAGGAAACAAATATACTTTAGTTGTGGTGGATGAATACTCAAGATACACATGGGTCGAAATGATGATATCCAAAGATGACTGCTATGATATCTTGACTGCTCTCTTTCGAAAGCTCCAAACTCAAAAGGAAGACGACATCGTGAGCGTTAGATCAGACAATGGAACTGAATTCAAGAATAACGGTGTTGCTCAATACTGTGATGACCATGGAATTGATCACAATTTCTCTGCTGCTGGAGTTTCTCAACAAAATGGCGTTGTGGAAAGAAAGAATCGCACGTTGATCGAGGCTGGAAAAATAATGATAGCTGAAGCTAAGTTTCCAAAGTATTTTTGGGGAGAAGCTGTCAACACTGCTTGCTTTACTCAGAATAGATCCCTCATCAACAAAGCCTACAACAAAAATCCATATGAGCTATGGAGAGGAAGAGCGCCCAACATTGCTTTCTTTAAGATTTTTGGCTGCAAATGCTATATCCTCTACAATGGCAAAGATCATAGAGGTAAATTCGACGCCAAAGCAGATGAAGGTATTTTTGTTGGGTATGCCAAACACTCTAAAGCTTTTCGTGTTTTTAATATAACTACTCTAGTAATTGTAGAATCTGTACATGTTACTTTTGATGAACATTCTCTCCTTGAGCCACATTTGGCTCCTAATGATTCTGATGATTCTGCTGAGAATGTTGAGACAGGTACGCAGCCACAAACTGCACCTGCGCAGAAGGATAATCAAGTTGATCACAATCAGAATCAAGCAAGTCCATCCCATGCGCCATATCCGGATGCTGCGCCAGAAGTTGCGACTCCTGATGCGCAGACACCCCCTCATGCGCATTATGTTTCTCCGCTTCAGCAAATCACCTTTGATGATCTTGATACTGGAGCTAATGAAGTACCCATTGAAGATCTTCGTATTCCTACTACTCAACCCAACTTACCCCTGAGGTTCGTGAAGTTAGAGATCATCCAACTTCAAACTTCATTGGTGATCTCAATGTAGGGGTTCGTACTAGGAGATCATCAAACTTTGATGATGAATATCACTCCTTTATCTCTCAAATCGAACCAAAGAAGATTGATGAAGCGCTCCAAGATTCAAGCTGGGTTACTGCTATGCAAGAAGAGCTTAACCAATTTGAGCGCCGCAAAGTTTGGACTTTAGTACCCAGACCTCATGATCAAGGCGTTATTGGTACAAAATAGGTATTCAGAAACAAGATGGATGCGAATGGAAGCATCACCAGAAACAAAGCAAGGTTGGTTGCGCAAGGCTATAGGCAAGAGGAAGGAATCGACTATGACGAAACATTTGCGCCTGTAGCAAGATTAGAAGCTATCAGAATTTTCTTAGCTTATGCCTATCACAAGAAATTCAAGCTTTATCAAATGGATGTGAAGAGCGCATTTCTCAACGGTGAACTCCAAGAGACGGTCTACGTAGCTCAACCTCCTGGATTTGAAGATAGCAGATTTCCAAATCACGTCTTCAAGCTTCAGAAAGCTTTGTATGGACTTAAGCAAGCTCCAAGAGCATGGTACGATACTCTATCAAAATTCCTGCTAGAAAAAGGCTTCAAGCGCGGTAAAATCGATACTACTCTTGTTATTGCTAAGTATAATGATCATTCTTTACTTGTTCAAATTTATGTCGATTATATTATATTTGGTTCTACTAACGAGTTACTTTGTAAGCGCTTTGAGAAACTCATGAAAAGCAAGTTTGAGATGAGCATGATGGGAGAACTCACATTTTTCCTCGGACTTCAAATCAAACAATTAAATGATGGCATCTTCATAAATCAAGCCAAGTACACAAGGGACTTAATCAAGATTTTTGGACTTGAGAATGCTAAAGCATACGACACTCCAATGGCTATGGGCAATAAGCTTGATAAAGACTTAAAAGGTAAGAAAGTTGATCAAACTTTATATTGAGGTATGATTGGCTCTCTACTCTACCTTACTGCAAGTAGGCCAGATATTATGTTTAGTGTTTGTGTCTGTGCGTGCTATCAAGCGGACCCTAGAGAAGCGCACTTAACTACTGTTAAACGCATTATTCGTTATCTTTCTGGAACTATTAACCTTGGATTTTGGTACACCAAAGATTCGAATTTCGATTTGCTAGGTTATTCAGATGCAGATTACGCAGCATGCACAATTGACAGGAAGAGAACAAGTGGAACTTGTCATTTCCTTGGAAATCGACTTGTTGCGTGGGGAAGCAAGAAATAAGCTGCTGTGTCCATCTCCACTACAGAAGATGAATACATTGCTGCTGGAAGCTGCTGCTGCCAAATCCTATGGATGAAGCAACAACTAGTGGATTATGGAATTAATGAAGGAAATTGCCCAATTTTCTGCGACAATATGTCCACCATAGCATTCTCCAACAATCCTGTCATGCATTCAAAGACAAAGCACATCGACATCAAATATCACTTTCTCAAGGACCACGTTGAAAAAGGAAATATACACTTAGAGCACGTGGGCACAGATAATCAAATTGCTGATATCCTCACAAAAGCTCTTGACGCAAAGAGATTTGTCTTCTTGAGAGGAGAAATGGGTATGCTTGAACTCAGCTAACTTGTCCATATAATTTGTTAATACTAATGTTTTTGTGTTTTCTTGATAAGTTCTTAAAGGTTAAGATTTCATGCATCTGCGCAGCTACTGCGCAGTAAGTTAATGCGCATGAAAAATTAAGTTGAGATTTGAAGAATCTCTGCACAATATTCGCTCTGCGCAAAACGACATGCGCACTTCTAAGTGGACCGCAGGTAAGTGTTCTATTCATTAGATTTTGCACATAGGTCCTTGACTGAAAAGTCAACGCTTAGTCACAAGGGTACTTGTGTAATTTAAATTTTCCCGCGCCTTTATATTTTTGAATTTTCTTGAGAATTACCTTTTTACCCCTGCGCATGTCCATTGTCATTTAATGCAAACTGCGATTAATGACAGCGCACCTTTCGAATGTCTGCTCACCATTTAATGAGGAAGGTGATGCGACAGCCGTCAGCTTCTCTTCGCTGACACACGCGCGCAAAGACTGCGCACGCGCGTCCCCCATTCGGCCACGTCACCCTGCTAACGTGCGCCCGTCCTTTCACTGACTCAGCATTTATGAGAAAGTTGACTCGACAGTGACCGGCTTAGGACTTCACACTCACGCGCGCGCTAGGCCTGCGCACGCGCGCATCCGGTTGGGCCACGTCATCGCAGCACGTGCCCCACTTCGCTTTTCACCAACTGTCCTTGCGCTGACGTCACTAATTTTTTCCCTTTTCGGCTTATAACCGTCTGCAACCTCTCCCTTCTTCTCTTCTAGCTTTCTATCTTCACCAAACCTTCATTTCTCTCTCTACTTACCAACTTCCAAAGATTTCCTCTTCTTCTCTCTTTGACCTTCAACTTCTCCAGATTTCATCTTCCAAAACTTCTTTTTCATCTACATCCCTTTCTATAACAATGGCTCCCAAGAAGACTTCCAAGAAAATGCCCGAAATCATTCTTTCTTCTTCATCTGAGGAAACTTCTTCTTCTTCTCGCTCTGGGTCTCATCAAGAACAACAACCTCCCCAGCCCGTCGTCGAAGATATGGTATGATTTCTTATCTCTTTTTTATTTTTCGCCATTGTTAGGGTTTAAGCTTTACAAAGCTTCCCTTTGTGATTGTGTGCTTGTTTGTTGATCATTTTTGAAATCGATTGTTGTGTTGTGTTCGTTTTCCCTGATCTACTCTTTCATGTAATTTATTTCATGATCAATACTCTTTTTAAGTGATTTCTACAAAATTTTCTGTCCAAAAACCTCCATAGCAGACGAACGTTTATTCTGAATTTCTGGGTTTGTTTTAATGTTGTTGTCTATATTGTTTACATGGTTGACTTCGTCCTGTTCATGCGGTCATTTCGATGTATTTTTATTGGATTTGGACAACTTTTGATTTTTGGTGTTCTTGATGTACTTCGTGTTCATGAACAGTTCATTTCGTGTTCATCAATTTCTTGATTTTTCTCTTATGCTCTGGTTCGCATAAGAATTTCCAAGTGTTTACGTTTTGCGCATGCTTGCTTGGCTTTGCGCATTACTTTTATGATATTTTATCTAGTATGGAGTTACTGCGCATAGGTATCCATGCGTTATCTGCGCATGCGCAACGCTCCATGCGCAATATAACGTCTAATTCATATTTTTTGTTTTGCGCAGAATCCCTTCTATTTCATTTGTGGATGGGAAGTCAATCCGCAAGATCTTAACCAGGATGCTGTTGGGCGCAGATTGATAAGGCATCTGCGATCCTCTGGAATTCTTCCTCTCTTCACTTTGGATCAGCCATTCTACGTGCCTTCTCTTGTCGATGAATTCTTCGAGACTGCGCGTGTTGTTCCTGCCAAGCACAAGGGTGAGAGCACTGAGATCATTATGGCGGTGGTGCAGAATTGCGAAATCTTGGTACACCCAAACCACATCCGCAGACTTTGCGACTTCGATGTTGGTGATGCGCCAGAGACTTTTGATACTGCGCGGCAAGACAGATTGGCGATGAAGTTAGTTGGCGAGCCCTCTTGTCAAGCGATGGTCTGTGCATGATCGCAAAGAATTTGGTGAGGTGATGTATCACCTGTGCACCTTGATTGGCGATTCCTTGAACTGCAAGAATGGGAACAAAGGAAGGTTTATTTCAAGCAATGGGAATATTGCTCCGCCATCTACTTAAAGGAAAAGCTGGATTGGCCCAGATCATCTGGAATGAGATCACCAAGGCAATGACGAGCTATGATACGCGCCTCAACGCGTCAAAACCTAAGTATCGGACGCACTGTCGCCTGCTATCCAAGCTCCTGCTCCAATACACTGAATTAAATGACTTTGTAAGGAAGGAGCCTATTCTAAAGCAGTCCTGTGCTTCAAAGTTCTATTCTCGAGCGCAGCTTCATCTGCTGCGCGATGAGATTGGCGATGCGGACTACTACAGAATCTGGAGATCAGATGATGATCCCAACAGGAACCTTGGTTGGGAAGTTACCCAAGAAGGCAAGGCCAAGGGCACAGAAGGCCCAAGTGCTGCGCAGGAAACGGCTGATGAAGCCTCCAAGCGCAAGGGCAAGGGCATTGCTGAGCCCAAGTCAAAGAAGCACAAGGATGTTCCCAACGTCCAATCTACCGCAGGCATTAAGATCAGAGAGCCTGCCCCTGCTGCTCCAAAGCCTCCCTCCAAGAAGCGCAAGGCTGATGCGCCTGCGCCCTCCCCAAAGAAGACCAAGACTGCCAAGAGTGCCTTCCAACGTATTCCTCCTTCTGCGCATGACTCTGAGTCGCGCATGGATCACACTGGTGATTCTGAAGATGCTGCGATTCAGGGGGAGACTCATCCCAAGGCCCCAGCTGTGCAAGACCCTAATGTTGCGCCCGCGCCTCCTGCTGATGCCCCTCTTTCTTCTCCTCGGCGCAAGCAGAAGGTGCGTAGTAGCGCAAGGGCTCCAAAAAGCGCCATACTCCTTCTCCTCCAAGCTCTCCTCGAGAACCAACATCCAGCGCATTTCAGCGCGTTAATATCCCTGTTGGCAATACACACAGGGTTACCTCTGTTCTTGATGAAGGCATGGACATTGAGCCTGAGGCTGAGAAGGATGATGCTGATGAAGTGGATCAGACTGTTGGTGGTGATGGCGCAGCTCCTCCTGAGCCTACTGCTGCGCCCACTGTCCAACCTGACTTTGTTGCGCCAGAGATTCCAGCGCCTCCTCCTGCTGCTGATCCTATCCCTGAAGATTCTGCTAAGGATGGTGCCACTGCCTCTGAAAGCAGTGAACATTCTTCTGCGCATAGATCTCCTGCGCATCTGTCTCCTCCGCGCCAGTCCCCTCTTGATCCCATCTCCACCACCTCTCCTCCCAAGACAACAGAGCAACCGCCTCCTGCTACCTCAACGGTTCCTGCGGTATCTACCTCGTCTCTCTCCTCCTCAAATGAGCTGCGCCAGATCTTACAAGCCTTGAATTCCATTCAAGTGAATCAAGTTGCTGCACAGTCTCAGATGGCTCAACTCATCACTGCGCAAACCGCTATTCAAGATCAACTTGATGCGCAGCGATTGGAGATTGCTGCCATTAAGGGGAGAATGCATCAAAGGCAAGTCCTCTCTGCCGGCCCCTCTGCGCAGCGAGTCCCTGATGACTTAGATAATATGGTCCTGGACTCACTTAAGTCAATAGCTGGGATGCTTGAAAATGTGTGCACCTATGAAGCTATTGATGATGGGTTCAAAGAAATTCTGAGGAAGCTGCGCAAAAACTTATCAGATGGCTTATATGAGGGGTTTGCCAGTTTGGAAGCGCAGTTAGTAGAGAAGATTGCGAAGGTGGACCTGCGCAAGCTAGTGCGCTCAACATGGAAAGTGTCAGGGAGTGCATAACTCAAGCTATGGCTGACTTTGCTGATGGGTTCAACGCAAGGATGGATCAAGCAATGTTTGACATTCATGCTAGCGTGAATACCCAGCGCCTCCACACTGACACTCGCCTTGAAGCTACGCAGGCCACCATCATCGACACCATCAATATTGCTGAGCAGTCATATTTCAACCAGATGACTGGCCATCAGATGGCCTACGCAGCAAACTTCCGAGAGCTGCAAGCAGACAACCGGGATGTGCGCAGAGGGATCACAGTTTATGTTGAAGAAGCTGTTGCGTTCAAAGACAAGTTTCAAGCGCTCAAAGTTGAGCTTATGAACAAGTTCAACAGCCTGCAGAATGAGCTGCGCAAAGCCCTGCACCGGATCAACATAGATTAGGCTCTATGTAATTTTTGTTTTTGCGCAAGGTATTTCTTTTTGGGCGCATTTTTTCGTTTTTCTTATTCAAACTTGTAATTCTCAACTCTTAACAGTCCAAGTTTTAATGAGAAAAATTGCATCATTAATTTCCAAAACCTTGTTCAATTCAAACTATTCGTTTGTGGAACAATGAATGTTTTATTTCACCTCATGCGCATATTATTAACTGCTCACATTTTCTACGCATAATGTTTTAAACATTCAGTTTAAACGCATACTTAAACTAAAACCCATATCATTTGTATGCGCTGCATGTTATTTCTGTCTTTCCCATACTGTAAGTTAATCTTTTGGATAGACTAGAAATCTATAGCATAGGCTAGTGTGTGCATTGACTTGAGGCATGATTTACCATTTTCATTTTTATGGACATGTTATTATCAAGTACAATGAATTGCCTTTGTTTTAGTAGGTAATGACATCAATCATTTAGGGGGATATTGTTGGGTATGCTTATTTATTAACCCTCCTACTTGTTAGAATTGATTGATACCATCACCTAAGAATATTCTATGGACTTTAGGACCCTATGTAAGAAGTTTTATAACTTCAATTTTTAGCTTAGTCTATTTTATAGTATAGGCTTAGAATATAGGACTTGGAGCGAAAAGGAATGAAGATCTAAGCAAGACTGTGGTCACTGCGCAGGACTTCTCTGCGCAGGACACCACTGCGCAGGTCTCTCATGCGCAGCATCCTACCTTGCTCAGATTTTGATACATTCAGATCACCTAACTTGGAAAACTCTTAGAAGATGCACGCTTATTAAAGTGCTGAGATGTGCATAAACGACAAATTTGCACACTCAACATATCCAACAGTGGAGATGCGCTCAGATGAAGCAATTCAAATAAAGACAGCTGTCAACCTTCTAGAAGAAGCTTTTGTATTTGGTCTTCATGCTCAGTCTCCAACGGCTCAAAGATCCCTGCGCACCAATCATATTATGCCAGGTCATCACTTTGATCAGAGCCCCAACGGCTATAAAGGACACCTGCGCACCAATCATATTGTGCCAGCTCATCGTCCTTGCTCAGAGCACCAACGGCTAGTTTTAAGCCCTCTGCTATAAATAGCCTGATCATCTTCATTTTCAAGTCGCTAGAGTTTGTGCTTACTAATATCTTTGAAGTTCTGAAGATTGCTGCTTATATTCCTAGATTCAAGATCACCTTCAACCTTCATACCTTCAAACTCCTGCCCAGATCCTAAGCCTTAAATCACCAGAATTCTTCGTGCTCTTCATCTCATAGATTCATAGAGCCCAGAATTTCTGAACACACACACACCTCTTGAAGCTTCGATCATTTAGATCCTACTTCTTGAGATACACCGATTTAGTCTAGGATTTGCTCTTCATAGATTATAGATCTTTGAGATAGTTTGTTCTTCATTGTTGTATCTTGTAACTCTCTCATATAATAAGATCCCCTTTAGAAAATCCAAGAATAACTATCTTGGTAGAGGACGTAGATCTTTCATTGATCGAACCTCTCCAAATAGCTTGTTCATTATTCTCGCTATTTACTTCCTGCTTAATCATTTTTGAATTACTGATTTGTTTGATCTTATCAGATTGCTATTATTGTTGCTGTGTTTGTTATTGCTTATTGCCTTAGAATCCTTTTTATCCAACACTTTAAGCCAAAAATTAGCGCGTGCGTTTTTATCTCTGCGCAGACTTTCCTGCGCAGTAGCTGCTTAAACTTCCGCTGTGCATTTCACACTCTCACTGCGCGCTATACTTAGCTTATTTGAGAACTGTGCGTATATGTCATTGATTTTCAAAAAGGTTTGAAAAGAATTTTAAAATGCTATTCACCCCCCCTCTAGCATTTTTCATACCCTTGTTGCCCCTTTGGGACCAACAACCACCATTGGACCCTCACCTTTATCGTCATTAAACGACTTGAAATTGAACTTATTAGACGTCTGCGACTCCCCTAGGAGACTAGAGAGCATTTTTTGCTAAGCTCGGTTAAGGTCACGCAGACTCCGGTGAGGTTCCGGCGTGATACTGAACGCCGAAGCGAGTTCAGAGGGAATCAGACCTTGACACAACGGAGCAAGGTCGTCGACGGAAGGCAAGCCGACCTCCCATTCAGAAACATGGTCGTCGGAAAGGGGGATTTTTGATTTGGGAGCAGAAATGGAAATGGGAGCCGGAAAGGGGATTTTTGATTTGCATTATTTTTCATTTTGATTTAGAGATTTGTAAAATGGCATTTACACTTTAGGCCCTTTCACTTAGGAAACATATTGTTGGTGTCAACAAATCTAGTTTTACTTCAATTGCAATTGAAGTAGGCATATACATTGACATATTTACCCCCATTAAAAGTCACATGTTTCGCACGTGGTGTTTATTTCATTAGTTTCTTAACTGACTAACGAGTTTTGCACTTGATTGCTCCCGTTCAGCAAACTCACGAACCGGATCGCAACTTTGACAAATTTAATAACCAATTGCAAAATTTTGTAAAACTCAGGTAACTAAATTGCAATTAACCCTTTAGGATATTCAATATTCTTTTATCAACTAAAAATTAGAATATGTATATAAAAAAATTATCTTTAATTTGGTTTTACTCTTTTCATTTTTATTATTTTCTTTTTGATAAATTTATTATTTTAAATAATAAAACCACTTTAAAGAGAATGTTGAATTAAACAATTATTAAAAGTTAAATTGTGAATGACCAAACTACCCATCACATGACAAGCACATGGCCAATTTCTGTTAACTTTCTAACGCCATTTGGTGCTAGGGGGTAAAGTGGGACTCGTGGTTAATTAAGGTGCCACATTGGGACAAAATTCGCGCGAGGGTGTAAATTGGGAATGGGTGTATACTTTGGGGGCTAAAAATATTTTGGCCAAGGCACAATGATATAAAATTTATGGCATAACCGGTTCAAGCAAGTAAAACGCAGCCAAATCTTCGATACAATGGTAAGAATTTACAGTATAATGACAACATAAAGTGCATACAAAGAGCAGTACTATCTGTGTCCCCAATTGAACGTCCAATTTCAAGAAATTTTGTCCCAAAATGAAAGTCTTTTTTTGAAAAAACTTTGTTCCTAAATTTTTTTTTACCAAAATTTTTCACAAGTCTCCTTATACATGCAAAACTAAATGTTTGAAAAGAGGATTACAATAATATATATGAATCTTAGCCACTAGATTGTATAAATTGTATAGATTTTCATGATGTCCCTTAATTAATATGAAATTCGGACATTCATTTAGGGGCGGATTTAGAGACGGAGGGAGTAAGACGTCAACACGAAAAAGTTAAAATCTTTTTTTAACGAATTGAGTAGTTTCTATCCCCATCTATAGAATTAAGGATTAACTGAATCGCCTCGTGATTAGAATATTTTTTTTAAGGAAGTGAACAACCTTAATTAGTATGTATATGAAGATATTCTCTTTGGTGATTTTAGTGTCATCAACGATTTTATGTAAATTGTGATTTACTAGAGACCAATGCGATCTCATATTAGACTCGGATACGAGTAAGGGAAAGTGTGGAGCACACACTCGTTTTGAGTCAATATGTTTTCGACCACGATAAAGAAGCAGGGGTCAAGGGGGCTGCGCCCCCTTGCGGGGTCAAGGGGCAGCGCCCCGAAACCTAAACGGTATAGTTGGTGCTCTAATTAAAACTACCGTTTTCTCCCGCCAGGTTTCCTGCCAAGCCAAGAGACACAACCCTAAACCCTAACAGGTATGACTGTTGCTAACATTTGTGATTTTTCAGTCAATCCTGCTCCTTCCAACCATCTGCATATACACAGAATTTGGTTTCAAATTACATTCACGAAAAATACACACAATTACTCTGAGTTTTGATCTGATTTCTTTGCCTAGATTCAGATCGTTTGATTGTATTATCTCATACAAAAATTTCGTGTAACCCAGGCATATAGGGTCGAAATATTTTGTTCGGAAAGTGAATTACTCACGATTCAATCATATATCCAGGATTATCAATAAACCCTAAATTTCCAACACTCTTAACCAACTCTTCTTGATGCAAGATTAAAGTAGAAAACCTAACTTCGTGACCTAAAAGAAAGTACTGTACAAAAAACAGTCATTGGAAGTTGAAAAGAGCACCGTGTTAATTCCAGATCAACATACCAGCTAACCCAAACGCAGATCTATGGCGTCAGATATCTTTTGCTTGGGCTCGATCGTGTCCATCCGTTGCTTGCAAAACTCATCTCAGCCGTTCGCCAAGCCAACTGCTATGCTACGTAGTCGGGACTGCTCTGCCCCATCAAACACAGCCCTATAATATGAAGAGGACTCAATTAGTGGACACAATATCAATCATGCAAGTTGTCTATTAAACTTATATTATCTCTGTACGGTCTTGCACGCTATAAAGGACAATTCTTAAGTTTTTAACAATTAGTGGACCTTTTTTCCAGTTACTTTTAATGTTATAATAAGAAAGTCATTAACTACTAGAACCCATATAAATGGAGGCCTAGGAAACTGTATGTTTCAATTCTCCCTAGGCATTCTTTGTCTCTCTCACACACACATTTGGTAGCAGTTGTATAAATGAAAGCTTGAGATAAGAAGTCAATTGCCATGGCCGAGGAGAAGACCAGTAGGGAGATATATATGAGCATGTAAATATATATAGTAGCTCCAAATACTTGGTAACTAGACGACGACAAGCGCAGACACAGATTAAATTTGAAGATATTAAGGTTATGTTAGTTTATATTGTTGATTTGTACTTTATAAACACATAATTACAGCCCATGATATGATTTCAGAACAGAAAATTTAAAAAATGGGTATTTTTGTTTCTATTTTTGTTAGTTCACTCCATCCCTCTTCTTCTAGCTAGCCAGCTGTCTTCATTAGTCTCATCCTCATTCACCATCTACAACACTCTCCCCTGGTTTGCACTCCTTTTGTTCTTCTCTCTTCTCTCTCACTTGCTCACACAACTCTATAGTGTCATGTGCGCGGTGGATGAATCACGAGGCGGATAAATTTTACAAGACGAATCTAACAAGTACACTCAACACATAATTCAAATTTTAGAAATAAAAATTTTATTTTTCACTTGTAAAATTTAAGAAAATTATTTTCTATTTCTCACTTGATTTCACAGTTGTGTGATTTCACATTTGTTTCATTTTCATTTTTTACTTGTAAAATCATTTTTAAGTGATTTCACAGTTTTATGATTACACTGTTATGTGTTACACAGTTGTGTCATTTTTTTTTTCATTTCTCACTTGTAAAAATTATTTCTCATCTGATTTATCAGTTGTGTGTGATTTTACACTTGTAAAAAAATCATTTCTCAACTGATTACACAGTTGTGTGATTTCTCAGTTGTTTCAACTATAGCTCTTTTGTTTTGCCAATGTTTGAGGAAAAACTTGTCTGTTAGTCGAGAACCACCTAGAATTTGTATACTTGTAGTAGACAGCATGTGGCTAGCACTGGAGAGCACTAAAGAGAAGGAAAGAATTAACTCAGCTGTAAATACATGTCTGGGTAAAATGTCTACAAATCTGATAGAACCGCATGCACTTTTACATGGGCTAGTTGTTTTTAAGCTGCAAGTATCCCCCCCCCCCCCCCAAAAAAGGTTAGTTGTTCTCTTACCGTTAACCTTTTTTAGTATGATAAGAGACATGGTCACATTCATTTTGGGACGGAGGGAGTAATAGTGTCCCACTAATGCTAAAAGAGAGAAGGGAATACCAATAGAGGTAGCGGTCATTGTTACAGGTACATAATGTAGTCTAAGTTTATTGAACTAGTTCACCATTGGTGTGCAGTTTCTTACTATATACTGTAATAACAAGTTGTCACAAAAGAGACAGATTGCTCTAGTTGTTAGGGTGTTCATGTGAGCTATGAATTGTGAAGGATCAAATCCCATTGGTAGCAAATTGAGGTTCTTTTTCTTTTTAATCATTCATGTTGCTTATTTTTTCTCATGGGCTTTTATCCCTTTTTTTTTTTTTTTTTTTTTTGAGTTCAAGCTTAACTAATTTGGGCTTCTTTTTTTAGAAAAAAAGAGGGGATTTTGCTTCTTTTTTTTTTACAATATATTTTTTGAATTATTAGTAATAATTTAAAATATTGCAATATCACTAAAAATATAAGAAAATTTCTTTAAATCTATTCACTAAAATTTATTACAATAACCTTTTGTTTTTTTTCTGCTACTATATCAACTCAATCTAAATGCAAACACAACCGGTTAAGTACAAGTGTCAACCGTATACATAGCCTAGTGCCTTGCATGCATCGAATGAATTATTTGAGTTACGATTTTTTTTAGTAATCTAAGGTCCGCCACTGCGTGCATCTAAAAGGTATTTGAAGTTATGTAGTATAAATTGTTACGAATTTTTTTATGAGATAATTGTATTTAAAGTTATGTATTATAAGTTACGAATTTTTTTTGTTTGAAGTTATGTAGTATTGTGCACCCGATGTTTAAAAATCCGAGGTCCGCCACTGGAGAGTGGTGGAACATAGATAGATGTATACGAAGTTCGTAATGCCGAGTTACTATAAGCCAAAGAAAACATAATGATGCATTTGCATGAGTCAATTTCTATAATTCATATAAAGTCCATTATATCACTAACCTGTCTACTTCAATTTTAGATAGGGAAATAATCAACCACATAACATATGACTCCATGATGAGAGAAGAGAGAAAGAGAGATAAAGAGGGGAAATGATCAACAACATAATGTATTAACTTTGTGACAGTGGAGAGTGAGAAAGTATATACACACCTCATCGACGGGAATGCGTTGAAAGAGCCTACGGAAGAAATTATCCTCTCTTGGTTTTCTCCTTTCCTCTTTACTCACAATCCCATCCATTCTCAATATACTACTATCATCCGCATGAACTCCGCCTCGTGATTCATTCACCGCGCACATGACACTATAGAGTTGTGTGAGCAAGTGAGAGAGAAGAGAGAAGAACAAAAGGAGTGCAAACCAGGGAAGGGAGAGAGAGAGAGAGAGAGAGGAGAGTGTTGTAGATGGTGAATGAGGATGAGACTAATGAAGCTAGCTAGCTAGCTAGAAGAAGAGGGATGGAGTGAACTAACAAAATAGAAACAAAAATACCCATTTTTTAAATTTTCTGTTCTGAAATCATATCATGGGCTGTAATTATGTGTTTGTAAAAGTACAAATCAACAATATAAACTAACATAACCTTAATATCTTCAAATTAATCTGTGTCTGCGCTTGTCGTCGTCTAGTTACCAAGTATTTGGAGCTACTATATATATTTACATGCTCATATATATCTCCCTACTGGTCTTCTCCTCGGCCATGGCAATTGACTTCTTATCTCAAGCTTTCATTTATACAACTGCTACCCAATGTGTGTGTGAGAGAGACAAAGAATGCCTAGGGAGAATTGAAACATACTCCCTCCGTCCCAAAATGATCTTCACGTTTGGCATTTTTCATTGTCCCAAAAAGTTCTTCTCATTTCTACAATTTAGGCTTAAACGTGCATATAACCGGTGAAGCAAATGCTCATATCCTTAAAAAGTTTGAATAGTCAAACGTGAAAATCATTTCATTTTGGGGCGGAGGGAGTAGTTTAGAATGCAGTTTCCTAGGCCTCCATTTATATGGGTTCTAGTAGTTAATGACTATCTTATTATAACATTAAAAGTAACTGGAAAAAAGATTAATGTAGTTAATTGTTGATGGATTGATTTTCATACGTATAATCTCTATGTTTCCGGATTATTTTTTGTTGACTTTTATGTAATTTAGAGTGGTTTTGATGTAATTTTTGGTCGATCTTGTTTGAGGAACTTTGTAAGAATTTGTATGTTTTGAGACACTTTTTAGTGCTATTTTGGTATATTGCAAAGTCCTGGATGCTCAAAGTGTTGAAGACTAATATTGCTCGAGTCAAAGTCAAAGTCAATGGGAGTCAAGAGATGAAAGAAAGAAAGAAAATCGAGAAAAACAGTCTGCCCTAGCGGGCGCTCGCCCGCCTCATCACGGGCGATCGCACGCGTGTGAAAAGAAGAAGAGAAAAACTTTCTGCCTACCCGAGCGCTCGCCCGCTTCCGACCCGAGCGCTCGCCCGCCTCCCCGTACCAGCTTTTTCCAGATTCCTCCTAAAGTCGGGATTTGGGCTTATTTTCCTAATTTTTACCCTAGTTTCTCTCTTGTATAAATAGGAGACTTTAGCCACTTTATTTTCTTATGCTTTATTCTTAGGTTTTATTTAGTTTTGAAGGTTGTAACAAGATTTGGAGACTTTTTCTTCATCAAGCATAATATCCAGGTTTATGATTTCTTATTATTTTCTTGTTATTTATGCTATGGGTATGAGTAGCTAATCATCTTGGTTTGCGGATTGGATGTGATCAATTACATAATCTTAATGGTATGAGATGTTAATCGCTGTTTTAGTTTAACACAATTGTTTTAACACCGTTTTTGAGTTTCAATCATATTGATAGATATTTTTGGCTCTTTAATTATTAATTTCTTTCACTTGCGTGGAGAGTTAGACATAGCCATTGTTTTGTTGAATAGTTTGGATCTTTGACTTTGCGGAAGAAAAGAAAAACTAGGTTTTCATGTTCTTAGATGCTTAATAAATTCTTTGTGTATTAATTGGACCTTGCGGAAGAATTAATTTACATAGGATAATAGAATTGCAATCCGGTCACCTAACCGTCCCAATTCTTAAATAAGTGAATGAACTCTAAAATAAAGATTAGTTCTTTCATCATTAAAATAGCATAAAGAGAGTGTAATTGTGATCGCCAATCCGTGAGCTGCTTGAATTTTCTTGAGTACAATCCTTGCTTTCTTTTGCATATTAATTTAGTTTACTTTTATTGCTTAGTGGTTTATTTAGTTTAAACAATCAAATCAAAAACCCCCTGGTTACTTTTGCACTAATTAAATACACTTGTTAATCATCCAAGTCTCTGTGGTTCGACACTTACAATCGTACATTGCTACTTCGGTACTTGTATACTTGCAAGGTTTTTATTACACGTGGGATTTTTCTCCATCAAGTTTTTGGCGCCGTTACCGGGGACTTGTTCTGATTTACAAGTTTATTTAATCGGTGTATGTTTGGTAGGCGTTCATTGGATCCCGAGTTGGTCCCTTTGAACGATAATATTGATAGACTTGATAGGGGCATTCCCTCTATTCGTGAGTCCGATTCTGATTCTGAAACTTCTGTCACCGAGGCAGAGCTAATTTTAAGTGAACCAGAAACTTCTTCCACCGAGGGAGAAGAAATTGAAGTAGCGATGGGTGATGCCGCTACTATGAATCAATATGCTAGACCTAAGGTAGACACATTTGTGTCTTGTATTGTGCTCACTAAAGCAGCAAAAGCCCATGAGGTTAAGGGGCAGTACTTTAATATGTTGCCTAAGTTCCCGCTGAGGACTCTTTGAATTTTCTAAGGGAGTATATGATGACCATTGGAGGGTTTCCTTTGAAAGAGAGGGTGATTGATGAACAATTGAGACTAAAATGCTTCCCTTTTTCTCTACAAGGGGCGGCTAAAACATGGTTGATGTTGTTACCTCCTAGGAGATTTAGGACTTGGGATGAGTTACACGATACTTACTTGGGTAAATATTTTCCCCATGCTACTCTTGCTACATTTAGATAGAAAATCATAGGTTTTATGCAAGAGCAAGGTAAGTCGTTTCATGAGGCATGGGATATATTCAAGATGCTCCAAGTTCAATGTCCCCATCATAATTTTCCTCTACCATTGTTGCATCAGACTTTTTATGGGGGGGTTAAATCATGTTGACCAAGTTATGGTTGACAATGCAGCGGGTGGTTTTCTAGGATCTAAAACCATTGCGCAAACTCTAGAATTATTTGAGATGTTGGGGGCTAATTCCCAGCAGAAAGGGTCTAGGGGGAAAACAAGGGGAGTACATGAGTTAAGTGGTAGTGATGAATTTGCTAGACAGGTAAAACTATTAAATCAGAAATTTGATAAGATGAACACTGGTGGTGTTTCCACAAATGCCAATATTATTAATGATTTCTGTGATAATTGTGGTCCTAACACTCATGCTACTAATGTATGTCAAATGGGTGTGCAGTTATCTCCTGAACAAGTACAAGCCATGCAAGGTTACACCCCCAAGACAGAATCAAGGTGGTCCCTTCTCCAATACCTACACTCTAGAGTGGAGGAATCATCGTAATCTATCATGGAGGGGTACCAAGGAAATCAGTATCAGCAGCAAAAGCCTCTGTATCCTCCACAAGGCAATATTGATCCACCAAAAGCATCATTGGAGGATATGATCATGTTGATGAGGCAAGAGCAATAGCAGATGAAGGTGCAGCAGGAACAGAGAGAGAAGCAACAATATGCAGTCATAAAGAAGCTGGAGACTCAGATTGGACATATTACAGAAGGGCTTCATGGGCACAAGACTAGTACGTTCCCAAGTCAAAGGGAGCAAGCTAAGGCCATTATGACTCTCAGAAATGGTAAACAGGTAAGTAGTGAGGTACAATCTGAACCTTCTCCTAAATCTTCTGAGATCCTTGTGGATGATATGGTTGACAAGAGTACTAATGGTATGGGGGAAAAACCTAATAATGATTCTTCCATCCCCAAACCATATGTACCTCCTATACCATTTCCTGGTAGATTTATGAGAAACAAGTTGGATAAACATATGTCAGCTCTATATGAGATTTTTTCGAAAGTTAACATTAATCTCCCTCTTCTGAATGTGATCAAGAATATTCCAGCTTATGCTAAATTTTTAAAAAAACTTGATTCTAGGAAACCCAATTATGGGAATGAAGAGAAATTAATCATGGGAAAAAGTGCTAGTGCTGTAGTACAACAGAACCTCCCACCTAAACTAAAGGACCCCGGAAGGTTTAATATTTCTATCTCTATGGGGGACTCTAGGAAGGTGAAGGCAATGTTGGATCTTGGTGCTAGCATTAATTTGTTGCCTCATTATATGTATCTTGAGTTGGGTTTACCTAAGCTAAAACCCACCATAATGACCTTGCAACTGGCTGACCGTTCTATTAAGAGGCCATTGGGAATTGGGGAGGATGTTTTAGTGCAGGTAGCCAATTTGATTATACATGTGGACTTTGTTATGCTAGAAACTGTCAATGGTATTGGGAATGGTCAGAATTCTCCCATATTGCTTGGGCGACCATTTATGACTACTAGCAACACTATTATTAATGTGGGTGATGGGACTCTGTCTATGTGTGTGGCTAATGAAAAAATTGAAATATCTGTGTTTGATGTCATGCAAAGTCCCATAGATGATGAGTCTTTTAATTGTGTGGATGTGATTGAGGACTGTGTGAGTGAAGTTCTATGGCATGAGAGAGGCTATGAGGAGTTAGAGTCTATGTTGTTAATTAGCGGTGATATAGTTGACAAGAGTACTAATGGTATGGGGGAAAAACCTAATAATGATTCTTCCATCCCCAAACCATATGTACCTCCTATACCATTTCCTGGTAGATTTATGAGAAACAATTTGGATAAACATATGTCAGATCTATATGAGATTTTTTCGAAAGTTAACATTAATCTCCCTCTTCTGAATGTGATCAAGAATATTCCAGCTTATGCTAAATTTTTAAAAAAACTTGATTCTAGGAAACCCAATTATGGGAATGAAGAGAAATTAATCATAGGAAAAAGTGCTAGTGTTGTAGTACAACAGAACCTCCCACCTAAACTAAAGGACCCCGGAAGGTTTAATATTTCTATCTCTATGGGGGACTCTAGGAAGGTGAAGGCAATGTTGGATCTTGGTGCTAGCATTAATTTGTTGCCTCATTATATGTATCTTGAGTTGGGTTTACCTAAGCTAAAACCCACCATAATGACCTTGCAACTGGCTGACCGTTCTATTAAGAGGCCATTGGGAATTGGGGAGGATGTTTTAGTGCAGGTAGCCAATTTGATTATACATGTGGACTTTGTTATGCTAGAAACTGTCAATGGTATTGGGAATGGTCAGAATTCTCCCATATTGCTTGGGCGACCATTTATGACTACTAGCAACACTATTATTAATGTGGGTGATGGGACTCTGTCTATGTGTGTGGCTAATGAAAAAATTGAAATATCTGTGTTTGATGTCATGCAAAGTCCCATAGATGATGAGTCTTTTAATTGTGTGGATGTGATTGAGGACTGTGTGAGTGAAGTTCTATGGCATGAGAGAGACTATGAGGAGTTAGAGTCTATGTTGTTAATTAGCGGTGAGAAAATTAGGGATAATGCAGATGTTCAACTGATGGCTGTGGAAAAGGCCGACGAACCCCATCCTAGCGATGGCCCGTTTCACCCCCTAGGTCACTTCAATGAGAGGTCGGAGCCTTCTATTATAACCCCTCCAGCTCTTGAGCTGAAAGCCCTCCCCTCAAATTTAAAGTATGTCTTTCTTGGGGAGGGTGAGACTTTACCAGTAATCATTGCTTCTGATTTGACCATAGAGCAAGAGGTCAAGTTGATAAAAGTGATTTGTGAGCACAAGTCGGCCATAGGGTGGCCCTTAGCAGACATAAAAGGCATAAGTCCCTCCATGTGCATGCATAAAATTAATCTTGTGGATGGTGCTAAGCCATCTAGAGAAAGACAGGGGAGGTTGAATCCCCACATGGAGGAGGCAATTAGGAAAGAGGTCCTTAAGCTGTTTGATGCGGGCATTATTTATACCGTCGCTGATAGTGAGTGGGTGAGCCCAATTCAAGTTGTTCCTGTAGATACCCCGGGGAACCACGGCTTGGCTAGAGCGCGCGAATTACCTAGGATGTCTACTTGATTTTAAGAGTCGCCACCTATGTTTTAGAGGAACATAAGGAAAACCTAAAGAAAGCCAATTTTTGTACGAAAACCAGAGATTCGGGAGAGAAAGGGTTCGGGGGTTAGGTGACGGAGTGGGAAGTACTTAAACACCCACTCCGCCCCGCTTACGCGGGTCTTGCTACTTTTGTGTTCTAGTGCTAATGTCTTTCAATTTATTGATATAAAAAATGTGCTAACAATTGAGATGAGAAGAAAAGGGGAAATAAAAAAGAATGATTTTATTAATTAATTTATGCTAAAAGATTACATGTTGAATATGCCAAACAATTACATAAGAAATGAAATGGAATTTAATTAGTGTTTGGAATGTTGGAATGTAACCTTGACCAAACTTCAATAGTGAAGTGGTCTTTTGGTTGTATTCCTTTTATGGAGATTGCATACTAGTAAGACATAAATAAAAGAGAAAGAGAAAAGTTGTACCTTTAGAAAAGATGACTTGAAACCTTGACTTGGAAGTGGAGTTGTTGTAGAGAAATGGTTGTGTAGAACTTTGTGTAGAGTTTTGTTGTTAAAAACTCTTGTTGGGAGAATTTGTGTAGAATTTGTGTAAAGAGAAAGTGTTCAAGGTCTAAAAATGAGGTCCTTTTGCTAGAGAGAAAATGTTGAGGTCCCAGGTCCCTTTCTAAGGTAGAAATGAGAGGTTTAAATAGGTAGAAAAGAGAGGAAAAATGGTCTTTCGACCAATAAGAAAATAAAGGAAATTAAATAATAAAGATAAAATCAAATAATAATAAAAAGAAATATTTAGTTTTAAAGACATGGCAAGAATATTGGGATTGGAGGTTACAAAACTAAGGGGGATGAATGTGGATGTAAAAAGGAGTGTTTGTGATCAAGAAAATGAGGGAAAAAATACTGCAATCCGTAACTGCCAAAATGGGAAGCGCGCGAGTCCCGCTTTTAGGGCGAGACGCGTGCGCAGCCCACAAGAAGTGCCAGAGGCGCTCGAGTCTAAAAATGACAGAATGACAGAAAAGACTCAAAAGTTAATTCTGTTACGCAGTTTAGTCCAAAACTAACGGAATCAGTTAGGAACTTAACAGAAGTAACAGAAATTAACAAAAATAAATATAATAAAAATACTATGTATGCAATCGGGGTGAGAGGTCCGAATGTGCATAGATTTGCGCAAACTTAATGATGCAACAAAGAAAGATCACTTCCCTTTGCCCTTTATTGATTAGATCTTAGAGAGGTTAGCAGGACATGCTTATTATTGTTTCTTGGATGGTTTCTCGAGATATAACCAAATTCCCATTGCACCAGAGGACCAAGTGTAGATACCCCGGGAAAGCCCACACAACTTGTCTAGAGCGGTGAATTATCCTAGGATGTCTAACTTGTTTTTAGAGTCGCCACCTATGTTTTGAAGAACATAAGAAAAACCTATTGATAATAGCCTAAGTTTGATTACGAAAACAGAGATTCTTTGTTTTGAGGTTCGGGGGTTAGATTACGAGATGGGAAGTACCGAAACACCCATCTCGCCCAACTAAAGTTGGTCTTGCTTGATCAAAATCTACATGAATAATAAACGTTCTTCTTCTTCTTCTTTAAATCATAAAAAGGGGTTTTAAAATAGAGTTTGGAATGTAGGAGATAACTCCTTAACCAACCTCAATGAGATGAGGTGATCATTAGAGTCATGTCCCAAAATGATTTGGGTGATTACACTTTGATAGAACAAAAAGATAGAGAAAAGAGATGAAATTGAGAAAGGGAAAGAAGTAGCTTTACTAGACTTCAAGAGACTTCAAACACTTCTTGTTGAATTACTTGGAGAAATCCTTTGGAGAATGTGAGATTGAGAGCCAAAAGGTCCAAGGTCTAAGGTCAAGGTTTTTGTCAAAGTTTTTGTATAAGTTTTTCCTCTTTTATGTTTTCGTCCTTGAAAATGGAGGTAAAGGGAGGTTTTTATAGGTGAAAGAGAGATGTTTTTGGTGCTAAAACTCAGTCACCAAGACATCTTTCCCGGGCAAAATCCTGTAAATTGAGCAAGGGAGAGAATCCTGGCCAGAAATCTGTAACCGACGCCCAGAGGCGCGCGCTTCCTGCTTTGGGGGCGGGAGGCGCGCGCGCCTGGATCCTCCTGTCGGAGGCGCGCGACTCAGAGAAGGCAATTTTGACAGAATGGACTAGAAAGTCAGCCCTGTCATTCAGTTTAGTCCCTGGACTTAACGAAGTCAGTCAGGAACTTAACGGAAGTGACAAAAACTAACGAGAGACACTTAAAATGGGGAGAAACACAAGATCAAATGTGCAATCGGGGTGAGCGGTCCAAGGTGGGGTGTCTACAGAGCCCCTCAGCGACGTGGATTGCAAAGCAAAACGCGTCGACGAAAGTTAAAAACACCCGCTGAGGACATCACCCAAAAAAGGTAAAAGACTCGATGAAAGCAGGAATTTAAAATTGTGAGAGATAGTGGTGCGCTCCCTGTGTGATCGGCTTTTATTGATAGAGGGGGTGGCATGATCCATTAGGTGAACCTGCCGGCTGAACATGTTGAATGAGGCCGTTAGTGAACCTTTGAACGAGGCCGTTAGTGAACCTTGGAAGAGGCCGTTAGTGAACCTTTGTAGAGGCCGTTGGTGAACCTTTGAAGAGGCCGTTGGTGAACCTTTCGAGAGGCCGTTGGTGAACCTTTGAAGAGGCCGTTGGTGAACCTTTGAAGACGAATCCGTTAGTGAAATCCGTTGATAAGGCTGTTAGTGAACCTGTTGTTCAAATATATATTTAGGACATAGAATTGCTTAATCCCAATCATAGTTATCACTTAGGATCCCCCATTTTTATTAGAACCTTTGTAAGGTACTCTTAGGATTCTTGGTGACCAGCACAGGTGTATTCCAACTCTTCAAACAAGGCAAACCAGCAAGAGGAAGCAAATCAGCAGACCAGTAAACAAGTTGCCGATCAACTTACTAAAGAAGTTGCCGATCAACTTCATTCTCAACTTGCCGATAAAGAAAGACAGTCTGTACTGTCAGTCAGGTTACATCGTTTCTTCTTAAAGTCAACCTTGCTGATTGTCCCTGTCCTTTCTTACTGTTTTATCAAAAGTAGTTTACCTGCTCTGTAATGATTGCTGCGCCGTCTGACACATAGCTACTTTTAGCTATACTCTGTCTCTACTTGCTTTTTGCAGGTAACCGGTTGAGACAAAGGGGTCTTTACCCATCAGACTTTTGTGAGCATGCGTGTACCACATATCTTCGTCATTAATGCTAAAGATACCGCATTTAATGCTCCTCAACTACCTAGCTGGATATTCAAATTGCAAGCCTTCTTCTACAAGACTCAAGACATTTACTCCTCTTATAAATAGTGGACTTGGAGCATTGAAGAAGGTTGGTGAAAATAGAGCATTGAAGAGAGTTGAATGTTTTTGAGTATTCATTAAAGACTTAAACATTCTGTGTCCAGATAATCATTAGATCATTTAATAGGACATACACTTGTGCACCAACTCAAACAACATTGTTAGTATTCCCGAACTAGATCATATAAGGAATACGTTGTTTAAGTTATTCACACACCCACCTGAGTGAGATAAGTTCTTTTGAACTTGCCGCTCAAATACACTTGGTCAGATATTTGTTTTACGATTCATTAACTATCTCTAGAATTTAGTCTTTATATCCGGCAAAGCCGCGCTTGTAATAGACTAGGGATATTTAATAGTGCTCTTAACCCAAATCCAAGTTCTGACCAAACTTGGTAAAGGACGTAGCAGTATTTACACTGTGAACCTCTCCAAATCCTTGTGTCTCTGTTGCTTACCTTATCATTGCCGGTTGGAATTCTATCACCGGCAGATTGCATATGTTCGTACTGATTCATTGTAATTTCCATTGACCAATCTCTTGAAACTGCATTGAACTTTTAGAAACAACTTTGTGTTTAAACTAAGCTCTGAAAATCTTTTATACACTGACTTTGTGTGAGTTAAAACTAAGTCATATTTTACCCACTGCGCTTACTGATAATAGTTTGCAAACTGATAAGTGACTTTGCATTTAAAAGTGTTTCTTTGTAAAAGTTTTAAAAAGGCTATTCACCCCCCCCCCTCTAGCCTATTTTCCTACCAATTGGGCCTAACAATTGGTATTAGAGCTTGGAATTTTGAAAGAAATTTCCAAGCTTTGCAGCTTGTATTGCCGATACCATGGCAGGAAAAATCATGCAGTCATTTAACATCACTACCATACCGTTTTTAAATGTCAACGAGTTTGGTGTCTGGAAATCTCGTATGATAAAGTATATGAACTCAATCGATGATCGGTTGATGAAGGTCATAGAAGGTGGTCCAATCATTCCTTTAAAAGTCTCAACCACCTATAGACCTATTCCCTCCACTCCGCTGACACAACATGCTGATCGTGACACTGAACAAGAAACCCATGTTCAGATTGAAGAAACCTTGGTCGAGAAACCAAGAGAGGAATGGACTGAGGACGACAAACTTTCAGCTGCCCTAGATGGAAAAGCATGCCACATTATTTCTTGTGGTTTGGACGACAAGCAATATAAACTCATTGACTTGTGCTCCACGGCTCAAGAATGCTGGAACAAGCTCCTTGCATACTTTGAAGGTGATGAGCAGGTAAAGGACAACAGACTCTACGATTGTATTGCTGAGTTTGAATCCTTCAAGAAACAAGATGGTGAATCACTAAGGAGTGCCTACGACAGATTCTGCGAGGTAAGCAATTTATGTGCTTCATTAGGAAAGATTTATACTATGAAAGACCTGAATATTCGTTTTCTAAGTTCTTTGGGAAATGAGTATCATACCAAGGTCACCGCTGTTAGAGAAGTGAGAGACTTGAACAAGACTTCTATCAGAATCTTGTGTCTAGTCTATTTCTGTATGAGAGAGAACTGCAAAAACTTAACGTTCTCGATAAAAATTTCAAAAACTTGTCTCTATCAGCTCAGTCACAGATATCCTTCCCTTCAAACAAATTCCCTCCTATAGATCCCCATCCAATACCCTGCAGTTCCAAAACCCCTGAAATTACCTCAGAACAGCCTATGGAAGAAGACGAATTTGCCGCCTTCACTAGGAACTACAAAAGGTTTAAGGACTTCAAAAGGATGCAGAAAGGAAGCTACCAGCAACCAAAATCATTCACACCAACATTTCAAAAACCAGCAAGTTACAACAAACCCTCAACAAGTGCTACCGACGGAAAGAACAACAAAGGTGATCTTGTTTGCTTCAACTGCGGAAAACCTGGTCATTTTGCTTCTAAATGTCCTCAACCAAAATATGAGTACGTGAGGAAGTCATTCAACAAGAGACATCCCAAATCTCGAAGCTTTGTTGCCGATGAAAGCACAGAAAAGGCCTTACCGGTTTGGTGTGAAACTAACTCAGATGAAGATGCCGATGTAAGCTTTGTCGCCCTAGACATGGAAGATGCCGATACATCCACATTTCCGACTCCAGTCTACCGAGATCCATCTCCTCCAAGATCTCCAGTCAGAGAAGAAGCTACTGGAAGACCTCAACCACACTTCAAAGAGATTAGTGTCAAAGCAGAGAACCCAAATGGATACAGAGTTCACCAAGTGGGAACCTCTCTCTATGGTCAGTGTAACTCTATTCAATTCACTGCCATCAAACCTAAACCCTTACCAATAACCAGAAAATTCTCATTCACCGAGCATCCCAGCATTGCCAAAAGCTTATCTAAACCCATCTCTTCTCTACCTGACTTCTCTCCCAAACCTATTCCCTCTGCCCCCAAAATTTTAGCTGATCCCTTTCCTGAAATATCCAAAGCTGAAATGGTAGAGACAATGGATGAACTTTTTATTGATCATGAGAAGCTGAGTAGCGTTCATAAAGTGATGGCTGCTGATTTCAATAGAATTTCTGCAGAGAATGACTTGCTTGTGTCTGAACTTAAGGTTCTCAAAGGACATGAGCTTGAGTCTGTTCTTCTAAAGAAAGAAAACCTGGATCTCAAAAGCCAAGTAGCAGTATTGATAGCTCAGATCGAAGATCTTGTAAAAAGAAACAATCATCTCTCAAGGATTGTTGATTCTTACACAAAATCTAGAGTTGCTGTTGAAACAATCCTACAGACCCAAATGTCATATAAGGACCAATCTGGGTTAGGATTTGATTCCAGCAGCAGTAGCTCTACTGAAACTTGTGCGACCGAGAAAAAGGATGAGAAAGTTGAATGTAGTCCTGTTAACTTAGTGCATAAGGATGCTAAGCCAATATACAGTGCTGTGGCAATGAAGTATCCTAATAACTAGAACAAAAGGAATGTCAAGCACAAACAAAAATATGTTAAGGTTGCTGATACTGAGTCTGCCGATAACGGTATTCTTGGTGAATACATCAGCAGAGCTAGTACTGCCGGTCTAACCACATCTGCTGCCTATGGACAAGTACCTAAAAAGGTAACTGCCAAAGGTAAACAGAATGGAAAGAAAGGCAATACTAACACCTTTAAACCTACTAAGTTTGTGCCTGCTCAATTCCCTAGTTCTGCCGATGCACTGACTAAACAGAATGACGTTCTACCGACTCCACAGCCTATCAATCAAGTGAGATGTTCTAATTGTTCTGATTATGGTCACAAGGCTCATGAATGCCTCTTGAAGCACCTATCTGGACCCACTGAGGTTACATCCTCTAGTGGTGGCCAGATGTGGTTGCCAAAGAGGAACTAACCCTCGGACCCAAGAATAAGGGGGACCTCATACCGTTTTATTTCAGGAATGCTTCATGGCCTCAACTGGTGCAAGCAAGGATTTGTGGATTCTAGATAGTGGCTATTCAAGACACATGACAGGATTTGCAGATCTACTTGCCGATATCTCAGAAGCATCAGGTCCCCCAGTGGTTTTCGGTGATAATGCCAAAGGAAAAATCATCGGTATTGGTACCATCAAGAGAGGTGCAGTTACTGTACAGAAGGTCTCTCTTGTGGATGGTCTGAAACACAACCTTCTATCTATATCACAATTCTGTGATAAAGGAATGCAATGTGTATTTACTACTTCCAGTTGCTATGTGAAAGACATTGCTTCCAATGAAACTCTTCTCACTGCCAAAAGAAAAGGTAACATTTATGCAGTAGACTTAAGTGCTATTACTGGTGTTTCTAATTTTTTTTTTGTAGCTAAGAACATCAGTGAGAACTCATGGCTATGGCACAAGAGACTCAGTCACTTGAACTTCAAATATCTATCCAAGCTTGCCGGTTCAAATCTGGTTACCGGTCTGCCTCAAGTGTCTGCTGATCAAGCAAAGAAATGCAAGGCCTGCCAGCTTGGAAAACAACATAAATCATCCTTTCGAAGCGAGCCCTGCATGTCAACATCTAAGTGCCTCCAAATGCTACATATGGATCTATTTGGCCCCACAACTACAGCAAGTATTGGGGGAAGTAGATATACCTTGGTTGTAGTAGATGATTTCTCTAGATATACTTGGGTGGAAACCTTCAGTCACAAAGATGACACATATGCCGTTGCTACCAAGTTATTCAGACTACTACAGACCCAGAAGGAGAGCGATATCATCAGCATGAGATCAGACAACGGCACTGAATTCAAGAACAATGGTATTGCTCAGTACTGTGATGATCATGGCATAGACCACAACTTCTCAGCTGCCGGTACACCACAACAAAATGGTGTCGTTGAGAGAAAGAATAGAACTCTCATTGAAGCTGGTAAGACCATGATTGTTGAAGCCAGGCTGCCGAAATATTTTTGGGCTGAAGCCATCAATACCGCCTGCTTCACTCAGAACAGATCTCTAATCAACAAATTCCATAACAAGACTCCTTATGAACTCTGGAGAGGCAGAACTCCCAACATTGGATTCTTTAAAATATTCGGCTGCAAATGTTACGTGTTTTACAACGGTAAAGAGCACAGAGGTAAATTTGATGAGAAAGCTGATGAAGGAATCTTTGTTGGATACGCTAAACACAGTAAGGCCTTTCGAGTTTTTAATAAGAAACTTTTGAAAATTGTTGAATCTGTTCATGTAACCTTTGATGAATTTGATTTGTTAGAGTCTAACAAGGCTCCAAATAGTACTAATGCGTCTAGTGCTCATGAGACAGGTGAATCCAGTAATTCTAACCCTGCAGGTCAAGTACCAGCTGCTAATCCAGTCATTTCAGTAGAAGAACCAGCAGATACTCATTATTTCCCATCATCGGCAGAACATGATCTTACCGATAACTTTCATAATCCATTTGCCGATGCAAATTCTGCTGATCATCCTGAAGACAGATCTAGCCCTCAACCAATTTCTGTTATAAGACCCTTCCCAACAAGCTCTCAATCTAATCCACCTCACACCCAGAACTCTAATTCCCCTTCTCCATCTTCTGATCTTGATCCTCCTCTAGAATCACTCCAACAAGATACAGTCAGACAAGATGTGCCGAGAGAAGTTAGACCAGTTCGTGATCATCCACTAGAAAATGTGATTGGTGATGTCTTTGGACCAAGATTGACAAGGAACCTTAGTAGAGCATTCACCGAGAGTCTCTTCTCATCTGCTATGGTTTCCAATATAGAACCAAAGAAGACTGAAGAAGCTCTTGCTGATCCTGGCTGGGTGGAAGCTATGCAGGAGGAGCTAAATCAGTTTGAAAGATGCAATGTGTGGGAACTAGTGCCAAGACCATCATCTCAACAAGTGATCGGTACAAAATGGGTCTACAGGAATAAATTGGATGAAGCTGTGAATATTATTAGAAACAAAGCAAGGTTAGTTGCTAAAGGCTACCGACAAGAAGAAGGAATTGACTACGATGAGACATTCGCTCCGGTTGCAAGATTGGAAGCTATAAGACTTTTATTAGCCTATGCTGCCTTCAAAGAATTCAAGTTATATTAAATGGACGTGAAAAGTGCCTTCCTAAACGGATAACTCTAAGAACTTGTGTATGTTGAACAACCACCTGGTTTCGAGGACTCCAAGAAGCCTAATCACGTCTACCAATTGAAGAAAGCTCTCTACGGCCTAAAGCAAGCTCCAAGGGCATGGTATGAAACCCTTTCTAAGTTCCTACTTAGTGATGGCTTAGGTTTCACTCGAGGTAAAATCGATACTACTTTATTTGTTGCCAAGCACAAGGGTCATTCATTGTTTGTTCAAATATATGTCGATGATATTATTTTTGGTTCTACAAATGAATCACTTTGCAAGAGATTTGAGAAGCTAATGCAGAGCAAGTTCGAGATGAGCATGATGGGTGAACTAACATATTTCCTTGGACTTCAAGTCAAGCAATCCAATGAGGGAATATTCATCAGTCAAGCCAAGTATGCAAAAGAATTAATCAAGAAGTTTGGCTTTGACAATGCTCACTCTCAAAGCACACCTATAGGCACTAACATTCACTTAGATAAAGATGAGTCTGGTAAGAAAGTAGATATGACACTCTACCGAGGTATGATCGGCTCACTCCTCTATCTTACTGCCAGTAGACCGGATATTATGTTTGTTGTTTGTGTTTGTGCCAGGTTTCAAGCTGACCCTAGGGAATCCCATCTGCAAGCTGTTAAACGTATCATTAAATATCTATGTGGCACTGCTAACCTTGGATTATGGTATGCTAGAGATTCATCTTTTAATCTAATAGGTTATTCAGATGCAGACTTTGCAGCTTGTAGGGTGACCAGAAAAAGTACTAGTGGAACTTGCCAATTTCTTAGTGATAGATTGGTGTCTTGGTCCTGTAAGATGCAAGCATCAATTTCCACTTCTACTACTGAAGCTGAGTACATAGCTGCCGGCAGTTGCTGTTCACAGATCCTTTGGATGAAGCAGCAGCTTGTCGACTATGAAGTTCCATCTCAAGTTTGTCCCATCTATTGTGACAATCAATCTGCTATCTCAGTTTCCAACAACCCGGTCATGCATTCCAAAACCAAACACATAGACATCAAGTATCATTTTCTGAAGGAACATGTTGAAAAGGGAAACGTGGTGCTGCTCAAAGTTCATACCGACTACCAAAGAGCAGACATACTGACAAAACCCTTAGATCAGAAAAGATTTGAATTCCTCAGAGGTGAACTAGGTATGATTGATTATTATGGTTAAAATTGTGCTGACTTTGCTACTTGTGTTAGTCTGCCGATAAAATCAGCAGATCAAAAATTATCTTGCCGACAAACATCATGCCGGTAAATATCTTGCTGATCAACAACTTGCCGAATCATGTCTTGCCGATTTGTCAAAATTCAAAATTCATCGGTAGATCTCAATTCAAACGGATAAGGATTCTCTGACACATAACGTAAGCTTAGTCAAATCAAAGGTACAATCGGTCACACCTCCTCTCTGACACGTGTGTGCTCCGCCTTACCCAAATCGTGTCAAAGATTTATCCCAACTCTTTGTGATAAATCAGAAAGGTAACCTTAAACTTTATTGTTGCCGTTTCTACCCTTTCTCTCTCCTAAGTTTAACCGTCTAATTTAAACCGTCCGGTTCGTGCATTTAATGCATTGTGTGCACACGTTCTCCGAGGTATTCGCTACAGTTAAACTCATCATTATTTCTCTTTCTCCCATGCAAACCCTTTCTATTCTCTCTCTCTCTTCCATAACATATATAAGCTTCACTTAGAATCCTCTTGGTCTTTTCGCTCTTCACTCTCTCTTGATATCTCTACTGCTTGTGTTGTTCATCTTCTTTTATATTCTCTTACGTTCTTCAACCAGAGTTAACACTATTTTCTGGTAACTACTTGATGATTTTACACTTGCATTTCAAATCTATTTTGTACTAATTTATTCTAACTTGTGAGATCTTTTGAGTGATTTTGAAGAAAATGTCTAGCAACGAAAAGGATATCTATGGAGGCTATGTTGACTCCACCTTCTTCGACGAAACTCTTGACGGTGATTTCTTGAAGAATCTTCTGATTGGCTCTCTTCTAGACTCCTTCATCTCTCCAACGGGTATTGAGTTTATATTTTTGGGTCAAGTTCAAGAGTTCTTCTCAAATGCCACCGTCATCACTGATCGCAATGACTCCTTTGTATTCGTCTCCATCGCCTCAACCGTCGCCGGCGTGCCTATCTCCGTTACTCCCTCTTCTATTCATAAAGTATTCCCTCTGCTTGGGAATGAGGGTGCTGACTCTATTACTGATGAACAAACTTTGGACAAGGCATGGACCCTTATGAGGGGAGCCGGTCCTAGACTCAGTGGAGATAACCATCTTAAAGCTCACTACAGAAGAAGATTCTTTGACCTTGCAGAGATTGTGGATAGATGTTTGGTATGTAGATCTGGCTCTCACAGCCATATTACTGATGTCCAGTTTGAAGCAATGGCAGCCATCGTGTTGCAAGAAGAGTTCAACTGGTGTGCCTACCTGTTTAGGGTCATTGCCATTGCTGCCGTTAAGTATAAGGAGGATAGAAAGAAGAACAAAGCTCACCCCGGTAAAGGATGCCACTACATGCTGATTAGCACCATCTTGAGGCGTAACTCAGCAATTGTTAGGGCTTCACCGGCACCCCCTAGTCTTGACTTTGATAAGCTCAAATCCTTTAAGCTTACCGATTGGAATAGGATTTCCAAGAAGGCTCCTACCAGCACAATTGTTGTTCCTGCTGCTGGTACCCCTAAAAAGAAGAAGGCAAAGAAAGTTGTCAAGGTTGCTGATGTAGCCCCTGCCGACGTTTCTACTCCTGCTCTAGTTGCCGACAGGATTCTTGCCGATTCTACTCCAGCAGCTCCAAAGAAGAGAAGGCTAGTCAAAGCTGCCGATAAAGCTCAAGTCAAAAATTCAAAGGTTGTATCTACTGATGATCTTCCTGCTGCTCCAAAGCCAAAGCCTTCAGTTGCTCAAGTTCCTTCCTCTCAAATTCCTTCTACCGATCCAAGAGCTAAGCAGATCAGGTTTGCACCATCTCTTCTTGCCGGTGCAACTCTTACTGCTCCCTCTGTGATTATCAAGTCTGAAACCGATGCTGCCGATGAAATGGCTGAGAGAAGAAGGCTGATTGGTTCTAACTTAAGGGTAAGAGTCCCTCTTCAAAAGGGAATTCTAGATCTTCCATACTTGCCTGAGCTCCATGCTGCTGCTGATGTAGCCTCTGGACCCTCCGTCAGAAAGTGCAAGCCAATCAGAAACCCAACCTTTCATATATTCTTCAGAAACCATTGGTCTTTCACCAATAAGGTCTTATCAAAGAATTGGGTGTTCCCCATCGATCATCTCCATCCGTTTGTTCGCCGGTTGCTCCAATTTCATGAGGAAAGGAAGGAGACAGTTCCCCCTGGCAATCGTGCTGATTATGTTGATTTGACAAGTCTGAACAGGGTCACCGATATGTTTAAAGAGAAATTTGTGCCTGTTCAGAAATTTCAAAGATTGTCTGAAGGTGAGTTGAGATTGAATTTTGGAAGGTATTTTGATTTGCTACCCCTTCCTTGGAATCAAGTCTATCTATTTCAAGATAGGATCAGACAGGATCTGATGGTGCAAGACGTATGGGTTGCCTATGCCTCAGTCTTCAACCAGCTGATGAACTTTGATGAACAAGATCCTTATCAGTTGGGAAGGCCAGAAGATGAAGATGATTTGCTGAACTTCAACGATAATGAAGGGCTGGAGAAGAGTGCTCAAGCTACTCAATTTGTGAAGAATGTGCAGAGGATCACTCTGAATCTGCTGAACGATTCAGAGGCCTCCATCAAGGCTAGAGCTGCTTCTACACCAGCATCTACCTCTATTCCTGAACAAGTTCCTTCACCAGCAATCTCACCCATTCCAACTCCAGTCAGTTCTGTTGATACTGCTGATTTTGTTTGCTCTCACAAAGCTGCTGGTGAGACAATCACTTCTTCTGATTCTATCGGTGAGTATGATAAGATGCCGATAAGCATTGTCTTTAAAAAGCCATCTACTGATCAAGATCATGCAGCTGCTGCCCTTACTTCTATATCTTCTACTGAAGCATTTACTGACTCAGTTCTAGCCAGTGATGGCTCTGAGCGTGGCTCTGCTGATAAATCTGTTGAACAGACTGTTGAGAAAACTTCAGAAACTCAACCTGCTGATGAGACCAGCACTGCTGATGAACCCTTAGTTAATCAAGTTGAGGAAACTATGGACACTCAACCTCTGATTGTTAAAGAAGACCAACTTGCATCAATTGAGGAAACTATAGAAACTCAATCTGCTGATGAAGTTGGTGGCTTGCTGATATCAGGAGGAGTTTGTGCTGATGAAGAGGTTATTGTTGATGTGCATGCTGATGAGCCAACTACCGACACTCATCCATCTGAGCCAACTGCCGACACTCAGCTTATTAAGGTCCCTATCTCTTCTACTGATGTGATTCTGGTAGCTCCTACTGGTGTTAGAGAGATTGTTGAGTTGGGAGGAGGTGCTGATACAGAGATTGCCAATCAAGATCATAATGCTGACCTTGATGGTCTGATTGCTGCTAATTTACAATTTGAGGAATTTCAGGATGCTTTATTTGCTCCTATTTCCTTTCCTTTGCTTCCTGCTCCTGAGGCCCTCATTGCTCCAGTTGTTGCTGATGAAGCACAACCTGTTCCTGTTGCTGCAGCTGCCGGTGGGAATGACAGCTCCGATGAAATAGATCCTGATGATTATATAGAGCTGCCATCAAATTCTCTCCGATCTATTCCAAATCCTTTTGGCCCCAATCATTCTTTTCTTCCGGGCTCAACGAGTGAACAGCTTACTTTCTTGCCCTGGATTAAACCTGAATTCAAAAGAAGGAAAGGGAAAGCTCCCAGGGTCTCCAAGCTCAAGGTGAAAGGACCACCAGCGTTTGAACCTCTCCATTGCTTGCCAGGAAAGCCCAAAATTGGCGGCAAAATTCATCTACCTGGTCCATCACCCAAGGAAGTCAGCATCGCCACGAATGGACTGATGATGAGATGTATGATGATAAATGATGAACTCCATGACATTCTTGAATACCGAGCCACTAATTCTCGAGGTCTTTTGCACTTGGTAAAATCTGATGCTCTTGCATTAAGTCTGCCGATATTCCATCCAAGACAGCGTGCCGATCATATGGTCTATACCTCAAGGCTGATGAATGCCGGGTTAATGACCATGATTCTTGAAGGTCATGCTTATTTGAATTTTATCCTGGCTATCTTTCTTTCTCTGGAGGACAATGGTGTGTTCCATCTGCCGGTTGAACGTGCCGTTATTATTCATCCTTCATTTCCTTTGTCGATCGTCCGTGCCGATGTAACTTCTGCTGATCTTGTTGCCTCCACGTCTGTTCCTGCTGAGTTCCTTCTTGCCGACAGATATGCTGCTGATGCTTCTTTTCTTCAACAAGCTTTGCCTCTGCCAGCTGCTCCCTCTCTTGTGCCAGCTTCTCCATTACTGATTGTCCTATCTTCAGATGATGAGTTGACTGTGCCTGCTCCTGAAGGTCTTATGGAAGATGCTGATATTATCAATGAAGACTTCATTCCTTCCTTCCTAATGCATTCTTCTCTTGGGCTGTCAAAACCCGTGGTACTGAATAGTATGTATGAATACTTCAGTTACCTTGAAGGGGATACTGAAAATATGCAAGTGCCTGTTACTCGTGCAGATCTGGGCGATACTGGCCTCTTCTTCCGTGACAAGTTGAACCGTATTCATGAGGATCTTTCTGACAAAATCCTTAAGTCCAATCAGGAGGAGGAAGGCAAGAGAATTCAAGACTTGAAAGATCTACTGGAGGACAGAGAATCTAGGCTGATTACTCTTTCAGAAAGTTTGGGGAGTATGCATTCTATTCAACAGCAACTAGTAGATGACCAAAGGCTGCAGATCAGAGACCTAGAAAGGACTGAAAAAGATTTATCTGCTGCCAAATCTGCTCTTGCTGATGCTCAAATGAAGATCGCTGCTCTGGAAGCCAACAATGCAATGCTGACTGAAAGACTGGAGAGCACTCAAAGAAGAAAGAAAAGAGAAGCTGAAAAGAAAGAGAAGAGAGCAAAGAAGAAAGCCAAGCTTACCGACTCTACATCAAAGGCTATTGACTAGCAAGAGGATCCTCCCGTTTCCTAGTCAACATAGCCAATGATATAGATATCCAGAAGAACTTCAACAATTTATCCAAGACTTCTTTGCTAACCATTACTGTCTTGTGTGCTTATTTTTATATGTTATATTCTCTTATAATATCTGTTGCTATTCATGCTAACTTTGTTTTGCAGATTATTATTCTCCATGCTGATCATAGCAATCAGCAACTCATTTTTCTTTTCTTTTACTCTTAACTTTTTATCATTTTGTATTTTTACCTTTTTAAGACATCTAGTGTGTGACTTGGCTTAGGGAATGATAATAAATAGACATTCCTTATACATTCTTTTACTAAGCTAAGATAGATGTTCTTGGATAGGGTGATTGGACTTAAGAAATTAGGAGGAGATTGTTGTTCAAATATATGTTTAGGACATAGAATTGCTTAATCCCAATCATAGTTATCACTTAGGATCCCCCATTTTTATTAGAACCTTTGTAAGGTACTCTTAGGATTCTTGGTGACCAGCACAGGTGTATTCCAACTCTTCAAACAAGGCAAACCAGCAAGAGGAAGCAAATCAGCAGACCAGTAAACAAGTTGCCGATCAACTTACTAAAGAAGTTGCTGATCAACTTCATTCTCAACTTGCCGATAAAGAAAGACAGTCTGTACTGTCAGTCAGGTTACATCATTTCTTCTTAAAGTCAACCTTGCTGATTGTCCCTGTCCTTTCTTACTGTTTTATCAAAAGTAGTTTACCTGCTCTGTAATGATTGCTGCGCCGTCTGACACATAGCTACTTTTAGCTATACTCTGTCTCTACTTGCTTTTTGCAGGTAACCGGTTGAGACAAAGGGGTCTTTACCCATCAGACTTTTGCGAGCATGCGTGTACCACATATCTTCGTCATTAATGCTAAAGATACCGCATTTAATGCTCCTCAACTACCCAGCTGGATATTCAAATTGCAAGCCTTCTTCTACAAGACTCAAGACATTTACTCCTCTTATAAATAGTGGACTTGGAGCATTGAAGAAGGTTGGTGAAAATAGAGCATTCAAGAGAGTTGAATGTTTTTGAGTATTCATTAAAGACTCAAACATTCTGTGTCCAGATAATCATTAGATCATTTAATATGACATACACTTGTGCACCAACTCAAACAACATTGTTAGTATTCCCGAACTAGATCATATAAGGAATACGTTGTTTAAGTTATTGACACACCCACCTGAGTGAGATAAGTTCTTTTGAACTTGCCGCTCAAATACACTTGGTCAGATATTTGTTTTACGATTCATTAACTATCTCTAGAATTTAGTCTTTGTATCCGGCAAAGCCGCGCTTGTAATAGACTAGGGATATTTAATAGTGCTCTTAACCCAAATCCAAGTTCTGACCAAACTTGGTAGAGGACGTAGCAGTATTTACACTGTGAACCTCTCCAAATCCTTGTGTCTCTGTTGCTTACCTTATCATTGCCGATTGGAATTCTATCACCGGCAGATTGCATATGTTCGTACTGATTCATTGTAATTTCCATTGACCAATCTCTTGAAACTGCATTGAACTTTTAGAAACAACTTTGTGTTTAAACTAAGCTCTGAAAATCTTTTATACACTGACTTTGTGTGAGTTAAAACTAAGTCATATTTTACCCGCTGCGCTTACTGATAATAGTTTGCAAACTGATAAGTGACTTTGCATTTAAAAGTGTTTCTTTGTAAAAGTTTTAAAAAGGCTATTCACCCCTTCCCCCCCTCTAGCCTATTTTCCTACCAATTGGGCCTAACAGAACCTTTGGAGAGGCCGTTGGTGAACCTTTGGAGAGGCCGTTGGTGAACCTTTGAAGAGGCCGTTAGTGAACCTTTGAAGAGGCCGTTGGTGAACCTTTGAGGACGAATCCGTTAGTGAAATCCGTTGATGAGGTCGTTAGTGAACCTTTGAGGACGATTCCGTTAGTGAAATCCGTTGATGAGGCCGTTAGTGAACCTTTGTTGACGAATCCGTTAGTGAAATCCGTTGATGAGGCCGTTAGTGAACCTTTGAGGACGAATCCGTTAGTGAAATCCGTTGATGAGGCCGTTAGTGAACCTTTGTTGACGAATCCGTTAGTGAAATCCGTAGATGAGGCCGTTAGTGAACCTTTGGAGAGGCCGTTGGTGAACCTTTGGGGACGAATCCGTTAGTGAAATCCGTTGATAAGGCCGTTAGTGAACCTTTGAAGAGGCCGTTAGTGAACCTTTGAGGACGAATCCGTTAGTGAAATTCGTTGATGAAATATTGCTTTGAAGTCGCGTGCCTCTTGGAGCCACACTTGACTTTTGACTTGTGGGGTGCGGGTACAGTTGACCGCGGCCAGAAAAATGTTCCTGCTAGGGATGAAATGTTGAGATTGACTCTTGAGGGGGGTATGGCACCCGTGACAGAACTTAGGGAGTTCGGAATCCGTGGGGAAACATTGATGCTGTGCATGGATTCTTGCATGGGAGACTGCTTCTGAACCTGCCTGATGATGGGAAGAGCGCGCGTCCGGACCTCGTTGTGGGATGCGCGCGTCTCGGATGAGTATGTCGAGGGGCGCGTGCCTGGCGCATAAGTTCAGCATATTTAAACAGGCGGTTCACTGTTTTTGGCGAGTTTTCAAAAATTTGAAGAACCCTCCAAATTCCAAACCAAATTTTCGTAGAGAAATCACCCCAAAACACTTTCTTGCTGCTCTAGGATCAATTCTGTCATAGAAACGATGTCGGATCGTCAACAATCACCTCCATTTGAGATGCCACAGGGCGAGGAGCCCGAAATTGGGGTTGAAGCTATGGACCCGAGCTTGCTTACCTTCCGGCCTCATACCCACATTTCTCACTTCGTGACCTCGGGTTTGGTAAGAATGCCTCACCTTTCTTGTCGATTTTGGATTTCATGAAGCTCCGTTTTCTACCCGAAATATTGTTGTAGCAGCTTTATTAATCATTCCTTGCATGTTGTTTGTTGCTGCTGATTTGTTGTAAGAAACATGTTGGGGCGCCCATTTTGATGTTCACACACTTGCTTGTACATTATTCTGCCATTGAAATCTTTGTGTCGAGTTCATCCGTTTTCTAGCAGTCATGCTGATGAAATTTTCGCTGTTCCTTCTTTCCTTTCAGGAGTGGACCCGTCTGACAAAGATTCGTGGTGGGGCTCATGGGCCCATATCTATATGGAAGAGGTTGCCTGAGAATGTTCGGGCCCGAGTTACAGGGACTCATTTTGGTCTTTTTGTCACCAGCCTCCCAGCTTTGAAGAATGACCCCGATGTGGTCCAGGCATTGAGGGAAAGATGGTGGGACACCACCCATACCTTCCATTTACCCATGGGCGATGTGACTATGACGCCTACCGATTTCACAGCTTTGACGGGCTTGCCGTTCATAGGGATGCCGGTCCCTTTTGGTTTGAGAGGGGCTGTTCGGACTCCAGACGAGTTACTGGCTTTGGTTGATTGCCGGTTTGAAGTCAAGAATTCTCGAGTGACATGGGGGCGAATCCGGGCCTATTTCGGCATCTTAATGGCTGAGGCTCGAGGTGTTACTGCTGATCGGGTCGATGCCGTGGCCCGTTGCTTTATTTGGTACCTGTTATCCCATACTCTGTTTGCCAACTGGGGATCTTCGGCCTCTTTGGCTCTGCTTGACCTGTTAGTGGATTTGGACCAGATCGGCCAGTATAACTGGGGCGCAGCGGGCTTAGCTGCTTGTTATCACGGCATGGATTTGACTAGCCGCTCGACCACTAGCTCGGTTACGGGCTTCAGCTTGCTGTGGGAGGTATACCACTTACTGTCCCTTTTATATTCTCCTTGCCTTGGTCATAACTACCTTTTTCGTTGACTGTCATTAACTTTGCTTCTGCCTCTTGTCTACAGCTTTGGGCTTTTGCTATCCTGAATCTGAGGGATTTCAAGATTGCTAAGGAAGGCCAGCCCCAGTATCTGGACTGCGCACGGTGGGCGTACAAGGAGAGGAATGTGAAGACTGGTACGAACCCCATTAGTCTTACTTCCGCCCGATGGCACTTGGACACCTTGAGGCCTGAGTCTGTTGCCTTCTCTTTGTATCCGTGGAGATCAGTTCAGCACTGGTTTGAGCATACTCTTATTCCTACCCGTTCTCGGCTTTTGATGAGTTCGGGTGAGTGCATGGCTCTGTATTTGGGAGACAGAGTGTTCTGGCAGCATGGTATCCAGGTGACAGACTTTTACACCCCCCCTCGTCCTGCAGTTCCAGACGTTCCTCCTTCCTGCCCTCGTAATTGGAGGTCACTTTCAGAGGCTGATCGCGCGGCATACATGGCGGGGATTGATGCCGTCCCTTACATTCACTTGGATCAGGATTATGGCCTCTTCAGGGAGATCAACTTGATGCAAGGCTTCATGTTTGCTGATCCGAAGAGATCACAGGCTGCTCATACGACCTCCGCTAGGTTTTATACTACCGGTGCCGAGTATTGCTTTGATCCTCCTTTGCCTCCTCCCTACTACACTTATTCAAACTTCGGGGTCTTTGAGTAGCAGAGGGAGATTGTTCCCGAGGATATGTCACCGGAGAGAGAGCCTCCTGCTCAGGCTGCTGTGGTATGTTTTCTGACCATCTTTGCATTTCTCAGTTCCAGTCTTGTTTTCCTGTCCTTTGTATTGATGCAACTTCCTTTTTCTGTTCTCTGTTGCAACAGGTACCTGTAGCTGCTTATAGGCACTTAGGCAGACAGAACAAAGGGATGAGGCGGAGGCTCCATCAGCTGGAGGAGAGGGTGCTAGAGCTGTGCAGGGATATTGCTGCCATGACTAGAGATGCTGCTGGTGCTGTCTCTGGTGCTGCGAGAGGAGCTGCCCGAGGTGCTCGGGGCATGGGACGAGGCTGCAGGGATGCTGAACTGGACATTGATGAGGCTGTCTCTTCGGCGAGGCAGTCGCTGAGCAGGAGTCTGAGCCACGGAGGTAGCCATAGTAGGAGTCTGAGCCGAGAAGGTAGCCAGAGCCGGGGTGGCGCTAGTTCATCAGGGAGAGCTGCCAAGAGGACCCGTCCTGATGTTGTGGTTGAGACATCTGAGTCTGAGGATGATGATGACAATGATGATGATGAGGATGACGATGATGATGAGGAGACCGAGAGCGGCAGCAGGAGGTGAGCACAGTGCTGGTGATGATGTGCCCGAGCTATTGTGGCTGAGAGGATGAGGGATTGAAACACCTTTACTTTTGCCTGTAATAACATTTAACATGTATTTACAATCCTAGTTATCTTACTACTCATTTTATGCTTTATTAGCGACTCGATCTTAGGGGTCGACTCTTTACAAAAAAAAATGTGTGCCCAAATGTGTTCATCATGGTTCCTTGAACTCCTTTTCTGTGCTGGGATCTGATTTTGCTGCAGGTTGGATATGTTGAGGTGCTTGGGTTATGTTCTGAACTGGCAAGGACTACTTCTGTCTGAACTGCTGTCAAAGGCGCGCGCGTTGGGCCTTGCTTGTGGGAGGCGCGCGCATTGTGAAGCCTTGGTCGGAGGCGCGCGCTTCTGACCTGCTGAATTATAGCCCCTTTCTTTTTCTGATTAGAATGTTCCAACATCTATAATTTCGAACCATTTTCGACCAGAATGGTCACACAGCATTCTTCTGCAAACACTTTCTCCTCCTAAACCACAAAATTCTTGTCATAATGGCCCCCAATGACTTTCTCTTTTGAAATCAAGGTTTCCGTCCCCGAGGGTGAGAAGTCCGTTCCAATGGTGAATGTCGTTCCAGCTGTGGGGTCCGTCTCGATGGTGGAGAAGCGTCCGAGTGTTTTTGATCGTTTGGGGAGGCCCAATGACGATGTTGTTGACCCCGTGAGACCGGTGGTTCACGTGCGGGACTATAGACCCCGTCATTTTCCCAAGAAGAAGAAAGGTAAGGGAAATTCCTCCCATGTGTGGAAGCATCCCATGGTTGTCCCCGCTAAGGCTCCGCTTGATAAGGGCAAAGGGAAAGCCGTTGACGAAGCTCCGTCCCGTCCTAGCGTTTTCTCCCGTCTTGGCGGTCCCAGGAATGTTCCGTCCCCATCCAAGAAGACTAAAGGGCATAACAAGAAGCAATGGGTTCCCAAACCTAAGAAAGATTAGATTTTTCTTTGTACCCCAAGAGATTGCAATTAGACCACTTTGTTTTAGGATTTAATATTTTGATATCTTTTGTTGCTCAATAAATCCGTTGTAATGGCTTGAATAATTCATTGAATGAATAAAAATTGCATCTTGTTATTTGAAGTGAATTGGGTATTTTTGATATGTTTTAGACCGCACCCGAAGGTTGCCTACGTTCCTCCAGTTGGGAGGCTCAGGTCTCCGTAGTTCAAACAAACAAAGACCATTTTTTTTTTTTTTTTTTTTGTGTGTACACCCTGTTTTTTGCCTAGACTGCCCTTTCGGGTTTTCAATCTAGCGGGCTTCTTTTTTGCACGTGCTCCAATTTTTGCCTAGGCCGCCCTTGCGGGTTTTCAACCTAGCGAGCGATTTTTTATTTTTTTTATATGGTCTTTGTTTATTAAGCATAGAACCTCTTGAGCTTGTCGAGGTTGACCTCCTTTGGCAGCTGGTCACCATCTAAATCCATGAGTCGGACTGCACCGCCGCTTAGTATCTTTTTGACCACGTACGGACCGATCCATCGGGGTCCCCATTTCCCCAGGGGATTCATGGCATTAGGAGGATGTTGTCTTAAGACCAAATCTCCCACATTGATGTTTCGAGGCTTTACCCTTTTGTTGAAAGCTCTTGCCATCCTTTGCTGATACGCCCTTGTGCGTTCGAGTGCCCTTAGCCTTTTCTCGTCGAGTAAGGCTAGCTGTTCATATCGACTTTGCATCCAGTCGACCTCGTTGACTTGATTCTCGAGGAGGACCCTTAGAGATGGGACTTCAAGTTCGATTGGGAGTACGGCTTCAGAACCATAGACTAATGCATACGGAGTTTCTCCTGTTGCTGACCGTATTGATGTGCGGTAGCCCCACAATGCTAATGGTTGCTTCTCGGGCCAATCCCTTCCTATCGAGGCCATTTTCTTGACGATGGTCTCGATGGTCTTATTTGCTGCTTCAACCGCGCCATTTGCTTGGGGACGGTAAGGAGATGACTTGTGCTTGGTGATCTTGTATTCTACCAAAAGTGCATCCATTTCTTTCTCAAAGTGAGAGCCGTTGTCGGAAATGATTTCATGAGGCACGCCGTATCGGCACATGATATTAATCTTTACAAATTCGGCCACTTTCTTGGCGTTGAGGGTCTGATAGGCTTGTGCTTTGACCCACTTTGTGAAGTAGTCGACGGCCACTAGGACGAATGACTGCCCATTGCTTCCGGCAGGATGGACTTTACCGATGATGTCTATCCCCCAACAAGAGAAAGGCCAAGGCGTGGTCATATTGTAAAGCTGTGAGGGTGGAGCATGTTGTAGATTAGCATGGAATTGGCACTTGGCACACCTTTTGACTTTCTCGATACAGTCTCGTTCCATAGTGCTCCAATAGTAACCAATGCGGAGTATCTTCTTGACCAGCATAAACCCATTCATGTGGGGTCCACACTCTCCTTCGTGCACTTCACACATTATCTCTTGAGCTTCGGTCTCATTGGCGCATAAGAGATTGATCCCGTCGTGGTGTCTTTTATAGACTCAGTCTCCGATCAGTACGTACCGGGAGGCTAGCCTTTGCAGAGCCGCTTGAGACTTCTTATTGCTATTCTCGGGATAAGTGCCATCTTTGAGGAAATCCATGATGTCCGAATACCACGGAGAGTTTGTTTGAACCTCGTTGATCTCGATACTCATGCAGTACGTCGGACTGTTCCTTCGGGCAATTTTGAAAGGCTTCACCATTTTCCCTTTGGGCATTTCGACTAATGAAGCTATGGTGGCCAGTGCATCGGCGAAGCGATTCTTATCCCTTGGCAGGTAGTTGAAAGTGATCTCTTGGAATTGTTCAACCAATTCTTCAAGGTGCTGACCATACTGTCGGAGGGTCGGGTCTTGGATTCGCCACTTTCCCGATTGCTGATTGATAAGGAGCAAAGAGTCGCCGAATACTTCTAGTTCCGTGACGTTTCTTTCGAGAGCTGCTTCGAGCCCTGCTATGCATGCTTCGTACTTGGCAATGTTGTTGGTAGCTTCGAATTCCAGACGGATGGCAATGGGAGTGTAGATGTCTTTTGGATCGACAAGCAGTACTCCTATACCAAAACCGTGTTTATTGGCGGTGCCATCGAAAAAAAGTTGCCACTTATTTTCCTCGGTTGCAGTATAAATTAAATGCTCGTCGGGGAACTGTACGTCTTCCCCCTTCACTTCGTCACACGGGAATTCGGCAAGCTGGTCACTGAACACTTTCCCCCTGACGGATTTTAGTGTGACGTAAGTGATATCATAGCCGGCGAGCATGAAATACCATTTGGCTATTCTTGTTGACATGAAAGGCTTCTCGAAGATGTAGCGGAGCGGGTCCACCTTTGCTACTAGTTTGATCGAAAAAGCTTCCATATAGTGTTTGAGATTTTGAGTAACCCAAATCAATGTTGCACATGACTTCTCTAAGACAGAGTAGTTCTTTTCGCCTCCTTGGAATCGGCGACTGACAAAATAAATGGCATTCTCCTTTGTGGACTCTCGTTGCTCTTGTGCTAACATAGCCCCTAGGGCTTCATCATTGACAGTGAGATAGAGCAAAAGAGGCTTCTCCTTGTGCGGCGGAACTAGAACAGGAGGGCACGTCAAGTAATGCTTCACTTGGTTGAAGGCTTCTTGGCACGCGTCGGTCCATTCTAAAGCCACATTCTTCTTGAGTAGCTTGAAGATTGGCTCGCACATGGAAGTGAGTTGGTGCACAAACCGACTGATGTATTGCAGTCTGCCCATGAAACCTTTGATCTATTTCTGCGTCTTTGGAGGAGGCATGTCAATGATTGCCTTGATTTTGGAGGGATCTACTTCAATTCCCCTTTCAGTGACCATATAACCAAGGACTTTGCCTCGGATAACTCCGAACGTGCATTTTGCAGGGTTGAGCCTCATCTTGTGTTGACGAAGCCTTTCGAAGAACTTGCGGAGATCGATTAAGTGTTGACCATTGGTCCCTTTGGAGAGAATGATCATGTCGTCCACATAGACCTCGATTTCTTTGTGAATCATATCGTGGAACAAGTCTGTCACGGATCTTTGGTAGGAAGCCCCAGCGTTTCTTAACCCAAATGGCATGACTGTGTAGCAAAAGGTACCCCACGGTGTTGTAAAGGCTGTCTTATGTTGATCTTCTTTGGCCATGAGAATCTGATTGTACCCAGCGAACCCATCCACGAATGAGCGAACCTCGTAGGCAGCAGTGGAGTCGACCAGCATGTCGATGTTAGGGAGTGGAAAATCGTCTTTCGGGGAAGCGTTGTTCAAATCCCGGAAGTCCACACAAACTTGAACCTTGCCGTTTGCCTTTCTGACTGTCACGATGTTGGCTAACCATGTCGGGTACTCGATAACCTTGATGAAACCCACACTGAGGAGCTTCTCGATCTCTTCTTTGACTTGTAGAGACCATTCTGGCTTGATCTTTCTGAGCTTCTGTTTTACCGGCTTAGCATCTTCTCTGATCGGAATTCTGTGCTCCGCTACCTTTCTGTCCAAACCCGGCATGTCTTTGTATGACCATGCGAACACATCCACGAATTCCCGTAGTAGTGCAGTCAATCTGTTTCTGTCGTCCCCCTTGAAGAAGCTTCCGATCTTAGTTTCCCTTGGCTCTTCGTCGGTACCCAGATTAACAACATGCAATTCTTCGTCAGCCCCTGGACCATTTTCACCACGACTACGGACCTGTTGAGCAAGTTCATTTAAGTATGTTGTGTTTTCGTGGTCTATTTCATCATAATTTGAATCGTTATTAACTTGTTCATTAAGTTCATTATTAGTTAATTCATCATTTATGATGTTTGCAATCTCAGGGTACTCAGAAATATGAAATTTTTCATTAGCAAAGAAAGGAAATACACGCTCGGCTATGGCCTCCATATCCTCTTGGGTGAGGGTATTAGAGACACTCTCGGACTAGAAAGTAAGTGTGAGCCACTCTTCCTTTGTTGCTGTGCGGGGTATGCAACCCATTTCTTGGACAAAGAATTCCTCGGATACCACGGGCCCTTTCGTAGAATACCAATTGTTGATCGGCTCGGAGCTTGGCGGGATCTTACTGATAGTCTTATTCATGATGACGGTGTCATGGATGGCGTTGACTTGGCATTCATTCATTATGGCAAGCTCTTCGAACATGGAGGCTAAATCTGTCGGTTCTTCCCCCACGATGATTTCTGTCTCGGACTCTATAGTCACCTTCCTTCCCCACCATTCACGGGGCGATATGGGAGTTGGTTCCCTTTCGGATTTCTGGATCTCACAATCGGAGAATATTTGAGTCCGGGCTTTTTGACACCCTTATTGTTAACCCACGGCTCGGGAAAGATCATGTATGGAACGTCTTCCCCTTGGTGGACAAAATAGCCATTCAACGTCTTGCGGTAAGGCCTTAGATTAGGGACCTCATAACGACGGCCTTCTTTACGGGCTCGGGCCTTTTCATTCTTGATCGCTTGCTCTTGTTTCAAGTCTTCTCTGGAAGGCTCGTACCCCAAACCGAATGTGTTCTTGACAAATGGGACTTGCACAGGATGTAGGATTCCTTGTTGGTATTTCCCTAGGCCTAAACCAGGGAAGTAGTCCATATTCCTCATCATGCGGAGGACTTTGTGATTGCTGGGGGTCCATGATCCGTTTCCCCCTTCTTTGTCAATGGCGTTAATTGAGATGCCGGAGAGAGTGGAGTCTGGTAAACCATGCTGAACTTGGTGGACGGGCTCACCTTTTCTGTGGATAGTGACGTTTTCGGCCATGACGGTCACTATTTCATCACCATTTCGGATCTTAACACATTGATGGAGAGTTGACGGGACAGCATTAGAACTGTGAATCCATGGTCGACCCAAAAGCAAGTTGAACGAAGCCGGGATGTCAAGCACTTGGAATGGAACGGACATGACCATGCTCCCGAACTCAATGTCTATTTTCGATCATGCCCATGACTGTACGGGCGGTGCTGTCATAACCTCGGATTACTTGAGTAGAAGGCTTCAAATCGGAATCTTTAAGCCCCAGTATGCCCATGATTCTGCCAGGCATGAGGTTGAGTGCGGAACCACCGTCCACTAAGACTCTTGAGATGGGCCTCCCCCTTGCTCGTACCTTGAGGTAAATAGCCTCGTTGTGGTCGGAACCAAATGGTGGAAGGTCCATATCGGCAAAGGTGATAACGTTGCCAAAATGAATGTGACCGATCATTGCCGTGAGGTCCTCGGGAGTAGTATCGGGAGGAATTGATGTATCATCAAGATTGCGGATGATAAGATCTCAGTGTTTCTTCGAGGATGCGATGAGGTCCCAAATAGAGATGTTGGCTTGAGTTTTCTTGAGTTGGACAAGTAGAGGATCTTCGGGAGTGTTGCGAGCTTGCGGCCTTTGAGAAGAGGATCTTGGTGCGGAAGTGGAAGGGTTGCCTGCTATGACTCGACCGGATCGAGTTAGCATGTTGACGTTCCCATCTTGCTTCTTTTTCCTATTCTCTAGTACTTCCCTCATTACCTCATCGTAAGTCACTACATAACAAGAATTGTCAAGTTTATTCATAACATTGGGGCCCCCATTCACAATTGGGATTGAATGGGTGGTCCCCTCGAGTTCTCCTATCTCTATTACATTGACATGTTCGTCATTAGTCACTACAAATTCTTTCTTGTCTATGAGATCTTGAATGACATTGCGGAGAACGAAGCATTCCTCGGTGGTGTCCACTATATTGGTGGTAGACACAATATTTGTGGTGAGCATGATTGGGGTTGACCGTCTTGGGTTGGTACCCTTGTACGGGTGTGACTTGACCCTTTGCTTTGAGGACTTCGAAAACTTCAGTTTGCGTCATGCCTTGGAGAGGCGTGTAGACACGGTCATTTCGAGACTTCTTCCCTTGGGGTGGAGGAACCTTTTTGTAATTCCCCTTGTCGATAATGACGGCGTTGACCGAGGCCTCTTTTGTGGAGTTGGAAGCGGCCTTGTAGCGGTAGCTAGGAGCACTTTTCTTGACTTCCTTGAGCAACTCGTCCATTCGGACCCCCGCCTCATACATTTGGGAGAAATCCGCATAGCAAGCCCTACTTAGGTGGGTGCGGAGATCAATTTTGAGACATTTGAGAAAGATGTCCATTTTCTCCTTGGTATTTGGCCTTTCCACAATCTCGGAGAGTTTATCATTCCATCTCCTTGTGAAGTCGATGAAGGACTCGTGGTCTCGTTGAGTAGTGTTCTCTAGCTCTTTCCTTGTGGGCCGATGAGTAGTGTTGCCTTGGTATTGGTTCTTGAAGGCAAGCATGGCGGAGTCCCAATCAAGACGGACAGTGAGCGGGAGAGTAGCATACCAATCTTTTGCCGCCCCCTCGAGAGTGAGAGGAAAGCATTGAGCCATCACCTTGGGGGAGACCTTCTTCAGAACCATTGCCCAAATATAAGTCTCAATGTGAGCCATAGGACAAGAGTTGCCCTTGAATTTTCTTATGTCGGGCATCTTGAACTTATTAGGAAGAGCGGCCATAGTACTCATGAGGATGGATGATTGATAAAGGCTAGTGTCGGAGCCTTTCCCCATGTTGAGCCCATTGAATTTTTGGTCGATGTAGGCCATGATAGAATCCACCATTTTGGGCTCATTGTTCTCGGAACTTGGCTCTCCCACTTTCTTGGTGCGGGTGTTGACATAAGGACTTTTGAACAAACCTTCGGTCCATTCGGATTCGTCATCGTTATTTTTGCTCTTCCCCTTGGCAAGATTAGTGAGCTTTTCTTTCATTAACTCCATCTCGGCCTCGTGGGCCTCCCTTTGGCTGTCGAGGTGGGATTGCCAAATGTTGTCTTTGCTTTGTGCCTCCTTATTAAGGGTGGAGACTTGCTTTTGGAGGAGTTGGACCATAGTTGAAAGCTGTTCGAGAGACATGGTGTTGCTGCTGCCGGTCATGGTTGCTGTTGGAGCTGTTGGAGTAATCTCTTCACGGACTAACCGATTTGCCGAATCCCGGTAGACTCTGTAAGTACCAATTGAACCTATATTGCAGAAGAGGTCCTTGTCAGTCTTGAGTAACACTTGCGGTCCACGAAGAGGCTTAGAACACACAGTTGGGCACACGACTCGAACCACATAAGAAAAGACTCTCTTTTTTTTCTTTTTTATAAGTCGGAGGGAATGGATCCCTTTTGGGGTTTCTAAGAAAATAATGGAATCGTCACACTAGTATATAGACCATCTCGCGGTCCCATATACTCATCGGATTCCATCGCGTTTGTGAATCCTACATGTATCAGGATTAAACTAAATTAATGTAGTAAAGCATACATGCGGGGACGGATTTTTATTTTCGTCCAAAATAACCACTTTTGGGGACGGATTTTTATTGCGTCCGTTTCAACAAGTTGGCATGTATGATTTGAAGACATTAGTTTAGGGAAATCTCGGTACATGGAAACCGACTTGAGTCACGGAGTGTTAGACCCTAACTAGAATTGTGTGGCTTGTGCTCGGCTTGAATATGAGTCTCAAAGGTCACCCTCGGCATGTAGTCATGAACTACGCCACGGGCTGAGGTTTACCGCTTCGAAAGAGCCAAGGTCGAGTGGAGCTTGAAACATTCTAGGACGGGCCTCGACGGGTTTGGGGTTGGACTGGTGCGACTCGATAATAAAAAAACACATAAGCACATAAATTACAACTCCCGAATCACCCGTGTGACCGGTATATAAAACATAAAAATAAACAGTCAGAGGGTTCAATTCTGTTCTGATGCAGGCAACTGTGCCCACACCCCACTGTTCTGCTCAGTCACTGAAACCTGTTCTGTTCTGGGAACCAACCCATAAGCATGCGCCTCTGAGTGTTGATACGGGATGCGCGCGCATGGCACAATGCTATTAGGAGGCGCGCGCTTCTGGGCACACCTGTCAGATTGTCAGATTTTGGACTCAGGGGATTGCCCTGGTCCTATATGCATATTGTAACCCCTGCAGAAATGATTAGTGAAGAATAGCAGAAGAAGAAGATGAAGAACATGAAGAAGCGGGCGATTCTGGTCCTTGATGCGGGATGCGCGCGCCTTAGGCTGAAGAGGCCAGAAGCGCGCGCCTCCCCCATCAGGAGTCAGAATGCCCAGAAAAGATGTAGATTTTGATCAGAATGCAAGTTTAACCCTCAAACGTCCCCAGCGGAGTCGCCACTGTAGATACCCTGGGAAAGCCCACACAACTTGGCTAGAGCGGTGAATTATCCTAGGATGTCTAACTTGTTTTTAGAGTCGCCACCTATGTTTTGAGGAACATAAGAAAAACCTATTGATAATAGCCTAAGTTTGATTACGAAAACAGAGATTCTTTGTTTTGAGGTTCGGGGGTTAGATTACGAGATGGGAAGTACCGAAACACCCATCTTGCCCAACTAAAGTTGGTCTTGCTTGATCAAAATCTACATGAATAATAAACGTTCTTCTTCTTTTTCTTTAAATCATAAAAAGGGGTTTTAAAATAGAGTTTGGAATGTAGGAGATAACTCCTTAACCAACCTCAATGAGATGAGGTGATCATTAGAGTCATGTCCCAAAATGATTTGGGTGATTGTACTTTGATAGAACAAAAAGATAGAGAAAAGAGATGAAATTGAGAAAGGGAAAGAAGTAGCTTTACCTAGACTTCAAGAGACTTCAAACACTTCTTGTTGAATTACTTGGAGAAATCCTTTGGAGAATGTGAGATTGAGAGCCAAAAGGTCCAAGGTCTAAGGTCAAGGTTTTTGGTCAAAGTTTTTGTATAAGTTTTTCCTCTTTTATGTTTTCGTCCTTGAAAATGGAGGTAAAGGGAGGTTTTTATAGGTGAAAGAGAGATGTTTTTGGTGCTAAAACTCAGTCACCAAGAAATCTTTCCCGGGCAAAATCCTGTAAATTGAGCAAGGGAGAGAATCCTGGCCAAAAATCTGTAACCGACGCCCAGAGGTGCGCGCTTCCTGCTTTGGGGGCGGGAGGCGCGCGAGCCTGGATCCTCCTGTCGGAGGCGCGCGACTCAGAGAAGGCAATTTTGACAGAATGGACTAGAAAGTCAGCCCTGTCATTCAGTTTAGTCCCTGGACTTAACGAAGTCAGTCAGGAACTTAACGGAAGTGACAGAAACTAACGAGAGACACTTAAAATGGGGAGAAACACAAGATCAAATGTGCAATCGGGGTGAGCGGTCCAAGGCGGGGTGTCTACACCAAGCCAAGACCACTTTTACTTATCCCTTTGGCACATTTGCTTTTAGGAGGATTCCCTTTGGGCTATGTAATACACCTACGACCTTTCAAAGGTGTATGACCTCCATATTCTTTGACTTGATAGAGAGATGTGTTTAAGTCTTCATGGATGACTTCTCTTTGTTTGGTGATAGTTTTGATGGATGCCTCGAGAATTTGACAATGGTTTTAAAACGTTGTTGTGAGACAAAATTGACCTTTAGTTGGGAAAAATGTCATTTTCTCGTGAGGCATGGGATTGTGTTAGGGCATTTGGTGTCTAGTAAAGGGATTGAGGTGGATAAAGCTAAAATTGATGTGATTTCTAAATTACCCCCTATTTCGGTTAAAGGTGTACGGAGTTTTCTGGGTCATGCGCGTTTCTCTGGGCGTTTTATTAAAGACTTTTTAAAAATTTGAAAGCCTTTATGTAACCTGCTAGCCAAGGATACCGAGTTCATCTTCGACCAACAGTGTGTGGAAGCCTTCAATCTATTGAAGGAAAAGTTGATTTGTGCCCCCATTCTTTCTAGTCCCGATTGGTCTCTACCCTTTGAGATCATGTGTGATGCGTCTGATTTTGCTATTGGGGCTGTGTTGGGGCAACGAGTAGACAAGTTACCTCATGTGATCCATTATGCGAATAGAACTTTAAATGATGCTCAACTTAATTATACTACTACTGAAAAGGAATTTTTAGCGGTGGTATTTGCTTTAGAAAAACTTCATTCTTACTTGCTTGGATCCAAGGTGATTGTCTATTCGGATCATGCTGCTTTGAAATACTTGTTGAATAAAAAGGATGCTAAACCTAGACTTCTTAGGTGGATGCTCCTACTGCAGAAGTTTGATATAGAGATTAGAGATAAAAAGGGGACCGAAAATGTGGTGGCGGATCATTTATCGAGGCTTGAGGACTTCACTTTCACTAGAGTAATTGACGGTGTGATTTCGGTTAATGAAAATTTTCCGGATGAGCAACTCTTTGCTCTACATGTCCAAGAGCCTTGGTATGCGGATTTTGTGAATTATCTTGTGACTAGCTTGATGCCACCACACTTCACTTATGCCAAAAACGGAAGTCTAAGTCGGATGTGAAGCATTATATTTGGGATGATCCTTATTTGTGGAAAGTGTGTCCATATAAGATTATTAGGAGATGTATTCCGGAGCATGAGCAAGCTAGTGTGTTGTGGTTTTGCCATGAACTCCAATGTGGGGGTCATTTTAGTGGGCAAAAGACCGCTAGAAAAGTGCTTCAAGCGAGTCTTTATTGGCCCACCTTGTTCAAAGAAAGAATTCTGTGTGAGTGAGGTGTGATAGATGCCAACGAACCGGCAATATAGGAAAGAGAGATGAGATTCCCTTGCAACATAATTTGATAGTTGATATTTTTTATGTTTGGGGCATTGATTTTATGGGTCCTTTCCCCCCTTCTCATGGTTATTTGTACATACTTATTGGTGTGGATTATGTGTTTAAGTGGGTGGAAGCAATTTCTACCCGCACTAATGATGCTAACATTGTGTGCAAGTTTGTTCGTGAGAATATCTTTAGCAGGTATGGAGTACCACGTGTCATCATCAGTGATCAAGGGACACACTTCACCAATCGCATGTTCAATCAAGTGCTGAAAAAGTATGGGGTTTGTCACAAGTTAGTTACGAATTATCATCCACAGACTTCGGGCCAAGTGGAGGTAAGTAATCGTCAAATCAAAGCAGTGCTTGAGAAAACAATGCGTCCAAATCGTAAATATTGGTCTATGAAATTGTGTGATGCACTATGGGCATATCGGACGGCTTATAAAACTCCCATTGGCATAAGTCCATACCGCATTGTATATGGGAAGGAGTGCCACTTTCTGGTGGAATTGGAACACAAAGCATATTGGGCAACCAAAGAACTTAACATGGACTTGAGTTTAGCGGGAGACAAGAGGTTGCTTGATTTGGATGAGCTAGCAGAGTTGAGGCAAGACAGTTATGAGAGTGCCAAGTTGTACAAAGAGAGAACCAAGAGATATCATGAAAAAAATCTTAAGCCCAAGTTTCTTAAACCGGGTATGAAGGTTCTTCTATTTAACTCTCGCCTCAAACTCTTTCTGGGAAAATTGTATTCAAGGTAGACGGGTCCATAAGAGTTGGTTCGTGTTTTTCCCCATGGAGCAGTGGAGCTCAAAATTTTGAAAGATGAGATGATTTTCAAAGTGAATGGGCACCGGGTGAAGCCATACTATTGTGAGATACCCGCGGGAAAACGAAAAGTTTCCCTCAAGAATCAAACACGGGTTATCTTTATTTTCCAAATAAAACGGAGTCGCCACGCTAGTTTAATTTTAAACCCAAACTTAACGAAAAATGGTTAGAGATTGTGAGTTCGGTGGTCAGGTTACACTTTTGGAAGAACACTAGTTCACCCAAAGTGCCTCGGAAAAACCCGAGTCTCCCTAAGTTTGTTTAAAATTGTGCATGTGTGTGTGTGTGCTTTGAAAACGGGAGAGGCTGACTTTAACAGAAAACGGTTAGGATTCTAACAGAAAGGGTTCTTTTGTAAATATTCTGGATTAAAAGGGGACTGGACTGAAACATACCCCTAGACAAAGTAGCCGTACGGCTAAAGGGGGTCTTCCTGGGAATTTTAACAGATTCCCAAGAATCAGTCCAGTTTCATACAGAAACAGAGCATTCTGCCTGAAACTGGACTGTTTGATCATTTCCACCATTATTTTGTAACAAAACATAAATTAAATCATCCCTATGTCATTAGTCACTAGATTAGACACCAAAATAGGAATTTTGGGTGTGATTAAGACAATCATTGGGGAATAATTGAGGAAAGGTGATGAACATGGCCTTTGATCCAAGATCATCATTTGGATGGTTAAAGATGGAAACTTTAACATCCAAATGGATGATTGTATCCAAGGAGGGGCTTTCGAACATCTAAAATCAACCTTTGATGGATAAAGATTGAACCTTTATCATCAAAGGGACATTTTGAGGTTGACTCATGGTTTGGATGATAAAGATTGCAACTTTATCACCCAAACTTGATCATTTCCTCATTTATTCAACATAAATGTAAAGACTTTAAAGTAAATGACATAAATTTAAAGACATAATATAAGGATGCATAAATATAAAGACAATAAGTTAAAGAGACATGAATTATAACAAGCCTTAGGCTATCCTTGGTTTGTAACCCATCATCATGCTTAGAACATGAAGGGCACCATAGATTTCAAGGCTTAGTTCCAAGTGTATATGATCAATAAGAAATAAAAGACATTGGAACAAAAGATAGAACATGGAGATGAAGAGAAGATGGGGAGAAGGAGGCCTCACCAATTTTGGTTTGGACCAATCTTCTTTCTCTCTTTCACACAAGTGTATGATCACTCTATTCTGATCTAATTTCTACAGAGTTTTGGCTCTCTAAACAATTTTCTCCCCCCTGAAATTATCAGTGAGGGTCTCAATTTATAAGGACTGGTGGTGCCCATAGTAGCCGTACAGCTAGGGCTCTCCCGCGTCCAAACCATCCGTACGGCTCAGCCTGGCGAGCTTCTGGATTTTTCCAAGTTTAATCCCAGAGTATTCCTGGAATTTTAGGTTTATCTTAGTGAGGTCCCAGCCTATCAGTTTATCCCTGAATGATGCTAAGAGTTCCTCTAAGTTGGTCAATTTCAGATTGGGGTACTTACAGAGCCCCTCGGCAACGTCGCTTTGGAAAAGCGGGGTTGTCAATAAAAATAAGCATCCCAATCTGATGGGAGGACGGCTTGACCGATTTTGGTTTGCGTGGCTGGACCTAAAGGTATAGGATTCCTACGTATCCCGTTTGTGGGGAATCAAGCCTAACGTAGTTCGGAGAGGGGTGAGAGACTTTAAGGCTACTCAAACCTAAGGTCTAGGTGGATATCTGTCATCCTTTCCTAGGGGAACGGGCATGACTCTTAGCGAGTTCAGAGGCGGGGCATAGTCAACTTGGCTCGATGGAGAGGGTTGACTTACAAGGAAAAGGCGTGACTCTCGGGGTCAGAGGCGGGACATGGTCAACTTGGCTCAATAGAGAGGGTTGACTTACAAGGTAAAGGCGTGACTCTCGGGGTCAGAGGCGGGACATGGTCAACTTGTCTCTATGGAGAGGGTTGACTTACAAGGATAAGGCGTGACTATCGGGGTCAGAGGTGGAACATGGTCAACTTGGCTCTATGGAGAGGGTTTACTTACAAGGTAAAGGCATGACTCTCGGGGTCAGAGGCGGGACATGGTCAACTTGGCTCTATGGAGAGGGTTGACTTACAAGTATGGTCTTCCGTCATTTTGGACTGCCGGGGACAAGGACCTCAACCTATAATGACTATTCTGAGTCAAGGTTTGACTTGGGTCAACCCCACTCTTGGGGAGTTTGATGGGAAAGCTGGTCTTACATCCCACTAAGGATGGCCGGGAGAAGGTTTTCTAAACCTAAGAGTTCACTGGGCCTAATGTTCGCTAGGGCAACATTTTTCATCATGGGGATCGTCTAAGTATTTTCACTTATGGGACAAAGTTCTACTGGGCTTATGTCAAGGACGGCCTAAGACTTTACTAGGCTTATGTCGAGGACGGCCTAAGACTTTACTGGGCTTATGTCGAGGACGGTCTAAGACTTTTACTGGGCTTATGTTGAGGACGGCCTAAGACTTTACTGGGCTTATATCGAGGACGGCCTAAGACTTTACTGGGCCTATGTCGAGGATGGCCTAAGACTTTACTGGGCTTATGTCGAGGACGGCCTAAGAATTTACTGGGCTTATATCAAGGATGGCCTAATGTTTGCTAGGGGACGGAATCTTGCTCGTACTAGGCAAAAACGGGCTTACAAACGGCCGGGTATTTTAGGCAAAAAAAAAAAAGGGGCTTACAAACTGCCGGGTATTTTAGGCAAAAACGGGATTACAAACTGCCGGGTTAAGAGTCAATGGGCTTACATCATAATGGGACCGCCTTGTGTATGCTCACACTAGGCAACTCTCACAAATTTTACTGGGCTTACGTCGATGACTGCCTAATGTATTTTCAGATTTATGTTGCATGAGCCAAAGGAGGGTAAATATCTGGACATTTATGATGTGGTTGGGGTTTTGAATGACTGGGGTCATAAAGCCAACCTTTCCAACAAGAAATCATTAATTCTGTCAGGGCCAAAGAAGTTGTACGGCTGGGGCAGTGGGTGCCCTTTTTGCATTGAATTTCATCCTGGGTCTGGCCATCTTCTTAAGTGGCTTAGCCTGACGTCCAGAAGCAGTTCATTTCTTCGAAGCTTTTCTTTCCATGGAGCCTTTTCTTATGGAGAAACCTCCAAAATTGTCAGAAATTGATCGAGAATGCTTTGAGGGCAACCTCAGGCTTTGGATGCGGCATCATATGAGGGAGAGCAAGGACATTTTTCAAGCCAAATTTAGGCTTAGATCCCTTTGGTCTCTCAAATAATTCATCCCGGATCTTGAGCTTTTGAGGGCCGCTGCGTCCTTCTGGGATATCCGGAGGCACGTGTATTGCTTTTCTTACAATGAAATCACCCCGACTTATGAGGATTTCAAGTCTTTGGTGGGGGGCGCGGACACGGAAGTCATTGCTCTCCCTTCGATTAGCGACACGATGTGTGTCGAAAGGTTGGTCACTCTTTTTAGTATTCATTTAGAAGAGGCTCGATGCATGGTCCTTAATCATACTTTTATCGACATTTCGGACCTTCCCGAGAAATTTATGGATCGCACGGATGAGGCCTCTTGGAATGCCTTTGGATTGTGCGTTCTCGCCTTTTTCTACATGGTTGGATCCAAGGGTACTTGTCACAGGGTCCTTTTGAGTGTTCTCGAGGAAAGTCTTGCGGGGAAAGATATCGTCCCTTTGATCTTGGGAGAAACTTTTCATGGCATGGACCCCCTCGCTTTGGGTGATAGTTTCATATGCGGAGGTAGCCCCGCTCTTCTCACTATGTGGGTAAGGGAAAGGTTGATGGCCATGCCCGAGGCTCCTCTTTCTCACAAACCGTGGTCCTATTCTTTGAGGAGCATTCTTTTGGATTTTACTCAGGCTGATTGGGAAGCTTACATGGTTCGGCTCCAAACCTCACAAATCTACTGGCGGGTCCCTCATTGGCGCATTGGCTCAGTAAAGGAGCGTCAGGATGGTTCTCCTATTGTTCAGGTGCCGGGACTTTTGGGATCATCTTTCTACATCCCTTCATTGGTTCTTAGACAGTTTGGATTATTGCAGACCCCCTTGTCGGAGTGGTTGGGTATTAACCCGGAGCACTTTAGACCTTCGACATTATCTATGTGGGATCCGTCCACCATCTCATTCCTTACCCTGTCGTGGGCGTATTCCTTCTTTCCGGCTCGGATACTTCTCAGGAGCGTGGCTAGCACGGTCTTAACCACATCTTACTTAGATTGGTATGAACAGACTATGGGGCAGACTCAGAGGCGCTTATTGAGGAGAGGCGTGGGGATATTCTCGGAAGGGAGCATGACACTAGTAGGACTCTGAGAGAGACCGAGGCCGTGACGAGCGGCCACAACCAGACTGGGGATACCGTTGAAGACTATCAGATCATGGCCGAAAGGAGAAGGGTCATGGTGCCTAGGATTGGGGAACGGATGGAGGATCTCCGACCTAGGGCTGCGGTTGACACAGCTTTAAGGACGGATAGACATTTTGTGGAGGCGGGAAGAGTTCCTGACCTTGGAAGGAGGGATGTCGAGTTCTTTGATATCAAGAAGAAGAAGACTCGGAGAAGCCAAAAGAAAAGGTGGATAAGTGAGGAGCGTTGATGGCCCTATGTCCTAAGCATCCACACATTGCCATTGCAGACACATTAGTTTATTTTAGCGTTTTATTTGTATTTTATCATGTCATTGAGTCGAGAGTGTTACCGGGCTTAAACTCATCAAAGAAGTGTTTTAATCGTGGTAACAATGGTTACTTATTATTAAGTCTCCTTTAATAACCAAATTTGAATTTTATTTATTTTTGAGACCGGACCAATAATTGGCTGCCTATGTTTCCCTTTTACAAATAGGATTTACAGGGCTCAGATCATCGTAGTTCATTTTCATGAATTCCTGGTGCGACCCTGTTTTTTCTCTAGACCGCCCAAACGGGTTTTCAATCTAGGTGGGTATATTCTTTTAGCACCTCCCCTTTTTAAAAAAAAAACAAAGTAGCGGCGAAGCTTATCACCGTTGACCAGGTGCATGAAGGGATTCACATCCAAATCTGCGAGTCTCATTGCTCCTCCTGAAAAAATCTCTTGTACTATAAAGGGACCAATCCATATGGGTTCCCACTTTCCATCGGTATTAGACCTCCCAGGTGGTTTTTCTTTGAGAACTAGGTCTCCTACCCGAATTTGTCGGGGCTTAACTTTCTTGTCAAAGGCTCGTGCCATCCTCCCTTGGTAGGCACGGATGTGTTCCATGGCTTTCAAACGGCGTTCATCTAGCAAAGCCAATTCGTCGTGCCGACTTCGGAGCCAGTCTACCTCATGGATTTCATTTTCCAATAGAATCCTCAGAGACGTGACTTCCAATTCATCCGGGAGCATGGCTTCCATCCCGTAAGTCAGAGCAAAAGGGGTTTCTCCAGTAGCCATTCTCACTGATGTTCGGTAGCCCCATAATGCTAGATGCATCTTTTTGGGCCAATCCCTACCCCGTGTTGCCATCCTTTTGATGATTCTCTCAAGTGTTTTGTTAGCGGCTTCTACCGCACCATTGGTTTGAGGTCTATAAGGGGAGGACTTGTGGCGGGTGACTCGAAACTCTTCTAAAAGTCGATCACACCCGCCTTCAAAGTGTGAGCCATTATCAGTGATGACCTCATTTGGGACCCCGTAACGGCACATGATGTTCTCTTTCATAAATTCCGCGACCTTCTTTGAGGTTAAGACCTTGTATGATTTGGCTTTGACCCATTTCATGAAATAGTCCATGGCTACCAAGACGAACTCATGACCGTTGCTCCCGGGTGGGTAAATTTTCCCAATAATGTCCACGCCCCAAGTTGAGAAGGGCCATGGGGTTGTCATGCAGTACAAATGATGAGGCGGCAAGTGATTAAGGTTGGAAAACCGTTGACACTTATCACACTTCTTCAGAAATTGTATGCAGTCGGTCTCCATCGAGATCCAAAAATACCCCATTCGTAGGATGACTTGCATTAGGGCCCGAGCATTCATGTGGGGGCCACACACTCCACCATGGACCTCTTTCATGAGTTCCTGTGCTTCTTTTGCGTTTATGCATCTTAGGAGAAGGCCCTGATGGCGTTTCTTGTACAAGATATCTCCCAAAATCACGTAGTGAGATGCTAACCGCTTGAGGGCTGCCACATCTTTGGCTTTGATCCCATCCTTATATTCTCCTTTCTCATTTGTGAAGGAAACTTCTCCTTCTTTGAGAAATTGGTAAATTTGGTTGTACCATGGCTCTTCCACCTTATCCGGGATTCTGTCTATCTCACAGCAGTAGGCCGGATTCTTTTTTCTGCCCACTATGAAGGGTTTTATCGATTTTCCCTCAAGAATTTCTACCAAGGAGGCTAAGGTGGCCAAGGCATCTGCAAAACGATTCTGATCTCTTGGTAGGTAATGGAAACTGACTTCTTTGAATTGGGCCATGAGTTCTTCCATATGGGCATGGTATTTTTGCAGCCCCGAGTCCGACGTCTTCCATTTGTTAGACACTTGGTTGATGATCAAGGCTGAATCCCCATAGACCTCCAATTCTTTCACGTTCCTTTCCAGGGCGGCCTCTAAGCCGGCTATACATGCCTCATATTCGGCGGCATTGTTGGTCACGTCGAAATTCAACTTAATGGCGATAGGGGTGTGCTCGTCCTTTGGATCCACCAAAAGCATTCCAATACCGTTTCCCCTTTTGTTTGCAGCGCCATCAAAAATAGTTGCCATTTGTTTTTGCCTTCGAGAGCGAATATCCCTTCGTCAGGGCATTATGGGCCAGTTTCCTTTTCTTCATTGCTAGGGAAATCTACTAGGTGTTCTGCCATAACTCTCCTCTTGACTGCTTTTTGCGTTACATGACTGATATCATATTCTGCTATGAAGGAATACCATTTGGCGAGTCTCATGGACAGAGAAGGCTTTTCCAACAAACATTTGATGGGATCTATTTTGGAGATGAGCTGTATCGAGTGGGAATGCAGGTAGTGCTTCAATTTTCTTACTACCCATACTAATCCGGCACACGTCTTTTCAATGGCGGAGTAGTTAAGTTCACTCCCTTGCAGTTTCCGGCTCATAAATTAGATGGCATTCTCTACTTTCGAATCTCTTTTCTCTTGGGCCAACATGGCTCCCACCGAGGCATCTGTTACTGTCAAGTATAATAAGAGAGGCTTATCCTTGTGTGGAGGGAAAAGGATCGGTGGATGGGTAAGGTAGGCTTTGATTTTCTCGAAGGCCCTTTGGCATTCCTCGTTCCATTCGAATTTGGCATTTTTCCTCAACAATTTGAAAATGGGCTCACACGTGGGGGTGAGTTGGTTTATGAAACGACTAATGTATTGCAGTCGTCCCATGAAAACTTTCGCCTCCATTTGAGTACGGGGCGGCCTCATCTCCACAATTGCCTTAACCTTTCTAGGGTCGATTTCAATGCCACGTTCGGTGACCATGTACCCCAAAACTTTGCCGCAGGAAACCCCAAAAGTGCACTTAGCCGGGTTGAGCCTCATGGAGTGCTTTCTCAACCTATCAAAGAACTTCATTAAGTCGATTAGGTGCTGCCCATCAGTTCCTTTGGAATGGACGATCATGTCATCTACATACACCTCTATTTCTTTATGGATCATGTCATGGAAGAGTGCGGTTGCGGCCCTTTGGTAAGTAGCCCCAGCATTCCTTAGCCCAAAAGGCATTACAGTGTAGCAAAATGTCCCCCATGGGGTGGTGAAGGCGGTCTTTTCTTGGTCCTCTTTGGCCACTTTGATCTGATTGTACCCGGCGAAACCGTCTACGAAGGACTTGACCTCGAAACTAGAGGTCGTGTCCACGAGCATGTCGATGTTCGGGAGAGGGAAATCATCCTTGGGACTTACTTTGTTGAGGTCCCTGAAGTCAACACAACACCGGACCTTTCCATTGGCCTTTGTCACTGTCACTATGTTGGAAAGCCACGAGGGATATTCTATCACCCTTATGAAGCCAACTCAGAGTAATTTCTCAACCTCTTCTTTAACTTGCTTCTGGTTTGATTCGTTGAAGCTTTTTCTTGATCGGTTTTACTTCAGGATCAATGGGGATCTTGTGTTCCACAATCGAGGCATCTAACCCTGGAATATCCTTATAGGACCAAGCGAAGTCATCCACATATTCTTTAAGCAACTCAACCAAATTTTTCCTCTCGGCCCCTTTGAAGTAGCTACCAATCTGTGTCTTTTTTGGCTCATCTGCAGTCCCCAAATTAACCTTAGTCAAAACCTCTTCGGTAGCTTGGGCACGGTTTTCCTCTCGGTCAATAACCTGCTTTGAAAGTCCTTTAATGTATTGTTCGTTTAGTGTGTCTGCATTATTAGGTGATTTATTATTAGCCGTTTTTAGATTGTTAGTTAATTTATCATCTAATAAGTTGGCAATGAGGGGATACTCGGAAAGGTCTATCATTTCATTCAATGCAAAAGGGAATACAATGTTTGCCACAAGATCATAATCCTCAGGCGTGAGGCCCTCGAAGGAGGCAGACTCAAACTCAAAGACAAGGTGTTGAGGAGACTCGACTACATTAGACTCTATGACATTCTCTAGGGGGCGGGGAACCAATCCAAGTTTCGTGGTCATTTCCTCTTTGCTAGCCACCGGTCCGGAGAGAGTCACCCAATTCTTTAGAGGCATGTCATTTCGCCCAACCAAGGTGCAGGGGTTGAGAGTCTTGAGGGATCCGTCCCCTATTGCAGCAACCATTTCTTTTCCTAGATCAATTAAATCCAGTACAACCAACTCTTCCCCAAATAACCCTTGCATCACCACGTCGTTCCATTCGTCATCTGTGACTTCTTCTTTGGCTTTCTTGGGGGCCCACTCCCCAAACTCTTGTTTGCCATTCCGTCCCCAGACAGGTTCTTCTTCCTTGCCATTTCTTTCCACGGACCAAGCCTCAAGTTGTTTTACCATCTCGGACACCACTTTGAAAGAGTGTTCATGTGTCACCGTGGTCTTGGTGGGACTAGGTACTTTGGGCGTATCTAGGAATGCCCTTCTTACGGGGTTGGCGGTCACCCCTCAGAATCTCATAAGGTCCTCTTGGAGCTTGTCCCAATTGGTTACCATAGGTTCCTTTTCCCTTTAGGCTCTGGTTTGGACCCCTCCCTTCACGAAGTAGCGGCTCATATCGAAGGTATATAGGCGAAGGTTAGGATCTTTATACGGGACTCCTTGGGCTTTGGCTTGGTTCTTCCTTCGAACCATTTCCTTATCCATTTTGATGTCTTCGGGAGTTGGTTCATACCCCAGGCCATGGAGTGTCTTTTGCTCCTTAACCTCGACAATCTTGTGAGTCCCTTAGAGCCTCTTCCCAAGACCAAGTCTCGGGAGGTAATGCATCAAACGCATCATCTTCATTGTGGGAGGAATTTTATCCTTGGTGAGCGTGAGGTCCACACAACAAACATGGGCCTTAGAAGGAATTTCCGTGAAGCCGGTCAAAACCATACCATTTTCCTCATGCTTAATTTGCAACACAGGGATTCCATTGGTGTTTGTTCCTTATGTGGTGACACTGTCCCCATAGATGACCGTTAGGTTGTTCCCTTGCACATATTTTACGCACTGGTGGAGGGTAGAAGCTACTCCATTGACCTTGTGAAGCCACGGGCAACCCAACAAAGCGGTGAATGAGATCGGGATGTCAAGTACTTGGAATTCCATTGGCACCACTTGTTTCCCAAACCAAAGATCCAAGGTAGCTACCCCCAAGACTGATCATGCCGTTGAGTCATAGGCTTTGACCGTGATTGCGGAGGGTTTCAGGTTTTCAACTCTAAGACCAAGTAAGCCCATCATCTTGGCAGGGAGGACATTCATGGCGGACCCATTGTCGACCAAAACTCGGGGGAGGCGACGGTCATCCAACTGTACCATCATGTAAAGGGCCTCATTGTGGTTAGCTCTGAATTTGGGTAGATCCAAATCTGTGAAGGTGATGATGTTTCCATATTGAATACTTCCAATCATTTGTACGGCTTCTTTGGGAGTAGCCGTGGTGGGCACCATGGTTTGAGCCAAGCATTCCTCCAACTTGAGCTTGTGCGGGTAAGACAACGTAAGGAGGGACCAAAGGGATATTTTGGCTTGGGTCCTATTCAGTTGAGTAAAGACATGGTCTTCCTTTTCAAGATCCACGTGTCCCGCTTCTTTGTCAAAAGAGGATGGTAAGCGGTGCTCCTGTGGTGGAGGTTTCTTGGGATTTTCCGTGTGTACCTGCCCAGAGCGGGTTAGCACACTTATTTCCGTGGAGTCATAAACTTCTCCCAATTCTTCCGTGGGTGTTGGAAAATCCTTGGTGGAGTAAGGTCATGCTACCTTTCTTAACTCATTCACTGTGATCATTCCCTTTGAGGCATAGGTGGACTCATGGATTTCTTTGATAGAAACAGGGTGGGTCTCCTTTTCTTCCCAGACTCCTACGGTCTCTTGAAGTTTCTCCAAGGTCAACATATAACAGAAGTGGTCTGGAAACAATGACCCATCATCGCCGAACTGAGGTGGTGGCGAGAGTGGCGGCAAGGATAAGAAATCACCTAAAGCCGGAAATCCCTCCTCTTCACTTTGGGACGGGATATGGGGAGGCACATAGGAAGATACCTCATCATTATCACTTTCGCAGAGGAGCCAGAGCTCTTCGTGAGACATGGAGCGGATTTCCCCTCTCATTTGGGTGAGGTGCTTCTCGTAATTAGAGATTTCCAGGCTCCTTACCACTTCAGACATATTTCCCTCATTGTAGGGACACACCCTTTCAACCAATCTTTTGCCGGTTGATGAACTACATGATTCTATGACACAAAAATGATCGTTGTGAGGAGGACAACACTCATTTGGGCCGTGGTTTTGGCCTTCCACATCGTTCTTGATGGCCCTTCTCATTTCCTCCATGCATTCTTTGTAGGTTAGATTGTGCTTAGTGAGTTTAATTACGACCAAGTTATCGGCATTCCGGTGCGGGACCCTTGCACTTAGGACATTGGCCATCATACAATCTGGGGGGCATTTAATCTTTCCCTCTTGTACACATGCCCACAAGATGTACTTCCATCTTTCCCTGATTTCCATCAGTGGGGTGTTAAATTCTAGGAAGGTTACCGGTGATGGTTCCCCAAGCTCACTCATGTTCACGCTGTTTTGCCCGAACTCAATCATGTTGATGGCACTATTATCAGGGAAAAGGTTGTTGACTACATTTGGACCCCGAGGGTGTTCAAGATTCCCCTTGTCGATCAGATCAAGGATGATGCGCTTTACCACGGAACATTCATCGGTGTTGTGTCCGTGATAATTGTGAAAGGCACACCTCCTGCTTTTGTGGAGGTGTTTCTCGGGATTTCTAGGTTGGTAATTAACCAAAGGTTTTACAAGGCCTTGCTTAACTAGCCCCTCAAATACCTTACTTATAGGCATCCTAAAATCTTCAAACCTCACATACGGACGTCTCTCCGAGTTTCCGGCCCTTTGTAGAGCTTGTCCTGGGTTTTCTCCTTGGATGTTGTTAACTATCCCTGGGGTTTCTTTCCCTTTACCGGTCATTGGAGGGCGGTATCTGTAGGAATTACCACTACCTTGGGCGGAGGACTGCTCGCTGAGAGTTTTCTCAAACTTGGACCCTGCGGTTACCATAGCCTGGAGATTGGGGTAAAAGTGGTGACTGATCATCAATTGAGGTTTCAGGCATGATTGAAAAATATCTAGTTGCTCATCCTCAGTGGGTGGATTAGAAATTTCTCCAAGCTTGTAATTCCATCTCTTGTAAAATTCACCAATTGGTTCGTCATTCTTTTGTAAGGTGCCTTGCAAGTCAGTGCGATTGGTTTCCCATTCCAAGTTAGACCGGTATTTGGTGAGGAATGCTTCTTTGATCCGGTCCCATGTGACCCGAGATTCTTATTTTAGGTTAAAGAACCATTTGAGTGCATTTCCTCTCAAAGATAGTTGAAAGTGATCGGCCATTTGTTGCACGGTATAACCCTTCGCCCTCATTGCTAGGGTGTAGGCATTGAGATGAGTCTGGGGGCAAGCAGTTCCATCAAACTTATCAATCTCTAGTATTTTGAACCTGTGAGGGAGGGGAACAATTTTATCGGGATCGGTGATTCCTGAGGTGGACTTCTTCTAATTTATCCCCTCAAACCTTTCTTCCATTTGTTTCAACTTCTCCACCAACCATCCCATTTGAGGGTCCACAGGCAGGCCAGAATTGATAGATCCTGTTGTTTGGGTTGTTACTGGCATTATGGTTGGGGGGAACAGTGGTGGACGGTACTACTGGGGGAAGGTTTTGAGGTGGTGCATAGGTGTAAACAAACCCATATCCCAGATTATTTGATGGGATGTATGATGGGATGGCTTCAGGGGTGTGTGCTACCGGGTAGTGAAATGGGTACGGCACCCCTTAGGATGAGGTTGGCAAAGACGGAGGTGGTAACCCGGCGGTGGCCGGGGCTAAGGGTGTTCGGCTTGTCGGGATCGGACCATATGGATTGAATCCGGGCGAACACATGGGAAATCCTTCCGGCGGGATGAAAGGAACATGGGTGGTAGGCACACTTTGGTGGATGGTGGTTTGGAATACGGGACGTGAGGTCGCCACATTGGGGTATGTTTGGGGAGGGGGAACTCGGTTATAACCCTGGGGGTCGTACATTTTCAACCTCCTCTTCCTCCGTGATTTCCACAAAACCTCCATCATTCTCAAATACGACGGTTATCCCTCTCTGTCTCATGGCTTCCACAACCCTATTATGCATATCTTCCTGATGTTTTCTGACACTTTCTTCCCTGGCCCTGGAGGCCTCTAGAGCTTGTACCAACTCTTCCCTGGTGAGCCCATTAGGATCGACTGTGTTGCCACCCCCACTACTACTTCCTGCCGGACTAGTCATTCGAAGAAGTCTGAGTGAAGCTGCTGATGAACTGTCAGATTCGGCACTAACCAGACGACGACCCGGAACCCTGACCCACTTCTTACGAGCTGCGGAGGAGAGGGAGGTTCATTTCAGACTTGGGCATCAACTTGGCTAGTGTTTGGGAAAAGGCTTAGGCTCATGCAACATGAAATCTTACTGTCTTTATTTATCATATATTTTTTGTTCCTGTTTGCTTAAAACGCATTTTATTCTTAATTGTTTGGAAAAGATTTCTCTTCTTTTTCGCAACTAATCTAAATCCTGGATCAGTGGAGGCCATCACTACGCCTATAGACCCCTCGTTTTTCACCTGTATTTCACACTCCCAAGGATGGACTATCCCGGGCGAGGGTCCTATAGGGCACGCAGCTTCCACCGAACGAAAGAAGCCAAACCTAGGGTCTAGTGCGTCACAAAGTTCCAATGCATGGGCCATTCTTATCATAGGTAAGCCCTGGTTAAGGTTAAGATTAACTTAACGCTTTAACGAAATTCCGGCATGACCTCATTTTAATGAGGGATCTCGGACCTTAGCCTTAGGCTTAAAGATGATTAGGATAGGTCAAGCATTAGATCTTAATGACGCGGTATTATCCTATCCTTAATACATGACTTTGGTTAATTATGGTCGGAATTAACGCATAAGTCAAGGACCGGGTCAAAGATGACCTTGGTCACACTTTCTTTCATAAGGAGTCGTGACTCGGGCGTTAACTTGGCCATAGTTAGCGTTTGGACACGTATTAGGTACGTGATGACGTGGGCTAGACCAAAAACCAACCAAGGTCACGGTATTTGTGTGTCACGGACATGTGTGGTTGACTCGGCTCGGAAGGGGAGGTGGAATGGACCCGTGCGCGCGAGAAGGGCACAAGAGCACCAATCAAGCTGCATCGTGGCATCCATCTAAGGTTTTAAGGGTTTTTGGAATGTTCACAAGGTCGAGTGCACGTTGTGTGAAGCCTTCTATGTTCCTTTTTGAGTCAAAATAGGAATTTTTCAATTTGTTTTAATATCATGAGCATGAACAAGAGTATATACAAGACATGGACAAACAATTTAAACAAGTAATTTGCACAAGTAATCAAGCAAAGCTATGAATAAGCAAAAATCAAAACTTTGTACATGGAAAAGTTGTGCACAACCAAAGGTTTTTGAAATCAAGACTTTACAACAAGAACGATAACCTTTTGAAAATCATTTGTACAAAAAGGTTGTGCACAACAAAAGAATTTGAGAAACCAACTTTTATAAAAGGGGTAATGCACAATGAGGCTTTGAAAACCCAATTTTATGTCCAAAAGATTTGTGCATTACCAAGCTTTGAAAATCCATTTTTGGCTAAGAGAATGAAGATAAATGTGCACAAACAAAGCTGTAAATCAGAACCTGGACAAGAAGAAGCAAAGGGGACCATCAGAATGTTTCTGCCCTGCACAAAATTGTTAACTTGAAACATTTTGTGGGCCCAGCAAAACCAGCCGTACGGCTAGGGATGTAGTTCCATTATTTTTTGCAGATTTTCAATTTCAGATCATCAAGCCCCAGTTTATTGCATTTTCAGAACAGTTTCATTCTCAAAGACCAGAACAGAAACACACAACACATACAAAATATTCACAAAGTAAACAAACGAGGACGGGAGTTTGACCCACACAAGAATGCCCCTGAATCTTCTTTAAATAAGTCCGAGAACAAGCTATTCCCCAGCGGAGTCGCCACTGTGAGATACCCGCGGGAAAACGAAAAGTTTCCCTCGAGAATCAAACACGGGTTATCTTTATTTTCCAAATAAAAACGAGTCTCCACGTTAGTTTAATTTTAAACCCAAACATAACGAAAAATGGTTAGAGATTGCGAGTTCGGAGGTCAGGTTACACTTTTGGAAGAAAACTAGTTCACCCAAAGTGCCTCGGAAAAACCCGAGTCTCCTTAAGTTTGTTTAAAATTGTGCATGTGTGTGTGTGCTTTAAAAACGGGAGAGGCTGACTTTAACAGAAAACGGTTAGGATTCTAACATGAAGGGTTCTTTTGTAAACATTCTGGATTAAAAGGGGACTGGACTGAAACATACCCCTGGACAAAGTAGCCGTACGGCTAAAAGGGGTCTTTCTAGAAATTTTAACAGATTCCCAGGAATCAGTCCAGTTTCATACAGAAACAGAGCATTCTGCCTGAAACTGGACTGTTTGATCATTTCCAGCCATTATTTTGTAACAAAACGTAAATTAAATCATCCTTATGTCATTAGTCACTAGATTAGACACAAAAATAGGAATTTTGGGTGTGATTAAGACAATCATTTGGGAATAATTGAGGAAAGGTGATGAACATGGCCTTTGAGCCAAGAACATCATTTGGATGGTTAAAGATGGAAACTTTAACATCCAAATTGATGATTCTATCCAAGGAGGGGCTTTGGAACATCTAAAATCAACCTTTGATGGATAAAGATTGAACCTTTATCATCAAAGGGACATTTTGAGGTTGACTCATGGTTTGGATGATAAAGATTGCAACTTTATCACCCAAACTTGATCATTTCCTCATTTATTCAACATAAATGTAAAGACTTTAAAGTAAATGACATAAATTTAAAGACATAATATAAGGATGCATAAATGTAAAGACATTAAGTTAAGGAGACATGAATTATAACAAGCCTTAGGCTATCCTTGGTTTGTAACCCATCATAATACTTAGAACATGAAGGGCACCATGGATTTCAAGGCTTGGTTCCAAGTGTATATGATCAATAAGAAATAAAAGACATTGGAACAAAAGATACAACATGAATATGAAGAGAAGATGGGGAGAAGGAGGCCTCACCAATTTTGGTTTGGACCAATCTTCTTTCTCTCTTTCATACAAGTGTATGATCACTCTATTCTGATCTAATTTTTACAGAGTTTTGGCTCTCTAAACAATTTTCTCCCCCCCTGAAATGATCAGCAAGGGTCTCAATTTATAAGGACTGATGGTGCCCATAGTTGCCGTACGGCTAGGGCTCTCCCGCGTCCAAACCATCCGTACGGCTCAGCCTGGCGAGCTTCTGGATTTTTCCAAGTTTAATCCCAGAGTAGTCTTGGAATTTTAGGTTTATCTTAGTGAGGTCCCAGCCTATCAGTTTAACAATGAATGGTGCTAAGAGTTCCTCTAAGTTGGTCAATTTCAGATTGGGGTACTTACAACTATGAGGGGCTATCTATTGTGGAAGACATTAATGAGATTGATGTGATAGAATTGGTGGATCCGGAGGACGCCACTTAATCTTCATGTGGCATTATGTCGAGCCAACGACTTAAAACCAAGGCGCTTGTTGGGACGCAACCCAACTAGGTATGTCATTTATTGCTTTATGTTTTTCCCTTTCAGTTTATCATCATTTCTTAAATTGGGAGTGTGTTGTTTCTTCAATGCCATGAGGACATAGCATACTTTTGGTTTTGGGGGTGGTGGTATTCATAAAAAAAAAACAAAAAAACAAAAAAAAAAGTATTATTTCTTTCGTGTCTTTTATTTTTGGGTCGGTTCGAACTACGGTGACCTGAGCCCCTTATTGTCCTAGGGGGAACGTAGGCAACGAAAAAGCGGTCAAAAAGTTTATTTGTGTCATCCTTCTTGGATCTCTCCGAGTTTGTGGGTTTATAGGGGAGTGTAAATAGTTGTCACCCTCCAAAAAGATTTTATTTTTGAGTCATTTTAAATTTTCATATAAAGGATATTATGCTTTTTTTTTGTGGTGATGTGCAGTACTAGGTACCCAACCAACACATTTTGGAGGTGAGTGTGCAGCAAAAAGGATGGTGGTATTCAAAAAAAAATAAAAAACAAATGATTCTGCCAATCCGGGCGCTCGCCTGCTTGGATTTGAAAAAAAAAATTAAACCCTACTGGTGACCCAGGCGACCGCGTATCCCAACCCGGGTGCTCGCCCGCTGCGAAGTTGAAAAAAAAATTGAAGAGTGGTTCTGTCGACCCGGGCGACCGCACGCTTCGGACGACCGCCCGCTCTGTCATTCTGTCTTAGTCGGGTTCTTAGTGAATTTTCTTCACTTTTCCCCTTTCTTCCTCAAAAACCTAACAGCCCCCTTCCTCTCTCTTTCTAACTTTTGGCTCCAAGTTCTCTCTCTCTAAAAATCCCACCATTAAACCTCAAATCCACAACCCACAACTCTCAAAATCATCCTCCACCACAACTCCCGTCAAGAATTACTATGTGTTTAGCCTCCATTCATCCTAAAATCAAGGGTTTTGCAAGAAATTTTCACGGTTGAAGGAGAATTTCGGGGAATTGGGAGCTTTTGGTTAAGAATTGGGAGGAGTTGCAGAAGAAGGAAGTGTTTGCAAGGTTAAGGGTCATCTTCTCCGATCATCTCTTTCATCTCCGGTGACATTCCGGCGACCTCATCGGCGAGTCTCTGGCGAACAAGTAAGGGTTAATTGCTTTAAATTTTATTGTGAGAATTGTTGTTGGGTGATTGGAAACCATGGTTAATAGCAAAGCAGTGAGTCATGCATCATCTCCTGAGCAAAATTTTGATAAATCCCGGTTTGTGGGTGGAAAAGCCTAAACATTTTATGAAAAATACTCTCATCAAAAATGCAATGTCGAGAAAGAGTTCAAAAAGAAAGATCTAGAGTTGGATGATATTTTTTAATATTACAAGTGGGATAAACTTGCGGAGTGCCCTGGTGAAAATGGTGTGAGCGAGTATGTGAAAGAATTTTATGCCAATGTATATGAAAACGGGGACACTAGCTTGTCATGGGTGCGAAAGAGCATTATTCCTTATGGTGATGAAACTGTGAATAAGTATTATGGGATGCCCACCTATGTAGCTCGGAGTCAATGTGGGTTCAATCGGTTGGTGAGAACAATGCAAGGAGATTACATTAACAATCTCTACCTTTTAGCTCCAACCTTTGGGATGACAGATGCTTCTCAAGCAAAGAACGGGAAAATAATTATAGCGAGGGACTTGGAGCCCAAAATGAGGTTTTTACACCGGTTTATTTGTGAGAGGGTCCTCCCTAGTTCGCACTTTAATGAAGTTCATTGGAAAAGAGCGGTGTTGATGCACTGTGTTTCGACTCGTCAGCAGATTAACACATAGATGATTATTTCTGACGAGATTTGGCACACCGCAACCAAAATGAGCAATACCAATTTTAATTTTCCTTTGTTGATTACGGGGCTAATTGGTAAGAAAAAGGCCAAGTTGTTGCAAGTCCCAAGTGACTTGTTTCCAAGGACTGCCGTAGATAAGAAATTCCTCACAAGGAATGTGGCACAGCGAGGAGGAAGTTCATCCCGAGGACCTCAGCCAATGGTTGAGGAAGAAGAGCGAGTAGAGGAACAAGAAGAGAATGTAGAGCAGAGGACCGGGTGGAGAGATGAGTTGAGGGGGATGAGATTGGATCACGAGCACCTGTCTGAGCGATTTCAAACCGAATCCTATCACAGTGTCATGTGGCAAGATCGGGCGGAGCAGAGATTGGATGATCTAGGGGACTCAGTGTATCGGGTAGAGGATAAGCTGGATAGAGAGATCAAGGCACAGATGCCATACATGAGGCCATCGACCATGGTTTGGGATGGCCCGACTTGGGTTGACCAGCAGCAGCAGCACGGAGCGGGTTCGAGTGCCAATGGTCCGTGGGACCAATTCTTTCATCCACCTCAGTAATTGGTTGGATGTACCCCTACCCTAGCTGTTTTTATTGTTTCTGCATTGGGGGCAATGCTTGATTTAAGTGTGGGGGGTATTAATTATTGGTTGCTGTCTTTTCATCATCAGTTATGTTTTTAGTTTGTATTTAGTTTTCTTATTTAAAAAAAATGAAAAAGAAAAAGAGAGGCTAGGAGAAAACCCGAAAGGGCACCTAGGAAAAAGGTGAGAAATTGAGCGATTTATATGTTTTCACCGGCATGGCGTCCTAAGGGAGGTTTGGAGGTTTGGGTAGGATTTCATTTTGGTGTAGGAGGTTTGGTTAAAGGCGTTAGGTTAGAAAATCCTCATTTTTTTGTGGAGTCATAAGGGGATGTTGGAGACTTATATGAGGTAAATCATTGCTAGGGACTTATCTTAGCATTGATTTCTTTTTTAGGGATGATGTAGTGAAAGATAAGCGTTGGGTAAACATAGGTCATTGTAGTTCCCTCTAGCTTTTATGTGTGGGCCCTGGTCGGATATGTTTATTCTTGTTCTTATTATTGGTGTTGATATCGATTAGGGCCATTGTTATTTTTTTTTGTGTTGGGAGTTATAAGGTAGCGGAGTTCTTTATGCTCCGATTTATTTTGTTCTTGACTTGGTTGATGGGGATGTAGAGGAGATTAGGTGTCATTTTCCTCTATGCTACGCTTGATAGACCGTTGCTTAGATGTGGGGTTAGGAATATTACTCAGGGACGAGTAATGGTCTTAGCGTGGGGGAATTTGATGGATTGATTTTCATATGTATAATCTCTATGTTTCCGGATTAGTTTTGTTGACTTTTGATGTAATTTAGAGTAGTTTTGATGTGATTTTTGGTCGATCTTGTTTGAGGAACTTTGTATGTTTTGAGACACTTTTTAGTGCTATTTTGGTATATTTCAAAGTCCTGGATGCTCAAAGTGTTGAAGACTGATGATTGCTCGAGTCAACGTCAAAGACAATGGGAGTCAAGAGATGAAAGAAAGAAAGAAAGAAAATCGAGAAAAACAGTCTGGCGTAGCGGGCGCTCGCCCGCCTCATCACGGGCGATCGCACGCGTGTGAAAAGAAGAAGAGAAAAACTTTCTGCCTACTCGGGCGCTCGCCCGGTTCCGACCCGGGCGCTCGCCCGCCTCCCCGTACCAGCTTTTTCCAGATTCCTCCTAAAGTCGGGATTTGGGCTTATTTTCCTAATTTGTACCCTAGTTTCTCTCTAGTATAATTAGGAGACTTTAGCCATTTTATTTTCTTATGCTTTATTCTTAGGTTTTATTTAGTTTTGAAGGTTGTAACAAGATTTGGAGACTTTTTCATCATCAAGCATAATATCCAGATTTGTGATTTCTTATTATTTTCTTGTAATTTATGCTATGGGTATGAGTAGCTAATCATCTTGGTTTGCGGATTGGATGTGATCAATTATATAATCTTTATGCTATGAGATGTTAATCTTGTTTTAGTTTAACACAATTGTTTTAACACCATTTTTGAGTTTCAATCATATTGATAGATATTTTTGGCTCTTTAATTATTCGGGTTTAATTTCTTTCACTTGCGTGGAGAGTTAGACATAGCCATTGTTGTGTTGAATAGTTTGGATCTTGGACCTTGCGGAAGAAGAGAAAAACTAAGTTTTCATGTTCTTAGATGCTTAATAAATTCTTTGTGTATTAATTGGACCTTGCGGAAGAATTAATTTACATAGGATAATAGAATTGCAATCCGGCCACCTAACCGTCCCAATTCTTAAATAAGTGAATGAACCCTAAAATAAAGATTAGTTCTTTCATCATCAAAATAGCATAAAGAGAGTGTAATTTTGATCGTCAATCCGTGAACTGCTTGAATCTTCTTGAGTACAATCCTTGCTTTCTTTTGCATATTAATTTAGTTTACTTTTATTGCTTAGTAGTTTATTTAGTTTAAGCAATCAAATAAAAAAAAAAAAGCCTGGTTACTTTTGCACTAATTAAATACACTTGTTAATCATCCAAGTCTCTGTGGTTCGACCCTTACAATCGTACATTGCTACTTCGGTACTTGTATACTTGCAAGGTTTTTATTACACGTGGGATTTTTCTCCATCAATTGTTTTTGCTTATTGTTTTATTCTGTTAAAAACGTAAGAATTGTCCTTTATAGCGTGCAAGACCGTACAGAGATAATATAAGTTTAATAGACAACTTGCATAATTCAAATTTTAGAAATAAAAAATTTATTTTTCACTTCTAAAATTTAAGAAAATTATTTTCTATTTCTCACTTGATTTCACAGTTGTGTGATTTCACATTTGTTTCATTTTCATTTTTCACTTGTAAAATCACTTTTAACTGATTTCACGGCTTTATGATTACACTGTTATGTGTTACACAGTTGTGTCATTATTATTATTTTCATTTCTCACTTGTAAAAATTATTTCTCATCTGATTTATCAATTGTGTGTGATTTCACACTTGTAAAAAATCATTTCTTAACTGATTTCACAGTTGTGTGATTTCTCAGTTGTTTCATTTTTTATTTTTCACTTGTAAAAATCATTTCTCAACTAATTTCACAGTTGTGTAATTTCTCAGTTGTGTGTGATTTCACAGTTGTGTCTAGGGCTGTTATACGAACCGAGCTGGCTCGAGCTCGGCTCGTGAAAGCTCGAGCTCGAGTGAGCTCGAGGTGAAGCTCGAGTCGAGCTCGAACCAATTGTCAAGCTCGTTTTTTTTATCGAGCCGACTGTGTTCGGCTCGTTTAGCTCGTTAAAAGCTCGAGTTCGGCTCGATAAGCTCATTAAAATTGAATTTTTGTTTTTAAACGGCTCGATAAGCTCGAATTCGGCTCGATAAGCTCGTTAAGACTATATTTTTCTTTAAAAAATATCTAAGCTCGAGCTCGGCTCGTTAAAACTCGAGTTCGATATCGACTCGAGTTGTTCGCGAGCAGCTCGCGAGCTCGATTCGACTCGAGCTCGAACAAGCAAGTGGGCTCGAGTTCGAGCTCGATAAAAGCTCGAGCTCGATAAGTTTTAAACGAGCTCGAGCTCGACACCCCAAAGCTCGGCTCGGCTCGGCTCGTTTACAACCCTAGTTGTGTCATTTTTCATTTTTCACTTGTAAAATCATTTCTCAACTGATTTAACAGTTGTGTGATTTCACAATTATGTGATGCTATATACTTTTCCAAAAATATTCATTTCTCATTTATTCGTAATTGATTATAAAAACTGATAAAATCATCTCTTAGTTTTTCACAATTGATGACTCAATTTCTTAGTTGTTTAATGATAATTATGAATGTGTTGTGAATGATTGAAAAATATATTTAGTTAAGAAATTCAGTGACACACACCCTTTGAACAATAGATAACCCAGTTTATCACTTATTTCTCACTTGTGAATGATTGAAAATTTTATTTCTCAATTTTTCACATTTAAAACTGATAAATTCAACTATCAGAGATTCTCATTTGTTTATAATTGAGTATAAAACTGAGTTATTTATTCCTCATTTGTTCATAATTGAGTGTAAAGATGATAAATTAATCTCTCAATTTTCACAATTGATAGTCATATTTCGCAGATGTTTACATTTAAATATTGAGACATTTATTTCTCATTTTTTTTCATAATCTAGTATAAAAATGATTAATTTATCTTTCAATTTCATTAATGATACTCCATTTCTCAGATTTTTAAATTTAAAACTGATAAATCAATTATTCACATTTACGCAAAAAGTCATTTTCAATTGAAAAAATGATACCATTTCTCAATTATTCATAATTTATAATAACTTGTTATTTCTCACTAGGCTTCAAAGAAGGTCCAACTTTCAGTTTGAGATCAACCAGCTTGTACGATTAAGAAATCAATGCTAGTGTTGATATTCTGGGCTCGGAGGATATAGCATGAGCTGAAAGTGTACATTTCATGTTCATACTACCACAAAAAAAAAAAAAAAAAAAAAAAAAAACTTGACTAGTGTTATTGATGAGGAACATTTTTTACTCTTGTTAGGCTCTATCAGAATATGAATCCCGTCCATATCACGCAGAAAGACTAACCATAATAACAACTCTAAACTTAGCAAACCAACGAGTTTCCTCCCACGTTGGTTTCCTCCCTTTAGATCTACGGCCTCTACCAGTATTCCCACATTCCAAATCAATTATCCTATCACATCCCAGTATAATCGCATTTATCCAATCACTCAAGTATTAAATTACCCCGTCCTTTCAATTTCATGCCTGACCTAAATCACCCAAATAAAAAAGAATGATTTTTCTTGAAGAACTCAGGTAACGGGGGTGAGTATGAATTGATGGAGATTTTTCTCGGATGGCCATGGTGATGAGTTTGTTGGCTAGATTTGTGTTAACGAACTTCCATTTTGTTAATGTTTCTGGCGATTTCTTTTCGATCTTGCTTCGAGGATTATTTTCAATTCTGAATTCCCATCGTGTCCTTGTGCTATGCCCAGATTTGTCTCGACTTCTATTTTCCAAGCAATTTGTGCAGAAATCGGTTTCGCTTTCGCGATTCTACCCGAAATTCCGATTTTACTCGAAACTTCCCTGATTTTTTACTATGATTCCATGTCGATTTCCTTAGATTTTTGCGTCTTGACTATTTCCAACGTGTAGGCTTGAGGTGGGTCGGACGGGGAGATGCTGCAAACCCTAGCTATCTTTTTTTCGGAGATATGGCATGAGACGGAGGATGAGGAGAGAATCGCCGGAGAAGAGGAAGCGTTAGCGAGGGCGCAGAGAGATCGATCGATCGAGAGATAGAGCGTGCTAGGGTTACGATTTGGTGGAGAAAAGATGCAAATTATATTTAGGTGAGGGTAGTTTTGACATTGTAAAAGTGAGAGATTTATTGGTAAAATCGATTTCAACCTAGGACCCTAAGGTAGAATACAAAAATGTTTGTTTTACTGGCAAATTCCACCTTCTATGAGGGACTTATTGGTAAAAATCTCTAACTTTATACGGATAAAAGTGTACAATATTGATACTTGCCATCTTGTGGGGAACGCTACTCTCGGACGGTGAAAAAAGGGCGGCGGACCCTAGGGCCCTCTACTAGCAACTTATATTACAAATTAGGAAACAAGAGATCATTAATTTCAAAGACACCCCTGGCGTCGTAAAGACGTTATTACGTTCCAGACTTCCTTTTAATTACGCGTGTTTACCCTATCTTCCATAACCTTCCAAAATCAAAAAACCCCTTCATTTTCACCGACCACGTCTAAAACCGCTCTCTATCTAAACCCCTCTCTCTCTCTCTCTAAAACGACGAAAACTTGAAGGCGAAGTTAAATTTCTCAGTCGTAGTCAATTTTTGAGAAGATTTACGACCTTCATTCGCTACCGCAACAACAAATTATCTTCGTAAAGGTAAATTTCTCTACAATTTCAAAGAAATCGACATATAAGAGTAGTTTTCAAACATTTTTGTTTTGAATCTAGTTCGCTTCTGGATTTTCGCATTATTTCGTCAAATTTGAGTAGGTTTTGTTCCATTAACAAGATCTAAGAGTGTTTTTATAACATTTTTGTTCTTATAGTTTTTTATTATTATTATTCATATAATATTCTGTAAGCATATAAGAGTATACTCCCTCAGTTTCATGTGAATTGAGACTTAATTCCCTTTTCGTCCGTTTCACTTCAATTGAGACTGCCCAAAATGGCAAACTTTTTAATATTTTATATTCACCCAACCCCACCCATTTAACCCCACTAATTCTCTCTCTTCATTTTCCACAACTTATTTTATCCAACCAACACTACTATTTGCCCCACTCATTCTCTCTCTTTATTTTCCACCATACATTCACTACTTTCTCTTAATTATTGTGCCATTTTTTTTAGTCTCAATTCACATGAAACGGAGGGAGTATTTGTTTATTTAATTATTTATTTTTTAAAATTTAATAAACCTAATTTTTTTAAAACAATACATTTTTTACATGTCTTGTAACATTTTTTACATGTCTTATAATGTATGCATGAGACAACTAAGATGTTAAGATGTTGTATCAGACTTTCTGAATTTGTTTGTGTCGTGTAACATAGTCATAGGACCTGTAAAAAAAAATGTTGTATCAAACCTTCTGTTTATGTTACTACTACTACCTCCGTATCCACCTAAATGAATGTTCAAATTTGCTCCTGACCAAGAACAAATTTAGACGTTCATTATTGGAGTATTGGACAAAGAAAAAATTATTTACTACACAAGGTGGAGAAGACTCGTAACGTCTGGTACGATTTTTTTTAAGAAACAAGTGTAAGAAAATATTCAGAGAGGAGAAAACAATAACAAATGTACACTACTACATAGTAATACACTACATAAGAATTACATACAAATTTTGGACACCTTATATCATGCAGCAAAACAGTTAATCAAAGACCTGCTCAACTCATCTAAAATATCAATGGGACAAAATTGTCCCTCCCCCCCCCCCCCCCCCCCCCCCCCCAAAAAAAAAAAAAAAAATCAATCAAACAATTGGCAGCATTACTTCAACCTAATGAGCTACACAAGACGAAACTTAAAATACTCTTTCTTTCTTCGGGGTGGCTCTATAAGCATTACTTATTTTGGTCCATATCCTCTTCGGTTTTCCAGACCACATCATCCAAGCTGCTTGAAAGTCTCTTATAGAACTACATGTAACGGTGAGACAGAAAGTAAGGAAGATGAAGATAATAAATAGCCGGATTACAACTTACACCAATTGGCAAGTCAGTAATTAGAATAAACTGACTGGGCTCCTCTCCGTTTTACGCCTTTTACACAATTCCACTCAATGGACATTTGGATGGACACGTGACATCATTTAAATCTAATGAGCGAAATTTCACAAGACGCCTCATAGATTAAATTATTAGGATTGCAGGAACAATTACGTGCTCTCTCCCTCCCAAAATGAATTTGACTTTTTTTATTTATGGAACACTCTGAAAATGTTGACTTCTAACAGGAAAAAAATCGTAAATATCCTTAATCATTAAGTAATATAAATATGCCACGTCCTTCGTCGAGTGAAATTGTGTGAAAGTTATAATTCATTAAATTGTCTTAAAGCATCAAAACTTGGACAATGATACACACATTGAAAATTCATAGTGAAAAGTCATAGTGAAACTTTGTAATCCGTTGGATGAGCTTTTATCAGTGGGGCTCACAAAGATTTATTACAATCTAACGGATTACCGAGTTTCACTACGAGTTTTCACTATAAATTTTCACTATACATATCATTATCTATATTGTAAATGGAAGAAAGACTAAAAAACGTTAGTAATGGAATTGTTAAGTACCTTATGGAACTCCAAAGTGTCACCTTTCGCTTTTCGTATCTCAACCATATGGAGAGAAGGAGCTACCTCAAATACCTGAAACAAGTAATGTAGTTTTTACTGGTAAGTGATGAACATTATGGTGAAAGCTCAAGGTCTCAGATTGATTTTATATCAAGTCTAAACAATCTTGTACCTGAGTAGCAATATTAAGGTTTCCTTTTCTCCCAGCTTTCATGTTTTCAAGCCGCATCTAAGGTGAAAGGAAAAAATAAAACTAATATTAATAACTGTTTCTTTAGATATTCATTTGTAATCAACTTCAAATCTAGTCAAGTAACACATGAAATAATTGGTGTATGGGTGTAGATGTATGTATGTCTATATACTCCCTCCGTCCCACCTCACTTGAGACTTATTTCTATTTTGGTCCGTCCCACTTCACTTGAGACTCCCCAAAATGGTAATCTTTTTATAATTTTATATTCAATCTACCCCACCCACTCATTCTCTCTCTTCATTTTCCACCACACAATTCATTCAACCAACCTACCATTAACCCCACTCATTCTCTCTCTTCATTTTCTACCACACATTTTCCTTATTTTATTCTTTTTCCTTAGTTATTGTGCCCACCTCAAGGGTCTCAAGTGAGGTGGGACGGAGGGAGTATATAATATACTCCCTCCGCCCCACTCGAATTTGGACAAATTTCCATTTTGGTATCCCATTCGAAATAGGACAACCCCAAAATAGAAATGTTTTATCTAGTGGGACCCACTTTCACACTCACAACAACTTTTCACTTATTACTCCTTCACCCACTTTCTCTCTCCTACCTCACTTTTCATACTCACAACACATACTCCACTAACACTTTTTTCTTAATCCCCATGTCACTCCAAACAATCCTCCGCCCCACTCGAAATAGGACAAATTTTCATTTTAGGTGTCCCACCGGAAATATGACATCCCAAACTTGAAGGTTTTTATTATTTTTTTATTAATGGGACCTACTTGTCATACTTGCAACAACTTTTCATTTAATATTCCCTACCCACTTTCACTTTCCTCCATACTCAGAACACCTACTTTTTAAACCACTTTTTCTAGTAAAGTATTAGTATTCCTTAATCCCCGTGTCGGGACCAAGAATCTTATTTCGGATGAGACGGACGAGTATGTATGTTTGTATGTATGTATGTATGTATGTATGTATATATATGTATGTATGTATGTGTTTGTATGTATATATTCGTATATATATGTGTACATGTATGTATACGTATGTATAATGTACTACTCCCTCCGTCCCGGAGTAAGAGTCTTACCCCTCATTTGCACGCTTATTAATAAATATTGGATGTGATGTAAATGTTGTGAGTGTAAAAGTAAAGTATGAGAGAGAATGAGTGGGAGAGAATAGTGAATTGATTGGTGTTGTGAGTATAAAAGTAAAATAGGAGAGAGAATGAGTGGGGTGAATAGTAAAGATTCTTTGCCATTTTAGGAATGAGACTCTTACTCTGGGACGGAGGGAGTATTTTTTTAAGGGTAATTTGTGCACCCATTCTGCAAAACTCCTGGATCCGCCACTGTACGCATGTATACATGTATGTATGTGTATATGTAAGTACTCCCTACCCGCTTTCACTTACCTTGTAGTTTTTCTTGTGAACATCAAAACCTAGCGGCTTTGCAGCTTCTTCAATCTTACTGATAATCTCTTTTGCTGGGCACTTGGATGTGAACCTTGTCTCCCTTTTAAATCCCTGTTTCCAGTAACAATGAAAATCAGTGCGACACAAAAAAAAAGGGGGGGGGGGGGTGTTAAAAGAAGAAGAAAACTATGGAAAAGGAAAAAGGGTACATAAGTGGCAACCTGTTCTATCTCAAAGAGATTTTCTAGGTTGAGTCCCTTCGACATAGATATCAACTCAAACGCATTCATGGCAACAGGATGCTCCTCCTTTTTTTCCGTCACGTGATATTCCTGTTATGAGCCAAAGAAATAAAATGTCATTGAAATTCATATATCCAAAAGAAATGGTAAGAATTGAGAAGCATTATGCTTAAGAATCATTTTATAACTCACTTCAGAATCCATGAAAACAGCTTCTACGTCATCCAAACTCGTCTCTTCCTTCTCATTGAAAACTGGTGGTTTATAATCTTTCTTGAACCACTCATCATCCAAGATTTCAGATACTGTAATACGCTGCAGTAGTGATAGTAATTTTTTAAAGAGGAAAAAAAAAGACAATGTAGTTAATGGAAGTAAATTAAACTGTAAAGGTCTAAAAGACCAGCATGTCTTGCAAGTGCATGAATGAACTTTCAGTTACTCTCTCCGTCCCAAATTGATAGCCTCGTTTGACATTTCAAGCATTTTAAGGTTACATTGTAACTTTTTGAAAATTCAGTGATTTTGAAGCCTTAATCATGGAAACGAGACTAACTTTCTGGAACAAACAAAAAGGGAAAATGGGACTGTCATTTTGGGAGGGAGTGAGTAACACTTTGAGATAAATCCACTGTCATTTACTTGTACAAAAGAATAGAGGATTCCTGTAGTTGAGAAAATATATGCAAGTAAAATAACATTTTATTTCATTGAATACCAATCCGAACCCACAGTAAACAGTAAGTTTGTGCAATTGGTCTCATAGACTATAAGGTAGATCAAATAATCCAAGTACTTTAAGTTCAAAAAACTTAGAGAAACATAGAATATTACCGTCATAGGGTTGGGGTCCAAGATTTTTGCTATTAATTTCATGGCACTGAAGGAGAGCCAAGGTGGACAAGTGAATTCTGCAGCGGAAATCTACAGAAAGACGATGGAAAACTAAGAAAGAAATGATGGGGACGGGAAAATGAACTATACATGAAATTATTACAATGCTCACTTTTTTATAAAGGTTCATAAGATTGGAATCATCAAAAGGCAAGTAACCTGCAAGCAGTACAAAGAGAATGACTCCACAGGACCACAAATCTGCTGTTGCCCCGTCATACCCTTGATCATTTAGGACCTGAGGGTAACGATATAACATTAACACCAGCTCAATTCTCACAAATAATTTTTGTTTAAATAAATACAAAAAGAAATCCAAAAGCAAGCTAGCCTAATTAAACAGTGTCCGTACCTCAGGCGCCACGTAATTAGGAGTTCCACAGGTAGTGTGAAGCAACCCATCATCCTGTCAAGTGTCAAGCCAACTTCTAAATTAAGGTAATCCGACTTTGTGACAGATGTAAAAGTATAGTACATCAAATGTTTTGAAGGAAATAGAAGTAAAAAAGAAATGATCATATTCTGTCAGACCAGCTTGAGATTATTATTACTCCCAAGCAAAAAGGAAATAATCATCCTGCTTATTTATGAGCTTCAAATAAGCAGGATGATTCAAACCCTACCAAGCGAAAGCCTTCGTGCCAAGCAAAAAGGAAAAAATCATCCTGCTTATTTATGAACTTGAAATAAGCAGGATGATTCAAACCCTACCAAGCAAAAGCCTTCGTGCCATTTCACTTGCCAACTATCTTACAGTGTAAGCAGTTAGATAGGTAGATAGGCCAATAATGTATATCAAGTTTTAAAAGTTCTCGTTTTTTTACATAAATAGGATCGGGTAGGATTTTGCTAAGAATATAGGTTTAACCGTGCGGACAGCAATAATATCAGGGAAATTCTTGGTCTATTGACATGCCTTAATGAGAATACGGTTATAAGGCTTGCAAGCTCACCCGGAAGTTGTGATATACTTCCTCTGTCCCAAAATGATCTTCCCATATGTCATTTTTTATTGTCCCAAAAAGTACTTCCCATTTCTACAATTTAGGCTTAAAAGTGCAAAAACAAAACGTAACTAGTGAAGCAAGTGTTCATATCCTAAAAGTTTTTGAAGAGTCAAATGGGAAGATCATTTTGGGACGGAGGGAGTACCTCTGTCCACATAGGAAAGATATTGACTTTGATTTTGTAGGATTTTCACCCACTACTTCTAAGCACCACATCATACACGGACTTTTGGTGGGTCTGTTCAACTAAGGTGCTTGGGGTCAGTGAGCTAGTGTGTGGTGCTTATGATGGTTCTAGTTTCGCATCACATTCTTTATCAGTACGTGGCGCTACCCACTTGGCTACTGTCATAAACTTCCATTACATTCAAATAAGTCATCTTTAAAAGACCCTATAATATAATATTTCCATCAAGGGGGCATCCCTGCATAACCTTATGCTATTTTTCCAAATTGATTTTCCAAACAGGGTTTAAGTAAGAATAAAACAAAGTTGCAAGCAGCAAGCCTAATCTAAAAAATGTACAATGGAGAAAGGGACTCCTAAAGTAGCATTGAAGAATCTGTTTTCAAAACAAAAACATTTATTCCCAAGACGGCATGATCACAAAAACATAACTTCTCATCAGCAGTCTAACTTGGTTCTATAATGGCAAACTGAACAAAAAAACACTAAACATCCACCCAAAAACAAACTTGATAACAAACTTGATCTTCCTAGCCAAGGTAGGACATCATTAGGCATCCACCCAAAAACACTAACATAGTTGATGATGTATTGATGTGGCACATTAGATAACCATGATTTAGAGGACACCAAACAAATTACGAGGAACATTCACATAGTCGACTTTTCATCCATATTATTTCCACAAGTATAGCAATTTGCTTTTTTAAGTAAAAAACCAAAAGAACTAGAAGAATATATTCATGTTTCCATTATCATACTAATTGAACACTCGGTGCAATTTAAAATGCATCAGTTTATTAAGAACATTCATGGAGCCGCATTAGAGATGCATATGTTCACGTAAAAGATGAATTTCAAAAAGCAAAAAAGTTTGCAAGTATTAATAGTTATATTTAATTACCCGAACTTGTTGGGAAAGAGCACTCAATCCAAAATCAGAAACTTTGAGGTTACCAGCAGCATCCAGCAGCAAATTTTCAGGCTGCACCAAGATAATTGAGAGTACATTTATATATTCACCAAAAGGTTCTGAAGACATGTGCAAGTATTTATCTAAGATGCTTGTAAAGCATGTATAGTACCTTGAGATCTCTATGATAGACACCCCTACTATGGCAATAGTCAACAGCATTAATGAGTTGTTGAAAATATTTTCTAGCTTCGTCCTCTCGCATTCGTCCATGGTTTACCTTCAGAATCGAGAAATTTTCTCAGTAATGTATCTATTTTATAGTAAATTTATTATAAAATAAGATAAAGTAAAGGAAGTTGTCTAACAATTTTATCAAAGAGCTCTCCTCCGGTGACAAACTCTAAAACGATAAATATCTTAGTCTTGCTTCCCATGACCTGAAGGAAGATATTATCGTTATTGAATGAAGAAGGGGTATTAAGAAACAAAATATGATGGCTTAAGATAACGAGATAGGAAGCAAGTGAAACCTCAAATAAGCGAACGACATTTGGATGCTTTATCAACTTCATTGTTGCTATTTCCCTTTTTATCTGCACAACATTATGGCACGTGGCGGATTAGATAAAAGTAATAGAGTTCAAATTAGGCAACAAAGTGTTATATATGCAAATATTCCAAGGAAACACAAAATCTATATAGAGAATATGTGAAACTCACTCAAGTTATAAAAGAGACTGAATCCGTACAATTCCATACAAGTACAACAAAATCAACAAAAAACTAAAAAGATATAAAGGAAAGTAGGACATTTATTATGGGACGGAGGGAGCGACTGAAAAGGTATACTATCATGAAACAACAAGAGACAGTCAGAGAGGGAGAGTTTTCAAGTAAACAAACCAGATCCGCCATTTTGTGTTTCAGAACTTTCTCCTTGTCAAGAATCTTGAGAGCAACAGGTTCCCCGGTCTTTGAATTCCTTGCAAACTTCACTTTTGCAAATGTTCCCTCACCAATTGTCCTTCCAACCTCATATTTACCAACACGACGCTTGATTTTCGGGGGATTCATTTTTTTTATCAGCCGGAAAACTCTTTTATTGGTAGCTTCCCTAACCTGTCAAAGATTCTCCTGGAACGAAACAAAAATGTGAATTGCAAGGGTTACTTCTCTGACTAACATAAAATAACTAACTAGAAATGAATATTACGAAGATACCATTAAACAATCAAGAGTTCAGATTCAAATTTGCAATGTGTGTGTAAATCAGTTACACATGAAAGTAGGATGAAAGTGACACATCAACCACAGCCTCGTAATAGAACTTCTCCAGTAGATACATTAAAGACTAAGCCTCACTATCGAACCAAAAAATAATAAACAAAGCGTCACAGCTAACAAGCATCCTATGCTAATTTTTTAAATTTCACAAGGGATTGTTCCTCAATACATCTTTCTTTTACTACTCACTCTGATATTCCCACTTATTTGTTGCTAATACGAAGGTACTTTGAGCGGTTAAATTTATTATCATAATCAAAATTAAAAATTTGTATTCACACACCATTATAAATACATTCAATAACAATTTTTAGATGTTCATTAGGATAATATATCAACCTAATGTATTGCTCAAAAAAACAACATAGAAAATAGAAAATAGGAAGATCATATCGGGACGGACGGAGTATGTGATTGGCAGGTGCCCCTCATGCCTCAGTCACTTCTTTCAAATCATTTTACAAAAAATCAAGTGGATATGCACGTCTAGATCCAGTTGCCAAGATTATAAGGTTGATATTTTTAGGGATGAATAATTCATCCTACCAATAAAAACCACCTTCTTACAACTGCCAATGTAAAATTTATCAAAATGTTCATAATTAGCTGCTAATTTTGCAATAAGAATCAAATTTTACACTTGAAGCTTTTACAATTATCCTAAAAATTTACAAAAGAAAAAAAAATCAGAACTAACATAAGAAAGGAATAAAATATGATAATCATCAAAATTGCTCAAAATTAGTGGAAAATTCAGCAATGGCAACCCAAATACAGTTACACCTAAAAAGTACCCCCAAAATAAAATACTTAAAAAAAGAAAATAAAATTAGAACTGAAGAACATGTAGCAGCCATCAAATCACATGCTCATATCATTTTTTTATTTTTTATTTTTTTTAAAAAACCCACAAAAAGACAGTAACAATACGAAAATGAAAGGGGTGAGAAAGGGGGAAAGAAAATGGAAAACCAACCTGGGAAAAACAACCTGGGAAAAACAGCAAATGTTTAAAGTGAAGATGATCAAAGGGGAGAAACAATTGAGAAAATGGGATTATTTTGAATTGGGTTGTTTGTTGGTTAGGGGAGGAGATAAGAAAGAAGGAATAAGCGGCTTTTGGAGAAGGGTATGGAGTCAGAATTGGAGAAGATGTGAGCTTGGTGATGAGAGAGAGAGGGAGAATTAATGATACTACAATTCCACGTCTATCTCTATATCTATTTACATCTGTATCTCTGTATTTGTGATTTTGTTGTTTTTTACAGAGTAGAATGAGAATGATAGAGACTGATAGCTAACGGTGAAGGGAAAGGAGAAGCTTCGTTTTAACGCCGAAATAATATTAAAAAAAAAAATGATAGATAAAAAATGAAGAGGATGAGTGGGTTAATTTATGAAATAAAGTGAATACAAATATATTAAAACATTTCTATTTTAGATAGTCTCACTTATAATGAAACAGATTAAAAAAAAGTAAGCCTCACTTTTATTGAGATAGAAAGTAATAAAATGGACTATAAGAGAAATAAGCCACACTTCTGCTATGCTGAGACAAAAAGAGTACTCTTTCAGTCCCATTTTACTCCTTTCGTCCAATTTTAAGAGTCAAAAATTTCTTAAAAGGGTGTCCCATTTTTAAAGTCAAATCCTTAAATGGAAAGTGGGTCCTACATATCATACTCACAACAATTATCTACTAACTCTTCTCTACTTCACTTTTTCTCTCCTACCCAACTCACAACACATCACATTTTCTTTAATTTTTGAACTCATCCATTTTTTTACTCTTAAAATGGGAAGGAGTATGTCACAATCATTTCACTAAAATGGGTATCCAAAAGATCCCCACTAAATTTCTTCTAGTTAAATAATTATAGGACTTTCAATTGCTTTATTGATTAAGAACTAATTTGACTAATTATTTTATTAACTTTAAGAAGGATGTAGATTTTCTTAAATATTTTATCATTTAGAGATGTTTTTATGTTGATGATTAATTTTAGGTTTAAAAACAAATATCAAAAAATTATTCAACTATTCACTATTTATGAATTTAACCATCAAACATTTTTATTGCATTATACACATTGAAATATTTGTTTGTTACATAAGAGGTCATTCAAATTAAAGACATCAATGTTTTAATGTTAAATTATCATGGGATTTACATATGACATAATATTTGACATAATATTTAAGGGTAAAATTGAAAAACTATCACACCTTCTTTAATGTTTCCCCTCTTACTTGTTTTGAATACTTAAAAGATCGCTAAATTGATGGATTTTTTCTATTCATCCCTAGACTTTTTTTTTTATATGTTTTAGCCATTAAAAATTATTTATTTTAAAAAAAAATGAATTTTTTTGAACAACAAATAATTTTATTTATTAGGAAAATAGAGTAATTTATTCGTTTAATACTAGTTTTGGTAACTATTATTTAAGTTTAACAATTATTGTAGCTCTTTTTGTAAAATAATACCTTTTTGGACATTATTATGGTTGTCTTAAAAGAAAATATGTATATTTTAAAAAACAATAAATATTTGTTACGAGCAATATTTAGTTATCCACATTAAATTATATTGTAGTTGGTGAAATTTAAAAGTACTACTAATGATAATAATTTCTAGAGCTTAAGGAGAAAATAAATTCACAATTTTTGTCAAAATAAAATCAACTTACAAATCTATTACTATATACTAAAGACAAAAGCTTGTACGAGAACACCATGACCCGTCTCATAGTAGAGACGGGTCATTTTTGACTCATGACCCACAGGCAATTTTTTTTATTTTTGGTTTTTTTTTTTCGGTTTGTCAAAAGTAATAGTTACTATAACTAAATGTAACAAACGTGTTATTTATATGTAACAGTTTGTATACATAAAAGTAATACATATATACATAAAAGTAACAGTGTTTTTTTTTATGTTTTCTTCGTTTGCCAAAAATAATACTTATTACAACTAAAATGTAACGAACGTGTTACTTATATGTAAGAGTGTTTATACATAATTGTAACACATATGTATAGAAAAGTAATAATTCAACTATTTACACTTTAGAACTAAAAACACTTGTGTTAGTAACATTGTAAAAATAAGAAAGTAACAATTTTTATAAACGAATATTACATTTTACTTGTATAATAACATTGTAAAACAGTTATGTTTACTTGTATACTAGTATATCTATATGTTTTCAAATAATAAGTTACAATGGATTCAATCTATCATGATACATGTAAAAGTATTACATTATCTTTAGAAATCTGATACAATTTCATCTACTAAAGTGTTACATTTACTTGTACAAATAATTACATTCATGTATATAAGTTGTTATTTTTCAAATGTTACTTTCTTTTTTAAAAAATAAAATCAAAATACTCAAAAATAAAAAATATTCTGAAAAAACACTATTACATTTCAGTATAACGATAATTACATTTAGTTATTGTTAGTGTTACACGTATTTATAGTTAGTATTACAGTTGAAAGATGAGTAAATGAATTATTATTTTTTTTTGTAAACCTAGTGTTACGTTTACTTATAAACAATGTTACTTTATAAGTAACACAGTTGTTACATTTAGTTGTATTAAGTACTCCCTCCGTCCCATAACAATGTGCAAAATGGGAAATGCACGGGAATTAAGGGATGAATAGTGGTGGGTAGTTGTTGTTAGTGTGAAAAGTTATGTAGGAGAGAGAAAGTGGGGTAGGGAATAATAGGTTGATTGGTGTTATGAGTATAAAAGTAAAGTAAGAGAGAGAATGAGTGAGATGAATAGTAAAGATTCTTTGTCATTTAGGAAAATGTGACTTATCAATGGGATACCCAAAATGGCAATTTGTGCACATTGTTATGGGACGGATGGAGTATTATTTTTGGCAAACGAAAAAAGCAGTAAAAAAAATTATAAAAACGGGGGGAAAAAATGATTTTTTATGGGAAAAAAATTAAAAAAAAAATTGGGCCAATGGGTCGCTGCCACGTGGCAGATTTTGAGTGTAGCATGGATTGGGATCCTACGCTTCGCGGAGAATGTTGTACACGGGTCATGGGTCGACCTGTCTCTTCTATGAGACGAATCTAGGTGTCTCACAAGAGACCACCTCTATACTAAAACAAAAGCCGTTGATATCATCGTTGACACATAGCAGCTCTACATTAAAAAATTTCCCTCCAAAATCACTAGATGACATCATCCATCATTTATTAAATCAATTAATTAAATTATAACTATTTACTTTAAATATTTATCTTTGCATTAATTGCTATGCAAAATTTACTCCATCCTGTTTGAATTTAATGAGCCCACAACATCCTCTCTCCCCTCTACACTTTTTTATTTATTTCCTTCCTATTCTCCTCCAATTATTATTTGCAACAAATTTTCGCTATAATGCATGTTTAAATGACTAAAATATAAGGATAACTTAGAAATAGTAGATAAATATTTTTGAGATGGAATGAATAATTTAAATTAGTTTCTAAAATATGAAATTGAAAAAACTCACAATCTCGATTGCTCAATAAATAAATAAATCTTATTGCTTTAGCTTTTAAACAATTTTTTAAGCTAAATTTAATTTGTTGTATAGTTAATTTTATTTCTTTAATAAAACCAGATTTTGAATTATTAAAATAAAATTTTACATTAGTATGTATAGTGGAACTTTATAATTTTCTTGAATATGAACATCCAATATTCTTTTCAGTATTTATGATGCTGCCAAAAACGTGTCGGATCAGCCTTTCGTCTAGCGGTTCGGATAAATCCAACAATGAGAACTTCCTCGTACGAATCTGCGCACAATAACAAACGTAAACTACGCCGGGGCTTCACCGGCGAAGGCCCTCCGGCGTGAGAGTAAGAATACGGGTGGTATATGGGAATAGAGAAATCAATTGAATAGTTTTGAGCCAAAGAGTTCATTACCCGTTTTCTGTGTAGAGGACCTACTTATATAGGCACGGGTGAATGAGTCCTGACCTGTTAGAAAAGCCAGGGAGCCCGTATTGTTATGGGACTCGTATTCCTTGGAGATAGACTCCGGATAAGGATGAGTGGTATCCCAGTTATCTTGTAGATGATATATCATTGTTTAGATAAGGATCTTCAATGTTAGAGTTGTAGTCCAACTCTGTAAGTGGACTCCCTGTGATAATGGGAGGTTTATGATACATCTCGGCCCGTCATCTAACTCGGCTCATCATAGAGGCCGACTAGGGATTAGGCCCCTTAGGACTCGGCCTAGGCAAGGACTGCCTGCTCGGCTTGATTGATGTCGGCCCCTAAGCATGGGCTTCTGGTGAATGGGCCTCTCAGTATAGGTTTTTTAGGTGTGTGGGCCCAGTGTGTATGGGTTCCATTTAACCAAGTCGTTTTATGTCGTTCAGTGGCCCCCGAGTTTCTAACTCGGCATGCCGAGTAGGAACTTTGACAGTTCATTGATTGCAGCTTCATTTATTGTTGATTAAATGGTTAGCCGCCAAATCCTTTTTCCCTTAGATATACTGACATCATATTGATTTTTCCAGGTGAAATCATTATTCCTTCTGGAGAGCGAACATTCATTAATTGCGCCCCAATTATGACTGAAATAAATACTCCACCCCCTCATATTCTGGGGGTATATAAGGCCTGTCACTTGGAATGTTACTCTTACAAATTTCATCCTTCTTCAAGATCCTCAAGAAAACCTCCAATGGCCCCAAAAAGAACTTATGATGATGCATTCCCGGAGGAGGTAGATTCAGACGAAGAGAACCAGACTAGAGATTCAAGTTCGTCAAGCAGCAGTGATTCTACGTCTCCTCCAAAGCTAGGTTCATCTTTTCCGGTGGAAGCCGTCGTCCGACAGTAATGACGAATTCTCAGAGCCGGACCCAATCTTCAGTGAGAATGAATTTTCCGATGATGATGGTGGCGACGAAGATGATGATGATGAGGATGATGATGATGAAGACAATGATGAAGCTGACGCTGATGACCAGGGATACGACAGAGATCAAGAATGAGGAAGAAAATAAAGATAAAGATCAAGATCAGGATTGTGATCTTTCTTGAATCTTTAGTTAGTATGACCAACTAGTTTCCTCTTTTGATTTTGTATATGTCAGGCCCCCGACCTGTTTCTGGGGGTCTTTTGTTGGTGGTAGTAAAATATCTTGTGTTTAGGTACTTGCTTGAATATAATGGGATTTTAGTTTTTCCGTTACCATTGTTTTTGCTCTCCGTACTTCTTAACTTCGCGTCTTTGATTGGCTTGTACCCAACCATAAATCCGTTTATCAGTTGACCTCGGCATGACTTAAGTCTATTCTTCATCTCGGCCTCGTCTTGTTCCCTGAGGTTATTGGGCATGTCAGTCCATTGGCGTAATGTTGGTTGCATCCGTGTACTGAACTCTTCCATATCAACCTCACCGTTTGGCATGCTATGTTTTATGATGCCGGTTTAGACACTCCTGTCTTTTTGAGCAATGTCGGTCTCGACGTACCACGTGTCAACCTGGTGTTGGTAGTCTGTTCATGTCTTCAAACGGCAACTAGGTCACTTCAATCGTTTGTCCTTCCCCTTATCTTGAACGGTGCACGTGTCTTGATGATGGGATATTCACCTTGAAAACGTGGCCCATTAAATGCGAGTCATGATGGGTTCTTGGGTGTACGTGCAACCCATGGATCGCGGGCTATAACCGGGTTAACCCGAACCATAATAATTCGCCTCGCCCTATATACACGCCCAAAAACCCTCGAAGTTTCACATTTTCAAATTTTCATCAGAGAGAAACAGTGCATCCGTTTCCGGCGAGTCTTTAAAGATATTGATTCCCGTCGCAAATCTCACTGTTCCGTTCCGATCGTCTTCATTTGCTCCGTCAGCTAATCCTTTTTCTCCGATCATATTTCCAACAAAGGTACTGTTCCGACCCTTTTTTGCCCTTTCTGCTATTTCTGCCATTGTTAGGGTTTTTGGGCTTTTAAAGCTTTTATCCCTTTTCATTTCGACTCGGAGTGAATCTATAGTTCTAGGGTAGTTTCCCTTTTTCTTGTTATTTCTGGTACCCCTAATTTTGACCCCGACGCCATGTACGGCTTTTATGAGCGAAATAATAGGATATATATACTGTCGGAGGGGATATGGAAAATGTTGTCTCTAATGGAGATTGGTGACCTGTTGTTTCTGAATAAGACGCCCAGAGATGATGTTAGGTATCCCTCTGGTTTGTTTGCCCCGAGAGCCCTTAGTGGTAGTACGGACGGCATTGTTCTACTTAATACCTTTGATGCCCTTGTTCAACACATTTTCCTGCATTATGTTAAGGATAAACCGGCTTTCCGATCTCATTTTGAGGGTCCTTCCTCGGCCCCAGAAGTCGAACCGGGGGGAAGGTCACTTCGTCCTCATCACGGGATGATTCTAACCCCTTGGTTGCTGCAGGTATGGCAGAGGAAGATGCTTCCGGGAGGATAGTTGATCAGTTTGGAGATGAAGTTGTGGTTTCATGGAGAGGTCGAGATGGGGCGGGTCCCTCAGGATCGACTAGGCTTAGGCACCCTAAAGGCGGGGAAGCCATGATTAAGGATCTATACGAAAACTTTGGTGTAGATAAGAGGGAGTTTAAATTGTTTTACAGCAAGGCCCAAGCTTTTGCCACAGAGGCCGAGGTCAGGCAGTTTTATTATGACGATGCCTTCCTTCCTTTTTTCTATAAGCAATTTTAACTTGGTCTCCTGCTTCCTCTTGACCCCTTTATAAACGAATACCTGGAGGGGTGGAATATAGTGTCGGCCCACTTGGGAGCGAACGCTGTGAGGTACCTTACTGGTTTCATGATTTTGTGCCGAAGTCTTGGGTTTGAGCCATGTATGTCAGCTTTTTATCACTTCTTTCAATCTTCCTATAATTCTTCCACCCAATCTATAACCATCAAATCTGATCCCAAAAAGCCCAAGCTCATGATTCCTATCTCGAGCGTTGTGAATAAGGTGACTGGCTGGAACAAGAATGTTATTAAGCTTGAGAGTCATCGGGGATGGGAGTTCTCAGGTCCTTGTAAAGATCCTGTTAGACCCCAGACTGTACATCGTCCTGAATGGAGTGCTGCCCTGATAAAGAGGCTGGAGGATTTCGCTGCTATTTCAACACTGGATTGGTCCAAGACTGAAGTCGATTTCAGATTCCACGTACAAGCCGGTTTGATGAGAGGGCCGATTGGTGGCGTTAGGCCGAGAGTTGTAGTAGAGAGAGGGAATCGATTCCCAGACTGGGTGATTCATCCTGATTTTGTTTTCCATTCTGACTGCCTTGTGTACCAGACCGAGGCCGACAAATGTCTCAAGGCAAGAAATATTATAGGATGTAATTTCCCTTCTATGCTTGGTATTTTTGAAGTTTTCTGATTTCACCTCGTCTTTTCCAAACATCCCGTTAACTCTTCTTCTCATGCAGATCTTTCAATGGAGGACATCCAGGTCATTGATGACGAGGAACTTGATCCGGCAATGGCGGTGAGGCGGAAGAAACAGTTGTCACGTACCCGTGGTGTTGAGAAACGTCATACTGACATGATAGCCAGGCAAGAGGCGCTGCAGGCCCAAGGGGTTGCTAACATTCCCACTGGTCCCTCTGTCGTCCAAGTCGAAACTGGCAGAGAAGATATAGAGGTCGAGGTCCTTGAAAAGGAGGCCGGGGTGGAGAATGTGGATCCGTTATCAGGTCATAGTCAAGGCCAACATGTCAAGGAGTAGGTTGACCAAGCAGGTCGTCGCGATAAGAGGTCGAGAGGAGAGGGTGAGGGTAGTTTAGAGCCCCCGTCTAAGAAGACTCATTATACTCACGGGTCAGCTTCTGCTTCGGGGCCTACTGAAGCCGAGATCGATGATTTGGCCAACGCCCTTGGGAATGTGATGATAATCCCAGATATTGATGATTCCATCCGTTCTGGCCCTGCCCTTAAACTTGGCGCGGCCGTTATCAAAAGGGCTATGAACCAGCGAACTATTCAAAGGCTGGTAGAGAACAGGCCGACCTCCACCCAACTCCAGAACCGTAAGGGCTTACTTATTAGCGAGGTATTATGCGTTTTTATTAACTGTTCTGTAGTCTCGATAGTGCCGTCTTTGACGTCCTGATCTTTTCTTTGTAGCTTGCCTCAATAGCTCAGCATGAGTATGCTTTGATGCAACTCACCATAAGTAACGCCAGGAGGTGTGAGGACGAGGTCGAGCCTCTTCGTGCTTCTAATGCCGAGCTGAAAGCAAAGGTGGAAGCCCTAGAGAAGGAGAGGGTCTCGTTTGAAGCTGAGCTGAAGAAGGCGGCAGATAAGTTAACAGAGGCTAATGAGACGGTTCATCGTGCCGAGGCGGTGATGCGAGCAGCTAAGGAGGAGACTACCGTGGCGAAGGCCGATTTCGAGAAAGAACATCAGCGAGCTGAGGGTCTTCTGCTGGAGAAGAATGTTGCTGAGGAGAGGCTTGCCCAGCTGGAGGAGAGCATACCAAGCCGAGAGGCGCGTGCTATGGAGGCTTTCAAGAAAGGCCCGGTAATGAAGGCGGCAATCCAAGATGAAGTCGGTACTACCTATAATGACGCCTGGTTAAATTTGTCTCGTCTTCTTTGGATTGACCCCGAAGTCAATATAACTCTGGATAAGCTTGCTCGTCTTTACAACCAGGACGCCTACGGTGTTGAAGCCCGGGCTGCCCATTCCTTAATTCCGTACTCTGACAAAGGTTTGAGAGTGATTCAGGGTCGAGATCGAAAGGCGGGTAATCCACCGTGGGTTCCTCCACCTGTAGAAGCTGGGAATCTTGATGATCTGATTGCTCGGGTCGAGGAGGAAGTTGGCGCCGGTATCGATTAGTTTGCTGATGTTTTAAACTTTGTAACCTGTCCTTTGTGATCCGGTTTGGCTAAAACAATGTTGTTTTAAGTATTTATCTGACTCAGCCCGGCGTCATATAGGGGAATTTTAAACACTTTATATTTTTATTGCTTAAGTATTTGTATGCCCAGGGCCCTAGTGTTGTCTAGGGGGCGTAAACACTTATCATTCGTATGGATTTGTCTACCTAGGTTTGGGGTGTAAATCAACCCTTGTTTTTTTAACTGTTGTAGTTAAGCGTTATCTCGTCACTTGCTTATGTTACTTTATCTCGGTTTGAGATGTATTAACATTATCTAGAATGACTTGATGTTTTGTAGCCGGTTAAGGCTGTGTTTGTAGGCCGTGGTCGATCACCGTTATGGGCCGTAACGAGCGTTAAGTGCTCGGTTTTGTTCAAATTTGGAAGAACTAATCGTTAACTGGTCTCAAATTGGCATGGGGATTTAGACGTCATAATCTTACCCAAATTTGAGAGGACTAGCTGTCAGAATTAGGTTCAAATTGTCAGGAGTCGTGATGTCTTAGCTCTTGACTCGGAAAGCGATCTCGGCATTGTCAAGTAATGCTTTAAACCGTGTTTGTTGTGATGTGAAATCAACAATGTAATAAAAGGAAACTTTATTGATTTAATCAAACTATGACTATTTAAGCTATCTGAGGTTAAAAAACTAGAGACTAAAAATCTAATCTAGAAAGCAATAAAAGATAGATAGGGTGTCGAGGAGTTACTGATAATATTTCCTCAAGTGCTCCGAATGCCATGGGTGTTTCATCTCTTTTCCTTCTGGAGTTTTGAGCATGTAGGTCCCTTGTTTGATAACATGAGTAACAATGTAGGGACCTTCCCAATTCGGAGAGGGCTTGTTTTGTTGAGCCTTTAAATGCGTCGACTCGATCTTTCTAAGCACCCAGTCACCGACTTCAAAAACTCTCTTCTTTACCTTGCTGTCATGGTAGGCCTTGGTTCTTTGCTTGTAGTTAATCATTCTTAGCTGAGCAGTCAGCCTTTTTGCTTCAACCAGGTCTAGGTCTAGCAGCCGATTATATTCATTGACGACCTCGTCGTAATTGGTTACTCTGAAAGTAGGAAGGGCCATCTCGGCTAGAGCCATAACTTCTGATCCGTAAGTTAATGCAAAGGGAGTCTCCCCAGTCGGCTCCCGAGTGGTTGTTCGAACTGCCCATAAAGCAAGGGGAGGTCGTCCAGCCACTTTCCTTGACTTCCTTCTAAACTTCTGGTTAGGGCTTTCAGTATTAACTTGTTTGCTGCCTCGGCTTTCCCATTACCTTGAGGATGACTGACCGATGAATTTCTGTGTTTAACTCCCAGTCTGTTTAAATCCTCGGTAAAAGCGTCAGAGAATTGGAGTCCGTTGTCGGTTACGATTTAATGTGGGATGCCGAACCAACACCATATGTAGTCATGGATGAAGTTGATGGCGTTCTCTTCTGTAATCTTTGCCAAGGGCTTAGCTTCCACCCACTTGGTGAAGTAGTCGACTGCTACAATCACGAACTTGTTTCACCCTTTGGCCAAGGTAAAAGACCCAATGATGTCGACTCCCTACATGTCGAATGGCCATGTCGGTATGACTAGCTTTGCTCTACCGGTGGTACTCTAGGTAGGTCAGAGAATCGTTGGCACTTGTCACACTTCTTCACGTAGGCCTGGGCATCTTCTCTTAAGTTTGGCCAGTAGTAACCGAGTGTGATTACCTTATCGGCAAGAATTCTGGCCCCCGGGTGTCCGCCACAAACCCCTTCATGTACCTCGGTCAGTAGCTTCTCGGTGTCCTTGGGGGGAGACGCATCTCAGGAGGGGCTTGCAGAATGACCTTCGATATAAAATGCCGTTCCAGACTATGTACCTGGCTGTCTTCTTTTTTATCATCTTGGCCGCCAACTCGTCATCAGGTAGTCTTCCCTTCTCGATGTAATCCTTGTAGTCTTAAATCCATGTTCTCTCCTCATCATCAAGAATCAGGATCTCTAGCCTCTCGTAAGCAAGTTGGGCGGCGTAGATGATTAAGGGATTTGACTCTTCTGATGTGGCTATTTTGGATAACAAGTCGGCCTCTTGGTTGTGTTCTCGCCCTACTTGCCTTATTTCCCAGAACTCAAAGTTCTTAGTCAGATTCAGGATGAGGTCTCTGTATTTACTCAGCATGTGGTTCTCGGTATTATATTCCCCTTTTACTTGGTTCACCATGAGTTGGGAATCACTATAGGCCACCAGTTTGTTTGCACCGAAGAATTTCGCTCTTTCTATTCCCAAGATCAAGGCCTCGTACTCTGCTTGGTTGTTAGAAGCTGGAAATTTGAACCTGATGAAGTCACGGGCCACATGTTCGCCGCCTGGACTTGTTAAGTACACTCCAGCTCCACTCCTTTCTCGGGTTGTTGACCCGTCTGTGTATAAAACCAAACAATCACTCGGTAATTCTTCAAGGGGTTCTCTGTTGACACGCCCCCAAGTCCCGGGATTCCCTAATAGAACCTCAAACCTGGTGCGCGTGACTAACAAGAAACGAGAAACTGAATGACATCTGCTTATATCAAACTAACATCATAAATACTCAAGAGAAACGAGCTAAGATAGCTCACAACGAGTTCTATACCAAGAAATTTAAACCAAATGTGGTTATACACAGCAGAAAACATGCCTAGCACATAAGCTGGCATTACAAGAACTATACAAGTCTACCCAATATACTGAGTCTAAACAATTGATACAAGATCTTCCTCACCAAAACTGGAAAGGATAACAATCCCCAACAAGAACAACCTTCCAAGTAGGCCACTGCTAAGTCGAGCCTCACAACGTATTACCACTTGCTTTCCTGGGGGGGAACAAATAAACAAAGAACGGGGTGAGATAAATCTCAGTAAGTTACTAGATACAAGTACATAGCATGTTATCATGTAATCATGCAAATCAAGAAGATTATCAAGTAATCATGCTCAAGATGTCATCAAGTAACAAGTATATGAGAGGCTAAGCCAACTCATCAAGTAACTAGCACATAAGGATAAACTAACACGTTACAAAGGATATTCCAACCTTATTCATCCCAAGTAAACCATTGTTGTCGTTGCTTATTGCAGTTGACAAATCACGATCAATCAAGTTGCTGCTGTGCAGTACACAATAGGACCCGCTAACCAGTGTCACTAACAAGAACAAGATTCACGAGGTGTTCAAGAGTTTAGCATTCACTTTTATCAGGCGTATTGCTCTAATACAGGAAGCTATGCCCTTACTATGGCCTGTAGTAAGGGGTCAAGCGCAGATACATAGGCACCCGATTATCACTTTGGCCCCAGCCTCATGATAAGCGTGAACCTATACATCTCCGAGCAAGCAAGGTGACCAGCTGGACTCACATAAGAATGCACAAGTAGATATTTACATGAACTACGAGAGTATAGAACTAATCCAAAAGTAGTGGACTAGCTCTTCATCCACCATGTAATTATGTGCTCACCAAATACAAGTACACGTATGCTATATTTGCAAATACAAATCAGTATAACAATGGCACATAATGTGTCCACGTAACACAATCAAGCCAAATTAGAGTCTATTAATAACAGACCCCAATCAAGTAGTAGGGTATGTCATTTTATGTCACTTTGTCATATGACATATTTGCACGTACATATTCATATAACCTTTGACACACTAATGTGTCTATCACGATACCCTTACTTCCAAGTAAAGCCCAACATCTTAGACTCTAAGCACGTCGTCGAATAGGTCGTATTGTACCTAGTCACAATCATATCTCGCGTATATGTATCGTTAATAATCGAATACATTTTCCAACACATATTGTGTTCTATAATCATTGTTTTATGAATTATATTCATATTACACTAGTCCCTCTTTCTTTAGGAACTCATCTCAAGAACAAGATATCTTCTTTATACTTTATATACTCATTGAGTATATGCACAATTAAAACTAATTACTAGTACATTAGTGCTTGTTCATAGCACTTTCAATACACACGTATTAGATTCAAGTATGTCTTAGAGTTGATCATTCTCTATCTAGTTCCATATTCCAATTCTTTGGTTATTCATACCATATATCAAGTAGTCAAGAAACCACATTCTATCAAGTAGCTATATGCAAGATTTGCACATACACACCAAGAATAGTTCTAACACGTTAGTGCTTGTTCATAGCACTTTCAAGTTCATTACCATACACATATATTGGTTTCAAGACATGTACAAGATTTTATCATCTTACATTCAAGTTCTCAATCCAATTCTTTGGATGTTCAAGACATGTACAAGAATTAATTATCTTATACTCAAGTTATTATTCCAATCTTTAGATATTCAAGTCATGTACAAGATTAAATTATCTTATACTTCAAATTAAAACTAAGTAGAAGAGTTACATATCTTATACTTACAAGTTCTTAATCCTAGACTTTGGATGTTCAAGCTCAAGACATTGTTCTAGTGCCCCTAAGGTACACAAACATTAGAATCAAGACACATATAACACATTAGTGCTTGTTCTTAGCACTTTCAAGACATATAAAAAGATCTTACTCTTACATTCAAGTTCTCATTTTAATTCAATGAGTAATCATGTTCAAGACCAAGTTCTGATGCCCCTAAGGTGTCACAACACTTGCTAGGACATCTTATACTAAGGTTATATACCTCAATTGGGATTATTTCCAACTTATACCAACTTTAAACAAGATTTTTATTTTTCAGGGCACCCGGGCGGGCGCTCAAAATGGACCGAGCGACCGCACACTAGCAGGTGAATCCTTTGAAAAACATTTCAGAAAGATGGGCGGTCGCCCAATAAATTTTGTGCGGTCGCACACTGCACATTTCCGGCCAATGCTCATTTCTTTTCCAGGTTGAATAATTCCCCGTCCCAAGCGTAGGAGTATACTTTTACTAACACTTATACACTACCTAGGAGTACTTAGCACACCCAGGACATACAAACAAGTTCAAAACATTTCTTTTACCGTCCCACAAATAATAGGATAATTTTCTTTTATTCCATTTAAATATTTCACCGTCCCAAAAGTATATGTATAATTTTCTAATATACTCATTTAGGGATACTTCCATTCATTTCCCCGTACCACAAATAATCGTACAATTTTTCTAATAATATTTAAATCAAGTTAATATTTTACCGTCCCACGAATAGGAGTGTAATTTTCTTTAAACTTACAAACCCATTTAGGTGTAAGGATGCTTCCTTTCTTTAGACACACAGTAGAACAATACTCCCTTCGTCCCAAATTTACAAGTATCACAAAATTCAACCAAATCACGAAATTAACAAGCACAAGTATCAAAAATAACATATATGCATATTATTACAAGTAAGGGGGAGCTAGTGACTTACCTAGTCCGAAATCAAATTCACCCAAACTAATTTCTGTTCGGCAGGAAATGCTCTACTCACCGCCCTGATCATTATGGTGCAGTCGGATTTTGAAACGGAGTAATATTTAAAGCCGAAAGTTGAAAGAACTTCTCGTGGAACAGAGGGAGTAGAAATTGTACGCATAACAGAGGGAGTAAAGAAACGGTGGAATAATGTTTCTCAGAGAGAAGGCAAACACAAGATATACTTGCAAGTTTTCAAGAATTGCAATTTGGCCCCTTAAGTTCTAATTTTGACAAAAGGCCCTAAAGTTTCAATTTGAGCATTTTAGCCCCTAAACTTTAATTTTCACAAATGACCCTAATGTTCCAACTTTGAACACTTAGGACCTAAACTTGTTCAATTAGTTAAATAATTAACTCAAATAAAATAGCATATAATTATGCAAGTCAAGAATTTAACAGGAATTAGGACGGGCGTTACATCATCCCCTCCTTAAAGAAAATTCATCCTCGAATTTTACTGATCGAAAATATAACACATATAAATAACAAATAGAAATCAAGAATAGCAAGAATATGGTATACCGCACCATATTATCAATTACCTGCGAGTATTATTCTCACATAACCTTCTTGATACCGTGACTTTCCCATGAACTTTCACAAGAAGTATTCGTGCTCAAGACAAGAATCAACTATCCATACAAGCAATTACCCATATACAAAGTAATTCGTGTGATGGAATTTCCACTAAATCGCAAACTCATACAATAACCACAATGAAATCCACTTCACATGCCCGCAACATATGATCAAGAAACAACCTCGGTTAAATATCCAGAGTACTCAGAAAAATTATCATAATCAAGATGTAAAACAAGGTGTAGAACAAGAATCCCTGTCATATATTATATCCATAGGTATCCCGTGTAATCAAGATGTATCGATCATAACATCACAACACATAAAGTCAAGCAGATTTGATTAATCAATTCACTATAACCAATATCGTCGGGACTTATCTAATAAATGATAATCCTTCCACGAAATCCATCGCAATATATTCATATATTCACAAATCTCAAAGGATTATAACAAATCAAATGATCTCTGATATTCTGCTTTCAAATAATCGCAATTCAAGGATTTTGTTGAATACTCAGAAATTTTTCTCCCATTCAGTACCATCAATCATGAAATACAAGTCTTTATGTTCAATGAATCCGCTAATACAATAGCCGTAGGATCACAATCAGTTTCAAGTCACGAGTAGAATTATTCTATGCATAAAGATTCAATCTCCTCGAAGCATATACAAGTACGTTACCATTTTGAATTAACACGCGTTTTATCTCTTGTTCGAGCTTCACTATGCATAATGAATTTATCATATCCACTATATTGGTGAATCTTGACACATACACGAGAAAATAGTAACACTGGTCATATCCTCCAAATAACCATCATATTAGTCGAATCCACTAGGCAAGGTCAAATACTGAAGTTGTGGTCATCCATCATTTCAATATTTAAAAATTGGCTTCACGTTTATCAATCCATCAGAAAGTGTACCTTTCTGTGTCAAATAGTTAATGATAGAGCTACCTTCGAAATTCATTAATGAATCTCTAACAAGATCAAGAAAATCTCAAGAACTTGCGTACCTCGGTTGTTTCCACTTATATAGGTCAACAAAGATACTTACTTCAGGCATCCACTTTAAGGTAATAGATCTTCTATCTCTTACTAGCTTTTGGAAACAATTGTTTCTCTCGAGAAATTTCAATACAATCAATTCTCAGTCTGCGACTTGGTATACACCAATAGGTCATTAATCAATTCATCGCAAAGAAATCAAATTATAGTTTGAAGATATCATTCATCAAATCCATCAATACTGCTAGATCACATATCAATCGAAATAGCATAATCACGAATTCATAACGAGCATACCTGATATGAGAAGATGTTTTTAATATATCCTCATAGTTGACTTTCCAAATAATGGTAGCCACTTATCAATCAAACACTGAATAGACCACTGATTAACTTCAGGGATCAAATAATTCATCCATACACGATAACAAGTACTAGTTCATTATAGTCACCTGGTTGAATTCTTTGCATTCAATATGAAATCGCAAAGTACCATATCTCTTCATGCCAATCAATACAGATACACCCCACTCAGATATACTAGGCTGGGTGAATCCTCTATCAAGAAATTTCTCAAGTTGAACCTTCAACACTTTGAACTCAACCGATGTCATGAACATTGATTTAGATATCAGCACTATATTTGTACTGTAGCAACTCAAGATAACTCAAGGTTCTCATCATGTATCATGTACTACTCAGTAGAAATTATATCTGAGATCTCACAAAGAATGATACATCCTTTAATTTTGGTGTAGACATTCTTCCATCAACCACATATGCTAAATAATCAGCACAACCTTGAAAATCATTCTCGGTCTTTCAATGCAGAACATGAATATTATACATAATTATATCATGCTCATATAAATAGTCAAGCATACTAGCATAGAAATATTCACCATCTATTGTGGCAAACAAGAAAGGCCTAACACATAAAAAGCCAAGCCATAACACGTATCACATCAATGTCCCATATAGGTAACATGACCAAGTTCACATATAACGTATAAGGTGTTATCACCCACACTTTTATCAAGCTCTTATAAATAACGATATCAAGCATGTAGTTTCTTACTAGAGAATACACTTTCACGTAAATCAAGAAATGAGGACAAGCATGCATATAGTACGAAACAATATTCACTGCACAAGATAGATACGCCTAAGTCTTTAAAGACTCACGCTCTCGATTCTTAAACCATCTAGTGGGGAACACTATCAACACTATCAACACCAGTCCTATGCCTGGTATAACAACAAGTAACGAAGCACTTGACGTCGAAAACACACCCAAGACTAACCCAACCTTGGCCATAGACCCTATCCAGGCTTAGATCTAAACCATAGCTCTGATACCAACCTGACACGCCCCCAAGTCCCGGGATTCCCTAATAGAACCTTTAACCTGGTGTGCGTGACTAACAAGAAACGAGAAACTGAATGACATCTGCTTATATCAAACTAACATCATAAATACTCAAGAGAAACGAGCTAAGATAGCTCACAATGAGTTCTATACCAAGAAATTTAAACCAAATGTGGTTATACACAGCGGAAAACATGCCTAGCACATAAGCTGGCATTACAAGAACTATACAACTCTACCCAATATACTGAGTCTAAACAATTGATACAAGATCGTCCTCACCAAAACTGGAAAGGATAACAATCCCCAACAAGAACAACCTGCCAAGCAGGCCACTGCTAAGTCGAGCCTCACAACGTATTACCACTTGCTTTCCTGGGGGGGGAACAAATAAACAAAGAACGGGGTGAGATAAATCTCAGTAAGTTACTAGATACAAGTACATAGCATGTTATCATGTAATCATGCAAATCAAGAAGATTATCAAGTAATCATGCTCAAGATGTCATCAAGTAACAAGTATATGAGAGGCTAAGCCAACTCATCAAGTAACTAGCACATAAGGCTAAACTAACACGTTACAAAGGATATTCCAACCTTATTCCTCCCAAGTAAACCATTGTTGTCGTTTCTTATTGCAGTTGACAAATCACGATCAATCAAGTTGCTGCTGTGCAATACACAATAGGACCCGGTAACCAGTGTCACTAACAAGAACAAGATTCACGAGGTGTTCACGAGGTGTTCACGAGTTTAGCATTCACTTTTATCAGGCGTATTACTCTAATAAAGGAAGCTATGCCCTTACTATGGCCTGTAGTAAGGGGTCAAGCGCAGATACATAGGCACCCGATTATCACTTTGGCCCCAGCCTCATGATAAGCGTGAACCTATACATCTCCGAGCAAGCAAGGTGACCAGCTGGACTCACAAAAGAATGCACAAGTAGATATTTACTTGAACTACGAGAGTATAGAACTAATCCAAAAGTAGTGGACTAGCTCTTCATGAACCATGTAATTATGTGCTCACCAAATACAAGTACACGTATGCTATATTTGCAAATACAAATCAGTATAACAATGTCACATAATGTGTCCACGTAAAACAATCAAGCCAAATTAGAGTCTATTAATAACAGACCCCAACCAAGTAGTAGGGTATGTCATTTTATGTCACTTTGTCATATGCCATATTTGCACGTACATATTCATATAACCTTTAACACACTAATGTGTCTATCACGATACCCTTACTTCCAAGTAGAGCCCAACATCTTAGACTCTAAGCACGTAGTCGAATAGGTCGTATTGTACCTAGTCACAATCATATCTCGCGTATATGTATCGTTAATAATCGAATACATTTTCCAACACATATTGTGTTCTATAATCATTGTTTTATGAATTATATTCATATTACACTAGTCCCTCTTTCTTTAGGAACTCATCTCAAGAACAAGATATCTTCTTTATACTTTATATACTTCATTGAGTATATGCACGATTAAAACTAATTACTAGTACATTAGTGCTTGTTCATAGCACTTTCAATACACACGTATTAGATTCAAGTATGTCTTAGAGTTGATCATTCTCTATCTAGTTCCATATTCCAATTCTTTGGTTATTCATACCATATATCAAGTAGTCAAGAAACCACATTCTATCAAGTAGCTATATGCAAGATTTGCACATACACATCAAGAATAGTTCTAACACGTTAGTGCTTGTTCATAGCACTTTCAAGTTCATTACCATACACATATATTGGTTTCAAGACATGTACAAGATTTTATCATCTTACATTCAAGTTCTCAATCCAATTCTTTGGATGTTCAAGACATGTATAAGAATTAATTATCTTATACTCAAGTTATTATTCCAATCTTTGGATATTCAAGTCATGTACAAGATTTAATTGTCTTATACTTCAAATTAAAGCTAAGTAGAAGAGTTACATATCTTATACTTACATGTTCTTAATCCTAGACTTTGGATGTTCAAGCTCAAGACATTGTTCTAGTGCCCCTAAGGTACACAAACATTGGAATTAAGACACATATAACACATTAGTGCTTGTTCTTAGCACTTTCAAGACATATAAAAGAGTTCTTACTCCTACATTCAAGTTTTCATTTTAATTCAATGAGTAATCATGTTCAAGACCAAGTTCTGATGCCCCTAAGGTGTCACAACACTTGCTAGGACATCTTATACTAAGGCTATATACCTCAATTGGGATTATTTCCAACTTATACAAACTTTAAACAAGCTTTTTATTTTTCAGGGCACCCAGGCGGGCGCTCAAATTGGACCGGGCGGCCGCACACTAGCAGGTGAATCCTTTGAAAAACATTTCAGAAAGATGGGCGGTCGCCCAATAAATTTTGTGCGGTCGCACACTCACATTTCCGGCCAATGCTCATTTCTTTTCCAGGTTGAATAATTCCCCGTCCCAAGCGTAGGAGTATACTTTTACTAACACTTATACACTACCTAGGAGTACTTAGCACACCCAGGACATACAAACAAGTTCAAAACATTTCTTTTACCGTCCCACAAATAATAGGATAATTTTCTTTTATTCCATTTAAATATTTCACCGTCCCAAAAGTATAAGTATAATTTTCTAATATACTAATATACTCATTTAGGGATACTTCTATTCATTTCCCCGTACCACAAATAATCGTACAATTTTTCTAATAATTTTTAAATCAAGTTAATATTTTACCGTCCCACGAATAGGAGTGTAATTTTCTTAAAACTTACAAACCCATTTAGGTGTAAGGATGCTTCCTTTCTTTACACACACAGTAGAACAATACTCCCTTCATCCCAAATTTACAAGTATCACAAAATTCAACCAAATCACGAAATTAACAAGCACAAGTATCAAAAATAACATATATGCATGTTATTACAAGCAAGGGGGAGCTAGTGACTCACCTAGTCCGAAATCAAATTCACCCAAACTAATTTATGTTCGGCAGGAAATGCTCTACTCACCGCCCTGATCATTATGGTGCAGTCGGATTTTGAAACGGAGTAATATTTAAAGCCGAAAGTTGAAAGAACTTCTCGTGGAACAGAAGGAGTAGAAATTGTACGCAGAACAGAAGGAGTAAAGAAACGGTGGAATAATGTTTCTCAGAGAAAAGGCAAACACAAGATATACTTGCAAGTTTCCAAGAATTTCAATTTGGCCCCTCAAGTTCTAACTTTGACAAAAAGGCCCTAAAGTTTCAATTTGAGCATTTTAGCCCCTAAACTTTAATTTTCACAAATGACCCTAATGTTCCAGCTTTGAATACTTAGGACCTAAACTTGCTCAATTAGTTAAATAATTAACTCAAATAAAATAGCATATAATTATGCAAGTCAAGAATTTAACAGGAATTAGGACGGGCGTTACATCTGTCCATGGGGAACTTCCACTTACTGGTTGTTGGCGTGTGTTCACTTGAGAACGCGGTCTCGACCAGAAAGTCCACTAGAGGCTGTGCCAACAATGTCTTCCTCGGTTTGTAGGTTTTATCGGACTCGGTTAATTCAATTGACCAGTTGAGGAGTCGGCCTGAGCTGTCCATCTTATGAAGTATCTTCCTGAGCGGTGCGTCGGTGTAAACCGTGATGGGATGCGTGGAGAAGTATGCGCGCAGCTGTCTAGCTGCTATCACCAAAGCATATGCTATTTTTTCAATATTAACATATCTGATCTCGGTATCCGATAAGGTTTTGCTTACATAATAGACCGGCTTCTGAATCCCATTGTCTTCTCGCACTAATACGGCCGCCATGACTCTATCTGTTGCTGCAAGGAACACAGAGAGTGTTTCCCCCATAATTGGACTGCTGAGTAATGGAGGAGAGCCCAAGTAACCTTTCAGTTTTTGGAATGATGCAGAGCACTCTGGGGTCCAAGCGAAGTTTTTAGTTCCCTTCAAAGCTTTAAAGAAAGGGATCGACTTTTCTGCCGACTTGGCGATAAACCTTCCCAGGGCGGCTACTCTCCCATTTAGCCTTTGAACTTCCTTCACACATGTCGGCTCTTTCATGTCGACAAGAGCCTGGATCTTCTCCGGATTTGCCTCTATGCCTTGCTGCGATACCATGAAGCCGAGGAACTTGCATGCCGTGACCCCGAAAACACATTTGCTAGGGTTGAGTTTCATATCGTTGGTCTTTAAGTTGTTTATGGTATCGATCAAATCCGGGACATGACTTCCTGACTTGGTCTTGATTACCATGTCGTCTAATAAGCCTCCATGTTCCTGACGATCCGGGATTTGAACACCTTGTTCACCATCCTTTGATAGGTTGCTCCGGCATTCTTGAGGCCGAACGGCATCATCACATAGCAGTAGATTCTTCCAGCCGCCTGAAATGCTGTTTTTTCAATGTCGTCCTCGGCCATCTTGACTTGATGGTAGCATGAATAGGCATCAAGGAAACTCAGAGTTTGGTGTCCCGCAATTGAGTCGACCAGCTTATCGATTCTGGGAAGAGGGTAGCTATCCTTTGGGCAAGCCTTTGTTGAGGTCTGTGAAGTCAATACACATCCTCCATTTGCCATTCTGTTTCTTCACCATGACGACATTAGCTAGCCATTCAGGGTATGTTGCTTCTCTGATGATCCCGGCTTTCAGCAATTTATCCACCTCGATCTTGATTGCCTTTTCTTTATCTATGGAGAAGACCCTTCGTCCCTGCTTGACCGGATTGAAAAAGCTGTCCATCTCCAGTTTGTGAAGAGCGATGGCTTTTTTAACTCCGACCATGTCTTCAACCCTCCATGCGAACACGTCTAGGTTGTTTTTTAGCAGGTTGATGAGTTCTTCTCTTTATTCCAGGGGGAGTTGTTTCCCAATCCGTACCTTCTGTTCCGGGTAGTCAGGGTTGATAATGACCTCGTCTAACTGGTCGACTGGTCTCAGCTCGGGACCGTCCCTAAACTCCAGGGTTTCCACGATGATCTATTTGACTTTCTCCTTGTCCTTGCCTTCCAGTCTCAAATTCTCCATATCTAGGAGTCTGTCTATCTCGGCATCCATGTGGTCAGGTATTGTGGCCCCCGAGCTTGGAACGAGGGCGAGGGTCGAGTCGCTCGGCTCGGTCGAAGCTATGTTCATGGAAATACAGCCATATCCTTCTAACCCATAAGTTACCTCGGTCTCTTTCATGGCATTTTCGTCGTCCAGTACGACCCATTCCTCAGGCATGTCTACTGTTATCACGTCGATGTTGGGTGCTTATGATGTGACCATGGTTGACTTCGATATAGTAATATTCCTTTCTGGAGTGTCAATCTCCATCTTGGTTTTTGCTTTCCTGGATCTCATCACGTGTTCCAGAAAGTGTTTGGGGTTGCCGAGGACACATCCTATGCCTTCTGGGGTCGGGAACTTCACCCTTTGGTGAGGGAGGGAAGCAACCATTCCCAATTTTCCTTGACTAGGGGAGCCGAGGATGGCATGGTAATCACTTGCCAAGTCCATAACGATGAACGTGATTGTTGTCGAGGTCTTATAGGGATATTCACCGACTTCCAACACTAGGTCCACGGTCCCTTTTGCCTCGGCCTTGTGATTTGTGAATCCTTCAAGTCTTCCGTTGTACGGTTTTAGCATGGTATCCGGCAGTTCCATCTCCTTGAATGTTCTGTAATAGAGAACATCCTTGGCGGCTCCTGAATCAATTAGGAGTCTTTCAGATTCGCAGTTATCAATTCGGCCTGTGATGACCAAAGGTTGTTCCCTCATTGCCCTGTTTTCGGCTAATTCATTTGGAGAGAAACTGATCACTTCTTCCCCTTTATGGATCCAATGGGGAATGTGGTAGACCTTACTCAGCTCGTAGATCTGTTCGTTTAGCCTTGTGTTTGAAGGGATTTCCTTACTTATGACTCCGATTAGCCTTGCCCGAGGTGGTTTATCTCCTTGATCATCTTCCTTCTCTTCTTCCCTTGGGCGCTTATTATCCTTTTTTGCTATGAACTCATTAAGCTTCCCCTGGTCGGCCCATCTTTGAAATATTTTCTTCAAGGCGTAGCAGTTATCTGTTTCATGCCCGTTATCCCTATGGTACGCACAATATTTGCTCGTGTCCCTTAGAAATTTTGGGTTGTCTTTCAGGGGTTTTGGATTAGGGAGATTCACCATGTTCATTATCTCTGATTTCGGTTTTGTGAGGGGGGTGAAGACCTCGGTCCCTTTGGTTCTATTCTTTTCTCAACTTCTGACACCATTGGTACCTTGAGCCAAATCGGAAGTTGGTGGTTTACTTTCTCGTCCTCTTTCCCGATCACGATCTCGGTCTCCAGACATCCATTTCTTCTTTTCCTCCGCTGTGGCTGTCGCATAAGCCACGTGGTATAACTCAGATTTCGTGAGAGGTCCTCTCACTGAAATTTTATGGGTGAGGTCGTCTGATCTCTGCCCATTAGTGAAGTAGGTGATAATCTCCCGGTCGGTGAGTCGTTCTTCGATCGAGTCAGCCAAGACTCTGAATCGATTGAAGAAACTCATAGTCGACTCGTTTTTACCTTGGACTATGTTGGCTAGGTCCGACAACCTTTTCTTTCTAGCACCTGCAGTAGCGAAGTATTCCATGAATCTCACCTTCAATTTAGAGAAAGAATCAATACTTCCTCTTTCCAGGTCCATAAACCAAGATCTGGCTGCCCCGGTTAACGTACTAGCAAAGGCCTTGCAGAGTACGTCGTCCTGGTTAGACAATAGGGCCATCTTGCCCTCAAAATCTTGGAGGTGATCCAGAGCGTCTGAGTTGCCGGAGTACTTGTCTAGGTGAGGTAGCTTCAATTGGGGCGTAGGTGGAGAATCTTTGATCCATGGCGCAAAAGGACGCATAGTATCATAATGAGTCTTGGGCTTCCTCTGCCCCTGGTTCATCTCAATATTATCCAACCTATCTTGTAAATCCATTATGAGTCTTTCGCTTATTGCCGAGGTGCGGAGGGAACTCCGAGGTTTCTCTCTCTCTTGATCTCGGCCTCTCCCAACAACCCGACTTATTTCTGGGTCATTCAGAGGTCGTCTCAGCGGAGAACGGCGAGGTGGTGCTTGCCTTGGTGGGACTTGATCCTGATTCTGCCATCGTCTTCTTTCTCCTAGAAATCTCACATCTGGAGATTCCGCCTCTTGTTCCCTCCTTCGGTTTATCTGGTTCCTTAGATCTCTTTCTCCGGGGTTGATTGGGCCAAGTCGGCCTTCTAGTCGGCTTGGCGGAGCAACTCGGTTTCCGGGGGGGTGGATCATGCGGTTCCTGATGACGTCTGTCATCAGTACGTGGGTTTCCCCTACGGTCGCTTCTTTCTCCGTCTCCCAAAGCTCATCTTGTGCCAGAGGGCTGGGCGAAGGGCGCCAAGGAATGATCAGAATCGAATTCTAGAAGAGCCATTTGAGCGTCGGCAAGTTGTTGGAGGGTTGAGAGGTTTTGTCGCAGCAATTCTCTATGATCAATTGGTGGTAGCCTAGATGGACCAACCTCGGTATTCTGAGGTCGCGAAGATGTTCGCCTTCTCCGGCCATATTGATGAGTTATCTCAGGTGGAGGACCTCTGGAACGTGTATGCATCCCGCCTCCTTGAGGTGGAGGAGGGAGGCCTTGATTCAGAACATTGTTATTTGCCACGTTAGGTGGTGGCGGATTGAGATTAGCGTCTGGTGTAACACTAATCTCCTGACCGTCGGCGCGAATTCCAGACATGAGGAAATTGTGGTTATCCGGCTAGAAAGCTCTCTGATTGCACGTTTCCCGGCAATGGAACCAAACTGATGCTGCCAAAAACGTGTCGGATCAGCCCTTCGTCTAGCGGTTCGGATAAATCCAGCAATGAGAACTTCCTTGTACGAATCTGCGCACAATAACAAACGTAAACTACGCTGGGGCTTCACCGGCGAAGGCCCTCCGGCGTGAGAGTAAGAATACGGGTGGTATATGGGAATAGAGAAATCAATTGACTAGTTTTGAGTCAAAGAGTTCATTACCCGTTTCCTGTGTAGAGGACCTGTTTATATAGGCACGGGTGAATGAGTCCTGACCTGTTAGAAAAGCCAGGGAGCCCGTATTGTTATGGGACTCGTATTCCTTGGAGATAGACTCCGAATAAGGATGAGTGGTATCCCAGTTATCTTGTAGATGATATATCCTTGTTTAGATAAGGATCTTCAATGTTAGAGTTGTAGTCAAACTCTGTAAGTGGACTTCCTGTGATAATGGGAGGTTTATGATACATCTCGGCCCGTCATCTATCTCGGCTCATCATAGAGGCCGACTAGGGATTAGGCCCCTTAGGACTCGGCCTAGGCAAGGACTGCCTGCTCGGCTTTATTGATGTCGGCCCCTAAGCATGGGCTTCTGGTGAATGGGCCTCTCGGTATAGGTCTTTTAGGTGTGTGGGCCCAGTGTGTATGGGTTCCATTTAATCAAGTCGGTTTATATCGTTCAATTTATTTTTTAAGAAAATATCATAATAAGTGTTCTTTTTATTAGAAATCAACCTCATAATGACAATACTATGAAATTGCTAAAGGTCATGTATGTATTTATGCTACTAGAATGATTTAAATGTTCGTCTTTGTTTAAAAATATGATATGTCATGCATTGCACTGGATTTTAATCAAGTGTATGCTATACTCCTCCGTCCCAGTTTAAGGTTTCTACTTTCCTTTTTGGTATATCCTAGTTTAAGGTTCTTAGTTGCTTTATTCCATAAATGGAAAAGAATGAATAGTGCTTTGAAGACTCTTGCGCTCAAAAATTTCATTTAATTACAAAAAAACCATTACTTAGCTACCTTAATTTCACCCACTTGCTTCATAAATAGTGTTTTGGACATTTATATCCCTCACTCTCTACTTTTGGTTGATTCATTTCCTTAGTTTTTGTCTTGGTTTGTTAATAAGTGTGCATATTCAAACTAAAAACCTTAAACTGGGACGGAGGAGTATATTAAAAGTCGAGGAAGCCAGTATTGGACAAACTTTAGTTTAATCTTCAACATTAAAGTGCCAAGTCGCCTTGATCTCATAATTAGGTGACTATTCCTTTTTCGAACTCTTAGCTGATCATAATACTAAAGGAGAGATACCGAACCACATTCAAAAAACTTCTCCCCATTTTTGCTCTGCGGCAATTTTCAAACCTCATCTTCTTCCTTTTGAATAAACTTCCATCTTCTTTCTTTTCTTTCATAGCCCTTTCTCCATAATCAATTGAAGATCTGTTTTTCTTACTCCTTTTTTTATTGCTTAATTTAACCCGATTTCATATTTATTAATTATTATTTTGTAATTAATAAATGTGAAATCAGGTATGTCATTTTATATTTGTTGTTTTAATTCTAATTCTAGTTTTAAATAATGTTCATTATAGAATTTCTGAAGTTGTTTTTCTCTCCATATGTGAGAGCTTGTGTTTTTCCTCCTTTGGTGAGGACCTATGTTTTTCCTCCTTTGTTGAGGACATGTGATTTCCCTCCTTTGTTGAGGGCTTTGTTTATTATTTTTATCGTGATGAGTGGATCTGGCTTAGAAGAGTGGAAGAGCACGGACTCAATATTTCATGATGATATTCATGCAATCCAGCGTTGCAAAGGATGGCATCTTCCAGAGTCAGGTTTTTGTCAAGATTATGTATTGCAAGGATGTGCTTATTATGACGATTTTTTTTCTTTGCAGTTGATATGTCAAAATGCCAATATGTTGGCGAATGTAATTTCTACGGCAGCATTTGTAAATGCGAGCCCCACCGTTTGGGTCGAACTTCCGACGTTTGTGGATAGTCGACTTCTAAACGTTTGTTATTATTATTAATATTAGATGGTTCTTTTGATTTCAAAAAAAAAAAACTCTTAGCTAATCATAATGATTACTATATAAAGAAATTATGATTATTTAACTATATATAGTAACATTGCTATTTAACTATAATAGTTAACTATATAGAATAACTATAATATTCTACTAATAGCTAATCATAATAATTATTATAAATGATAATTATTACTATAAAAAGCCATTATTACTATGTATAGTAACTATTACTATTTTAAAAAAATAGTTAATGTAATAATTAATTATAATAGTTAATTATAATTAAAAAATTATTAACTAGTAAAATAATGGAGTAATTATTTTAGTAATATTGTAAATTTATATTAGTATTATGTAATCCCGGATATGGATTGTTCAGTTTGTGTTTCTCATCTGTATTATGCTCACTCCATCCCAGCTCAATCGAGACTTAATTTCATTTTAGTCCATCCTAGCTCCCAGAATGGCAAAGTTTTAATATTTTTATATTCACAATATCTACACTTCTCATCCACTAACTTTAATTATCATAAACTAACTTTTACCTCATCTTTCATCCACAATTATTTTTTTCTCATACATAATACTCCCTCCATCACAAAATGATCTTCATATTTGCCATTTTTCATTGTCCCAAAAAGTTCTTCTCATTTCTACAATTTGGGCTTAAAAGTGCATAAACAAAACATGACTAGTAAAACAAGTATTCATAATCTTAAAAAGATTGCATAGTCAAATGAGAAAATCATTTTTGGGACGGAGGGAGTACATTTCAATATAATACTACTTCGGTTCCACTATTTTTGTACAATTATACAACTTTTAATTAATTACTGTACTTAAAAAATTGGTCTTAACTGAGCTGAGATAGAATAATTATATTTTTCAATGCTACTCATTATCACAATTGTCCAAAAGAATCAAATAAAATGCAAATTAATGAATAGGAGCTCATGACAATTATAAAGAATCTATAAAGAAAATAATAATATTTTATTAGATAATCACTATAATTTCCACATGATTTTGATAGGTAAATATAGTTTAAATTTATTAATATTTAACATCAAAATGTGTACATTAATCTTTATAATTAGTAGTATTATTATTAATATAAACTATGGGCATATGAATGAAAAAGTTAGTATTATGATTGAGGATTCACAAAATTTTGGGGGAAACTAGTTTCCTCCAAATGTTAAAAAAAAGTCCTGTTTTGAAACTATGTATTTAAGCAGGCTTCTTTAGGAACCGGTTCACAAACAATTCCACGCAGCTTTTTGTGACCGGTTATATTCTCCTTCCAATGAAACACATCATTCAAAAACAACTTTACCTTTTCTTCTTTCTCTCTTCCTCTCTCTCTCTCTAACCTAATCGGTGAAAACTACCGGCGTAATTTTGTCGTTCGGTTGTCAATTTCTCTCGATTTTGAAGCAATTTTTGATTGTCGTTGTTCGTTCGTTAATTTCACTCGATTTGAAGCAAACTACCGTTTGATTTAAAGCAGAGTGAGGATGAAATCAGTAGTAAAGCCCACAACAAAGAAATCTGTATTGAAGAATAAGATGGGCGTGATGGAGGTATGTGTTGATTTCAAGTTTTTTCGCTTGATTCTCAGTCTATTTTGTTCGCTTATTGTGTTGATTTCAAGCATTTTTTGCTCGGTTTTTGTTATGCTTGATTAAGTATTTTGAGTTTGGTACTTGTTACTCAGTGATTTAAACAAGTAAAGGGAGTCTTTGTTGAACAAAGTTGAAGACTTTCCGGCAATCAAACATGGTCACATTGACAAGGTTGTTGGGAGCAAAGACAACGAGGAGAAGAAGAGGAAGAAAGCTGGTAGTTCGAATGCAACATATGTCCGCAAACTAGGTCTAGAAAGGGTGTTAGTCAGTGAAATTGTAACTTGTTATTTTGAAATCCAAACTTGTTGTTTTAAGTTATTAACTTGATGTTTTTTATGCCTAAACAACATGAAGTTGTATTAAAAGCTCATGTTCAAACAGCTTGTTTCAAAATAAATTGCATAGTTATTATAATATCAAGTTTATCTGTTGAAACACGAAGTTACACTACTAAAATACCAAGTATAGATCTGATACATACAGCATAACTTGATTAACCACCAGGCTGCACTAATAAAACACTAAGTTACTGTACTAAATTATCAAGTTACAATAGTAAAACACCAAGTTAATATACTAAAACAAAACAAGTTATATTATAAGTTGACGTTCAAAATGCTTATTTCAATAAAAATTGCATGGTTATTATAATATCAAGTTTGTTTATTAAAACACAAAGTTACACTACTAAAATACCAAGTATAGATCTGATACAACATACTTGATTAACCACCAGGCTGCACTAATAAAACACCAAGTTACTGTATTAAAACATAAAGTTACAATACTAAAACACCAAGTTACTATACTAAAACAACACCAAGTTATTCTATAAGTTGATGTCCAAAATGCTTATTTCAATAGAAAATGCATGGTTATTATAACATCAAGTTTGTATGTTAAAAAAAAAAGTTACATTGCGAAAATACCAAGAATAGATCTGATACAACATAACTTGATATCCACCAGGCTGCACTAATAAAACAAAAAGTTACTTTACTAAAATATCACGTTACAATACCAAAACACCAAGTTACTATACTAAAACAACAAGTTACACCAAATCAATTCTATTTCAATTTGAGCAGTTTGAACATCTCCATTTCAATTTGAGCAGCAAACGACTACAGGATTCAAATTAAGTGTAGATTTTGTGTTTTTTGAGCCAAATGAAGATATCCATCTCTTTAAATTGATCTTCAATGTATTTTTCAATCCCACTCTCCTCTTCTGATTCAATGACATTGTTATCCACCATCTCCATCTCCATCATCTATAAGAAGAAGATCAATTTCAATTAGATCAAATAGCTCATTCGAATATCAATTTTAATTTCAATTAGATCAAATTGATGAACAAAATGTTTAGTTTCAAACCTGATCAATCGTTTTTTAAGCTTCCATCTGCAACTGCAATGGCGAGAGAGAGAGAGAGGCGTGCGCGCGCGCACACACACACACACACAGAGATGGCGGAAGGAGGAAACAGGGCTGAGAAGATGATGTGTGTGCGCTAATGTGTGTTTGGTAGGTTTTATACCCTAGTTTTAATAAGTTGAACCCTGTAATATTAAACCGGTTCATTAAAAACCGATTTCTCCTACTTTCCCTCAAAACAAGACTTTTTATAATGTTTGTCCCCAAAACCAACTCTTGAGGATTAAGTGCATATTATATCCAAAGCTAAAATGAATCATAAAATATTGTTTCTCCCAACTGTTGAACTGATTTTTATCTTTAATAAATATTTGAGATTTTTACCAATAAGTCCCTCATAAGAGATGGAATTTACCAATAAAAACAGATATTTTCTTATTCTACCTTAGGGTCCCTAAGTTGAAATGAAAACTAAACAAAACACGTCTGCTCCCCCCACCCTTTTATACGACTCATATCCTTCTCTCTACTTTCTCGCTCCACCTTCTCCATCTCACCTCTGGCCACGCCTTCCACCGGCGCCTCCGGCCACAACGTGCTTCGTGATAAACGTGTTCCCTCGGCCAATTTTAATGTGAATCTCCTATGTTTTCTTTCTTCGTCACTCGTTTCTTGCTTCACGAAATTGATTTTGCCGTTTTCTTTCGGTCTCATTCTGGAATCGAGGAGCTATCGGTTTTCGTTTAGGTATTTCTCAGGGTTTTGTATTGTTGATGTTTCCAGATATTTGGTTGATTTGGGGTTTGGTTTCGGTGAATTGAGTTTGGGTTATGGTAAAATTAGGGTTTGTTTCTGTAGATTTCGTTTAATAGATGAACTTTCATCTAGATCTCTTCAAATTTGGGGATATTCTTGCTGCTAGAATTGAGAAATGCTTTTATTTTTTTCAAGATTAAATAATTATTTTTGACATCGAGAAATATAGTTGTCGTGCAGTTCAAAAGAAATAGTAGCAAAAAAAGTACGGATTATAGAGTTATCAATAGAGTTTTTTATTATTTGCTGCTTTGGATGTTGACTTCACATCTCTTGTTTCCCAGGTCTTTACAGCGAAGATTATATTGTTCATCTGTTTTATGCCGTGTCTATGGTTCTGATGATTCCGCTATAAGTTGGCAAAAGGGCCATCCTTTATAATCTGTGGGTAATAAGCTGACCTCCCCCTCCCCGGGCATGAACTTAACAGCCGGATAAACGAGGAAAATCATTGATGGGTGAATTTATAGCGATGAAGTTTTATATCCAGAGGTCTGGTTCTGACAATAGATAAGTTTGTATACTTGGAGAGAGAATCTGTCCGGGGAGGAAGTTAGTTACAAGTTTGTATTTCCAGTCATATTTATACTTTATTCTTGAAATGTATTAGCAATAACAGATATTGTAAAGGAATTTCAGAAGATTAGGAAGCTAATGTAATTATTAGTACAAAATTGCCTTGTAATAGAGGAATGTAGCTAAGGCAATGTGGTAAGTCACTTAAAAGTATATTTTCTTGGTTCTGATGATAGTCTATTCCTTGGTTTTCTGAACTTGTGGTTGTTGGAGATTATACCTTAGGCCTTTGAGAAAGGCCTTACGTTGCATCATGTTCTCATTTGTTATGGAGATAACAAATGAGAGGGAGGGAGAGAGAAAAAACGCATATGCTATATGCGCTTAGCGCTGGCTACATAGCGCGCGTCAGGAGGAAGCGAGGGGCAATTTGGTCCAGTGAAAAGTCCAGGGACTTATTGGTGAGTTTCTAAAATGTCTGTCCTTATTGGTCATTTTCATTTGGGTGAGGGACTTATTTGTCAAAGCCTCTAAATTTTACTCTCTCCGTCCCAAAATACGTGTAGTTCTAGGATTTTCACACAAATTAAGAAAAATAATTAATGCATGTCTAATGGACTAAATTACCCTTGAAACATTTCAAGTACCAAGACAATTAATTGCTTTTACAATGACAACTACCATCATAAATAAGGGTATATTTGCAAGCAATGCCAAAGATGTCTAGATAAAAGCAAAACTACAAATATTTTGGGAGAAACTTCAAACCCTTAAACTACAAGTATTTTAGGACGGAGGGAGTAATTAAATTTTATTCTAGTGACTATCATGAAATATAGAGAATTCCAGTAACATCTTAATAGTTTATTTGTGATTTGTGTACTACATATATCCACAATAAATCCATAAAAGAATAATCTTATTTTCTATTTTGATAAAAACTATCACGTTTCTAAATAATTCAAATTATCATTACAATTTCACTGATATACTATAAAATTGCTTTAGTCTTTAATAATAATAGTAATACATTTAAGATATAATTAAACTTTCATTTAATGAAATTTGACTTTATAAACTAAAGCGAGTATCAATTTTTATTATATATCACACTATATAAAAAATTAATTACATTTTATATAAAAAATAATATAAATAAGATGCTAACATGCTGAGTACGGCTCTCTATTAGTCAAATTTGAGGACATGCGGTGTATATACCGAAATAACTCCTTAAAAATATGAATTAGTAAAAATCAAAGGTAGAAGTCCCAGCTAGCCCTCAATAAAAAAAATACAAAATTTATCTCCCACCGTTAATAGGCCTATGATATACTCTATATGTCCTATAATATATAATAATGTGCACAAATTATCTTTTTTGGTTGATGACAAAAACTTGTATGAGAACACCATGACCCGTCTCATAGTAGAGACGGGTCATTTTTGACCCACGACACGGACTCATGACCCGCGCGAAAAAAAAATGTTTTTTTTTAGGTTTTATATTTTTTTCGATTTGCCGAAAGTAATAGTTACTATTAGGGATGGCAACGGATCGGGTTCGGATCGGATCAGGCCTGATCCGAATCCGATCCGAACCCTAGAACCCCTATTCCGAACCCGAACTGATCCGAACCCGACTGACCCGAACCCCGATCCGAGACCCGATCGGATCTGAGCCGAGGCAGTAAAAAAAAATTGGTAATCTCTTCCATCACGAACAATCCTAATTGCCATTTCCCATTAAACCCCAATTCAAATCAATCAACAACCACCCACAAATTGATTTCACATAACCCCAATTTCATGATAATTTGTAACTCATTATAGAGAAGTAAAGAATTTTATGTGCTTACTTGACATAGGAGGGATGGAGTAGGAGACGACGAGCAACGGCAACGGAGACAGCGAGCAACGGCGACGACGACCGCGAGCAACGGCGAGATCGGTTGTATCTTGGAAGGCGATGTCGGCGAGGCTAACGGCTGGCCGTCAAGTCGTCGGAGACGAGGGCGGCGACGGAGACGGCGCGGGCGATGATGCTGGATCTGGTCAATGGAACGGCGATCTGGGTTTGACGGATTTTCGGTAGATTTGGGCAACATCGAATAGAGAGAGACGAGGAGAAGGAGAGCCAAGAGAGACACCGGCTACGACAACTGCGCATAGAGAGAGAGAGAGTCGAACGTCGCCTAGAGAGAGTAGGGAAGGCGTTGCGAATTTGCGATGGGAGAGAGAGTGGGGGAGTTGGCGAGACTGAAAGGGGAAATAAAATCCTAAACCTAGATTTTTTGTTATATAGGGAGGGGGTGTGTGTATTTCTATAACATGATGAGGGGTGTATTAGTAAAAATTTATAAATTTAATATGTTCGGGTCGGATCGGGTCGGATCGGATCGGGTCAGGGGGTTCTACCGAATCCGATCCGAACCCGATCGGATCTTTAAAAATACAAACCATATCCGAAATTTTCGGATCGATTTCCCTTCGGTACGGATCGGGTTCGGTCAAATTGCCATCCCTAGTTACTATAACTAAATGTAACAAACATGTTACTTATATGTAACAGTTTGTATACATAAAAGTAATACATACATGCATAAAAGTAACAGTGTTTTTTTATGTTTTCTTCATTTGCCAAAAGTAATACTTATTATAACTAAAATGTAACAAACGTGTTACTTATTTGTAACAGTGTTTATACATAATTGTAACACAAATGTATAGAAAAGTAATAATTCAACCATTTACTCTTTAGAACTAAAAACACTCGTGTTAGTAACATTGTAAAAATAAAAAAGTAACAATTTTTATAAATGAATGTTACATTTTACTTGTATAATAACATTGTAAAACAGTTACGTTTACTTGTATATAATAGTATGTCCATATGTTTTCAAATAATAAGTTACAATGGGTTCAATTTATCATGATACATGTAAAAGTATTACGTTATCTATAGATATCTGTTACAATTTCATCTACAGTACTAAAGTGTTACATTTACTTGTACAAATAATTACATTCATGTATACTCCCTCCGTCCCGGCACAAGTGTCACCAACTTTTGGGACACGGAGATTAAGAAAATGTAGTATATGTGTGGTAGAAAATGAAGAGAGATAATGAGTGGGGTAAATAGTGATGTTGGTTGAATAAAATGAGTGGTGGAAAATGAAGAGAGAGAATGAGTGGGTTTAAATAGTGGGGTTGGTTGAATATAAATATATTAAAACATTTCCATTTTGGGTAGTGACACTTGTGCTGGGACAGACCAAAAGGAAAATAAGTGACACTTCTGTTGGGACGGAGGGAGTATAAGTTGTTATTTTTCAAATGTCACTTTCTTTCAAAAAAAATAATCAAAATACTCAAAAAAAAAATATATGGAAAAACACTATTACATTTCAGTATAACAATAATTACATTTATTTATTGTAAGTGTTACACGTATTTTTAGTATTACACTTAAAAGATGAGTAAAATGAGCTATATATTTTATTTTATTTTTTGTAAAACTGGTGTTACGTTTACTTATAAACAATGTTACTTTATAAGTAACACAGTTGTTACATTTAGTTATACTAAGTATTACTTTTGGCAAACGAAAAAAACAGCCAAAAAAATATAAAAACTAAAACAACGATTTTTTTTCTAGAAAAAAAATAAAAAATTTGGGCCAATGGGTCGCTGCCACGTGGCTGATTTTGAGTGGAGCATGGGTTGGGATCCTACGCTTCGCGGAGAATGTTGTACACGGGTCATGGGTCGACCCGTCTCTTCTATGAGACGGATCTATGTGTTCTCACAAGAGACCACCTCCTCATTGATATGGCTTTTTTACGAAATTCGTTAGACTTATTAGTCAAGTCACATGTGCCTTGCACGTGATTGACTTATTGGGTTAGTTTGAAATGGAAATTAGCTCTGGAGGGGTTAAATGCAAATACTAAACTTAAAGTTCAGACATATAAAACTTTCAAATATAATATCAAAAAAAATAAGTAAAGTAATTAATATACAAAAATAGATATTTTATTAACAAGTACGGAGTATTATATTTAAGAAAACTATATTCTTATTTTTTACAAATAAAATGTATTCTTATAACAACCTTCTTTATTAATCATTATTAAAAATATTATACAAATAATTATGTTATTATAACAATTACTATATTAACTATCCATTTTTTCAAAATAGCTAATTATTCATTACGGCCACCTATTACCGCCACCGTCCTACTCGTCACCACCATCCATCACCACCAACGTCTACCTCTACCACCAACCCTAGTCACCACTGTCACTATCATATCACTCACACCAGTGTACCACACTCACCGTCCATGAATACCACCATTCACGAACACCACCGCCCACCACCACCAACAACACCACCCCCATACACACAAGATCTGATTTCTAGCATACACACAAAAATCAGATCTATCATGTTGGGTTTTGAGGCACCTTGCGCAGCGGAATAAAGCAATATGAAATCAACAAAACCCTAAGCCCCAAGATCCATTCATGATGATTAAATTAATGGCAAGATGAATTTAGAATACTAACCGTTGTAGAGCGTTTAAATTTTTCGGATCTTCAAATATTCAAGTCTTCAAGCTTTAGATTTTATCTCCTCGTTCTTCGTGTTCATCGGATCACGATCACAGGAACACGAACTTAAGATGCTAAATCAAGCACCCTCTATATGTACACACGAACGAATATCTAGAACCATTCTAGATCTGGATTGCTAGACCCATTAGAAAACACTTTTCTACTCTTCAAAAGCTATATGAATTTTGGTGTTCTTGATCTTTGATTCTCAATCTTGGATCAAGAATTATGTTTCTCAAAGATACTAGTTTTCATTGGTTTAATGGCTGGTGAAAGATGTATTTATAGTCCCTAGTCATTAACTCTTAAAGGCCATAAGACCTAAATCCCGTCACCCAATTAAACTGGTCAAAACTGACTTCAGAGGTTCTGGCACGGCCGTGCTCACAAAGTGGCACGGCCGTGCCAATTATGCCGACTGAAATCTCCCTTGGCGCATTATGGCACGGTCGATCCTGTTATCTGGAACGGTCGCGCCATTTGGCACGGTCGTGTGCACAGAACGGCATGGTCGTGCCATTTTGGCCAAACCTGCCAGATTTTTAGCTTTTTCCAATTTTAGCCTTTTGATCAATTCGTTCTTTTGTGTGTGACCCCATAGGATTATATTAAGTTGGTAATGAGTCCGACCATGGTCAAACCCATAAATCATGAGCGGACTCTAGCAAGCCATCATGACTACCCAATTAATATAACTTAAATAAAGTTCGATCATCCTTATAGAACATATCACAATCCTTTTGTCACGCGATATCATATTGGACATAAGTCATGGTCCACGTCAACTTATGTTGTCCAATGCTTTCTCGATCTCGAGTAGATTGATATGAGCAAATGACATTGAATAGTTCAATTCATTTGGGTACGGCCGTGCACTATCATCAATCTTACTCATCGAGAGGCCAAGCAGATATCTCTCTTGAGGGAGGACAAATCTCATCTTGACTTATCATTCTTCCCTACATGAATCTGATTATGCCAATCGTAGCCTTTATAACCACCCGGTTAGGGGTAGAGTTTGAGTACGTCAAACATAATGTTCATCATGTGGAAGACTATAATAATCTCAGGTATAAGGACTTTATAACCACCCGGTTAGGGGTAGCGTTTGAGTACGTCAAACATAATGTTCATCATGTGGAAGACTATGATAATCTCAGGTCTAAGGATAAATGATATAACTATTAAGATATTTAATTATGATATCTGACCATGACATAAATCTCATAGGTGGGTCAAGTCCAGTACTTTTTCTCCAACAAGTACCCATAAGTTTAATTTGTATCACATACACATGATCATCATATGATCATCAATTAAACTTATACTAGTGCTTCATAAGTATCAGGGACGGGCTTATTATAATAAACATGTAAACATATAATAGTCCAGGGCTGTTATCTCCATAACAAATGAGAACATGATGCAATGTAAGGCCTTTCTCAAGGGCCTAGAGCATAATCTCCAACAATCTCTCACTTGCACTAGGCCAAATCAATGCGTATCCAATACAATTGAGTTTAGCTTATGACCATCATAACAGCATGTGGAAAATCTTATGTAGGAAGATTATCCTTGTAATCATCATAAGGTATTTTGCATATTTTGACATCTCCCATGTCAACGATTTCTCATAGAGATGGAAATGTCTAACTGCGTGTTTGGATCATGGATGAGCCTTTGGCACCTTAGCTTGTGGAATAACTATTATTTCACAATAAAGGTCCATAGGATTAGTTGTACTAGAAACTATTTCTAGTTTTACTAATAACATCTATATTCAAACAACTCCCTTAGTTACAACTCATGTAACTAAATACTCAATATTATTCGTAGAATTGTTTATAGTGTATTTGCTTGGAACTATTCCAACTAATAGCACTTACTTTAAACTTATGTTTATACTGCGATCTTTAATTAACCTTTGTCAATGTGGAAGCATGCATCTATGTAACCATTTATTAGATCATCTCCCATGTCAACAACCATCAAGAATGGATCATTAGTTCTTCTCAAGTACATAAGGATATTTTTACCACTATCTAGTGACTTTCACTAGGATATGATTAGTTCGTTCTCATCATACTCTAACTACATGAGGTATCCCGTCTAAGTACATAATATGGCATACCTGATAGATCTAATTACCGAAGCATACGGAATCTTAATCATGTGTTATTGCTCATTAGTCTTCCAATAAGAATAAGTCTTGTCAAGAACATTGTGATTAGACAACTTTGCAAATTCTTCTCCAAGAGTCTTGCATACTGAACAATTCAGTACTTTGTCTTTATGAGTACTTCGACACAAACCAATCAACTTCCTAGATTCATATCAATAGATATTAATTCCAAGGATGTAAGCGGATTCTTCCTAATACTTTCATCAAGAAACTCTTTCCAATGAACTATATGTCAACCACATATACAAGACTAGGAATAATAACTACGCTCCCACTAATTTTCTAGCAAACACAAGTCTCATTTTTGATAAATTTTAAACGATTTGAACACTTCATCAAAATGATTGTTTCAACTCCAAGAAGCTTACTTCAATCCATCACATGGATTTCCGCAACTTACATACTTTATTAGAATTTCTAGACTATCAAAACCTTTAGGTTGTATCTAATACACCCTTAAATAAGTTCCCGTTAAGGAACGCTGTTTTGACATCCATTTGTCAAATTTCATATTCCAAGTATGAAGGTATGACAATTAGAATTCTAATGTCTTAAAACATGACTACGAGTGAGAAAGTTTTATCATAGTCGAAGTATGAATCAACCTTTCACATTTAGTCTTGTTTGAAGAGTATGTTCCTTGCTACCCATGTAAGTTTTCTCCAAGAAAACTTAATTCTATCCTTTGGTTTTTACACCTTAGGTTAGAATGATCAAGTTCCAAACTTGATTATTATACATGGATTTCATTTTAGATTCTATGACTCCAAGTCATTAATCTAAATATGGAGCGGACATTGCATTTTGACAGGTGGTAAATATATCATTCTCAATGAACTTTTCCTCAATACTTTCTATTACGAGAAATCCAATATTTCTTGTTATAGATTGTATCCTATCATTTTGCAAGTAACTTGTGTAACTTGAACGGTTTTTTCACAACTCCTTGTGAAAGTTTGTTCAACTTCCATCTTAGGTTCAATGTAATTTTCTAGGTCTCGAACCATTCGAGATATATTTTACTCCCATTGATTCTTTTAGAGATAAACAATTTATCTAAAAAAGTACCATCACCAACAAACAATTTGTTTCTTAGAAATAAAATAATATCCTCAAGTCTCCTTAGGATATCCCATAAAAATACATTTATTAGATTTAAGTGTGAGCTTGTTCCAAACAAGTCTTTTCACAAAAGTCTCACTTTCTTAAATCTTTATGAAAGATAAACCGAGTTTTCTTTCATTCCATATCACATATGGTACCTTTGAACCTATTTTGATGGAACTCAAATTAGTGTAATTATAGCGGTTTCTAATGCATAACCCCAAAATAAGTAATGGAAGATCAATTTGACTTTTATCCTCTAATGAACCATATCCAATAAGGTTCAATTTCTCCATTTAGACACATCAATCAAAATGGATTTCTTCATGGAGTTAATTGTGAACCAATTTCACAACCTTAAAGATAATTGTTAAATTATTGGTTTAAGTATTCATCATCTCAATCAAATCGGAATCTTTGAATATTTTTACCAAGTAGTACCAAAATTCTCTTTTAGCATTGCTACTTAATGGACCATATGCATCGATATGTATTAGGTCTAATAAGATATTAACCTTTTACTACTCCTAGTAAAAGATGTTTTGATCCAAGTAAATAAGATTTGCATATATCATATGATTCAAAATCATATGACTTTAAAACTCCGTCCCATGGAATTTTAGATATGCATTTCTTATTTATTTGATCAAAACAATAATGCCTTAAGAATTTAATAATTTTTGTTATATTCTTATTCATTATTTTGTTCTTCAATATTTAGGATATTAAATTTATTTATATGATTTAACAATACAATAAAGTAAATCAAGATAAATAAAGAATTTTTTTTATTCTCAATAAGAAATAAATATCCTTCATTATCTCATAACAAAATAATACTTTCTACTTAATAAATAAAGCCACTTCATAAGTGTTCTACAAATAATGTTGCAACTCTTGCATCATTACCATTCGTAGATTAACTTTATTTTAAGTAGTCTTTCAATTTACTAACTCTTGCACTTTTTTTTTTTACAAATGTGGGATCAAATCCGGTATCCAATACCTAATAATTAAAAATTAGAAAGATTCTTCTTATAACATAAATGTCCGAAGTGGTAGTCTCACTACCATTCACTTTTTTTGATCATCCAGAATTTCTGATTGCAATTTTAAATGGTCAATCTAATTTTCATGTTACCAAATTGCATTATTTAGATTTATTATTTTAGCCACAATTATTTCATTTAGGTTTGACAACATTTGTCTTACCTTTACCTTTTTAATCCTCTTTTCTTTTAGAAATTCATTAAGTCAAAAATCAAATTTTTGACTTTTATCATCATCTTTCCGCACTTTAGTTCTGATATTGAGAGCACAAACTGTACGGCCGAAACTAAGCCAAAAGACATCCACAATTCCGTACACTATTAAGAAATTTAAAGAACAGTCCATACGGCCGAAACTAAGCCAAAAGACATCCACATTTCCGTATGAATCTGTAGTCTTGTTTCTAAATTCCATGTCTTATCAATTTAACTAATTTCAACAATCAACAACAATTCATGATTCTGATTTCAGTTTATCTGAATTCTGAATTGACATCACTTTTTAGGAAACAAGTTTCGCAAACCAGTCATCTGAAATTAGATTCAATATCAGATTAATTTTGAATATGATATTTAATTTCAGGAAATAGGGTTTCTAAAACCAGTCATTTCACATATTAAATAATACTCAAAATATTTATCATAAAAGCGGTAGATTTTAAATTTCCAAAATTTACCTTAAAATTGCTTTCGTTTGATTCAATTAGGATTTGGTGTTCATGGTGATCCAATCATCATAATCATCAAAACCAAGAATAAACAATTTATTCATGAATCTAAGATCATCAATAACTTAATCAAATTAAATTTTGATGATCCTACGGAACATATTAATCAAATTAATATTGCAATTTAGGTTACTTAGGATTGTTAAGAATGTATGATTTCCGTTCTTGATTTAGAACAATTCTTAAGCTCATGATCCAATCAAAGAAATTAAATTCATTCCTTTTAATTTTTTTCTTTTAAAGAATAGATCGCAGTAATAAACATGATTAAAGCATAATATAAAATTCTACATAAATATACAAATAAATATACACCTATATTTCATACCAATCATTTAAGAGATAATTATTTGTATTTCATAAATACTCCCACTAAATTATATAACCTTCAAATACAACAATTGTATAATATAATTTTATGTGGGTTAAGATCCAACTTTAATTTAATTTCAAGTCTGCTTTGACGATACTGCTCAAAATTAAATTAATTAGGTAGATAACTCTTATCAATCACATCATATGTGACTCTTAGATCTTTTATGAGATTTTAAGTAGACATCTTATGTCAAACATGTTTTAATCTCATCTTGTTTCTTAGGCCCAAAACTTTGTCTTTTGATAGCCTAATTAAGTCAAACCATGATAGACGTATAGGAAACTCTCATTCACTCATCTTGCTCATACACTGATACAATCAATGCACCTCGCTTTGGCAGAGCCCACATGAAACTACCCGGTGTACTCACAAGTGTCTATCATGGGTTGGCACATGACTTAATTTTTTTCAAGAAGGTTCTTTCATATAGCAACGCGCATAACAAAGGTATAATTAATCCAATTAATTAATGAATGGATACTATGTGAATATAATTATGAATTTTAGATTTTCATAGAGTCCCACTCTAGGTACAATACATATTGTATAATGAATTCTTTTATAGAGTCCAACTCTATTAAGAATACATTACTTCATAGAATCCAATTCTATGAACAAAACGTATTCTACAATGCATCTCCAAATATGAAAAGTACAAATTCAGAAATCTGCACTACACGCGAACTGCACGAAAAATCTGCACGATTCCTTCATAGCACGTGCATTGCACGCGAACTGCACGAAAATTCTGCACAAAATTCTGGACTGCACGTGTGCTGCACGCAATCTGTACGAAAATTCTACACAAAACGTGTATTACACGCGAACCGCACGAACGCAATTTATCAAATCTTGATCCTTTAAGGATTCAACTATTTATGATAATCAAATTATCATAAACATCAAATCCAAAGAACAAACAATTTGTTCTTCAAGATCAAAAATCATCAATTCAATAATCCAATTAAAGAAATTGATGATCCAAAAAATAGATTAATCATATTAATCATGCCACTTGAAAACCTTATTCATAATCATACTATATCAAATATATAATTGTTTCACCAAACACTTCACATAAATCCCTTATTCTAAATTCTATCATGCTAGATCATATAATCAAATCATATATCAAACAAGATAATATTAAAATAACCATACATGAACGGGGCTCTGATACCACTGTTGGGTTTTGAGGCACCTTGCGCAGCGAAATAAAGCAATATGAAATCAACAAAACCCTAAGCCCCAAGATCCATTCATGATTATTAAATTAATGGGAAGATGAATTTAGAATACTAACCGTTGTAGAGCGTTTAAATTTTCCGGATCTTCAAGTCTTCAACCTTTAGATTTGATATCCTCGTTCTTCGCGTTCATCGGATCACGATCACAGGAACACGAACTTAAGATGCTAAAGCAAGAACCCTCTATGTGTATCCACATGCGAACTAATATCTAGAACCATTCTAGATCTGGATTGCTAGACCCATTAGAAACACTTTTCTAATCTTCAAAGGCTATATGAATTTTGGTGTTCTTGATCTTTGATTCTCAATCTTGGATCAAGAATTATGTTTCTCAAACATACTAGTTTTCATTGGTTTAATGGCTGGTCAAAAGATGTATTTATAGTCCCTAGTCATTAACCCTTAATGACCTAGAAGACCTAAATCCCGTCACCCAATTAAACTGGCCAAAACTGACTTCAGAGGTTCTGGCACGGTCGTGCTCACAAAGTGGAAAGGCCGTGCCAATTATGCCGACTGAAATCTCCCTTGGCGCATTATGGCACGCTCGAGCTTGTTATCTGGCACGGTCGTGCGCACAAAACGGCACGGTCGTGCCATTTTGGCCGAACCTGCCAGATTTTCAGCTTTTTCCAATTTTAGCCTTTTGATCAATTCGTTCTTTTGTGTGTGACCCCATAGGATTATATTAATTTGGTAATGAGTCTGACCATGGTCAAACCCATAAATCATGAGCGGACTCTATCAAGCCATCATGACTACCCAATTAATATAACTTAAACAAAGTTCGATCATCCTTATAGAACATATCACAATCCTTTTGTCACGCGATATCATATTGGACATAAGTCATGGTCCACGTCAACTTATGTTGTCCAATGCTTTCTCGATCCCGAGTAGATTGATATGAGCAAATGACATTGAACGGTTCAATTCATTTGGGTACGGCCGTACACTATCATCAATCTCACTCATCGAGAGGCCAAGCAGATATCTCTCTTGAGGAAGGGACAAATCTCATCTTGAGTTATCATTCTTCCCTACAAGAATCCGATTATGCCAATCGTAGCCTTTATAACTACCCGGTTAGGGGTAGCGTTTGAGTACGTCAAACATAATGTTCATCATGTGGAAGACTATGATAATCTCAGGTCTAAGGATAAATGATATAACTATTATGATATTTAATTATGACATCTGACCATGACATAAATCTCATAGGTGGGTCAAGTCCAGTACTTGTTCTCCAACAAGTACCCATAAGTTTAATTTGTATCACATACACATGATCATCATATGATCATCAATTAAACGTATACTAGTGCTTCATAAGTACCAGGGACGGGATTATTATAATAAACATGTAAACATATAATAGTTCAGGGTTGTTATCTCCATAACAAATGAGAACATGATGTAAGGTAAGGCCTTTCTCAAGGGCCTAGAGCATAATCTCCAACATAACACACATACACAAATATACATACAAACACACACACAAAAACTAGATCTAAGCTGTTAGATCTAACACACACACAAACACAATATGTCAATATGATCCAAAATCAAACCCATGCACTACCACATGCACCACTAATTTCTAACCCACACATCCACACACACACACACTAACTCAAACAAATAGAAAGAGAGAGAGAGAGAGAGAGAGAGAGAGAGAGAAGCGACCAAATAGAGAGATGAAAGAGAGAAAGGACCTGAAGGAAACAACAACTAGACTTAGGCTGGCTCGCGTGGTGGGTAGTCGTGGTGGTTCAGCCGGCGGAAAGGGGAAGGGGAGGAGAATAGGAAGAGATGAAGAGAGAGAAAGAGAGAGAGAGAGAGAGAGATAATATCATTTGAAAAGATTAGATTTGAAAAATGGTATAAAGAGAGAGAGCGAGAGAGAGAGACAGAGAGAGAGAGAGAGAGAGAGAGATACAAAAAGTGGTTTTTGTGCTTTAAGTTTAAGTAGGCCAGTTTAATCCTTTCATTTCTAAAAAAATTCATTCAACCCCTTATTTACTAATTTCTATTTCAATCTAACCCAATATATCAATCACATGCACGACACATGTGACTTAACTAAAATTTGTAACAAATTACGTCAAAAGGCCTAAATTGATCAAATTTTGGTAACATAAGCCCTATTTTAATAAATTTTGAACCACATACCCTAAACTGGTATCACTCCGAGGAGTTTAGGCACTATTTTCTAATCTACCTTTTATTGTACGAGATAAAATTTTACTTCTTTCAAAAAACTCTATAGAAACTCTGTGATATGTTCTTAGACTATAACTATGAGAATCAAATCAACATTACTATCCATTATTCGCAAATCCTCCACAAACACCTAAATCAACGGTTATAGACATCTTAGGTAGACAACTCCTTGTCAATCATATCATATATGACTCTTAGATCCTTTATGAGATTTGTTAGACATCTTATGTCAAACATGTTTTAATCTCATTTTGTGCCTTAGGCCCAAAACTTTGTCTTTTGATAGCCTAATTAAGTCAAACCACGTTAAACATATAGGAAACTCTCATTCACTCATCTTGCTCATACACTAATAGAATTAATGCACCTCGCTTTGGCAGAGCCCACATAAAACTACCCGGTGTACTCACAAGTGTTTTAATTATAGATTGGCACATTACTTAAATTTTAAGAAAGTCTATTTGCTTAGATATATGCATCATATATTTAATTATGTCAAACATAATATAATATAGCCTTTGCATAGAGTATGTCAACTAATCAAATTAATTGACGGAAGCAAAACCTTGTGATTCAATTATGAAACAACATTATGGGGATGGAATTTAAATTTTCTGTAAATAATTTACAGATTGGATATTTCATTCGCATTCCCAGAAACAAGGGGTAAGCCTGCCATTAGTCCATGCAATGAATTAATCCATATTTAGTTTCCTTCTCTTGCAAACAATTTTCACTTTTCTCATAGGGACAAATTTTGAAACTTTTGTTTCCGCAGAACATCTATATATTGAGAGCATAAAACGTAAGGTCGAAACTAAGCCAAAAGGCATTCACAATCCCGTACTCAGATCAAGAAACCAAGTAACATTTGTATACGGCCGATACTAAGCCAAAAGGCATCCACAATTCCATATAGAAAAATAACTTGTTCTAAGATCATTCATTGTCTCATCAATATCATAGACTGCAGCAATTCTGAACTCTTCAGAACTCTGATTTCTGCAATTCTTTTCTGGATTTTCGATTGAAAACTGTTTCAGGAAACACGGTTTCGAAAACCAGCCGTCTGAAAGCAGTTTTAGTTTCTAGATTCGAATTCTGTAAACAATTTACAGAACAATCTGAGCACCAAAAAACAGAGAAACTTTCTGGAATTTTGGACAGAAGCCGTACGGTGGTGAGGGAGGCGTACGCCGTCCAACAATTCGTACGGATGTCTACTCCAGATTTCCAGATTTCCAGAATTTCTTAAATTCGATCAATCCCAATATCGTGTTCATACATAATCCAATTACAGAAACATGAAAAATACAGATTAGGAATTTTAACCCATTTAATTCATATAATCAATAACCAATTTATTCTACATACAAATTAGATCAAGATCATCAATAAATATAATCCAATTATAACATGATAATCTAAGCATGTGATTATACATATGAATCCAATTAATATTACAATCACATAATACCCATATAATCATGCTCATAAATTTCATATCGCATATAAAATTCAAATCATACATTCATCTTTATCATCATGCAAAATTCATATAATCAAATTAAATAATTTAACATGATGTATTAAAATAATCAACAACGAACAGGGCTTTGATACCACTGTTGGGTTTTGATGCATCATGCGCAGTGGAATTAAACATATAAATCAAACACCCAAGAGCCCGAATCCGTGCATGTTGATTAAATTAAATACAAGATGAAAGAAACTAAACCTTAAAGATCGCATCCATGAACACGGACTTTAAGGTGCTAAAGGAAACCCCCTCTATCGGTATCCACACGTCTAACGGATATCAAGAACACCTTCTTGATCTGGATTGCTAGACCCAAGGCTTGATGAAGAAACGATTTCTTCGTCGGAATTATTTTGCTCTTTGATTATTGTATTTTGATGATCATGAATCACAAAATAAATAATCCTACCTCTCTATAATTTATTGTTTCTAAAACAATTGTTTATGATTTCCAAAATCACCATTAGGGGCTGTCAAACCCGGCTGTATATCATATATAAGGGTCTAACCTAATTCCGTTTGGGATCGGGATTCCTTGTCCAAAGAAAACTGAACAAACTGTACAGTTATGGGGAACCAGCCGTACGGCTCAATAGGAGCCGTACGACAGTCTATCAGCCGTTCGGTGGTTAAAGTTTAAATCCCAGATTTTAGCCATTTTTCAATCCATTCTATTGTGTGTGACCCAATAGGATTATACTATGTTTGCAAAGAATCCGTACCAGTCAGAACCCATAAGTCATAAGCGGACTCTAGCAAGCCATTATGACTATCCAAATAGTATAACTTTAAAAGTCCAAAGTAACCTTATAGAACATATCACAATCTCTTTGTCACGCGATATCATATCGGACATAAGTCATGGTCCAAGTCAATTTATGTTGTCCAATGCTTTCTCGATCCCGAGTAGATTGATATGAGCAAAAGACATTGATCGTATCAATTCATTTTTGGTATGGCCGTACACTATTATCAATCTCATTCATCGAGTAGCCAAGCAGATATCTCTTTTTGAGAGAGGGACAAATCCCTTCTTGACTTATCATTCTTCCCTACAAGAATCTGATTATGTCAATCATAGCCTTTATAACCACCCGGTTAGGGGTAGCGTTTGAGCACGTCAAACATAATGTTCATCATGTGGAAGACTATGATAATCTCAGGTCTAATGATAAATGATATAACTATTATGAGATCTAATTATGACATTTGACCATGACATAAATCTCATAACGGGTCTATCCACTACTTGTTCTCCAACATGTACCCACAAGTTTAATCCGCATCCTATGCGCTATAATCATCCTATGATTATCCATTAAATTCATGCTAGCCCTTCATAAGTGCTATGGACAATGATCATTATAATAAACATGCAAAAGATATAATAATCGGGTTTGTTATCTCTATAACTATAAAGCTATGATATAACGCATAGACCTTTCTCAAGGGACTAGGGCATAATATCCAACAATTAGTACTGCATATGTCCAAGAGTTGTCCATCTTTCCTTTTTAGTTTGTCCTACAGTATATGTTCACTTCCAAAAATGACAAAGAATCTTTACTATTCCTCTCACTCATTCTCTCTCCTATTTTACTTTTATACTCACAACACCAATTAACATACTATTTCCTCTCACTCATTCTCTCTTCTGCTTTACTTTTATACTCACAATGCTTACATTATTTCCACTATTTCTTAATTTCTGTGTAAATGATAGGGTGAATATATACTGTGATACGGAAAAAGTAATTTATTGGTAGGGGTCTCCTGTGCAACTGCCGCACTATGCGACGGCGCACGGAGCCGCCCTTTTTTTTCGCTGAGATTTTTTTTTTTGCCACCCCAAACTTTTTTTCCTCCCAACAAAAGTAAACTTTTTTTTTTCAAATGTAACACTTTTTTTTTTCAAAATGTACCACAATTTTGCTGCAATAGATTAAAGCTAACATAAAGATTGACAACTAAACCAATGTCACAATTTTTATAAATGAATGTAACACTCTTTTTTTCAAATGTAACACTTTTTTTCAAATGTAACACTTTTTTTTAAATATACCACAATTTTGTTGGAGATTATGCTCTAGGCCCTTGAGAAAGACCTTACGTTGCATCATGTTCTCATTTGTGATGGAGATAACAACTCTGGACTATTATATGTTTTACATGTTTATTATAATAATCTCCGTCCCTAGTACTTATGAAGGACTAGTATAAGTTTAATTGATGATCATATGATGATCATGTGTATGTGATACAAATTAAACTTATGGGTACTTGTTGGAGAACAAGAACTGGACTTGACCCACCTATGAGATTTATGTCATGGTCAAATGTCATAATTAAATCTCATAAAACCGAGTGGTTATAAAAGCTACGATTGGAATAATCGGATTCATGTAGGGAAGAATGATAAGTCAAGATGGGATTTGTCCGTTCCTCAAGAGAGATATCTGATTGGCCTCTCGATGAGTGAGATTGATGATAGTATACGGCCGTACCCAAATGAATTGAAGTGTTCAATATTATTTTCTCATATCAATCTACTCGGGATCGAGAAAGCATTAGACAACATAAGTTGACGTGGGCCATGACTTATGTCCAATATGATATCGCGTGACAAAAGGATTGTGATATGTTCTGTGAGGATAATGAACGTCGTTTAAGTTATATTAATTGGGTAGTCATGATGGCTAGCTAGAGTCCGCTCATGACTTATGGGTTTGACCTTGGTCGGACTCATTACCAACTTAATATAATCCTATGGGGTCACACACAAAAGAACGAATTGATCAAAAGGCTAAAATTGGAAAAAGCTGAAAATCTGGCAGGTTCGGCCCAAATGGCATGACCGTGCCGTTCTGTGCGCACGACCGTGCCGTTCTGTGCGCACGACCGTGCCAAATGGCGCGACCGTTCCATAATGCGCATAGGGAGATTTCAGTCGGCATAATTGGCACGGCCGTGCCACTTTGTGAGCACGACCGTGCCAGATCCCCTGAAGTCAGTTTTTGACCAGTTTAATTGGGTGACGGGATTTAGGTCTTCTAGGTCACTAAGGGTTAATGACTAGGGACTATAAATATATCTTTTCATCAGCCATTAAACTAATGCAACCTAGTATGTTTGAGAAACATAATTATTGATCCAAGATTGTGAATCAAAGATCAAGAACACAAAATTCATATAGCCTTTGAAGATTAGAAAAAAGTGTTTTCTAATGGGTCTAGCAATCCAGATCTAAAATGGTTCTAGATATTCGTTCGCGTGTGGATACACATAGAGGATGCTTGCTTTAGCATCTTAAGTTCGTGTTCCTGTGATCGTGATCCGATGAACGCGAAGAACGAGGAGATCAAATCTAAAGCTTGAAGACTTGAAGATTTGAAGATCCGAAAAATTTAAACGCTCTACAACGGTTAGTATTTTAAATTCATCTTGCTATTAATTTAATCATCATGAATGAATCTTGGGGATTAGAGTTTTGTTGATTTTATATTGCTTTATTCCGATGCGCATGTTGCCTCTAAACCCAATAAATTTTGCTGCAATAGATTAAGATAACATAAAGATTGACAACTAAACTAATGATACACTTTTTATAAAGGAATGTAACACTCTTTTTTTCAAATGTAACACTTTTTTTTCTCCAAAATTAACATAAGATTGACAAACTAAACTAATGTTACATTTTATAAAAAATGAATGTAACATTTTTTTTCTCAATTGTAACAGTTTATATTCTTAAATATAACATTATAACTGAAATGAAACATTTTTTTATTGAGAAAGTAACAATTGAAATGCAACTCGATTATATATAGGGTTAATGACAATTTAGGGCCTGAACTCCAGGGGGTGCGTCTAAAAGGGGCCTGGGTTTTTTCCCGCTAGATCAGGGCTCAATATCATAATTTTTTGGCAGTTAAGGGCTTTTTGACGGAAATCGTTAGAAAAGTCAGTTAAGTGCCATGTGCCGTGCACGTGATCAACATATCAGTTAATTCGAAGTTGACTTCATGTTTTAGGGGGTCAAATGTACAAGTGTAGAAATAAGGGGAGGAGAGAAGTAAACACTCTTTCTTCTTCAAATAAAAACCCTACCCTAATCCCCATTCCCAGATCGAACCCACGCCGACCGCCGACCGCCGACCACCGACCGCCGACCAGATTCGACCTTCTCACCACTTTCCATTGCATAATTTCACCTTCTTCAATCTACTCCTTCATCCAATCACCATTATCACAATGAACGCCGTCACCGCCTTCATCCAATCACCATTATCAACAAATCAAACAAAACCTATTTTAATAGCAAAACCACCCATTAATTATCACAATCTAAAATTTAAAGGACAAAACCAACCCAAAATTCAGAATTAAAGCCTTCTATCAAACTTAAATTTGAAAATTTTGAAAATGTTGAAACAGAGAGATGAGAACAGATCTGGGTTTTGAGCGGAGGTGTTGGGGAATGACGGGGTGAGATCTAGAGTGGGAACCGACACCGAGAGGAAGGAGTAGGAGGTTAGGGCGGCTGCTTTGATGAATACAAAGGGGAGGTGTGGAGAGGAGAGACGGCGGCGGGCATGTGAGTAGGAGATGATGTGGGTTTTGACGAGAGAGGGAGGGGTGACATGGAAGGAAGAGGTGACGTGGGAGGTTGCAGCCGGCTGTAGGGTGGGATGTGGATGGGTGGTGGTGGATGGTTGAAGGGCGGAAGGTGGTGTTTGGGGAGGTAAAGGGATGGCTGGGAAAGGGGAAGGGAAAGGGTGGATAGGAATAGGACAGTAGCACTGTTCTTGCTGGGTTTCCTTTTTTTTTTGTTTTTTTTTTTAAATTTACTTTGTTAAAGTTTCTATTAAATTGTAATTAACCCTTTTAAATAAGAATGTGGATTTTTTTTTATATTTTAATAAATCTATTTTTTTAAAAATGTTGTATAATAATATTAAGTATCTATAATACTCCCTCTGTCCCATCTGAAATAGGATTCTTAGTCCGACACGGGGATTTAGGAATAATAATCTTTTATTATAAAAAGTTGTTTGAAAAGTAGGTGTTGTGAGTATGAAGGAGAGAGAAAGTGGGTGGGGAATAATAAATGAAAAGAAGTTGTGAGTATGACAAATGGGTCCTACTAATAAAAAATTAATAAAAGCTTTCTATTTTGGATGTCCTATTTCAAGTGGATCCTACTAATAAAAAAGTAATAAAAGATTTCCATTGTAAATAGTGATAATTATTTTATGTTGTTTTAAATTTGGTGAATGTAAAAAGTAATTTATTATGTTCATAGAATAAAATTTAAATTTATTTATAATTTTTTATAATTTTAAATTTATTATTTAGAAAATAATCTAAATCGTTTTATATTTAATATAGCTATTAGATTAATTTGTTTAATAGATTAATTTGTTTAATAATTTTGATTTTTTTAATAAACTTATTTTATATATGACAATTACTTATTTTATTATATACTTGATTATTTAGAAAAAATATTTATTTCATTTTAAAACCTTTTGAGTTTCAAAAATTTCACTAAAACCCTTACTAACTAATATCATTACAAACCCATCCATTTAGTCGATCACGTGCACGGCACATGGCACTTAACTGACTTTTTTAACGATTTCCGTCAAAAAGCCCTTAACTGCCGAAAAATTATGATATTGAGCCCTGATCTAGCGAGAAAAAAAACACAGGCCCCTTTTAGACGCACACCCCTGGAGTTCAGGTCCTATATTGTCATTAACCCTTATATATATGAATTTTTACTCTTTTTTTAAACGAGAAAAGTAACATTTACTAAATAAAAAGTTACATTCATCTATATAGAAAATTATAATTATATATTCACTTTGTTACACTTCAAATATTACTTTTTCTAACCACAAAAACTATCAAACAATTTAATTTTTCTTGTAAAATTGCTGTTACATTTTACTGTGAAAAGTGTTACTTTTTGAAAATGAAACTGTTACTTTTATCAGAATAGAGTGTTATATCTTAGCTGATGAGCAGCTCAAACTTTTTGTGTGTAAAAAATATTTTTTTTATAAAAAAATCAAATCATATCATGACCTATGTAGTTTTATTCGTCTCGTCGAGACGAACACAACGGTATTTTTAATTATTTTTTTCTGAGTTATAAATATCAAGATATAGCATTTTAAAGTTATTTGAGTTTTTTTTTTTAAATACCAGAGTCGCTGTCGGGCGGGTCGGGCGGGCTGCTCCATGGGCCAAGCCCCCCGCACGCCCATGCAACCGTTGTATATGAAACTTTGTCTTTATTGGTTTATGATAAATAATAAGTAGGGTACAAAAGTTACGTGTATATTAATTCCAATAGCCCTCAAAGGTCATCTAATATATATATATATATAAGTTCACCAAAAGAGCTATGGTATTGACATGTAGACAAACAATGGAGAAAGCTTGTATTTGGAGAAGCTACATCAACAATATACTAATAAATAAGTGACTTTTTATTTTCTTTTCATTAGCTAATACTATTAGCTAACAATAATAGTTACTATAAAGGGTAACTATAATAGTTAACTATTATAGTAACTATTACTATTATTAGTAATAGTTACCTATAATAGTTAACCATTATAGTTAACTATTACTCTTATTAGTAATAGTTACTATTATAGTTAACTATATTAGTTAACTATTACTATTATTAGTAATAGCTATTATAATAGCTACCTTATGTAGTAACTAATAGTATTAGCTAATGGTATTAAGCAAATGACAGTTAACTATTAATAGTAAGAGTATTAGTTAATTATAATAGTTATTATATAAGTTAAATATTAATTTTCAATATTAATTAATTATAATAGTTATTATATTAATTAACTATTACTATTAATAATATTAGTTTATTATAATTATTATTATTCCCTCCGTCCCAATTTAAAGTTCTTACTTTTCTTTTTTGTGTGTCCCAATTTATATCTAACTATTATAATTAACTATTAAATAAAATAAAAATTACTATTAATAGTATTAGTTAATCATAATAGTTACTGTTTATATTAATTATTACTATTAATTGTATTATTAGTTAATCATAATAGTTACTATATAAGTTAACTATTATTATTAATAGTATTAGTTAATCATTATACAATAATGTTAATATTTAATATTAAAAGTACTCGCTTCGTTCGAGAGTAAGAGTCATACTTTCTATTTTTGTACGTCCCACTAAAAGTCTATTTCCTAAAAGGACAAATGATGAGAAAGAATGAATAGTGTTTTGGACAATTATACCCTCAACACATTTGCAATGTTTACCAATTTTCTATTGTGTATTTAATAAGTGTGCACAAACAAGGTATGACTCTTACTCTAGGGCGTAGGGAGTATTAATTAATTATAACAGTTAATATAGAAGTTAATTATAACTATTAGTATTATTAGTGAATAATAGTAGTTAGAGTATTATATATGTTAATAAATACAATTAATAATATTAGTTAATTATTTTAATTTACTAAAAAATTAATAAAAAACCAATCAACTTATTATTCTCCCCCCCCCCATTCATTTTCTCTCCTAAGTTACTTTTACACCCACAACACTTACTTTACTTCCATCACTCCTTAATCTCCGTGCAAATAGGAGGTAGGACTCTTACTCCGGGACGGAGAGAGTGATATTTAACCATTATAACTAACTAATACTATTAATAGTATTAGTTAATTATAATAGTTAAATATAATTGTTAACTATAATAGTTACTATATAAGTTAATTATTATTATTAATAGTATTAATTAATCATAATTATTATAATATATATTAACTATTACTATTAATTATATTATTTAATCATAATAGTTAATATATATGTTAAAATTCTATTAATACCATTAAGTTTTTTAAATATTCATACAACAAACTTAAATATACTTCTAAATTAATTAAAAAAAATATTTATTACAACTATGTACAACCAAAGCTATGAAAATGTTTTGATTAATTTAAAATATACATATATTATCAAATAAAATTATTATGTTAATTTATCAATTAAAAACATCAAAAAATGAAAATACAAAAACATTAACGGAATAGATTCCCGTGCGGAGCACGGGTTACCTACTAGTTAGGGATGGCCAAACCGGACCGGAGAGCCCGGAACCGGAGCAAATCGGCGAATAAACCGGAACCGCCAGTCATCCGGGCCGGTTAAGGTTCACATAAATGGCGAACCGGACCGGAAATCACTTGTTTTTTAATAATTTTTAACTTGTTTATTCATTACTGACCGAAACCGGACCGGAACCGGTGTAACCAATGGCCGGTTAAGGTTCATATAAATGGCGAACCGGAACCGCCGGTACCGAACCGGAACCGGAGTTGGCCATCCCTACTACTCCCTCCGTCCCGGAGTAAGAGTCCTACCCCTCATTTACACGCTTATTAATAAATATTGGAAGTGATGTAAATGTTGTGAGTGTAAAAGTAAAGTAGGAGAGAGAATGAGTGAGAGAGAAGAGTAAATTGATTGGTGTTGTGAGTATAAAAGTAAAATATGAGAGAGAATGAGTGGGGTGAATAGTAAAAATTCTTTGTCATTTTAGGAATATGACTCTTACTCTGGGACGTACCAAAATGAAAAGTAGGACTCTTATTCTGGTACGAATGGAGTACTAGTTACCAAAAAATGAGAAGAAAGGAAGCTTCGCTGGTAATCATTGAAAGTAGGGATTTTCGGAAATTGAAACAAAATTGTAGTCATAATTTTTTGAAGAGAATCTGAACCACGTGTTTATGTGAGTTTGATAAACGTAGGCATCGTGGTGGGGTCCCATTGTCTGAACAAGACGACAGACACAAATACGTATGTGGTGACAACCGCCTTTACTGTCGTAGCAGCGTACGGTGCGCGTACACTACTTATCCTGGCTGGATGTTGCATTGGAATTGTCGCCTTTTCAAAAAAATAAAAAATAAAAAATTACAATGATATTAAGAGCATCCACAATAGTAAAACTATTTTAAAAAGTTTTTTTATAGCTTTTACATACCACATCCATACTAAGTCATAAATAAAAAAACTTTAAACTTTTTCCACAATGGTAGAACTTTTTTTCTAAGACCATCTACAATGGCAAAAAAAATGGGTGTTGAATACCCATTCACAAAAAATATTCACATGAATTGCTCCAATGGTTGTTGAAATGATTTTGTGTGAATTTTTTTGTGAAAACATTCAACGAGTGTGAATGGGAAGAGGGAGGACCGGATTTGCCACGTGGCGTGTCTCTATTGGGCCAGCGAGGCGCGTGTAGTACACGCGCCGACAAGGGCGCGTGTACGGAGAAGGTCCCCCTTTTTTTTTTTTTTTTTTTTTTTTTTGGTTTTGACACTTGTCAGCGCATGATTGGCTGGCTCTATTTTTTACTTTTATCCCAATTTTTTGAGCTCAATTATTTCACAGAAAATGAGTTTTTTTTTTTACACCAAAATTCCTAAAAAAAAATTCTCTTTAAATTGACGTAAGTTTCATTGTATTCCGACAAAAAAAAAAACCCCATTTTTTTTTAAAAATGGATCTCAATAATAACTATTTCAACACTAATCATAAAAATAAAAAATAAAAAATAAATTTTAAGTAGTGGGTATAGGATGATGAGTGAGAAAAGTGTTGAATGAGGGATTAAACAAACCATTGTAGGGTGTTATGTGAATGAGTGTTGAATGGATGAGTTGGAAGAGAGAGAAGCTGATGTGGAGTGATAAAGTGGGTGTTGAATGGTTTTTTTGTGTGAAACCACTGTGGATGGTCTAACATGGGAAGTTGAAGAAAATTAATACAAATGTTCATTATTAGAGCTTTGTGAGAACTCTTTCTAGAAAGAGTTGCTCTTTAGTAAAGAGCTGTTTAAGAGCATTCACAATGATAGTACTCATTATGGGTTCTATCACATTGCACCTCATTGCCAAATCCTCAAAAAATAAAGGGTTAATGACAATTTAGGCCCTGAAGTACCATACCACCCTTCCAAGCGAACTCCGATGTGTTATTTTTGTCAAATCGGGTCTTGATGTTTTTAAAACTCGCCAGTTAAGGCCTTTATGACGGATTTCGTTAAAAAGTCAGTTAAAAAACATGTGCCAAGCATGTGACTAACGAAATTGGGTAGTTTGAATTGCGAGTAAGTTTGAAGGGGTTATAAATGACATATTCCAAAAAAGAAGGGGGTGGAACAAAAAAAAAGTAAATTCATATCCCCATCCCCTTCCTCCCGTCACACACACACACACACACATACTCTCTACCTCCCCTCATGCTCCGGCTACCCCTTCCTACCTCCGGCGACCACTCCGATCTCCCTACTCCGGCGACCATCTCCCACTACTCCGGCGAACCTAGAAAAACAAAAGCACGCACTATCTCTTTTTTTAAGTCCTTTCCTGATCGATTTTTTCCCGGTCAAAGTTGCCGGTGCTGTAACTAAAACCGGTGCAGAAAGAGTAATATCCCGTAGCTCTCAAAATCCCGACCTGAATTGTTCAAAACGGTCCAGAAGTATAATCCGATCGGGACCCGACTCACCCACCTGCGTTACCCAACTGGATCTAGAGAGAGAAAGAGAGTGGGAGATGAAAATTTGCAGAAAGAGTCGATGTTGAGGGAGGCCAAGATGTGTTTGAGCAAAGGTCAAGAAAAGTAAATTTGCAGAGAGAAAAAAACCTTAGTAGTACCATAGTTGGCTGCGGAGGAAGAATCTCGATTTTGACTTTTTGATTTAGTGTTATGTTAATTTCAAGTTTTAATTCAATTTCGTTGATAAATTATGAATTTTATTTGGGTGATTTTGGTGATGTTGTGATTATTGGTGGACGGTGGTGCATTGGTGGTGGATATGGTGGAGGATGGAGTGGGTGGTTATGGAAGATGAAGAAAGGGGGAGAATTATGCATAGAAAGCTCAAGGAGAAGAACTGGGTTTTTTTCTTTCTTTTTTTCTTGATACTCCCTCCGTCCTAAATTAATGTTCTTAGTTTGACTTTACACGTAGATTAAGAAAAAATAAATGTTGTGAGTATGATAAGTAAAGTAGGAAAGAGAAAGTGAGTAGGGAGTTTTTGTTGTGAGAATGACAAGTAGGTCCCACTTTCCATTTTAGGTAATAAAGTAAAGTAAGAACTTTAAATTGGGATAGACTAAAAAGGAAAATAAGAACCTTAACGTGGGACAGAGGGAGTGGTTTTTTTAATAATTTTTTATTTATTATATGGATAGTATTTAAAAATTTTAATTAAAAAATTACAACTATAAATCAAGATAGTTCATGTCTCAAAATATGAATTTTTATTTATTATGTGAATACTATCTTTTTAAAAAATTTATGATTGGTGAGTAAATATTAATTAATCAAGAAAATATATATGAACTTTTTTAAAAAATATTGATGAAAATACATGATAATGAATTTATTTTGTGAAGTTTTATTTAATAGTTTGAAAATTATTTTTATTTTAGCCCTTATAAGTTTAGAATTTTTCTTTAGGCCCCTTAAAAGAAATATCAATTCAAAGTCCCCCAATTCCGTCAGTCACGTGCATGGCACATGCCACATAACTAACTTTCAAACGAAATCCGTAAAAAGACCTTATTTGGCGAGTTTAAAAATCATCAAGACCCGATTTGACAAAAATAACACATTGGGGTTCGCTTGGAAGGGTGGTATGATACTTCAGGGTCTAAATTGCAATTAACCCAAAAATAAACCCATTCCATTTTTATTTTTTTACTACAATGGTTGATCTTGTAATGGGTTTTAAAATGGGCCACTCACTTTAAAAATAACGGAAATCAGAAAGAAATGGAGTGAGATTGTGTTTTGTTTGGCTGAGAAAGGAGAGATAAAGACTAATAAATGGTATCTCTAGAGAGCTTTTTCATGAAAATAAAAGGCTCACAAAAAGCTCCCATTGTGAACGCTCTTAGTGGTGCAAAATAGTTAAATACTCTGAATATTTTAGAAAGATAGTTTTATTTTGATTTTTTATGGTCAACAAAAATAAACTGTTCAGCTTAATGATTTCAATGAAATTCTAAAAATTGTTCACCATAAAAAATCAAAATGACTATTTTTCTGTGATAAAGGGAGTATTTTTTACTGCAGGCGTCTAATAATAACAAGATTTATAAAATAAGATTACAAACATTGAATTTTCTAGATTTTTGGAAAATTAAATATAATACTCTCTCCTCTTCCAAATACTCTCTTTTAGTCACATTATATAAGAGCATCCACAATGGGAGGTTTTTGTGAGGTTTTTATTTTTATGAAAAAGCTCCTTAAAGCTTTTTACCATTGTGGAGAAATGTAAAAAGCTCTTTCCTTAAAGCTTTTTACCATTGTAAAGAGCAACTCCTTTCACAAGAGCTCTCTTCAAGAGCTCTTTAAATTAATTTTCATCATTTTCCCATGTTAATCATTAATAACAAACAATATTTTTATTTTTATTTCCCTTTTTATTTTTATAAATTTATTTTTCAACAACAATGTTGCCATTGTTCTCATACTGTAACAAAAAATTTTGATGACCAAAACGTGTTCTTGCCATCCGTGTTCATGATAAGTATAGAAGACAGTGTTCTTATTGCATAGGCAGCCTCCATTCCCATCTTCATTTTTTATCTTTTATTTTATTAATTACTTGTAGTAATTAATTGGTTAATGATAATTTTTTAAGTTATGTAATTTCAATAAAAGCAATGATTGTTTTTTATTGTTCAATAGTATATAATATGAATTTTATATATAATAATATATATATATATATATATATTATATATATATATAAAATATATATATATACAATATATTTCATATATATATATATATATATATATATATATTTATATTATATGTTATATATAAATAATATAAATTATTTATTTTATATTTTATATATAAAACAATATTGAATGTGGGGGCCACAAAAAAGTTAGTGAAAAAGCTCTACCATTGTAGAAAAAGCTTTGAGTTTTTATTTATTCATTTGGAGAAGATGTGGCATCTTGAAATCACAAAAAAGTTATTTGAAAGAGCTTAACCATTGTGGATGCTCTAAGGTCAAAGTATTGTTAATTTAATTGTATTTTGACTAAAAAATTAATACATACTCCCTCCCTCCGTCCCATTTTAAACTTCATAATTTTTATTTTGGGTGTCTCATTTTGACTTCAAAACTAAAAAAGAAAAGTTTTTTTATACTTCTTTATTTGTGGACCCCACATGTCATACTCACAACAATTATCCAATAACTATTTATTACCCCACTTTCTCTCTCCTACCAAACCATCTACACTCACAACACATCATTTTTTTCTTAATTCTTGAACCCAAAAGTTTTTTAAAGTTTAAAATGAGACGGAGGGAGTAATTAATTAAAAATTGTTATTGATTAACTATTGATTATATACTCATTAATAATTGTATTTTTTCAAAAGGATAACCAAATTGTCTGCATTTTTTTTCAAAGTGCGATGCAGTTTACAATTTTTTCAATGAAAAAAGTATATTTCAATAAGGGGGACAGGGGGTATAGTTTAAAGGGTTCAAGTTTGTCTCAAAATGCTACTTGTTTTGCTACTACCTAAGCATTTTTAGCATAGTTTACCAAATATACCATTATTTATGATTATTTAGTTGTCATTAAAAATATTTTGAGTCATTTTAATGGTAATGTAGTACATGTGTGTACTAGCCTAAAATAACATGTATTTGGGACAGAGAGGGTACTGATAGTGAAGCATGTGTTGTGAGTATTAAAAGTAAAGTAAGAGAGAGAATATGAGGTAGATAATAGTAAGTGGATTGTTGTTGTGCGTGGCAAGTGGCTCCACTGAATAAATAAACATTTTCTAATTTTCATTTTAAATCGGTAACTTTATGATGACGCCACAAAATTTGGGGCCGAGAAATAGGATATTCGACTTTGATTGTCTTTTTTTTTTTAAGCAACACAACTATATATACAAATGAAAAAACCGTAGTTATTTTACATGCAGAGTTATAACTTGATACAAACCAATCTCTCTAAAAGTTACAACCCCATTACAGTCCTTGATTAAAGTCGGATATAAATACATCGGAGGATTATGAAAACAATCATCTAAATCTTCCATATCTGCCACATTTTTAGCCAAAAAGTCAGCAACTGCATTTCCTTCCCGATAACCAAAAGAACACCAAACTTGGTCAAAAGCTTCCATTAGATACCTGCAGTCAAGAAGCAAATTATGCGCACCCGCCGGTGGAATATGGCCTCTGCATAAAACATTAAAAGTGACCAGTGAATCTGTCTCAATATGAATTTTATCAATTTGTAACAAACGAGCATAAAACAACCCCATTCGAAAAGCCCAGATTTCAGCAATCATATTAGTTGTAAAACCGATTGATTTACTAAATCCAAAAATACACATACCCTCTTTGTTTCGAATAATTCCGCCGATACCTGCACTCCTTGGATTGCCTTTTGCAGAACCATCAATATTTAACTTAAAATTCGTATACTGAGATGGACACCATTTAATGGGTATGGCTATTTTCCATGGTTTCAAAATTTTCGCAGAAGGGAAACAAACATTCTGATCAGCATTGAGTAGACTCAGTTTTTGTCAAAAAAGAGAGACTTTAATGAGCTCAGCTTTGAACAAATATTTATTACGAAATTGCCAAATCAACCAATATGCATGAATGTCTGAAAACAAAGCGTCCCAAAGATGAAGGTTATAATTCGGATGACGCAAAATATGAATAAAAAGATTTGCAGTTAGTAAAGGAGGAATGTGGCAAAACCAACGAATTTTTGCAAACCTGATACACTCATTAACTAGATGCCATAAAGAATCATTACCTTGATTGCAAAGCTGACAGATAGGTGAAGGAATGATTCGTTTTCTTGCAAGAACTGAAGATGTTGGTAGCGCATCCTGACTACTTTGCCAAATAAACAGCTTTAACCGATATCTACAAGGCAATTTTCATAACCATTTCCAGGGAATAAAAGCCCGAGGAACAATCTTTTGTTGTGTTTGCATTAGCCATATATAAGTACTTTTTATTGAGAAAAAATTATTCCGCGAGGGTCGCCAAAGAAAACCATCATGAATGTTAGAAATAGGAATAGGATAAGCTTGAATCTCCCTAATGATGCTAGAAGGCAGGAAATGACGTAACTTATCTAATTGCCAACCTAAACCTTCTCGATAACGAGAAACGGGATAATGCAACCAATTATTTGGAATGGGTCTAGTTAAGGATGAAAAAAGAGGATTGTTTGTGCACCAAGAATCAGTCCAAAATTTTGTCTCTTGGCCATTGCCAACAGCATGAAATAACCCCGAATTAAATTGAGGGATGAGTTTAAAAAGTTGTTTCCAGCCCCAAGAAGATAAAGTCTTAGGTGTAACTTGTAAAAGAGAAGAAGATTAAAAATATTTTGCTTTTATTAAAGTTGCCCAAAGGGATTGGGATTGCGTTAAGAGACGCCAAAGAAGTTTTAGTTGAAAAGCTCTATTCAAACAATCCAAATTACGAAAGCCTAAACCACCATCCTCAACAGATTTTTCTAATTGATTCTAAGCCAACAAAGGAAGGCCTCTACGATCAGTTGAAGCTGACCAAAAAAATTGACGAACTAAAAATGTTAATTTCAACGTCGAAGTTTTTGGGAGAGGAAGCGCAGAAATTGAGTAAATTGGATATGAAAGGAGTGTATCTTTAATAAGCGTGGCTCGTCCAGCCCTTGATAACAACTTATTATGCCAAGATGAAATACAAGTTCGGAAGGAATTACTTAAGTTTTCAAATAAAGATTTTGTAATTCTTCCATTGGGAAGAGGAAGTCCCAAATACTTTTCTCCTTGAGACATATCTCGAAAATTAAGAATTCATAAAGTTGCAGTTTTAAAACGAATATCCGTCTTTGGAGAAAATAAAACTGCATATTTTTCTTGATTAAGCAATTGATCCGAATCAAGACAAAATTGGTGCAGATCCTGATTGACTGTTTCAATTTTTTTTATTTTTTTTATTTTTATCATTTTTAAGAAAAAGAAAACAGTCTTCAGCAAAAGCAAGACAAGTAATTTGAGGCCCAATGCGACTCGTAGAAATAGCATTAATGTCTCTATGAACCGCTTTACTAGCAAGAGTTTTTAATAACATATCCAAAGACAATATGAACAAATAGGGAGATAACGGATCACCTTGGCGAATGCCACAGAACGGGAAGAACAACTGACCTACTTGCCCATTGATAACTGTTCTAAACGAGACAGAAGATACACACATCATAATACAATCTATCCAATGATTAGGAAAATTGTGATGTAGAAGAACCCTACGAATGAAATCCCATTCCAACCTATCATAAGCTTTTGATAAATCAATTTTAAGAGCAACATCCCCTTTTTTGCTATGATGCCCATGCATTGAATGAAGCATTTCATGAGTGATTAAAATATTGTCCTGAATATTTCTTTTTGGAATGAACGCATTTTGAAAAGGGGAAATCAGTTGATCTAAAAAAGGACGCATTCTCGCCACTATAATCCCACTAATAATTTTGTAAATCACATTACATAAGCTTATTGGGAAAAAATGATCAACCTGGGAAGGATTGTCAGGCTTTGGGATAAAAACTAAAAGTGTTTCATTGATCGCTCTCAAGTGCGAAGGAGAATAGAAGAAAGATAGAATGAAATTACTAATTCTCGGCCCAATAATATCCCAATGGCATTGAAAAAACTGCGCATTAAAACCATCCGGTCCCGGAGATTTGCCACTGGGCATTTTAAAGAGTACTTGCATAATCTCAAAATTAGAAATTGGACACATTAAACTGTCTTTGTCCAAGGAGGATAACTGATGAGCTATTTGAAAGTGAAATAATCTAGGAGGGGAGGAAGTCTGGAATAAATTTTAAAGGATATCAAGAACTCTTTATTTAAATCATGTTGATCAGAAATCCAACCCTTAGAATCTGTCAAAATCGCATGAATATGATTGTTTCGACGGCGACCCTGAACTGCAGCATGAAAAACTTTTGTACTACAATCACCATTTTTTTAACCACAGAATTCTATTACGTTCACGCCAATAGTTCATCTCATTCAACCTGGCTGACGATAGATCCTGTTCAATTTTTGCCTCTAATTGAATTAACTGAAAGGTTGGTCTTAACATTATGAGTGATTGAATTTCTTCCAAATTAGACTGAAGAGACATGATTATTTTGGACCAATTCTTAACATAAACATGCTTCCAATGAGAAATAACCCTAGAAAGCGAAGCCAAATTTAGGCTAACAAGCATTACAGAATTATTCCTATAGTTTCCAGCCCAATTGGATCCTACTAGATTACGGAAGGAAGGGTAAGAAGCCCAAATGGAATCGTAGATAAATCTGGGAGGTTGACGTTGCTCAAATTTATGAAATTCAAGTTTAATAGGTCTATGATCAGACCCAGCAAAAGGTAAGTGATTAACCCGATAGTTTTGAAATCTTTGGAACAAATCGAGTTAGCACAAAATCGGTCTAACCGCTCACGTAACACTACCAACCCCCCAACTTTCCTGGTCCATGTAAAACATTTCCCATAAACCCTAAATCCGTTAACCCGCCCCGTTGAGATAGTCTCAAAACCTATTACTTTGAGTCAAGGGAAAAACCCCACCCCCTAATTTTTCAGAATGATGAAGCATAGCATTGAAATTACCGCCCAAGACCCAAGGTAAATTTACAGAAGAAGCAAAATTCAATAGGGAAGCCCTGCTCCTGCCTTGCCGTATGGGGATTATTGTAAATAGCCAAAAAATAAAAAAGAGGCTCCACCGGCTTCATAGCAACCTGGAGTGCACTATTCTTTCATCCATAGCTACTTCATGTAACTCAACTTGAGAATTTTTCCATAATACCCACATTCCCCCCGAGTAGCCGTTTGCAGGTACGATTGAAACACCGTTAAAGGGAAGCTTTTTAACTAGCAGTCTAGCTTAAATCTCACTTGCTCTTGTGTCCAGCAGAACCAACATGTGTGGCTTAGCTCTCTTAATCAAATCCATAACCTCTTGGTGAAACGTTCCTCTTCCCGACCCATTACAATTCCACGAAACAATTTTCATAGATAAAAAACAAGGTACCAAGAACCGTATAATCATGCAGATGAATCCAAGACAACTCTTGGTTTCTTGGGAATGCATCGTTTATCTTTACTAACTGCTCACTTCTCCCTAACATGAAGCTGATTCGAGTCCCAAGCATGCAATCCCTCACCACGCAGCACTGCTCTTGGTTTACCTGAAGAGATAGAATTTCCCTTGCATCCATTGTGAAAAGGTAAGGGTGTCCTTGTTGATGATAGGAGAGGAATTGAAAAATCATCGGTCCCTTGTGAAGAAATGGCAGTATGGGAAGGTCCAATGGATTTCTTGCTGGTAATCCTAACTGTAGTTCTAGGATTAAGATGGTCTCCAGAAAAAGAGGCTTTACGACCTGGTATTGCCACAGCCGAGAAGACGAAAGAAGAGGGACAAATATCTGGTGGTAATTTGGTGAGGCTATGATTAAGTGAAACAAGAGATTGTGCTCCTGATTGAAGAAGGCAAGGTCTAAAGCCCTGTTCTTTAGCATCTTTGGTTGTAACCTGAATAGTAGAGGCCAGAGAACAGAAGTAGAGAATTGAAGAACTGGTAATGCTTCCTGAAGGATCTTATCCCTTGTCTTAGGGAGGGCTATCACATTCTCCAATTTTTGATGACACGTGTCCGGAGACACATGTGAAAGAGCTATATTAAGTTGCCGGTTCACTTTCCCCTCAATTACTTTTTCTTTCTCTTTGTTAACTCGGTTTGATGTGGAGTTACTGTTAGGCTGGTCCACATTCTTGAATTAAAATCCCAAACCGGTTTAGTAATTTCAAACTGGGTGGCCCATCATCATCATGATTTTTAGACAGAAGCGTGGAGGGTTTTGCTTCCTTTTTTAAAGTACTACCCAACTTGTTCCCCCCACTGATGTGGCGCGTTGCATGAAAGTCAAACCTTGCTTCACCCATCTTCAAATTACAACGTGGACTCTTGCCATTCGAATGCTCCTGCGGTGAGAGTTGTCCCAGATGACGTTCCATACGCATCTTGTCCACTGTATCCTTTTGCATGGATTTTTTTTTTAACTCTAATAGGAATTGTTTCCGCCGGAATTACTTCCATCAGTGAACCATTGGCCTTGAGACCACCATAATCACTCATTTCATGGCCCATGCATCCGCACTGAATACAAACATGGTGATTAGTTTCATAAATCACCTTTTGAACTTGACCTTGTAAACGAAACATAGAAACCAAAGGCTGTGTGATATCCACCTCCACACAAACCCGGGCATATCGAGCTCTCTCAACCGAACCAGTATGAACATCAATTTTAATTGGATTCCCAATTAGTTTAGCAAATTTTTTCCAATAACCCAGTGTCATAGAATTCAACTGGTAACTCGGGGAGCCGAACCCAACTGCCAATTTAGAAAAGACTGTGGTTGAAGGACGGAACTTTGGCATCCATCTTCTAACCGCTAGATAATTGCCATTGATAAAACATGGTCCTCCCGCCAACGCCATACAATAATCAGTTGCATTAAGGAACTTAACATAATAACAACCTAGCCCAAGATCAATTACCGAAATAGGCTTCTGCACCCTCCATAATTTTCCAAGTCGCTGCGATGAATTATAAAAAGGAAGATTGCCACCAATAATCTTGATAATTAAAGTTTGAACCCATGGTTGCTTGAGCGTTACTAACTCTTCTGGTAACAATTGAAGCTCAGGAAGGCCATCATTTACACTAATATTCTCCATTTAAGTCGAGAGATCTTCCTTATCTTGAACCTCTTCCTCAAACCAAGATTGAAATAACATATGTCGAGATTCTGGAGCTACACAACTTTTATAACTTTTGCCGTCCTTGATGGTGGAATTGATGGTAAGCATGGCTTGACCAAGATAGTGAGCAGTAGAGCTTGTAGAGCGATCAACTGGCCTTGCAGACATCTTTTCTGAAGTTGAAAAATAGTGTCTTGAAGAAGAAACAAAAGGGGAATTATTATATGAAAGCTTGATTGTCTTTGAATTTGTTGATTACAACACAATAAATAACACTGATAAGTTTTAGGTTGGGCTTGTTGGTGTGTATGCCCTAGGCATGTTATTTGGCACGTTGTTAGACAATGTTTGTTATCACTTTTTCATTTATATAAAGAGATGTTTTGGATTGTTATTTGTTGTTACATGTTTTATTATGATAATCCCCATCCCTAGTACTTATGAAGAACTAGTATAAGTTTAATTAGATAATCATATGATGATTATGTGTATTGGATACAAGTTAAACTTATGGGTATAAATTGGTGAACATATACTGGACATGACCCAAAGATAAGGTTTATGTCATGGTCATAATGTCATAATTAAACCTCTAATAGTTATATCATTGGAATCCTTAGACTTGAGATTATTGCGATCTTCCACATAATGGAGATCATGTTTGACATATTCAAACGTTACTCTTAACCAAGTAATTATAAAGGATATGATTGACATGATCGAAGATATGTAGGGAAGTGTAATAAGTTAAGATAGGATTTGTCCCTCTTTATGAGAGATGTCAGGCTTAGACCCCTCGATGAATAGTTGTGATGTAACGCCCATCCTTAATCTCGTTAAATATTTGACTTATTTGTTAAATTATTGACTTGCTTGTAAAATTCTTGACTAGCATAATTATATGCTATTTTATTTGAGTTAATTATTTAATTACTTTAGAAAATTAAGGTGGTTAAATGTCAAGTTGAAAGTTTAGGGGCCTTTTTGTCAAAGTTAGAACTTGAGGGACCTAGCGGCAATTCTTGGAAAGTTCCAAGTATATCATGTGTTTGCCTGAGAAAGGCATTTCATTTTCATGTTTCTTCTCGTACTTTCTCTCTGTCTCAGAGAGAAAGTTAATCTTTTACCCTATTCTCGACTCCTCGAGCTTAGTTATCCCTCTGTTGTGATTCTGGTCCCGGATAAATATTCGTGGCGTTGAATAGAGCGTTCCAGACCGATCAGAAATTAATTTGGGTCAACTTGATTTTTGACTAGGTAAGTTATTGACTCCCCCTTACTTGTAATAACCTGCATATATGTTATTCCCGCTACTTGTTCTTGTTAAAATTGTGTTTTGAGCAATTTTTGTGATACTTGTAAAAATTGGGACAAAGGGAGTAAAATAACCCTTCGTGTAAAATAAGGAAAGGAATTTGAAAGTCTTATTCTGAGCTTGTTAAGGCACTCCTAAGATGTTAAAAGTGTTGATAAAAATTACTCCTATTCGTGAGACGGTAAAATAGTAACTTGATTTAAATATTATTAGAAAAATTGTACCATTATTTGTGGTACGGGGAAATGAATAGAAATATCCCTAAATGGATATAGAAGTATAATATAAAATTGTACTTATACTTTTGGGGTCGGTGGAATATTTAATTGAAATAAAAGGAAATTGTCCTATTATTTATGGGACGATAAAAGAAATGAATTGAGCTTGAAAATAGGTGTTAAGAAAGTATAATTGAAATGAGTGATTTAAGCTTGTTATTATACTCCTGGGTTTGATAATATATTGATAAAAATTATACTCCTACGCTTGGGACGGAAAATTATTTAACCTGGGAAAGAATTCGGATTTTGGCATTTTTGGGCCTTGGGCGACCGCCCATTTTGGGCTGGGCGACCGCCCATCTATCTGAAGTATTTTGTTCTTGGAAAGCCTGATTTTGGGCGACCGCCCACACCATTTTGTGCGGCCGCCCATATGTCCTGAAAAATTGTAAAACTTGTTTAATGATTATATAAGTTGGAAATAACCCTTGTTAAGGCATATAGCCTTAGGATAAGATGTCCTAGTAAGTATTGTGATACCTTAGGGGTATCAGAAGTGAGTCTTGAACATGATTACTCATTAAATTAAAATGAGAACTTGAGTATAAAAGGAAGAACTCTTTTATATGTCTTGAAAGTGCTATGAACAAGCACTTATGTGTTATGCTTGTCTTGGAACAATGTTTGTGCACCTTGAGAGCACCAAATTAGTGTCTTGAGCTCGAATATCCTATGTAGGGGATTATGAACTTGTAGGTATGAGTGGTATAGCTCATTTACTTAATTTTAACTCGAAGTATTCTTGGTCTAGGTTTAGGGTACTACCCTAGATGGCCTAGATGAGTGTTGTAGAACACTCTAGTACTGAAAAATAGTCCCTTTGTGAACAAATAAAATGTGGACTTGAATCATAATTAAATGATAACTTGAGTATAAGAGTAGAAACTCTTTTATGTGTCTTGAAGTTAATGTTTGTGTACCTTAGGGGCACCAACTAATGTCTTGAGCTTGAATGTCCTAAGAAAAGGATTTGAAAACTTGTACGAGTAAGATGTATAATTCATCTTCTGAACTTGAACTTGAGTGTAAGAGTAAGGACTCTTCTACGTGTCTTGAATCTAAAGATTGTACAACTTAAGGGCATTAAAGCTATGCCTTGAACTTGAATATCCTAGGAATAGGATCGTGAACTTGATTGGGAGATGTATAGCTCATCTTCTTAATTAAAACGTGAATATAAGATGAGTAAATTTTGTACTTGTCTTAAATAACAAAGAGTTGGATTGATAACTTAAGTATAAGTTAATTAACTCTTGTACATGTTTAACCATCCAAGAAAATGGATTGAGAACTTGGATACATGATGATAAAATCTTGTAAAAGTCTTGACTGTCTTGATTGTTTGAAAGTCTTGAATGTCTTGAAACCATTACATGAGTATGGTAATAAACTTGAAAGATTCTTGATGTGTATATGCAAATCTTGCATGTAGCTACTTGATAGAATGTAGCTTCTTGATTATTTGATACATGACATGAATAACCAAAGAATTGGGTTATGGAACTAGATAGAGAATGATTAACTCTACTACATACTTGAACTTGATACGTGTGTATTGTAAGTGTTATGAACAAACACTAAAGTGCTAGTGATTGGTTTTAATCGTGTATATACTCAATGAAGTATATAAAATATAAAGAAGATATCTTGTCTTGAAATGGTTCCTAAAGAAAATAGGGACTAGTGTAATATGAAGATAATTCATATAATCGTGAATACTACGATTTAAATTAATAAGAATGATTACAGAGCACAATATGTGTTAGAAAATGTATTCGATTACTAACGATACATATACGTGAAGTATGACTGTGTCTAGGTACAAGGTGACCTATTCTACTACGTGTTTAGAGTCCAAGGTGTTGAGCTCTATTTGATAGTAAGGGTATCGTGATAGACACTTTAAGGTGTTAAACGTGATATGAATATGTACGTGCAAACTTGGCATGTGACTAAGTGATATACCCTACTACGTGATTGAGGTCTGTTATTAATAGACCCTAACTTGGATTGATCGTGTTACATGGACACTTACGTGCCATAGTTGAACTTGATTGGTATTCGCAATAATTGCGTACGTGTACTTATATTATCGTGAGCACATGATACATTACTACATGGTGCATATTCTCGTGAGCACATGATATATAATTATATGGTGCATATTCTCGTGAGCACATGATATATGATTACATGGTGCATATTCTCGTGAGCACATGATACATGATTACATGGTGCATAAAGAATAGTCCACTAATAAGGGACTGAGTTCTGTTCTCGTAGTTCAAGTAAACATCTACTTGTGCATTCTTGTGTGAGTCCAGCTGGTTCTCCTTGCTTGTTCGAAAAATATATAGGTTCACGCTTGTCGCGAGAGCTCGGGTTTAAGTGACAATCGGGTCCCTATGTATTTCCGCCTGACCCCTTACTACCGGCCATAGTAAGGGCATAGCTTCCTTAAGCCTGACCTAAGTGAATGCTAACTCCTGTCCTGTTCACCTCATGGATCTTGTTCTTGTGGATGACACTGGTTACCAGGTCTTCTTATATACTGCACAGCAGTTCTTGTTCTTGTTCTTGGTTGTCCTCAGCTAGAAAAGCATCGACAACAAATGGTATTCTTGGGAGGAATAAGGAAGGATTCAGGTACAATGCGTGATAGGCCTATGTGCATCTTGTGAGCTGGTCTAGCCTCTCACACTACTTGACAACTTGTTACCTGATCATATCTTGAGCTTGATTACTTGTTGAGTTGGCTTAGCCTCTCCTATACTTGTTACTTGATGATACTTGATATATGTTTAGTTGAGTATCTACTGGTATTGCATGATAACATGACATATAATTGCATGTTAATAGCTTACTGAGATTTATCTCACCCTTATTTGTTTAATTGTCCCCCCCCCCAGGAAAGCAGGGGATAGTACGCAGTGAGGCTCGACTTAGCTGGGAATTTACTCAGCAGGATATTCTTGTTCGAAGTTAGTGTCTTTTTTATATTTTGGTAAGGACGATCTTGTATGAGTTAATAAACTCTGGGCTTGTATTGGGGTAGTATTTGTTGTCCCTAGACAGTTCTTGTTGCTAGCTTATTTGCTAGGCATGTCTTCCGCTGTATGTAACCATTTTGTTTTAATTTTCTTGGTCTAGAACTCGTGTGAGCTATCTTAGCTCCCTACTCTTGAGTATATATATCATGTTAGTTTTTTTTTTAACAGGTATTGTTCCTGTTTCCCGTTAGTTTCTTGTTTTT